>OY755039.1:8693597-9293597 GCA_963576565.1 Aspidapion aeneum
AAATTGACATGGGCGCACCCAGAAGGGAAGGATTTTTTAGATATTTTCCACATATTTCACGAAAATAGCATAAAATACGCCATTATTGGGTCTCGCTCCCCCCCCAGGACATGTGCGCTATTGGTAAAAGCCGTTGTTCTTGCTTAGTTTCTTTTAATATCTCTTTACTGATTTAAATTTGTTTAGCCAATTCAAATGAAATATTATTTTTAAAAATGCAATTTCTTAACCACAGTAATCATTACTTCTTCAAATGTTCACAAACCCACTCAAGCATAAAATCGTTGGGTTACTTCTTTAGATAGATATCGCTCCATTTCTTTTTAACCTCTAAATGATAAAGTGTTTCTATTTATAACAAGTCAATGATAATAGACATCTAAGTATACGGGGTGTTTTTATATGCAACTGTTTATATTTATTATATGGCTATGGACAGAAAGTATTTTTTTATATAAGTAATTCCATTAAATATTTTTATATTAAGTTTGTTCTTTTTCCTTTTTTTTTCTTCTTTCTTCTTTCTTCTTTCTTCTTTCTTCTTTCTTCTTTCTTCTTTCTTCTTTCTTCTTTCTTCTTCTTTCTTCTTTCTTCTTTCTTCTTTCTTCTTTCTTCTTTCTTCTTCTTCTTCTTTCTTCTTTCTTTCTTTCTTCTTTCTTCTTTCTTCTTTCTTCTTTCTTCTTTCTTCTTTCTTCTTTCTTCTTTCTTCTTCTTTCTTCTTTCTTCTTTCTTCTTTCTTCTTTCTTCTTCTTTCTTCTTTCTTCTTTCTTCTTTCTTCTTCTTTCTTTCTTCTTTCTTCTTTCTTCTTTCTTCTTTCTTCTTTCTTCTTTCTTCTCTTCTTTCTTCTTTCTTCTTTCTTCTTCTCTTCTTCTTTCTTCTTTCTTCTTTCTTCTTTTCTTCTTCTTTCTTCTTTCTTCTTTCTTCTTTCTTCTTTCTTCTTTCTTCTTTCTTCTTTCTTCTTTCTTCTTTCTTCTCTTCTTCTTTCTTCTTTCTTCTTTCTTCTTTCTTCTTTCTTTTTTCTTCTTTCTTCTTTTTTAAAAATATTTAGCACAAGTATTTAATTTTATATTTTTTATAAGTTTTTACTGTGAATACTTTACTATTCTTAAACTATTTTATAAATAATATTTTTTGTTTTACTTTATGCAAGTCTTTTTCTGGTTAAATAAGGACATTTAAATAAATGTGTTGCACCTTGTAAATTTTTTATCTGTCTTAATGCGTAATTAATGTTAACTTAAGAGTTAGTTAACAGGATGCATTCAATGACACAGTATTTCAGGATCTTTTTTTCCCTTTAAAAAAAACAAAACAAAAAAGTATTAGATTTTCTTGTGTTGTAATGCTTCGATAAACTAGGATAATGGGTGTTTGATGTGATTTGTAAATTACTGCGATTATAGTGTGTAACCAAAGTTACAAAAACTATATAAAAAAGAGTTAAATACGAACTGCTATTATTTGAAATAGCACTTTGATTACGAAATAAGTTAAATTTAGTAGGTAAGGGCAACGAGTATATTTATTAAATCAAAGAAGAGGGGGAGATAAAAAAACGTGATATAAAAAGAAGAAGTTTAAATACGTTGTCGTTAGCCTGACACAACCTGAACTGGCACAACCTGGACTGATATAAATTGACTTAAAAACGTAACGTTTTGAAAACGCTAAGCGAAACGCACAGCACCCTTCTCGCATGGCATTTGCGCTGACCGAACTACTCACGTTGGCAAACGCGCCCTTGGGATGGAACTCGCTAAGCAGCATCCTTCAAATTCTCGCTTTTTTTAATGTTTTTTGACATTTGTGGCATACATTAGAGATTTTTTCACCCTAGTTAGTTATTTTTGGTATCTATTGATAAAAATATCGAAAATCTGGAGAAGGTGATGGTTAGAGATGGTTTTAATGAGAAATGTTGGACTAGCGGTGCCTTAACATGATTGTAATGTCCCCTACACTTCTTGGGTATAGTAATAAAGGTTACTTATATAGACGTAAACTATAAAATTTCATCATATTCTAACAAATAAAATAAAGTTTTAGAAGAAAATTATTCTCATGAAAATTATTTCATTTAATTATGGCGTAAACTAAAGAAATAAAAATAGATAATAAAACTTTCTATTTGTACACCTACAGAAACGACACTGATTTATTTTCTAGCTCTGCATACTGCCGACTAAAGGGGGTCCCGAAAAGAACTCCTGAAAGCAACTAAAAGCACATCTCAAAAAATCAGCCAATCAGGTGCCGTGCAATCCACCTGGGCTCGGTCGGTCGATAAACAAATACTTTGTAGTCGGACCGCAAAGAGCCGCACCTTTTCTCTGTCGGTAGGGTTGAAATTATACCAGGAAGATTTTATATGAATTTGGATAACTTTTAAAGGGCAGAATGAAGCAAAATTTTATGAAATCGATAGAAACCCCGTATTAGTAGTTATTCAAGTGACTTTGCAAAACTATACCTACTCTACAGGGTACCTTTACATATAGAAGTGAAGAAAACTTGTCCATAAACAATGTTTAATTATTCATTTATCTGTACCACTTAAATAGCTTCCAGCCGGGAGAGAAATACAGTAAATCTTTATTCACAAACCGCTTGAAATCCTTCATTTCTACCTTGAAGAATAAGAAAGGTAGCTATTTTGGTATCGTATTGTACTTAAAGTATAGGCTGAAGGCCTCCTTCAACTACTATAAATACAAAATAGGCCAAAAAAAGTTAAAAATAGTGTGCATAATACTGTTTAATAGGTTTGACTTTTTAAAAACGCCAAGCGATTTCCAGAAACAGATGCCAATAGGTAGGTGATTTTAAAACACGGTTACCGTTTTAAAAAAATGCTCAGTGCAATCGTACGTGAATACCATTTTTGCACTTTTGGTCAGGTGCTTACCGAATTTGACGTCATAAAACGGTGAGCGTCTTTTTGATTACAAGAATACCTGTCCTGATATGGCACAACTTGACTTACCTGATCTGACACAACCTAACCAAGCGACGCCGACGCCTGGAACGCGTTAAATACCCTTCTGAAGAAAGGTCAAGTTCATTTTTTTATACTGGCGCGTTTTTGTGATACTAGCGCTATTTTGTTATGCGAATTTTAGCTCACACTACTACTATACTATAGTGTGAGTTATGGTGATCATAATTTTTTGCTGCGCCGTCTGTCTCTCTGTCTGTATGTATGTCTGTAACGACCAACCCGCATAACTCAAAAACAGCTTGGGCCGTGATGGTCCCATTTAAAAATAAACAAAATCTACCGAACGCAAGCCAAATAAAAGGGTAGTGTTCAAAAATTAGAGTTTAAGTGAAAATATGGCGTGTGTGATATCAAACGAAAGGTTATTGGGCCTGGAGTTAAAACAACAACAAGAAAATATATTTCAGTTTTTAGGTATATTAGCTCACACGTACACTATAACTATCTACTACTATCTAGTGTGAGCTTAGGTGTCCATAGATTGGCAGAGTATTTTTATCCTTTCGCTATTTTAGAACAGCGCATTTTAGCTCACACATATACTATACTATAGTAGTTGTGAGCTATGGTGATCCTAATTTTTTCGAGAAAAAAAAAGTTGCTCCGATTTTAAAAATTTTGATATATCTTTGCGTTTCAGATGATTTTGAAACTTTTTTTGTTGCGCCGTCTGTCTGTCTGTCTGTCTGTCTGTCTGTCTGTCTGTCTGTCTGTCTGTCTGTCTGTCTGTCTGTCTGTCTGTCTGTCTGTCTGTCTGTCTGTCTGTCTGTCTGTCTGTCTGTCTGTCTGTCTGTCTGTCTGTCTGTCTGTCTGTCTGTCTGTCTGTCTGTCTGTCTGTCTGTCTGTCTGTCTGTCTGTCTGTCTGTCTGTCTGTCTGTCTGTCTGTCTGTCTGTCTGTCTGTCTGTCTGTCTGTCTGTCTGTCTGTCTGTCTGTCTGTCTGTCTGTCTGTCTGTCTGTCTGTCTGTCTGTCTGTCTGTCTGTCTGTCTGTCTGTCTGTCTGTCTGTCTGTCTGTCTGTCTGTATGTATGTCTGTATGTCTGTCTGTAACGACCAACGCGCATAACTCAAAAACCGCTTGGCCGATTTTAATGAAATTTGGTACCTAGGCTGGGTCTAAGGTCGAGATGGGTCCCATTTAAAAATGAACAAAATCCACCGAACACAAACCAAATAAAAGGGTGGGGTAGATTTCAAAAATTAGAGTTTATGTGAAAATATGGCGTGTATCACACACATATTTAGAATCAAACGAAAGGTAATTGAGTCTGCAGTTAAACAAAATACATTTTAATTTATTTAAAAAAAAGGGTGGGGGGGTATATTTTAAAAATTAGAGTTTAAGTGAAAATATGGCGTGTGTGATATCAAACGAAAGGCAATTGAGTCCGGAGTTTAACAAAATACATTTTAGTTTTTTGTTTTCTTTAAGGGTGGGGGTAGATTTCAAAAATTTGAGTTTAAGTCAAGACATGGCTTGTGTGGTATCAAACAAAAGGTAATTTAGTCTGGAGTTGAATAAAATGTATTTCAGTTTTTAGTTATATTAGCTCACACGTACAAAATAACTATAGTAACCTAGTGTGAGCTTAGGGGCCCATATATTGGCAGAGTATTTTTTACGTGCTGTCTTAAACAACGCTCAAACAGTAGCGCTATTTTTAACGGGTCCTTTGTTAAACGACGCTAATTTGAACCATTGCCATTTGTGTGCATTATTTATAAAATGTTCTTGTAAAAATGCCTTTAATAAAAATTGCAGAAATTTCATGCATCTTTGCCTTAGCCAAACTGTCCACCAATGGTGAGCAATAGTATCAAATTTGGTCAAACCCTCAGCCTCTGAAATTTATTTTAGGTATAGAAAAGCGAAAATTTTGATAAAATTTTTATTAAAAAATACTTTAACAACATTCTTTTTGCTTAAGATTTTTAAGATTAATTTCCAAGATAAAACATTAAATCTGTTATTTCTTTGTTATGATGTATTAAAAAAAATAAGGAAATTCAAAACACGTACAAGAGAGAATGAAAAATCTGAATTAAATAATAAAGTTAAGACATGAACTCATCAGAGCTTTTGTATTATTTTTGTGAATCACGATAATTTATTTGCGCTTTAGAATAATAATGATTAAACTTGTATGCTAAATGAGTGTCTGTCTAGAATCCCATAAAAATAAATTAATTGCTGTGAAAAATGTGCTCAAGGCTTTTTCCGTTTATGAACAATTTTCTTGTTTGTGTACCTAACATTATAGCATTTTTTTTTAAATGCTTGCATACATATTTTCAACATTTTATCCATTAATTCCTCGAATTATGATATGAATAATAATCAACCGATAACTTTTTATATCACATAAAGCAAATTTGTTATATAAATCATATTTTAACAATATCCCCCCCGCCTTACCCCAGTGTTCTTACACCACCACTGCCTTATATAGATCATGTATTTTTTTTAACTCCAGGCTAATTGGGGTCCTCCGTTTTATTTGATACCCTACACAAGCCATATTTTGCCTGAAATCTTGATTTTTAAACACCATCACTACTAGGGTTACCAGACGTCCGGATTAATCCGGACATGTCCGGATTTTTACTACGTCCGGGTGGGTCCGGGCGGATTTTTCATAAACGTCCGGATTTTAAAGTAACTGCCTTTATAAACATCAAATAATGCAAAATAAACTAGTTTCAGAAAATGTAATTAAACAATAATGAATGATGAATTCATCTTTAAGCGTGGGTCTTCACATAAGTTTTACCTTACGTCTTGCCTGTTCAGTCAAAACGCATTAAGTAAAACTTTGTGTGTAGACGGAAATTGTGTGTAGACGGAAAAACGGACGTTTTACTTGAACTGATTTAAGACGGAAGACCGCCTAGAGAACTGACCGGATCACGCATTGTTTTCCAATAAAACCATCGTTTTGTATCAAAAAAGTGTCTACGCTAGTCTTTCAACTGTCATACTTGACCCTTTTGACTGACAGGCAAGACGTAAGGTAAAACGTTATGTGAAGACCCCGCTTAAAGTAGTATTATTAATTTCGCCTTGTTGACGTTTACACTTCTGTCGTGTGGTCTTAAGCACATACAATTTTTTTGATGAAGTTTGTAATCTAAAAAAGTACATATCAGACAGTTTTACTTCTGATGACCACAATCTGCCCACCCACGAAAAATGGGCAAAATATTTTAATGCAAGTATTTCTACCCAGTGGGCCAAAGAAAGAAATAGGTTGCTTTTATCAACTGTAAAAGGAATACTCATGACTTCATACAATTTAAGAAATATGAGCTGAAGAATTTTACGATTTTGCACTTCTGCCTAAACATTCAACGCTGTTGAATAAAATACAAAGCAGTGAAAAGTACCTATAAAATAGTAGGTATATTATGTTATTTATTAGTTATTGTTTCAATAAAAAAAAACGTAGATTTTTTGTGTGTGGCATCGAAAAAATTTTGACGTCCGGATTTTGTCCGGATTTTCTTGACGGCTGGTCCTGGTTAGAGACGTTTTCATCTGGTAACCCCAATCACTACCCGTCTTTTAGTTTAATCATTTGTTACTCGTGTTTTATAATCAAGGGTTTAATATAGGGTGGTACAAAATTTTATCAAAATAGGTAAAGCAGTTTTTGTCTTACACGGTAAAAAATTTTGTCTACAACGAAAACACGTTCTATTCTTAAATAAATTGTTTTACCTTAAAATAATTTGTCATGAATTAAAATATTTCTTTTTAGTTCAACGCAGTTTGAAATGAAACTTTATTTTTCTTCTTTAATTGTTTTGTTTTAGGATACTCGATTTTGTAACAAAGCAACTTGTCTTTATATAAGTAATATTTTGCTTCCAGAGGAAACGTTGCCGTAGATTAGTTCCAATTTAAAATAAAACAATTTCTGTTTCACATTAAAATAAAAGGCAACACATTTTTTGTGCTATATAAAGAAAATAGGAAAGCACAAATTATTTTACTCGAAAGCAATTTGCTTTGATTTAAGACAACTTTTTTTACCGTGTATGATCGCAACAAATGATTTTGAAATTGCTTAAAAAGAATATAAATAAATGGATCCCTGACTCCTTCGTAGCTAGCCTCTTATCACACTTCAAGTGAAGACATGATAATATATTAGCCTTGAAAACAGTTTTTTGTAAATATCTCAGAACCTAAAGCTCATACGAAGTTTTTGATTATAACACGAATTATTACTATACTATATTCCGAAAACATTCTTTCTTTGTTATTGTACAGTATAAAGGGTGTAAAAGGTATAACTTACAATACTTTACCGGGTGATAGATAACAGTGGAGTCAAAACTCTTTTGTTGTCGAGATGCAGAGTATCAAATTTATCTTTTTTTAAAGACACTAAGAAAAATAATTTTAGCAAAGTAGTATATCGAAGCGGTAAAAATGATTTTGACAAAAATTATGCGATCAAATTTTTTAGGAAACACTTTTTGTTTAAACTATTATAAATGCCATATTAGCTCACACATATACTATATTATAGTAGTGTGAGCTATAGTGATCCTAATTTTTTCGAGAAAAAAAGTTGCTCCGATTTCAAAAAATTTTATATATCTTTGCGTTTTAGATGATTTTGAAATTTTTTTGTTGCGCCGTCTGTCTGTCTGTCTGTCTGTCTGTCTGTCTGTCTGTCTGTCTGTCTGTCTGTCTGTCTGTCTGTCTGTCTGTCTGTCTGTCTGTCTGTCTGTCTGTCTGTCTGTCTGTCTGTCTGTCTGTCTGTCTGTCTGTCTGTCTGTCTGTCTGTCTGTCTGTCTGTCTGTCTGTCTGTCTGTCTGTCTGTCTGTCTGTCTGTCTGTCTGTCTGTCTGTACGACCAACGCGCATAACTCAAAAACCGCTTGTCCGATTTTAATGAAATTTGGTACCTTAGCTGGATCTTGCGTCGAGATGGTCCCATTTAAAAATGAACAAAATCCACCGAGCACAATCCAAATAAGAGGGTGGGGGTAGATTTCAAAAATTAGAGTTTATGTGAAAATATTGCGTGTGTGATATCAAACGAAAGGTAATTGAGTCTGGAGTTAAACAAAATTAATTTTAGTTAAAAAAAAGGGTGGGGGTACATTAAAAAAAATTAGAGATTAAGTGAAAATATGGCGTGTGTGATATCAAACGAAAGGTAATTGGGTCTGGAGTTAAACAAAATATATTTTAGTTTTTTTAACAAAGGGTGGGGGTAGATTTCAATAATTAGATTTTCACTTAAAACATGGCTTGTGTGGTATCAAACGATAGGTAATTGAGTTTGGAGTTGAATAAAATATATTTAAGTTTTTAATTATATTAGCTCACCCGTACTCTACATCTATAGAACCTAGTGTGATCTTAGGTGCCGATATATTGGCAGAGTATTTTTTTATGTTTTCTGATATTAAAAAGAAGTGTCTAGGTAGACATAACAACAACATTTGAGGATCATATATGCATTTTGTCCATATTTTCGCATTTTTAACCAAAGATGCCATCGCAAACTACATACATAGAGCAACAATTATCCATATTTTAGGTATATGAACTTTTCGGTTAATTTCTTGTCAAACGCATAGCAGTTTTTTTTTATTTACCAAAAAATGGACAAAATGCATATAGAAAGTCTGCTCCTCATTTAATTATTGTTTTTAAGATAAAAATAATTATTTATAAATTTATTATTTTTACAGCCTATAATTATTAAAAAAAACAAAGAACTATTTGGCGGTGACAGATTTTCTTTTTTTGTCTTTATCCTTTTTTTTGTGTTGGCTCCATGAGTTATCAATTTTTTTCTTATTTTCGCCTTCTCTGTTTACGTGTGAATTAAGATAGTTGGTAAATGTAAATAAATTGGTAAAATTTTTTTTTTAAGTCACAAGCTTTTATAAAATGCGCTAAAAATTAAAAAATAATTTTCTAACATTCTATTATTATCATAAAAATAAAAGCGATGGCCGACTGATGGAAATTTTGACGATGTTAGCACGATAAGATATCCGTATTAATTAAATATCACTATTTGCAAGAATCAATCTAGCAGAGAAATTCTGGGGTATCAGGGTCGGGTTGGGTGGGTTTGATAGGTATAGCAATGGCATAACATTGCGGCACATCAAACATATCTTTGATGACCTGCTATGTTGAATACTCGTTAAGTGTTTGGATCACAAATTTAGATTAACTTATGCTTTGATTTCTGGCCATCGCTTTTATTATTATGATAATATTAGAATGTTAGAAAATTATTTTTTAATTTTTAGCGCATTTTATAAAAGCTTGTGACTTAAAAAAATTTTTTTGCCAATTTATTTTCTACTTTTTAGTCTCAGCTATCTACTCTATTAAATGAAAATATTTGTTCAATAACAGAACAGAAGAGTTTATTCTAGATTATAATGAAATCGCTGATCGTGAGTTGTTTGGAAACTCATTTTTCTATTGGGGGAAGGAGAGGGTGGGGGTAGAGGTAGAAATATATTTTTTATTTGGGGTGTATTGCCATCGGACCTTTATGCATATACCAAATTTTATAAAAGTCATTTGAAGTGAAGTGTGTCAAAGACGCATTTTTTATGGAAGGGGGTGGGGGGTAGGGGCGGGACGACATTTTTTAATTATTGTTGTATTGTCATCGGACCACTATATGTATACCAAATTTTATCCAAATCGGATAATGGGAAGTGTGTCAAAAACGCATTTTTCTATAGATGGGGGTGGGGGTAGGAGTAGTAGAATTTTTTTTCAATGTTGTATTTTCATCGGACCACTATATGTATACCAAATTTCATCCAAATCGGATAATGGGAAGGGTGTCAAATACGCATTTTCTATGGAAGAGGGTGGGAGTAGGGGTGGGAGGATATTTTTCTTTTAATGTTGTATTGTCATTGGACCACTATGTAATACCAAATTTCATCCAAATCGGATAATGGGAAGTGTCTCAAAAACTAACTTTTCTATGAAAGGGGGGTGGGGGTAGGGGTGGGAGGATATTTTTTTCTTAATATTGTATTGTGATCGGATCACTATACGTATACCAAATTTCATCCAAATCGGATAACGGGATGTGTGTCAAAAACAAATTTTTCTATGGAAGGTGGTGGGGGTAGGGGTGGGAGGATATTTTTTTCTTATTGTTGTATTATCATCGGATCACTATGTGTATACCAAATTTTATCCAAATCGGATAACGGGAAGTGTGTCAAAAACATATTTTTCTATAGAAGGGGTGGGGGTAGGGGTGGGAGGACATGGGGGTGGGGGTAGGATTAGTAGATTTTTTTTTTAATTTTGTATTGTCATCGGACCACTATGTGAATACCAAATTTCATCCAAATACGGAATAATGGAAAGTGTGTCAAAAACTCATTTTTCTTTGAAAGGGGGTGGGGGTAGGGGTGGGAAGATATTTTTTTCTTAATGTTGTATTGTCATGGGACCACTATGTGTGTACCAAATTTCATCCAAATCGGATAATGGGAAGTGTGTCAAAAACGCTTCACAAGATTTGATAGATAGTTAGATAGTTAGATAGTTAGACAGAACATCTGAAGCTAAATAAAAGCTTGTAAAAAATACATGTTTTGGATCTGTATTTAGTTGGTTTTCAAAAATATATTTTTTTAACATTTTGTATATAAATTGATTTACAAACAACTTTATTACTCCTATTTAAATATTAGATCTGTTTATTCGAATAAAAAATTTGCTAAATTATGTATTATTTTAATTTCCTATTTGGCAAATCGTAGGAAATCAATTTGAAAATTTTCATCATTGCGCATTTCCTTATTGGTTATTTCTTCACGCAAATCATAAATTCGCCGTGCGATTGCTTTCAATGTACACTTATTGCTCATTGTTTTTTTTTTGTTAAAATATTTGTGGTGTGATCTTCCGCTAAATTTTGTAGAAATTATCATGTAAAACCGTAAGGAATGACAAACATTTTCAATTTTATTACTCACTGAATAAACCCAACCTCTCTCGTAAGGATGGATAGGGGGGATCTACGAATTTCATTTAGGAGGAGACATTTCTCGCGTTTTGCATAGTGAACAGGGGAATGGGACAATTCGCCGCAGCCTACTTACCGCGGCTAATTTGCCACCAGACCAACTCGTGCCGTCGTTAACTGGATTCGCCGCTGGTTAAACTCGCCGCAGCCCAATGGTTTATCCCAGAAAAAAAACTGTTTTGATTTTTTCGTAAAGAACCTATACTTGTTTTTTTCGGATTTATTTTGAATTTTAAAATATTGGGTGGTAAAGTAAAATTTTGTATTTACTTTTTTTCTCAATCTGCATCCCGTGTTTTATTTATCTCTTAAACGAAAACCGCTGTGTGAATTTTCCTTTTTCTTTTTTACGTTAATAAACTTTGTTTTTTTATCACACCACTAGGCAGTCTTTTAAAAAAATACTCTGCCAATCTATGGGCACCTAAGCTCACACTAGGTACTATAGTTATAGTGTGAGCTAATATAATCAAAATCTGAAATATATTTTATTCAACTCCAGACTCAATTACCTTTCGTTTGATACCACACAAGCCATGTTTTGACTTAAACTCAAATTTTTTTAATCTACCCCCCACCCTTTAAAAAAAAACTAAAATGTATTTTGTTTAACTCCAGACTCAATTACCTTTCGTTTGATATCACACACGCCATATTTTCACTTAAACTCTAATTTTTGACATCTACCCCCACCCTTTTTTAAAAAATAAACTAAAATTCATTTTTTTTAACTCCAGACTTAATTACCTTTCGTTTGATATCACACACGCCATATTTTCACATAAACTCTAATTTTTGGAATCTACCCCCACCCTTTTATTTGGCTTGCGTTCGGTGGATTTTGTTCATTTTTAAATGGGACCATTACTGCCCAAGACCCAACTTAGGTACCAAATTTCATTAAAATCGGACAAGCGGTTTTTGAGTTATGCGGGTTGGTCGTTACAGACAGACATACAGACAGACAGACAGACATACAGACACAGACAGACAGACAGACAGCAAAACAAAAAAGTTTCAAAATCATCTGAAACGCAAAGATATATAAAAATTTTTGAAATCGGAGCAACTTTTTTTTTCTCGAAAAAATTAGGATCACCATAGCTCACACTACTTATAGTAGTAGTGTGAGCTAATAAGAGACTTGTTCATAAGGCACCGGCCCACCGGGATTTTTTTCATTTTCCCATATCGCCCATCCACCCCTGAACAAAATTAATTTCAAGCATGCAATCAAATGTTGAAAAATTATGTTACTCTCAATGTATTCATTCATTACGCGTATTATTTTGATAAATAAAAATACTCTGCCAATATATGGGCCCCTAAGCTCACAATAGGTACTATAGTTATAGTGTACGTGTGAGCTAATATAACTAAAAACTGAAATATATTTTATTCAACTCCAGACTAAATTACCTTTTGTTTGATACCACACAAGCCATGTTTTGACTTAAACTCAAATTTTTGAAATCTACCCCCACCCTTACAAAAAAACAAAAACTAAAATGTACTTTGTTAAAGTCCGGACTCAATTACCTTTCGTTTGATATCACACACGCCATATTTTCACTTAAACTCTAATTTTTAAAATATACCCCCACCCTTTTTTTTTAAATAAATTAAAATTTATTTTGTTTAACTGCAGACTCAATTACCTTTCGTTTAATACCACACACGCCATATTTTCACATAAACTCTAATTTTTGAAATCTACCCCCACCCTTTTATTTGGTTTGTGTTCGGTGGATTTTGTTCATTTTAAAATGGGACCATCTCGACCCAAGACCCAGCCTAGGTACCAAATTTCATTAAAATCGGCCAAGCGGTTTTTGAGTTATGAGCGTTGGACAGACAGACAGACATACAGACACACAGACAGACAGACATACAGACAGACAGACAGACAGACAGACAGACAGACGGCGCAACAAAAAAGTTTCAAAATCATCTGAAACGCAAAGATATATAAAAATTTTTGAAATCGGAGCAACTTTTTTTTTCTCGAAAAAATTTGGATCACCATAGCTCACACTACTATAGTATAGTATATGTGTGAGCTAATAGGGATAAAGCAGAAAGGGTTTTTAGCTCACACATATACTATACTATAGTAGTGTGAGCTATGGTGATCCTAATTTTTTCGAGAAAAAAAAGTTGCTCCGATTTCAAAATTTTTTATATATCTTTGCGTTTTAGATGATTTTGAAACTTTTTTGTCGTGCTGTCTGCCTGCCTGCCTGTCTGTCTGTCTGTCTGTCTGTCTGTCTGTCTGTCTGTCTGTCTGTCTGTCTGTCTGTCTGTCTGTCTGTCTGTCTGTCTGTCTGTCTGTCTGTCTGTCTGTCTGTCTGTCTGTCTGTCTGTCTGTCTGTCTGTCTGTCTGTCTGTCTGTCTGTCTGTCTGTCTGTCTGTCTGTCTGTCTGTCTGTCTGTCTGTCTGTCTGTCTGTCTGTCTGTCTGTCTGTCTGTCTGTCTGTCTGTCTGTCTGTCTGTCTGTCTGTCTGTCTGTCTGTCTGTCTGTCTGTCTGTCTGTCTGTCTGTCTGTCTGTCTGTCTGTCTGTCTGTCTGTCTGTCTGTCTGTCTGTCTGTCTGTCTGTCTGTCTGTCTGTCTGTCTGTCTGTCTGTCTGTCTGTCTGTCTGTCTGTCTGTCTGTCTGTCTGTCTGTCTGTCTGTCTGTCTGTCTGTCTGTCTGTCTGTCTGTCTGTCTGTCTGTCTGTCTGTCTGTCTGTCTGTCTGTCTGTCTGTCTGTCTGTCTGTCTGTCTGTCTGTCTGTCTGTCTGTCTGTCTGTCTGTCTGTCTGTCTGTCTGTCTGTCTGTCTGTCTGTCTGTCTGTCTGTCTGTCTGTCTGTCTGTCTGTCTGTCTGTCTGTCTGTCTGTCTGTCTGTCTGTCTGTCTGTCTGTCTGTAACGACCAACGCGCATAACTCAAAAACAACTAGCCCGATTTTAATGTAATTTGGTACCTAAGCTGGGTTTTGGCTCGTGATGGTCCCATTTAAAAATGAACAAAATCCACCAAACACAAGCTAAATAAAAGGGTGGGGGTAGATTTCAAAAATTAAGTTTATGTAAAAATATGGCGTGTGTGATATCAAACGAAAGGTAATTGAGTCTGGAGTTAAACAAAATACATTTTAGTTTTTTTTTTAAAGTGGGGGTAGATTTCACAAATTAGAGTTTAAGTAATAACATGGCTTGTGTGATATCAAACGACAGGTAATTAAGTCTAAAGTTCAATAAAATATATTTCAGTTTATAGTTATATTAGCTCACACGTACACTGTGAGCTTAAGTGCCCATAAATTGGCAGAGTATTTTTACATGTTTACATATGTATTTTATATTCATATAACTTTTAAATATAATAAATCTGTAACATATAACATAAAATTTAACAAGCAAAAAAAATCATGGAATATAAAATATAAAATTCTTAAGTTATAATTTTTTTTCTGTTTTTAAGTAAGGCACTTATTTATTTTATTTAATTTATGCCACATTTATTTTCATCACGATCTAGTTAGCTTGCCAACTGTTAGGCTAAAAGGTTTTGGTCCATTAAAATTTTTAACAAGCCAAAATTACACCCAGATCACTTTTTATTAAAAAAAATTATAAATTGGAATAGATTGGCATGTGGTATAGTATATAACTATGCTGCAAAAAGAAAAAAGAAGAATACAAAAAAGCGGTCAAAACTAGAGAAAATCACAAGTGAATAAATTAGAGAAATACCCGTTAATCAATGTGAATTTAGTGCAGATATTAAATATTTAGTACTTATTATTTGTAAAAAGATTCAGAAACAAAAAAAACAAGTCTGCTGAAAGCAATTTAAGTCAAATCAAAAAAATTTACTTAGCGAAAGGGGCTTTCACACTCATATTAAGTTTTCCTCTTTTTTCTATAAATGTATGATATTAAGAAACGGAAGAAATTTGCGGGTATTTGAAGAATCTATCCCAATAGTTATAATTTGTCTAGATAAGCAATAGTAAACAATACTCCACCAATTATTGGGCACTTAAGCTCACGAGTTTAGCCGCATCTTCCACTTTTCTATATACAGTGAAACCTCTCCTTGCGGACACCTCTATTAAGCGGACACTCCCTTTAGGCGGACAAATTTGTTGGAACCAAGCTGTTCCCTATTTCTTTATATGTAAAATTCACTCCTATAACCGGATACTCTAATAACCGGACGTGGACAATTTTATTTAGTTAAAAAATTCTGAAACCTCCCTTAACCGGACTAAACACTTAAACATTATGTAGTATGTTGGCATCAACGCACTCTGCAGCAGGGGAATTACCTCTTTCCGTTTTAATGCGGAGACTAAATACTTCTGTCGTTTTTACAATATATTTTATACGGCTGTATTTTATTTTTATTGTTCGGTTGGGTAGTAATAGATCTCTTTGGAATGGAGCCTAGTAAAAAACTTCTTAGTTTACGTGAAAAAATGGAAGTTGTTAACGTTTCGGAGAAGGAACATGTATCAGCACGAAAGATTACGGAAAAATTTAGTATCGGAAAAACTCAAGCAGCGGAAATTGTTAATAAATATAGAGGAAAGGTGCCTATTATCGCATAGGTTCCTAATATCGGATAGTCAAGTATTTCCTGAACTAGTGGCCCTATCTACCTGCGTGTGCATGTACCGATGCTACACCAAGCTGTACAGATTCTAAATAAATAGTGCACGAACATTTTACCGCTGCTGATTATAGGCAATCTATTCTTAGAAGGTAAGACAAATTATTAATTTTATATATGTACAGGGTGTCCCAAATTGGGCACTTTTAGGGGGTTTAATGTACTTCTAGGGGAGACAGAGAAAAACTGACCACGCATTGCGAGGCTCAAATTTCAAGAGAAGACTTATAGTGAAAATCGCATTTTGAAATATCGTCTCGTCTTTAAGCTACGGGGGCTTTTTGAAACGTCTGCATTTTTGAAGGGGGTCTATAACTTCGTTATTAGTGGAAATTTTGATTTAGAGTAAATTGCAGTTTTATAGACTTTGTCACGAGGAATTCACCCGCTAAATTATATTTTAACTGTCACTTTTAGTTTTTGAGATATGACATAAAGTTGCATTTTTTCTTACGGAATGGCCTATATTTTAATTAATTTTCGAATTCTTCATTGAATTCTTTTCAAAATGATGTATCATATGTCATAGTTTGATTGAGCGGTTTAGGAGATATGCTTTTTCACTTATTTCTAGTGCGCTATGATTTCCTGCTGAGGCAGGTAAAGGCACTCCAGTATTTTTATTATTTTACACAGTCACAAATATAGTAAGGCTGGTTTGGAAAAATTATAATTCAGCTGACAGCCCTCAAAGCATAGTTATAAAAAGTAAAAAAAAATTATACATATTTCAAAATAAAATTAAAACGCTTTTGTGCAAAATAATTTCATATCAAAGCGTAATGTCAAATTGTTTAAACAATTGAAAACAATGACAAAACGCCAAGACACAAGGCCAACTTGATTTGCATAGTATAAGACAACAAAACTATACGTGCATTGAAGTAGGATTTGACCGCAAGGCTTTCACGTCAATGGCGCATGACGTCATTCAACGCACACTAGACACAAATAAAAAATTTTAATTATCTCCGAAACCGCTCAATCAAACTATGACATATGATACATCATTTTGAAAAGAATTCAATCACGAATTCGAAAATAATTAAAATATAGGCCATTCCATTAGAAAAAATGCAACTTTATGTCATATCTCAAAAACTAAAAGAGACAGTTAAAATTTAATTTAGCGGTTGAATTCCCCGTGACAAAGTCTATAAAACTGCAATTTACTCTAAATCAATATTTCCAATAATAACGAAGTTATAGACCCCCCTCCAAAATGCAGATTTTTCAAAAAGCCCCCGTAGCTCAAAGACAAGACGATATTTTAAAATGCAGTTTTCACTATAAGTCTTGTCTTGAAATTTGAGCCTCGCAATGCGTGGTCAGTTTTTCTCTGTCTTCCCTAGAAGTAAATTAAACCCCCCAAAAGTGCCCAATTTGGGACACCCTGTACATCATTTGATTAAGCATATTGTAAGGGTTTATTTGATGTATAATTTATTAGGTTTAGTGCAGTTTTGTTTTTTCGAAAAGGTTGATAATCTCACATATAATGTATGTCCTAATATCGAACACTATGGGTTTCCCAATTTTGTTTTTAGTTTTAAGCGTTGACAAATTTTGTATTCCAAAAATATTATGCTAGTGTATGGTTATAACTGATTAAAAAGTATAATATAAAAGATCTAACTTTACTATGGGTTCCAAATATCGGACATTTGCGATATTGGGACTACCTCCTATCCGATATCCAAAATATATTTTTATCTGTCTCAGAAAAAAATTAAGTTTGACAATTGGCATTTTAGAATATTGAAAAATATAGGGTACGTAATTGTTTGCCAACACGTACTTCTGAGCTGAATTTTTTATAGGCCAAAACAAAAAAGTATCCGATAATAGGTCTCTTTCCTCTATATTAAAATTTCGCAGTTCTCTCTCATAAGCGGACACCTCCAATAAGCGGACAAAATCTCCGAAACCGTGAGAGTCCGCTTTATAGGAGGTTTCACTGTATACATTTGTTCTCCCCCCTACCAATTGCCTTCCCACTGATCGTAATCGATTGCAAAATTTTCCCACCCTTTTTTCCTAGTTTATACAGATTTATACTTTATACCAACAGGACGAACTAGGGCTTAACCACCTTAGGCAGAATACCTTAAATCGGTATTTATTAGATACCTATTATTGGGAATCGGAACACTATAGTTTAAAAAAAATTAACATGTGAGCTACAAATATTTTTTGATAACAAAATGCGTTGGTGACATTTTTATTATCAGTCTAGATAGTAAGATACATACATGGTCTTGTGATAATGATAACACACTTTATGAAGGATGTTTAATTTTATGATTAACTTATCTTTACCTAATGCTTATGCACTTGGTGCAAACAAGATTGCTAAGTAGATCACTACCAGAAAATTGACTTTTTGGTTTGTTTAAAAATTTAAAATAATTTTTTTGAAACGTTTGCGGCTCACAATTTTTAGTTTGAAGTAAAATGAGTAGGGGACAATTCGCCGCGGCCGATTCGCCGCAGCCGATTCGCCGCGGGACAATTCGCCGCGAGATTTTTTGTTTTATGATATTACCATTGGCAATTGTGTAAACATTTTTATTTAGCTTGACTTTATATAATATATTTGTTTGATTATAACTTTTTTCAAACTTTTCCAACTAGGTATTTAGTGGTTGGTATACAAAAAGGGTAACACTGAAAGGATATTGATACCAAATTAGAAGTAAAGCAAAGCAAAATTATATAAAATTGACAACTAACATAAATTAAAATACTAAATAAATCAATAAAATTAAATAACAAATTTGAATACTGTTCTGAAGAAGAAGGACGTTTATGTCTAGGATAGAAAAGTAAGAATCAGAAAAAAACATTAGGATGAGCAGGTGTAAAGTTCATTAACGAAACAGACAAACAGGTGATATAAGTTGGACATGCAAAAACTTTTAAACAAGAAAGTTCCATAAAGAAGTAAAGTACTTACGAAATTTTAAAAAATGTCGAAATTGCCACTCATGTGTAGATCATCAAAATTCTACTGTACTTCCAGACATGCTACAAAGCTAAAATTTGGCAGACCGATAGAAATTATGACCAAACCCTTGAAAAAAATAAAAAAACGCCAAAATTTTAATCTACTTCCCTTCCTATAAATCTTAAGTTATGTAAAAGTGACATTGCCCACATTCAGAAACGCCAGAGAGCTGATCTTCGGAAGGCCGATAGGAACTATGATAAAACTATAGGAAAAAATATAAAAACCTGAAAATTTAAATTTATTTCCTTCCCCAATAAATGTAAAGTTATGTAAAAGTACCATTGCCTACTTCCAGAAGCGCTAGAGAGCTGAGCTTTGGGAGACTGATAGGAAATATGATAAAAATATAGGCAAAAATTCAAAAAGCCCAAAAGTTGAATTTGCCTTCCTCTCCTATGAATGTAAAGTTATGTAAAAGTAACATTGCCCACTCCCAGAAAGGTTAGAGAGCGAGCTGAGCTTTAAAAGGCTAATAGAAACTATGACAAAACCATACGAAAAAATTTAAAAGCCTCAAAATTTTAAACAAGGCATTGCAAAAGTTTTGAACAATATTCCGCATATTTACTACTTTAAAGAGGAGTGAAATCATAACACAAACATTTTATGTAAAAAAAATCCAAGTACGCGAAAATGGTATTCCGCAAAAAGAATTGAGATAAACGTAAAGCCAAGTTCTCCGATACAGATTTTTTTACATAAAATGTTTTTGTTATGATTGGATTTTTTCTACTGATTTTTTGAGTAATAAAATAGCGAGCATTTTTATAACTAACAAAATTTTATTAACAAGTGATTTCGCTTTGGAAGATCATAAATGTTTAACATTTATTAATGCGGTTTGGTTAGGTATGCCTATCATAATTTCCAACATGAATTACAACCTAATGAATCACTCATAGTTATAATCAAGCACATTTTCTACTTGACATCACGCATCAAGTCAGACTGCTTCAGTCTCAAGATGTATGTTATATTATTATACACACATTTGTCTTCCTTATTGTCGGACTAATTTTTTGATCATTAACAAGTAGGTAGAATTCTTCGTTACACATCCATACTAGTCCAGTCATTATAGAGTTTTATTTTGCAAAAGGTGGTATAGTCGCGATTTTGACATATTTA
Source organism: Aspidapion aeneum (assembly GCA_963576565.1). Lineage (NCBI taxonomy): Eukaryota > Metazoa > Arthropoda > Insecta > Coleoptera > Brentidae > Aspidapion > Aspidapion aeneum. The sequence goes on from OY755039.1 coordinate 8,713,428, forward strand.
CTTCACATTGGAGTCAGAAAAAAAATTCGGGGCTGTAAAGTAAAAGGGCTTCCCCTGCCATCTTGGATTTAGTGTGCACAAAAAGAGTTTTTTTTTTATTATTTTGTTTCTGTACTTTTTCGGAAACAAAGTTTTAAACAAAAGTTGAAGACTACTAAATTTCCTACAAAAGCGCATTTATACGTTTTTTCTTCAGAAGAATGGTTCCTGAGTTATAAGGCCGCCATTTTGGAATTTGACCAATTTTTTTGTTTAGTGACCTTTAACTTTTTTTACTTTTGAAAAAAAATTATTGTGTGTGTTTAAGACCACACACCAGAGGTGTAAACTTCAACAAAGCGAAATTAATAATATTGGCCCATAACATATTCTGCAAAGCGGACCGAACCGGTACCCTGTGTACTGGCCTTCATCTGCATCATCATATCGCTCGCTGAATGTTTCTCACAGTTAGTCGACTCGAGCAGATTTCACCCGAATGAGCGTTACATAGCCGAGCCTGACGGCTCAGTTCAATTCACTACACACAAAAACTGCTAACCGCGCCTAAAGAAGTTTACACTTCAAAAATATATAACATAAATTAAAGACAAATTAACAGCCTTTGAAATAATATATTATCATCGAGTTGTCTGTTGATGAGATACAAACCCGGAAGTTTTAGTTGGCAATACACCCATTTCCTATGTATTTCCGTAGTACAGTCGAACCTCTCTATCTCGAACCTCTATAACTCGAACCTCTCTATAACTCGAACCTTTTAAGTGGTCCCTGCACTTTTTATATGCATTTTAACCTCTTTAACTCGAATTTCTATAACTCGTACTCTCCATAACTCGAACTGTTTTGGCTGTCCCTTTGAGTTTGTGCTATAGAGGTTCGACTGTATATGCAAAATAAACCGAAATTATTAAGTTTTATGTAATTTTCTCAAGAAGTAAGCATTTCACAAAAAATGTGTTATTAACTTTATTGTAGAAAATGAAATAGTCTTTTGTACGATGTATCACTTATGTGGGTTGAGTCCACAGTTAGCATTTAATTAGCATTCTTAAATTGAGGTTATTTTTTAAAATCACGAAAAAAAATCATGTTTTTTTAGGTTTTATATAGTTTTCAAAAAACTAAGCATTTTAGTGAAAAATTATAAAATACCTTTTCCAGAGAAAACAAAATGTCCTTTAAGCCAGTGTATAATAAAGTGGTGTTAAAGCTAACATATAGTTCAGGCAAGATTCGGGAAAATCCACTTTCTAGAAGCATTTTATGTTACTTTTTGGCAAATGGGCAATTCTCCCTATTTTGACCCCGCTGAATCCGAATATCTCTGTTGCCAACTCGAAATATTGACAGGGGCTGAGATATTCAAGATGGCGGCCAAAATGGCGGCGGAATTTTAAATTGCCGCTGGAAAGCCCAAATTGTCACAGGTGTACATTCAAAATATATATTTGTAATGTATAATTAAAAAATAATAACATATTATTTTTTTTAAATAGCTGCAAAAACCTCCAAAAAGCATCTAAGAGAAAAATGTATAATATACTTTATTGTAGACAATAAAATTCCCTTTTCAACATGGTATAACTTAATAAAGTTAGACTAATAACAAGCTCTCCAGCGGCGTCCGTTAATTGAAGTAATTAAAAAAAGTTAATACCTATGTTTTTGCCAAGATTTATTTAATTTTTTTAAAAACTAAAATATCTACAGAAAACCATTTATTACATTTTAGTATACTCAATAAAATTTCCTTCAAAATGACGTGTAACATGATTAAATCGGTTTTATAAATAAAACTTCGGGGCATCCGTAAATTAAATTAATTTTGAAAAAACAGAAATAAAACCATTTTTGTTACAGGTTTTATCTAATTTTCTCAAAAACTAAGCTTAACATGAAAAAACTTGTTCTACACTTTTTTGTAGACAGAGAAATTCCCTTTTTAAAAATGTGAAACTCGGTGGAGTTTGACTTATAGCAAACTGTCTAGCGACGTCCGTCAATGGGGGTGATTTCAACAAATCATTAAAAAAAACATGTTTTTCATACGTTTTATTCAATTTTCTTAAAAAACAAGCTCTTTATCAAAAAATGTGTTTTATACTTCGTCATAGCCAATAAAATTTCCTTTCAAACGATGTATAACAAAGTAAAAGCTATTTTATATTTACCGCTCCAGTGGTGTTCTAAATTTAAAGAAATTTATTTAAGATCAAGCCAAACTAATCAATTTTGTGTCTTATTAGCTTTTCGGTGGATAATAAAGAGCGGCGGATAAAAGGTCGAAAGTACAAAAGGTCGAAAAAATAAGGTAGAAAGTACAAAAGGTCGAAAGTACAAAAGATCAAAAAACAACAATTTTATTCTCCACAAAAAACTGTTCTTAGCAATCTTTGATAAAAAGGTTAGTTTTCGAGAAAATTGCATAAAACTGAAAAAAATACAGGTTTTTTCGGGGTTTGGGGGGATTTTCTCCGTCCCTGTCGATTTTTCGAGTTGGCAAGAGAGATATTCGGATTCAGCGGGGTCAAATTAGGGGGAAGTGGTCTGTTGCCAAAAAGTAATATGATTTGCTTCTAGACCGAAAACGGAAAGCCTTTTAAAATAATATGCTCTAACACACTCCAGGGACGTTTTTATTTGTTTATTTAATTTTCTTAAAAACTAAGCTTCTTTTTACTCTACCTATATTGTTGAAAATACAATTATCTTTTAAACGATTTGTTTCTAGTCGGTTTTTGGTAATTTTTTATGAATTCAATTTTAGGACGCCCGTGGGTATTAACGGTTACCTAAATGTTATTACCATACACTCTTTAAAAAAAAATTATTTGTCTATAATATGGAGTAAAACATTTCTCCCGAAAAAGATTGCTTTTTAAAAAAAATTGATAAATCATATGGATAACATAATATAATTGTTTTTTCTTAAAAAAGTATTTTATAATTTTTCCCTAAAATGCTTAGTTTTTTTGAAAACAAAACAAAACCTAGAACAAAAACATGATTTTTTTTCGTGATCTTAAAAATTAACCCCACTTTCGGAATGCCTAAAGTTCTAACCGTGGGGTGGATCCACTGTGATACATCGTTGAAAAGATAAAGTAATTTTCTACGATAATGTTAATTATATATTTTCTGTAAAATGCTTACTTACTTACTTACTTTACACTTTATTAGCTATAAATAGCTCTTAATTATTACAATGCATTACCTACTTACTAACAAATGACCTAACTACTACTAACTAAACTTGTTTAGATTTAATTTTAAACTTGTAAGGCAACATTTTCCAAGACATATTTTTTACATTTTAGCTTAAAATTATTTACAGACTGTATATCTTTAAGTTCCACTGGAAGATTGTTAAACAATATTAATCCTTTACTGTAAATAGTATTCACTTTGTTTTCTACAATGCTGACATAAAAGTCATTTCTTGCACGAGATCTTGTATTATACTGATGACTATTTTGAGTGAATGTTAATTCTTCACTTAAATAGTTTGGTAACATTTTATTTTTTAATTTAAAAACAAACAGTAGCATATTATATGTTAGTCTTTGAGAAACACTCATTAGAGAAAGTCTGTCGAGCATGTTTTTAATGGAAGTTGTTTTTTTACACATTAATATAGCTCTTACTGACCTGTTTTGAATTTTTTGAAGAGATTGGATTTCCCCATTATTTAAAAAGTATAATAAAGTGGAACAGTAGTCAAAATGGGGAGCAATAATTGACTTATACACAACTAACTTGGAAAAACATGATATTTTTTTATCCAAACGATATAAAAAATATGTTTTTTTTGCAATTTTCTTTTTAATGTAATTACAGTGTTCTTTCAGATTTAACTGTTTATCAATAATAACACCAAGGTATTTATGTGTGCTTACTTCTTCAATTCGACAATTGTTTACTGTAATATTAATTTTTTTAAGATCACTTTTAAGTCCTGATAAATTATTTTTAGAAGCTAAAATAATAAATTTAGTCGCTTACCTTTACATAAAACTTATTGTCTTCAATTTTTTTCTAGAACCTGTACATTCTATTCCGAACCGAACCAAGTAATTTAAAAGAACATTTTCCTACACTCTAAAGACAAAAAGTCGAAAACTCATTTGAACAACATATTTAAATAAATCGCGACTACAGCACCTTTTGCAAGCTGGAGTTTTTTTCTCTCTAATGACTGGCCTATATGCTTACTCCTTCATATGATAGTCTAAGGAAATCATGCATATTTCAGAAAGAGTGGTGGCATAGAGTATAAAAACTGATAGAATATGAACCTATAGTTTTTGAGTTTGCAGGACAAGGAACTTAAAAATCCAGAACACAAAGAAAACATCAAAGACATTTTTTTTTGTGTTTGGCCTGTTTACTCTTTGAACCATGTAATTTTTCCAAAAAAATAATTGATTAACAACTTCTTTGCGTACTTAATTTTGTTAACATTTTTAACTACGGATCCATTTTTTTCTTTTTTCTTTTTACAATTTTTTTTGCAGCGCGAATATTTCCGATTTTTAAAAAAATTATTGCCTGCAGTGTTTTGTTATTTTTTCTACATGTTTTTTTCTTCGGCATGATTTGTTCCAAAAATATGATATTAAAAAAGTGGGCGACGGTACCTTGGTATCACTTTTTAAATAATTGTTACTGTTACTGATAATAATATACTGTTACTTACTTATTTTTTAGCGGCTTAAGGTTTTTGCTCTAATCATTTAAAATTAAAAATGTAATTGTCGTCACTCACCTAAAAAGCTTAGATGCTTATAAGTAAAGCCAATGAACTTGAGGTATGGCTTAAAGACTTGCTTAACAACCGATTTATTATAGTACGAGTAGAAAATATAGGAGTCTTAAAACGAAGACATTTTAAAGACCGCAGGCAGGTTACATGTGAATGAAACGGGACTAAAATCTGATCAGAACAATCTAACAAAAATAAACAAAATGGCGACCAAATGAAAATCTTACTATTGGAAAGATCTAAAGAGATTTTTCGTAACAGTGTTTTTTTAAATCAGTACCATTAGGGTCAAGTGGTGTGTTTGCCCGCAGTTAGAAAAACGATAACTGCAGTGGACTGTATATATTTTATTAAATGAAAGCGCGAACAAACATAATTATATTGATACGAAATCACGAAATAATTAAAAGGTCCATAGGTTAATTGCTGTTACCCACACAACGGAAAGCAAAGACAAAGTACTCACCAGTTTGCAGCCAATTTCTCCATGTTCCTGGGGCCCCTGTCAGGATCTAATGATGGCACCACGTAGCTGAAGGGCTGAAGTTTCCAGTTCTATGCTTCAGTACACCAAAATCGAGCACTTTCAAGTGTAGAAATTTGTAATAGTTGGAGAAAGTAATTAACACGCCATTTTTCTCGAGGCGGTAGAAAGGATCTCTCTGATTCTTGGTGCGCATGTCAATGCGCGAAAAATGTACTCTGTCCTTCATCCAATTGTGTGGTTTTAAAATTTAAAAACAACCGCGAAATTTAGCGGGAGCTAACAGTGGTGTAAAAACGAGACCAATTTGACATTTTAAATTTTTTTAACAAGATACCCGACTTAAAGCCTTTGTTACGGTGCCATATTTACAGGTATCCATTTAGTATACCTCGCAGTGAAATATCTTTAATTATGCTAATGGTATAGGGTGTCTTTAAACAAAAAGATTGTCTCGTTTTAACCACTGGTTGGGCCAAAAAAAAACAATGACTGGTTAAAAACGAGACACTTTATTTTACTTATTTTATATGATGTTACGCATTATAAGACCAGCGTTGTAACTAACTCCCCTCTACAAAAATTTACTCAGAAGGCGCCTAACGGCGCCACCTAGCGAAGGCACCCTGTACAGAGGCACCGGTCGCACCTCCCCAGTTACGGCACTGATAAAATAGTATAGGCTAAGGAAACGAGATACACTAAAGGGGTTTTAAAACATGTTTGGAAGAGTTGGGAATCTTTCAATATTCAGATAGCATGATTAGGGATTAAATTGAAAAAACAATTTTAAAAAACGTAAACAAATACAAAAACATGTTATAATTAAACTAAAACAAATCAAGTAAACCGTACCTAATTCTAAAATGGATTAAAAAGATGATTTTGTTCTAGATTTTGAGAGGTAGATTAAAATAATTAAAACTTATAAGGAATTTATAACTACAATTTTTTTTACTTAATTCCAAAACGGCATAAAAAAAAAAGATTTTGATATAGATTTTGGGAGGTAAAGAAAAATGGCGTAGTTACGAGAATGGCGGAAGTTTCTACTTCTAATAGCATAAGCGTGCAATATTTAAAGACAATTAAATTTTTTTCTTGACCACAATTGGTGAGAATAGATTAACTGCCCTCGCAATGTTATTTATTGAGAAAAAAAATTATTAAACAAATTCCAAAGTTAAATGATTTGGTTATAAAATAATTTATTTCAAAAAAGGATAGACGCCTTCATTTTCAACACAAAACGTATTTGTGAAATAGGGTCAAGTAGTGTAAAAGTGAGCCCAACATCTCGTTGAAAAATAAGACACTTAAATAAAAAATACTAATAATTGAATTCCGATAGATTTTCTGTTATAAACTGATAGCAGCAGTTGTAAGGACCTCATACTTACAATTTATTAAATTTTTTTATAAATAATAGGCTCATAATTAAAATTTCAAACTCCATTGCTTTATTTGTGATATAAACCTGTTAAAAACGTTACCGAAACTTTTGTCTGAGTTCATAGATCGGTTTTTCTACAAACAAATATTTTGCGATTATTTGTTGTATTTAAGTAAAAAAAAAACAAAAACTTACTTCTCAATTTAATCTAAATTTCTTATTTTTGTTTAGACGGCGATCCGACTGTTTATACGTCAATTTTTATCACTATCAGAGTTTGCCTGACCTGTCTCATTTTTGAAATTTTAAAATATATACAGTTTTAGAATTTTGTCTCATATTATAGGTCAAATTTCTGTGTTTTTACGTTTGCAATATTTTTCTGGTTATTTAGTGATAACGCGCAAAAATAACTCCTAAAAAAATATTCGAGTCCTACAGAGGAGTGTAAAATCTTAAAAAATTTAAAATTTTAAAAAGTGTCTCATTTTTACACCACTTGATCCTTGACTAGGTATATTACAGTAGCGTATATAAGAGGGGGCGGGGGGGGGCCCTTCGAAGTCAAGTTTTTTTTTAGATATTTAACACATATTTCTTGAATACACACATAAAATACCCCAAACTGTCTTGGGCCCACCCCGAAACTTTTTTCTGTATAAGCCACTGGTATGATACATTTATTATTTATTTACAAAAACAATAATAATAGGTCACTAATATCTAACTGCGTCGCAATTTTTTTTTGGGCGTGCACTGATTATGCTAGTTTTTGCTTTGAGTATCTTCTCGGATTGATGTTTTTGCCAATTTCAATTCCTTTCGTTCTCAAGATGCGGCTTTTGCTGTGGGTAAAGTAAAATAACTAAGAGTATCTTGGACCTTCTTGCTTGGAAACTACGTTTTATATATTTTTGCCTCGTACTCTAAATATAGCTGCATTCCAATTATTAAAAAATTTACACTCCTCTTCTTTTTTATGAATATTAATAAGGGATCCTCTGTAGGTATCGTATGTCGCTATGTAATAAGACAACAGTTCTTTCATACTAATATTTGTAGAAAGCATTTTGATTATTACTAACTTTTTGAAGAAAATTGTGGTGGATTGATGGTGAAAAATCTCTCCCAAGAGGCCGACTTTCGGGAAACCGAATAACAAAGAAGCCATGCATGGCGCTTCGCTATAGGTCTTCAAACCTCCAAAATTAGAAAAACACCCAGCGAAAGCTAAGTACCATATAAAGCCCCATTAGAAAGAGATTTTTTTTTTAATTTGTCAAACACACTGTGTTTATTGTATTACAATCTAGTCAGTAAGACTAATTAGCAATTTTGTTTTAACTTAATTTACTAGAAAAGTCAGATTTAAACTTAGGGTTCACTCAACAGTTCTCCCGCATTGTTTAGTCTGTAACTCACAATTGTGTTGTGTTTATAGCATTATTTTGTTTTATATAATTCACTTAGTTTACTAGCTCAAACGGCTTCACTCTTTTTAGTCTTCGAACTAGCATAGTATTGTCTAGAAGCTGAATTGCTTCCACATTCACATGCCGATGGAGTCTATCTTCATGGCTTTTTGCGTACTTTTTTATAGTCTCTGCTACAGTTTCGATTTTTAGATCTCGATGAAGGTCACTATTTCGAACGTACCAAGGTGCATTCACAATGTTTCTTAGAACTTTATTTTGAAATCTCTGTAAAACTAGAATGTTACTCTCTTTAGCACAACCCCATAGTTGAATACCATATGCCCGTACTGGTTTCAGTATTTGTCTATAATGCAGTAACTTATTATGAATTGTTAAATTGGACTTCCTTCCAATTAGCCAGTTCATTTTTCTATACCTTATCTCAGGTTCTTTTTTTTTCTTAACATGTGCTTTCCAGCGCAATTTGGCATCAAGTGTTATACCGAGATATTTTTCCTGATTTGAATATGGTACGGGAATGTTGTTAATTGTTATTTGTATGTGATTTATATTTTTGTTTGTAAAATCAACATGAATTTATTTGGTTTCATTTAATTTTATTCGCCACTTTGTGGTCCAACTGTGAACTTCGGTGACTGCATCCTGAAGTTTTTGTATGCATTTTTCAATAGATTTTTCTACCGTCAATAAACCAGTATCATCTGCAAATGTTGCTAAGTGACAATTTTCTGACTTTGGGATATCGCAAGTGAATAATAAGTATAGATAAGGGCCTAGTACGCTACCCTGGGGCACGCCTGCTTGAATTTCTCTTAAATTTGAGTATGAGTCTTCCTGTTTTACTCTAAAATGTCTATCAGATATGTATGATTGCATTAGAAAGGGAAAAACTAATTTAAAGGTGTTTAGTTATGAGTAACAAATTCCTCCCTTTTTCCTCTCATTATTTCTTGCAGTAGAAACAAATCAATATATCCACTATATTTTATTTTTAGTTATTTATATTTAGAGCGTTAAACAATTGAGTTAAGTTTTTCAAAAATTAAGATGTTCAAAGCCTCTAATTTTAATAAATAAGTTCCAAAGCCTCTGTGGCTCGTCAACGGTTTATATTTTGTACTTGCATTAAGTGTACAGGTTAGGGGAAAGACCAGGAAATACTTGGGAATTACTGGGAAATATACTAGGAAATACCCGAAAGTGCTTGGGAAATACTAGAAAATACCATTGAAATTTGAGGAATCCTGATAAATACCAGGAAAAACCGTACGTAGGTAATTGCTCACCGTTCTGCTTGGTGTACGGCCTAATGTTCGTCAAATCTTCAGGTGTGGACGCTGCTTTAGATATTCAGCCACAGGTACATAAACTCATTTCCAACTTGTAGCCAATAGAAAAGTACAGGGGATAAACTGGCCAAGTCAATTTTTGGCCAAAATGACATATAACAGTGCCACCTAATAAAAGAAAAATATTTGTATTTTACCATAAGCTCATACATGCCATAAATTCGCATAGTAACGAAATATACCGGGTGGGCCAAATAAAAACGGACAATTTTTTTTTAAATTATAACTTTTGAATTATACCATAGATTTTAATAGGACAAACTGCACTTGGCAGAGAATTAATCAGAGATTTGGCTAAATATATTGTTTTGTCCGCTATCTTAAAATCCGAGATAGCGGAAGAAATTAAACTGTATCCTTTAAAGGTGCTCGTTTATTCTTGTGTTGCGAACATCTTTTAATTCTTTTTTTAAATCAGTAAAAAAACTGCATTCTTGCCACGCACAACAAGGTATAAACCAGCAAAATCGGTTTAGTGGTTCTAAAAAAATATATTTTTGTTTCAACCATTGTTTTGAATATTATACGATTGCCTTGCCAATCATGTCTGCATATATTTCCTTATAAATTCATTACTACTGAACCGATTTAATGAAATAAAAACCGTCCTTGTGAGAATTGATTGCTTTTTAAAGATCATGATCAAAATTTATCGCGATCTTAAAATTTAAGATGGCGGACAGAATACAGAATCATACTTGGTTCTTAAAAATGGCGTGTTTATTTTTGTTTTATGAAAATGTTTTAGCTTTTATTTTAATATATAAACTAGTAAGATCGATATGGTAGTTCTAAAAAAAAATCTGTTTTTGTTTCAGCCATTGTTTTACAGATTATGCGATTGCATTGCCAATCCTGTCTGCATTCATTTTCTTATAACCTCATTATTACTCAACCGATCTCAGTGAAATAAAAAAAATCATGGTGAGAAAGGATTGTTCTTTCAAGATTATAATCGAAAGTTGGCGCCATCTTAAAAGTTAAGATGTCGGACAGAATCATACTTGACCCTTCAAAGAGGCAACTTTATTCTTGTTTTCGGAGAACATTTTAGTTTTTTTTTTCATTCAAAGAAAAGCACTACTTTTTTCCCGCTTAACAAGGTATAAAGCAATAAAATCGGTGAAGTGGTTCTTACAAAATCTGATGTTGTTTTAACCAATGTGTTACAAATTATACGATTGCATTGCATCAAGTATGATTCTGTCCGACATTTTAAATTCTAAGATGGTGGAAAATTTTGATTACAATCTTTAAACAGCAATCAATTCTTACCATTACTTTTTTATTTCACTAAAATCGGTCTAGTAATAACGAATTTATAAGGAAATTAATGCAGACAGGATTAGGAATGCAATTGTATAATCTGTAAAACAATGTTTCAAACAAAAATTTTTGAGAACCATCACACGGTTTTTACTAATTTGTACCTCCTTGTGTGGGGGAAAAGCAGTGCTTGAAGAATCAAATATGATTCTGCCCACCATCTTAAATTTTAAGATAGCGATAAACTTTGATCACGATCTTTAAAAAGAAATCAATTCTAACCAGGAAGTTTTCTATTTCATCAAAATCGGTTCAGTAGTAATGCATTTATAAGGAAATAAATGCAGACATGATTGGCAAGGCAATCGTATAATATGCAAAACAATGGTTGAAACAAAAATATATTTTTTTAAAATCACTGAACCGATTTTGCTGATTCTTACCTTGTTGTGCGTAACAAGCTTTTTTAATATTTTTAAAAAATTATTAAAACAAGTTCGCAACACAAGAATAAAAGAGCATCTTTGAAGGGTACATTTTAATTTCGTCCGCCATCTTGGATTTTGAGACGGCGGACAAAAGAATTTAATTACCTAGTTAAAACTCTAATTAATTCTCTGCAAACTGCAGTTTGTCCCATTCAAATCGATTGTATAGTTCAAAAGTAATAATAAAAAAAAATTGTCCGGTTTTTTTGGCCAACCCGGTATACGTATAAATTTACACTTTGCAGGAAATAAACACGCTAAGTCATAATAAAATCACGCAATAGTAAAAAAAATTATATCGTTTCGAAGTTAAAAGAAGGTTTATACTAAAAATCGTAAAATTTTACTTAGCTTTATCCCCTGTACCCTTCATTTATTTAAATCTTAAATTTTATCTTTCATTTCGCATTACTCATTCTATATCTCTCTCATTCTCTAGCTCCCTTTCTTTTTCTCCTAATCTGTCTCTGGCTTTACCCACTCATCCTGATAATAAATTATACAGGTTTTATGACAAAACGGAATTTTCCTCCCATATCATTAAAAAACTTATCTTTTGTTGGTATCGGTTATGAGCAACTGGTAATCACGTACTAAAGTAAAGATAAAAGTACTAAATCTAACAGTCGAATATAAGTAAACAATAAACCAATATCAAAATACGGGAAAAGATTTGAATGATCTGATAAAACAATCAGTCGCAACCTAAAAACTTGCTCTAGTTATTGTTATACACTAGATAGTTTTACGTAAAACTGCACGTTAAGCGCACTACGTTTTGTTCCAAATTTGAGTTTGAGTTGAATGTTTTTACGTTACCATAACAAGTCTACTAATAGCAGAGAATATGGACTTCGGCACTGTGTTTTTTTGATGTTACAATTTTGTTTTTGTGTTTTCAACTACAGTAGGAATATATTTGCAAAGAATCGCTTGTACTGGAAGCGGAAATTATCGTCTAGGCCTCATTTTTCGATCGGTCAATCAACCAATTCTATTCTTTGGTAACGTTAAGGTGCCCGCAGACTGCCGTAAGCTAACGTAAATACGTAAGCTCCTAACGTGACCTTGACGACGGTGTGACGAAGTGCGCTTGCGTAACTGTCAAATCTCATGCTTACGTAAAAATACGTAGCACAACTTAAACTATCTAGTGTATAACAATAACTAGAGCAAGTTTTCTACTATCGCCACTATCAAAAAACCCCGCTCGTCACAAGTCTCGAAAATAAAGTGAAATTTTTAGATTTTAAAATTTCATTGGTTTCATATCAATAACCAACTTACGTCTGACATATACATATATATCAAATCTTATTTTGAGTTTAGAAGATGCTAAACATAAATTATTTATAATGTTAATAAGTTTATTTAAGCCAAATTATTAATATCATCACGTAAGTAGGTACCTTGTGTTACGACCATTGCATTGCTTAAATAAAAGACAGTGTTACTACTAGTGTGGCCAGTTTTAAAAAAAGGGCAAAAGAGACAACTAGTGTCTATCCTTCTCCGTCTTTTTTTCTTACCGGGTGACCTAACTTTTATTCAATTACTCAGTCAAATTATCATTGGCAAAATTTAATATTTTAAAAATAAGCGGTGCTCACCCCTTAAATCGACCCCAGCCCGTTCAACAGGTACTCTTTTTCTCGGGTCTCTATTGTTATTAAAGAACCCAGCCCGTTCACAATTCACACCCTTCTATTGTGTTTTGAAGATCCCTACTAAAGAGGACTGAATAAGATATAAACAGTGGCGTAGTATTCTCCCTAGGGCTTGAACTTTGCATGTGAAAGGTAGGTAAAACATTATTTTAATTTTTTTATTGGCTTTTTTTGAAACATAAACATAAAAACAAAAACCATATTACGCTTGAAAACTCTCAGGTATTATCAGTACGCAGGTAATCAAAACTCTCCGATTCGAAAAGGGGGGGGAGGATCCGCCCACCCGTTCCAGAAGGTTAAGTATAAGTTATTTATTTACTTATTACTAACTCAGTTCTTACGTGCGTATTGTAGTGGAAGAGTGACAGATTTACTTATTACTAACTCCAGTTCTTACGTGCGTATTGTAGTCGAAAAGTGACAGAAGTATTTGAAATTTAATTTTCAAAATGTCGAAACATTTGGATACAACTTCTAAGGCAATTATCGCAAATGTAATCAAAGTGTGTGACGAGGAAGCAAAACTACCTAGATAGCAAATTAAGGATTATTTCAGAAAACAATAAATATTCCAAAATGTATTAAGTATCTTACCAAGTAATGGCTCAATACTCTTCCTTTTTCCGCTCTGGGAACACATTTAGATGATACAACTTTTAGAATATCCATAGCTTTTTGCACTGGTCAACCTGTATGCGAGACCCATACCTGCTCTTATGGTGAATCTGTTCTTTCAAATGGGCATCACGGCCTTTCTTGCCGCAAGAGCGCTGGTAGGTGGTCTCGCCACAGCAGCCTAAATGACATTATTAAAAGGGCACTTGTTTCCGCGGGCGTTCCAGCTATCCTGGAGCCTTCAGGAATTTGCAGGAATGATGGAAAAAGAGCTGATGGTCTAACCTTAGTTCCTTGGAATAGGGGTAGGCCATTAGTATGGGACGCCACTTGCTCCGATACTATGGCTAATTCATACATAAATTTAACATCAAAAAAAGCGGGCGAAGCGGCAAAAATAAGAGAACAAATTAAAATAAACAAATATTCAGAATTATCTCAAAATTATATTTTTGTTCCTTTTTCTGTAGAGACTTTTGGACCTTGGGGGGAAAAAGCTAAAAATTTTGTCAAAGAACTTGGTGCCAAAATCGAATGTAAGTCCCACGAACCTAGATCAAGCTCAGTTTTGATTCAGAGGTTAAGCCTTGCCATTCAAAGGGGAAATGCAGCTTCAGTCAACCGAACCGAACCGAACCATTCCCCACATGCAGCAGTTGGACGAAATTTTCAATCTTTAAATGTGTGCTTGGGGATGTATGCTTGCGTGTGTGGGTTTAGAGTTTAACTTTTATTATATTTTTATTGTTTATTTCTTGTTTTATACCTATTTAATGTTAAAATAAGTGACAAATTGTTAAGCAATTTTGAAACTGTATTTTAAAATTTTTATATATCTTTGCGTTTCAGATGATTTTGAAACTTTTTTGTTGCGCCGTCTGTCTGTCTGTCTGTCTGTCTGTCTGTCTGTCTGTCTGTCTGTCTGTCTGTCTGTCTGTCTGTCTGTCTGTCTGTCTGTCTGTCTGTCTGTCTGTCTGTCTGTCTGTCTGTCTGTCTGTCTGTCTGTCTGTCTGTCTGTCTGTCTGTCTGTCTGTCTGTCTGTCTGTCTGTCTGTCTGTCTGTCTGTCTGTCTGTCTGTCTGTCTGTCTGTCTGTCTGTCTGTCTGTCTGTCTGTCTGTCTGTCTGTCTGTCTGTCTGTCTGTCTGTCTGTCTGTCTGTCTGTCTGTCTGTCTGTCTGTCTGTCTGTCTGTCTGTCTGTCTGTCTGTCTGTCTGTCTGTCTGTCTGTCTGTCTGTCTGTCTGTCTGTCTGTCTGTCTGTCTGTCTGTCTGTCTGTCTGTCTGTCTGTCTGTCTGTCTGTCTGTCTGTCTGTCTGTCTGTCTGTCTGTCTGTCTGTCTGTCTGTCTGTCTGTCTGTCTGTCTGTCTGTCTGTCTGTCTGTCTGTCTGTCTGTCTGTCTGTCTGTCTGTCTGTCTGTCTGTCTGTCTGTCTGTCTGTCTGTCTGTCTGTCTGTCTGTCTGTCTGTCTGTCTGTCTGTCTGTCTGTCTGTCTGTCTGTCTGTCTGTCTGTCTGTCTGTCTGTCTGTCTGTCTGTCTGTCTGTCTGTCTGTCTGTCTGTCTGTCTGTCTGTCTGTCTGTCTGTCTGTCTGTCTGTCTGTCTGTCTGTCTGTCTGTCTGTCTGTCTCTAACGACCAACGCGCATAACTCAAAAACCGCTTGCCCGATTTTAATGAAATTTGGTACCTGCGCTGGGTTTTGGGTCGAGATGGTCCCATTTAAAAATGAACAAAATCCACCCAACACAAGCCAAATAAAAGGGTGGGGGTATATTTCAAAAATTAGAGTTTATGTAAAAATATGGCGTGTGTGATATCAAACGAAAGGTAATTGCGTCTGGAGTTAAATAAAATACATTTTACTTTTAAAAAAAGGGTGGGGGTAAACTAAAAAAATTAGTGCTTATGTGGAAATATGGCGTGTGTGATATCAAACGAAATGCAATTGAATCTGGAGTTAAAAAAAATACATTTCAGTTAAAAAAAAGGTAGGGGTAGATTTGAAAAATTAGAGTTTAAGTCAAAACATGGCTTGTGTGGTATCAAACGAAAGGTAATTGAGTTTGGAGTTCAATAAAATACATTTCAGTTTTTAGTTATATTAGCTCACACGTACATAACTATAGTACCTAGTGTGAGCTTAGGTGCCCATAGATTGGCAGAGTATTTTTTATGGTCCACAAAAGTTGTCTAATTTTTTTGAACTTTTATGTTTTTTAACTAGATAAATACACAAAGCCAAAAGCCGAAAAATTTTCCTTAATTATCTGTCAATTTGCGCCAATATTTATTAGTTGATAATTAAATTTACGTACTATTTATCTCAACAAATTAAACAGTCCTGTTTTTGTTTAACGCTTTCAGCGATTACCTCATCTTTGTTGGTGTTAAGAACAACGTCAAGTCATATTCTTACTTAGTTTTGAGGTCCAAAAGCTTCAAGAGACAATAGTAACAAATTTTTTTAAATTTTATATTGGAGTTTCTTTTTAAATTTATATTAGGACTTCCATCTTTACTAGTACTCACATAGCACAATCACGTGTTTAATTCGTAAAAAAACGAGTAAGAAAAAAAAACGTTGGATTTTAAAAGTTGCTAGAAAAAAACGTTTACTTCATATATGAACAGCCTTAATAGATAATTCATTAACGTTATAAAAAATAACGTTGCTAAAAACGGCGCTGTAATAACGCCATTATCAAACCAAACAGCAATGGATTACGTTTAAAATCACATTAGGTTCGCGTCTTTTCTACTCGAATTTTAAAACGCGACTTGCATGGCTTTTTTACCAAATATTTTTGAGATTTTTCTAGAAGCAGCTCCACCTATTGACGACATTTTTCACTTCGACGAAATCTATCCTGGAGTGTTTTGGCCTCTAAACTCCAAAAACCAGTTAATGAACTGATCCCTGATCCTTCACGATCATGACGCATTAATATTGTGTGAAAGTGTTTACTGTTGAAAAATCTTGTTTAGCTTTTAAAGAAAACATAATGTATGTAAGTCTTTATCTAGAGGGCTTTTAGAACATGCTTTTGCGCCTTTTTTGATTAAAAAACATATAAAGAAAAAAACGTGACAAACTAATATGGAAAAAATTAATAGTTTGGGAAGTCTTATTCTAGTGGCGTTTTAGAACATGTTGTAGAGGACTTTTCAAGTGTGAATTTGGCACCTGAAAATAACGAGGGTAAAGAACACGTTATATACACAGCACCAGAAACTTCAGCAAAAATTATTTTTATAGCTTAAGCTGTTTTTAAGTTATCTTTAACCATGTAGATTTAACAAAACAAATATTACATGGTATGAGGTTGTTTTCTAGTAAAAAATAACTGTATTATTTTTGTTCACGTTAATTTAACGTTGATGTGATTTTTGTGCTATGTGGGTATTTACTATAATTGCCTAGTTTTCAGCAAAAATAAAGTTTTTGAGTTTTTTAGCGAGAACGTATATATATTGACGTTCAAAAGGCGGCCTTACTGGGCTCATTTTGCTCCATTTTCTTTTTTTGACATTTTAAATAGTACTTTTGTTTTACTTGAGTTTTGAATAAAACTTTCAGCGTTTACCTCATCTTTGTTAGTGTTAAGAACAACGTCAACTTCATATACTTACTCAGTTTTGTGGTCCAAAAAAGTCAAGAGTAAATAATTAAATCTAGATTTTTTAATTTGTACTGGAGTTTCTTTTTAGAATTATACTAGCGCCACAGTTTTGGTCTTGAGTTCAGAGAGAGCCCAGAGTTCGGCAAAAATAGAGTTTTGAGATGTAGGAAAAGTTTGATGCACAAAACACCGCCTTGAATGAATTTACAGTAGTGGCGGTTGAACCCTTAAAAGATAGGCCGCCTTTCTGGGCCCGTTGTGCACCACGTACCTACTGTGTTCGACTCTCTCTTCTGTGTCTATAATACTACCTAGTATATAGGACTCAGTAGACTTCAAATTATATTTTAGGCCAGAAAGTTAGTCATCATGATATACCACATAGTGCCATGGTTGAAGCCTTAGACCACTGATGGGTCATAAACCTTTTGACATAATCAATAGGGTACAGAGAGCCACAATGTTCCCACATGATGAAAATATCCGGTTAAAAATCCAAAACCCATGAAATACTCATATAAAAGCCTTTTTATCGTTGCCAATTGAAAATATGCTTATATCAGCAACGTATCTAGCACAAAAAAGAAAGGGCAAGTGACGCGTCAAAATTGATTTACAGCAAAAACAAAATATGAATTATAAAGAAAAATGCCAGAATCAAAAAAATTTTATAACTTTTTTTTCCAAATCGAGTTCTTTCAGTTAAGATAATATATTTTTTTTACAAGAGTCATAGCAAAGTTGGTCTTCTTAAAAAAAACCGAAAACCAAATTTAAATCGGTTTAGTGGTTTTTGAGAAATCAGCGTTTTTAGGTAAAACTTTGAAGGGCCATATCTCGGAAATTGTTAAAAAAGAAAATACTTAAGATAGGATCATAGAGTCGTATCGGTCCACTGTGTTTTTCAAAAACGGCTCAGTTTTTGCGTTATATCTCGAAATGGAGAGAAAGAAACTGTAAAAATTTATAAACACGGTGTCGCAAATAAAAGTAACTACATCTCTCTTATTGAGATTTTGGAAACGCTTTGGTTAAATGGGAAAAAAGTGGCGCTATCAAGAGCCCAATCCGATCAGATAAAAATTGTGTTATATCGTCACCATCTTGTAGATAAGTTTAATAAAATTTGGTAGTTTTGTATTAGCGACTACGACCAGTTAATAACGAATTTTTTCTAGGCCGCCTAATATCATTTTTTTCAAATTTTTTTTTATGGTTTGTGCTTAATATTTTAAAAACTCCTGTAGATATTTTTAATTTCTATACCACATCTGATTGAGGGACTTTTTTCACATTTAAACAAAATTGTATCTCTTGCCGTTTTCTAAATGCCCATCAAGCCCCATTTAGTTACTTTTATCTAGCACACCGTGTATAAAATATTTTTCAAGTTTCACATAAAATCTCTACAATTTAAGTTTAGGCTTTTTTCATATACGTAAACGGCTTTTTTATATATATTCGATCACACAATCCGGTTAAAATCTCAATAATTGGGGAAAATCTGAGGGCACGGCAGTGCCTCGCCAAGATCGCGCGCCGCAACCATCTTTTCTGGAAACATTTCAGCCGATATTTGACCTACCTAAAACTCTACTTCGGAATGAGCTACGAATCTCAAACTTTGCACAGTTGTAGATCTCCATGGAGTTAACAACCCCGCCAAGTTTCATGGAATTCCAGAAAGTAGTAAAAGTAGTTACGAAATTTCAAAAAACGTCGAAATTGCCACTCACTCACTGACTCACTCATGTATAGATCATCAATATTCTACTGTACTTCCAGACATGCTACAAAGCTGAAATTTGGCAGACTGATAGAAATTATGACCAAACCCCTGGAAAAAATCAAAAAACCCCAAAATTTTAATTTACTCTCCTCCCCTATACATTTAAATTTATGTAAAATTAGCATCGCCCAATTCCAGAAATGCTAGAGAGTTGAGCTTTGGCAAACTGATAGGAACTATGATAAAACTAAAGGAAAAAATCAAAAATCCCCAAAATTTTAATTTACTCCCCTCCCCTATGCATTTAAAGTTATGCAAAAGTAGCTTTGCCCACTTCCAGAAATGCTAGAGAGTTGAGCTTTGGCAGACTGATAGGAACTATGATAAAACTATAGGAACAAATTCTAATTTACTTCCCTCCCCTATAAATGTAAAGTTAAGTAAAAGTAACATTGCCTACTTCCAGACATACTAGAGAGCTGAGCTTTGGAAGACCGATAGTAACTATGATAAAGTTATAGAAAAAAATTAAAACACCCCAAAATTCTAATTTACTTTCTTCCCCTATTAATGTAAAGTTATGTAAAAGTAACACTGCCCACTTCCAGAAACGCTAGAGAGCTGAACTTTTTAAGACTGAAAGACAATATGATTAAACTATATGAAAAAATTTAAAAACACCAACATTTTAATTTACTTCCCTCTCCTATAAATGTAAATTTATATAAAACTAACATTGCCCACTTCCAGAAATGCTAGAGAGCTGAGCATTGGAATGCTGATAGAAATTATGATAAAACCATGGGAAAAAATTTAAAAAGTCCAATATTTTCATTTACTCCCCCCTATAAATGTAAAGTTATGTAAAAGTAACATTGTGCACTTTCAGAAACGCTAGAGAGCTGAGCTTTGGAAGGCTGATAGGAACTACGATAAAACCATGGAAAAAAATTAAAAAATCTCAAAAATTTAAGTAAGGCATTGCAAAAGTTTTGAACAATATTCCGCATATTTTACTACTTTAAAAATTAAGTATTATCCAATTCCTTTAAAAAAGAAGTGAAATCATAACAAAAACATTGCATGTAAAAAAGCCAAGTACGCGAAAAGGGCATTCCGTAAAAAGAATTGAGATAAAAGTAAAGCCAAGTTTTCCAATACAAATTTCAAAATGAAAGGTTCTCACTAGTTTGGAAATATTTTTCTAAACTTGGCTATTACGGCTGTAAATGACTCTTAGGCACAGTGCTAAATTGAACATAAAAAAGTTTGGCTGTAATAGCAAAGTTTAAAAAACATTTCCAAACTAGTAAGAACCTTTCATTTTGAAATTTGTATTGGAAAACTTGGCTTTACTTTTATCTCAATTCTTTTTACGGAATGCCATTTTCGCGTACTTGGCTTTTTTACATGAAATGTTTTTGTTATGATAAATATTTAAGTAAAATATTTTGTCAGATATATTTAGACGAGCATTCTTTGGTTTTGCTTTACTAATTTTGAATTTGCAGATTTAAGCAGAAAAATTATAGCACATTTAAAAAATAATGTTAGATTCCCAGTTCCAAACTGAAACTGCATGGTGTATGCTGGTGTATGATACTTTTTAAATTGTTGAATTCGTAAATAATAAAAAAAGGGTATTTTTTGAAATACCAATGTTATTTTTTATTTTTTCCCGTCCCATTGAGGTTGATGCCTTGAAACTGATAAAATAGAGAACTACATACCTGATGCAATTGGTTCCACAATGGTAAAATACTACTAAACAACTGAAGTCCAAATTAACGCACCACAAACTAACACAAAATCACAATACATAAATCCCTAGGTAATACGACTTTCAAAAAGGCTGAATACCACCAACTGAAATTAAGGTAACAAGAAAAATATATTTTTGGATTTTCCTAATGTAGTTAGTTAGTCTAAACATTCTTCTCTCTGGCCCTTTAATAACCATTCCAAAAACGAAGTGTTGGTCTTTGCCTATTATGACCGGTTTCAAGCCCTTTGGAACCTGTGTGCACCGCCTTACCGGGCTTATTTTGCTTCGTGTTCTTTTTTTGAAATTTTGAGTATTACTTTTGTTTTATTTATGAATAATAATTAAGAAATTTGACTTGTACCCTTATACCTACAAACTACAATTTTTAACACACTGGATAAATGATTTAATTGGGTTTATTCCAGGCCAATAAGGTATTTTTTCGGTTTAAGTAAATTATTAATTTGCTTTAGTTTGCTGAAAGCATTTCGCTGCAACTAAACTACAAAAAATCAAACCAAGCATAAGGCGCAGTTTAAAAAAAAACAAATTGTTTTTGAAATAATACCAATTAATTAAGTAAATAATTATTTTTAGAAGTGTTTTGTTTGGTTTTTCTTGGCTTACCAAAATGAACGTAAGTACGCGCGGGCAAAATTTTTTTTTTTAATTTTTTCCGAAGAGTTGCCTCCCATGAATATATTAAAAACTTTTGATGTGTGTGAATTTCTAATTCTAGACGTTTTAGTTTCAGATATAAGATACATGTAACCCAAATAGAGTTTTTAATGCATTTTTTATGAAGAAGTATACTTTTTAGTTTGATTTTTATTTATTATATTTTATTTATTTAATTTTTATCTATATTTTAGTGTGCAAAAGTTTTAAATAAACACAAAAAAAATTTCTGTGCCATCAAGATAAAAGAAATATCCCAGCAAACATGGATTACAAAAAAAGTACTTTTTAAGTACCGGCTTTCGCTGCACGCCATAACGGCAAAGTACTAAGTTGGAAGTACTTAATTTGTATTGATTTGGATCAACGGGCGGCATCAGGCCATCAAGTATATATTTTAATACAAAAAACACTGTACTTTAATTTTACTTTTTTTTTTAAATATTTTAGTAAAAAAAACACAGTAGTTTTACTGTGACGATACATAAATAAAGGCAAAGTACTAAGTAGGAAGTACTTAATTAGTATTTAGTAAAAAGTACTTAATTAGTACTGATTTGTCGGTATAATTTTAGTACAAAAAAAGATGTTCTTTTACTGTAATTTTTTAACTTTTTTGGTAAAAAAAGCTCCCTACTACTACTGTAACAATAGGTCCATAATAGCGACGAACAGGGTTATTTTTTATAAACGCACTGCACCCTAAATTTTTTATTATTTGTAATTATGTACTCATAAAATTATGTGGTTTTTATTAATTTAAGTTAGTTTTAATCCATCGGCACCGGCAGGGTGGCCATCAAAATTTTCTTTTGGATTCCAAAAATATATAATTCTTGAGTTTATCTTTTCAGTGTTTGGGTAAATTATTTACCTGCCATATATTGTTTAAAACATTTTTGAAACCGATTTTCTCAATCACTGTTGCAGATAATAGGCATACAGGAAGAAAAGATCTATCTAAAGTTTTTTTAAGCCACTGTACAAGAAACTGATAGAAATCTACTTAATTTGGTGAGTAATTTACTTTTTAATTTATCTTTCCTTGACTTTGTATTTAATAATAAAAAAGTTAAGGATGTGTACTTTAAAAAAAATCACCAAGTTCAGAGTACTTACTCTTACACACAGATATTCTGTCACTTACTGTAAAAGAACAACTTTTTGAGTGCTGACTTCAGAGTGTGTGTTAAACTGCTGCTGTTCAGCAGGTTGTCAAAAATCTGATACAAAAGGCCTACAAAAGAAAGCAAATGTATAAGCATATAATATATATATTTCTATTTATTTAAAGAACACGGACACAAAAATATAAAATAAATTAAAGTTTAATATTAATGAGTACCATAACCACAGACTTCCTTTATTTAAAGGTGAAAATAACCATTTCGTAGTTACGTTTTTTTGTATTTACTTCTGTCAGTCAACTTCAAAGTTTGTGCATTTTGGTAGTTTTTTTAAGAAAAACAAGCTTAAAACTATTATTTATTTATTATACTTAAGCTAAGTGAAAAAATGGCCAGACAAATAAAGTAAATCAACCTATGTTGTGATACCTAGAAAATAACAATAACAATTGTCAAATTTATGTTAAAAAAAACATAAAATATATGTTAGGAATTTACGAATTCTTTTTTAAGAAAGATTGTGGTTCTGAAAAGAACCGATTTTGTGTATATGCATACATGTTTTTTTTTAAAACATACTCTCCTGACCTCTTTCCCGGGATCCCAGAGAATCTGAAACCTAACCGTTGTTAATTGATCGCCAACGTTACCGAACCGTGTCAATGAAGAATAGTACGGCTTCATTGACACGTACGGTTTCAGTTCGCACGAATCACTTTGAAATTTTCTAAAATAAAATATTGTTATCAGGACTAGGGTTTACTTGGTGTTAAGTTTATATAGTTGTTACCTGTGGAATAACATATTTTTTATTATACTATCCTTTCTCCACAAATCGCAAATAGATACATACAAGGTTCGTTAATTTTCGGCACAATAACTAGAAATTTAACAACAAAAAACAGGAAAATTTTATAAAGTTAAATTTCTAGGTTATGAATCAATGTTTTTGATATTGTTTGGCGCATGAGCAATATAATTTTTTTACTCAAAAAAAACTAAATATATTATAACAAAATGGTACTGTTTCTGAAATACTTGATAATTTGTACCTATGTTGTACAATTTTGCTACCACTATAGTGATTTGTTTAATTATTTTTATTATTTTTTTACAAATTTTTGCATGCTTTATTTGCAAATAAAAGAATATATAAATTTTCAAATAAAACCAAAGTAATTTTATTTCAACTGTTTAAATGAACTTTTAAAATGTTTTTTTGCCATTAACGCTGGCTGCACTGGGCATTTTTCAAAAAGAAAGTATTCTAGTAGTAGTAGTAGTGGGGGGGGGGTTGACCCGCAGGTCTGACAAGTAGGCCAGAGTAGGCCCTTTTTGCCATGCCCCAAGTCTGTCCCTTAACCCACTCTCTGCACTTCCCTTTGATGGTCGGGTAACTCATTGGGCCTTCCTGTTCTCTTTACAAAGTCCAGTAAGTCTGCCCATTTGAGCATGTGCAGTTCTTCCTCGCTCAGAGTTGGCGCTCCGAGTGCCTGTTGTCTCATCCTTGCGTAGGCCTCGCATTCTGCCACGAGGTGTCTTGATGTCTCTTCTTCCTGTCCACAGGCTGGGCAGGTAGGGTCATTCTCGACTCCTATACGTGTCATGTGCTTCCTCAACCGGTTATGTCCGGTTAGAGTACCTATCAGCAGTCCGAGGTCTTTTCGTGTCCGTCCCAGCATCCATCTAATTCTGGTCGCTTTTGGACGGTCTACGAATTCTCTGGTCTGTCTGCAACCCGTTCCTGTTTCCCAGGAGTTTAATAGCGCGTCCTGGGCCCATTTGTTGAGTCCGCTTTGCACTTGTCTTTTTGTCACGCCCAAAAGTGGCTCCGGTCCTATATAGGCGGTTCCTGCCCCGAGTCGTGCGAGTTCGTCCGCCTTCTCGTTGCCTGGTACCCCCGTATGTTCCGGAACCCAAACCAGCGTCACCCGTTTGCCATCGCTTAGGGTCTCCAGCGCCTCTGCGCATTCTTCCACCAAGCCGTCAGCAATCTTGGGTGCGTTTAGCTCCTTCAGGGTGGCTTGACTGTCAAAGCATATAAATATAAGCTCCTATTCGCTGTTCCGAACCTCTTCTAGGGTTGCCGCCATTATTATGGCGTAGACTTCTGCTTGAAAAACAGTAGCCTGCTCACTAGCCTGAAAGTATTACTTTCCGTTGTATTAAAAATGAAGTACTAAAATAATAAAAATAAAGCACATCGTTGCCGATGCCAGCAGTTAAAGTACAATATTAGTAAAGTACCAGCAAGTCGATGTTTGCTGGTATAGAACTATTATTTGGGTAATAAGTAATTTTTGGAAACAAAAGTTTACTTGATCTTTACCGTGCTAGCCCACGTAGCAATGGCTAGAGAAGGTACTATTATCGTCGAAAAAGTTTTTTTGAGATAACGACGAAAATCTGTTATTTGGGTGTATTTTGACTTATCTTAGCAATGCAATATCGTCGTGATGTCTGTCTGTGTGTGTGTGTGTGTGTGTGTGTGTGTGCGTGTGTGTGTGTGTGTGTGTGTGTGTGTGTGTGTATTATTTCTGTCCGTCACACGATAGCTCCTAAACCGCTAAACCGATTTTCATAAAAATTTCAGGTTTTTAAAAACTTTTTAACGGAGCATCGTATCAATATGCGGTTTTCAGAATATAGTAGAATATATTTTGCTCAATAATTTGTGTTATAATCAAAAACTTCATAACAGCTTTAGTTTCTGATATATTTACAAAAAACTGTTTTCAAGGCTGATATATTATCATGGCTTCACTTGAAGTGTGCTAATAGGGTAGCTAGGAAGGTATCAGATCCGTCATGGATCCATTTATTTAACTAAATATTTTATAAAAATCATAATTTTATATGGTCACTTTTAAAACTAATAATTCACCATGCAAATAAATAAATTTTTACAGAACCGAACCGAACCAAATTCTCGTCAAACGTTATTACTTATTTTACTAGTTTTGGAGGACTTCCAATATTATACGATCTTTCGTATAATCTTCAGAAGTTCTTAAAATTTATTTTATAGAAAACAAAAGATGTGATAGCATTTCGTGAAAGGTTGGGAAACGTTTTTAAATTAAGTAACGCAAAAATTCAGGATTTTTGACCTGCCTCACCCATTCGTAAGCATTTTCAAAAAACAAATTAATAAATCACTGAGTGTAATTAAAGGCTAACACACCCTCCCCCCTTAAGTAAGTTAAGTAAGTAAGTTAAGTAATTTAAAAATGGTCCCATGCCAAATCATGGATCAAAACTCATTGTGAATCAACACTAAATTTGTACTTATAATGGTTAAATGAGGCATAAACCTTTTAAAATTATAGAAGGACTAATGCCACAGATTAGCCAACCCAGGTACTATGATATTTAAGGAGACTTTTATATTAAAAAAATCTTGTTTTTTGCGTTACGCATTTTATGAATAGCGCTAAATTATTTAAGTTGACTTTGACATGCATTTAACTTCACCAAAATTTACTAAGTTACTGTGTTACAAAGTTATAATTCTTGCAATATCAATATCACCTTTGAAACTTTTAAAACCCAAATTTAAAATTTTGTTTTTATTTGTTTCAGATTGTCAAAATGGAAGACACCTACCAATATCATCCCGCTGAAATAGTTGCCATAGACAAAAGACTGTCGGCCATGTCGGTTTCGTCTAGCAGAAAAAGCGAATCGCAGTATTCTGTCAACAGACTTAATCAGAAATACGACTCTTATCAGGACTTTCTGTGCAGGAACAACTTAACACGGAGAAGACTTTCATCGACTGGTAGGTATCCTTATTTCCCAATAAATCATACCACCAAAGTCTTTTTTGCCAAAACTTCTGCTATGCTAGCCAATTTTTTTACTATGCCAGAAAATTGTTCTGTTACCACCATAGACAGGAACATTCTTTATGGTCATAGGACCCTCAGGAAAGATCTTAGCTACTAACTACAGTATTTTTTAGCCAAACTGTTATTATAATATATTTTTTTTTGTGTGTTGTATGCAACTGAATAATAAGTGTATATAATATTTACAGTGTGGTTTCTGACATATTTACAAAAAACTGTTTTCAAGGCTGATATCATGGAGTTCACTTGGAGTGTGCTAATGGGCCAGCTAGGAAGGTATCAGATCCGTCATGGATCCATTTATTGCCATCAGTTTCTTTGTCTTCTGATATACGATTTTGTTTTTTTTAAACTTTTTGTGCTACTTTGGTCATAGCTCTTGTCAGAGTATCATTTATTTCATTTATATTTTCATTTTCGCATCTTGAGTTTTGGGTTAGCTGTTCCTTTAGCCTGAAACTGGACTAGCCGAAAAATAATTGCGCACTTCCTTGCATTTAAACAGCGGTCTGCATACCCTACGCCAGGCCCCCATAGTTTATGATAAAGGACAAGTGTTACGTCTTTTATCAAAACCGGACAAAATCAAAAAGGACAAAATCATAAAAATGTGTCGGGCCTAGCTTGTGACGTTCAGCTAAGCGTCCTTCACTGCAATTTCTTTATTGCCTTGCCTAAATAAAACGCCGTATCTACATAGGGTTTGCTATAGCACATACGGCATTTTTATTAAGCAAAAAGAATGTCAGATGTTGGACCCTAGGTTAATCTCTGCAATAATTAATTGACCAAAAGGTTCGGTTCGGTTCGGTTTAATTCGGCTTGGTCCGGTTCGGTTCGGTTTCGGTCGGTTCGGTTCGATTAACATCGATTTCGATTTAGGAAGAGAGACGGAAACAGTATATATGAAGAGAAAGGAGAGAGTTGCTCATGATAGGCCCAGCCCTTTTTTTTGATTTTGTCCGGTTTTTTGGATAAGACTTTATACTAAGCTTCGATTTTGCTCATGTCTTGTTTTTATGAATGACGTTTTTCTATGATCTCCTGTTATTAAGAATTCCGTTTTTGCCATTGGACTGGTATATCATTTTTATTTATAATCTTGGACGATTTTGTTTTTGTCATTTACAACGATAGATAGGGATTTCTTACTCCGTTCTCTTGGCAACCAGGGCTGCTATTTGGCTTGCGGCCATAGAGGACCCGAGCGGCTAGCGATCAGCGATTCGTACTTAATCTTATCGGCAGTCGGAGATGAACTTTATTCATGGTATGCGTCGAGGCGAAAGGAAAAATTATAGAATACGCAAAAAATGTAATAAAAAATATTTTTATTTATGATTAATTTTTTTGTATTTTTTGGGGCTTTGAAGAGCAGCCGACCATGATATTCACACAAATTTAAGTAAGAAATAAGGAAATATTAAAACGATGCTAATAAAATTATGAGCAGCGTCTTTGTATTGTGTAAACTCTTAGATTAAGAAAGTTTTCTTACTCTAAGAATAAACTACTTTTTTCCCTCTCATTTTTTTTTTAACCTTTTAACAACTAAATTGTATGATGAATTGGGTTCGGTTCGGTGCTCTGTCCCCCCCAAAGCCTAAGGATTTTTTAAAAGGCGGCATTATGGAATCTTGCCCCAACCCCTAGAAAAATTGACTAGCCACAGACACAGTAGCGCGCTTAGGTATATGTCTGGGGGAGGGGGAAAGTGGAGACTCCCGATGCAGACACATACCCAGATTTCATATTTATAAAGAATATCTAAAAAAATCAGGCTTATAGGTGGTCACGCCCCGTTCCTGCTTGCGCTTTAAGATGCATGAAGAGAGGAGTGAGCTCAAACTCAAACTCAAAACATTTATTGCCGACAAAATCAAAACAATGTTTGACAAAGCAACGTCAAAAATTTGTACAAAATAGTTGGAACAATATGTTATTTCATTTTTAAATTAGTAAGTAAAATACTTAAATAAATACATATAAACATTTTTGGTAAAGACAGTTTTTTGTAGCGTTTTTAAATTTTATTTCATTCTCGATTGATTAGATCTCTGTTGGTAAACTGTTGTAGGCTTTTATAGCTTTATAAAATGGTCCTTTTTCAAAAAATGTTGATCTATGCATAGGAATAGCGAGCTCAGCTCTGGGTCTGGTTTCAACAGTCATATTACTGCCGTATCTGTCACTATTTGTTGGAAAAACGGCTTTGTGTTTTTTAACAAAAATAACAAGTTGTAGGAAATATATAGATGGCACTGTCAGTATTCTTAGTCTGGTGAAGTGCTGAGCACATGAAGTGCCTGGTTTTAGTAAAACACCTTATGATTCTTTTTTGCGTTCGGAAAACATCCAACATCCAAAAGAGGAGGACCCCCAAAAAATAATACCATATGACAGTACACTATGTATACTTGCATAATAGTATGTTTTAAGACTGTCAAATGAAGCCAGATCTCTAAGGCGTCTTATAACAGCACAAGAGCTATTAAGTTTGTTTTTTAATTTATTTATTTGTTGTTCCCAACGGAGACATGAATATATTGTGATTCCTAAGAAATCTGTAAATTCTAAAACTGGTATAGACTTTCCATTGAACTGAACATATAAAGATTCATCAGTTTTTATTTGTTTGCGAAAAGTTAGTAAGCCAGTTTTCCCCATGTTAAGCCTAAGAGAATTATCTGTACACCAGTTTGACATTTCATTGGAAGCTTGAGAGCATTTTTTAGAAAGTTCTTGACTATTACGTCCAGATGCAGTCACAGTTTTATCATCAGCAAACTGGGCTACTTTGCCAACTGTTATCTTTTCTTGAACCTCATCAACATACAACAGGAAGATAAGTGGCCCCAGGATCGATCCCTGAGCCACCCCCTGCTGCATGTCACACCAGTTCGAAAAATACTGTCTGTGTTCTTGTGTTAGTGAAACAATTTGCTTTCTTTCTGTGATAAAAGAAAGTAACAGTTTTAAAGGCAGCCCTCTAATGCCAACGTGGCAGTTTTTCCAAAAGTAAGTTGTGATTTATCGTGTCAAAGGCCTTTGAGAGCTCAAAGTATATACTTGCGGTTTTTTTTTGTTCTGGGTTATTCTGTATTGTTGTTATGACATTGTAAATTGCTTCCTCTGTGGACTTTTTTGGTCTAAAACCATATTGGCCTTCATATAGTAAATTGTTTCTTTCTATGAAATTAATTAATCGATTGTATATAGACCTTTCAAAGACTTTTGACACTGATGGCAGCAGAGATACTGGCCTGTAATTACCAAGAACCTGTCTATCTCCTTCTTTAAAAATTGGTATAACTTTAGCTCTTTTTAGTTGCACAGGAAATTCACCCTTGACAAAACAACAATTAATAATGTGAGTGAGGGGCTCACATATGTATTCATCAACCTGTTTTAAAATATATGTTGGAACTTCATCCAAACCTGATGAAAATTTATTTGGAAGTTTTTTAATAATTTACAAAAATTCAGTACTGTCTACAGGTGTAAGAAAGAATGAGTTAGGGATTTTACTTTCATATTTTATTTCTCTATTGTTAGGTATTAGATCTAGGGAAAACTGGTTTAAGAACTCTTGTGCTATTATGTTGGGATCTTGAATTATGTCACCATTGTTTTTTATTGTAATGTTGCTTTGAGACTTGGCCCGATTTGTCTCATGGTTAAAAATTTGTCACATTGTTTCAGTTTTATTTTGAGAATTTATTATTTTGTTGTCATCCGAACTTTTGTTAATGTCAACCAGGAATTTTCTGTAGTCCTTACGTTCCCTTTTGTACTGTGATAAAAGAATTTCACTTTTAGTTTTGGTAATTTACATATAGATCCTTGATGTATGAGTACCTTTGAATTTCTTTAGTTACCCAGGTGCTTTTATCCTTGACTCGCGCTGTTTGTACAGGACAGCACCAGTCAAAGTAATACTGAAATATATTGCTGAAAGATTCATAGCTTTTATTTGGATCTGAAGCATTAGTGGAGAAGTTTTATTTTTTGTATTTATAAAAATATAAAAACATTTTAATCGTTTTTTGTGAAGGTGACAATAGCGGAGATTCGAGTACACAATGTTCAGGAAGCAGTTACGGCGAAACTGAAGAAGGAAGCGAGGGTCGAGCTGCCAGCGAAGAGTCTGAAGAGAAAGGAGAAGAAGAAGAAGCCAAACCCATAGGAAGAATTTCTGAGTTAGAAAGACAGAAAGTTGAAACCTTCTTCAAAGGACTGAAAACACAGGTAAGTACTTACCTGAAACCGTACATCCTAATAATGTTATTCATTTAATGCTTCAAATCTCATTTTAAACATAGCAGGTGAGTCATAAACCTCCTACTAAATTAAATTATAAATATTTTTTTTTAAAACTATATAAAAGCAAACACTGTTCGATACTAAGGAAGTTAAAAATTCAAATAAAGCCACTTGTTAGGCATAGGTGTAATTTAAATGACGCGTAAACCTTAAAAGGTGGTAGGAGAAGTAAAAAAAGAAAATAATTCCTATTTAAATTTTGTTTTCCAATTGAAGGGCTTATTGTAATAACATGATAAGCCACATAAATACAGAAATTCATATTAGCCTTCTTTTCCACAGATGGCGCCACCATGCCTGAAATCAACTTGTTGTATTTTGGCTTTTTCGTATAAATTTTACATATTTTTCCAAATCTTCAAAGTCAAACTCATTTCTTTTTACTTTTGGCATATCATAAGTTCCCTAAATACTACAACATTTTGTGGAAATTATCATTATAGTTGAGGGAATAACTTAAGTGTTAAATTATTAAAAAACCAATAAAAGCTACTCGAAATTATTACCAAAAATATAAAAAATTTTTAAAATTAAAATGGGTTGCTAATAATATGTATTTTCTGCAATTATAAGGGGCCATTATGTACAGTCTGTCATTATAAACTTTCCCTGCAGAAAAGATTTTTATATCAGGGGTTCAAACCAAAAGCATTTTAAAGAAGGTAGTTTTTTCACATTTGACAGCCCCCCTGCCATATGTAATATTTGTAGTTTACACATTGAGTACAAATCATATGTTTTTTTAAAGGAAAAAATTTACTCAGAATTTCCTTTCTAACAATACCACCCTTAAAGGGGTTTTCTTCAACGGTTTCAAAATCTTTCCCCAAGTTTATTTTTACAGTAATAAAATATATAACTATATGTTTTTTTTTTAATTTAGTAACTGGCAATGTCTGCGGTTTTTAAAGATTTGGGTTAAATATTTAAAAATTTATGGTCAAATTAATCATATTAAAACTATAGTATAAACGTTGACTTTTAGTAAACGTGAAACTTTTCATGTGTTATGAGTGTGGTAAATTTTGCCAGTAAGTGGCTGTCTGTAGTGGGCATTAATAATACTTAATTTTAAAATAATAAAAAAGACAAGTTACACAAAAAAATGTGTAATGACCCAAACGTGAAATTTCTTCAATAGTGTGCAAAATAAATTAATAAGCTAAACCTAAAAATAGTTATTTAAACAACAAGGTTTGAAAACGACTCTTTGCACACGATCGAGACAGTTTGGTAGACCGAGCCGAAGGCGAGGTCTACAAGTCGAGGGAGTGTGCAAAGAGGTTTTCAAACGAGTTTTTTACAATATTTTTTATACGACTGCTAATAAAGAAAGAAAAATCAAATTTTAATTTAACTTGTTTTTATTTCCGACATTTTTATAACAAAACTTTAAAAATTCTACAATTTTTTGACGTATCTAATCAACAAAACATACGAGCAGTGACGGTTGCTACGGAACTAAGCCAACTTATATTGATGGGTGACAACAACAAAAATCACAATGACGGGTATGCAGAAATGACAAAGGCGTGCGCAAAAATGACATAAGCGTGTGCAAAACGTTTTGCAGACAGCGTGCGCAAAATACCATTTTCAGATCGTGTTCTCCGTGCGCAAAACCCCCTTTTACAAGACAGTCGTATAAAAAAAATATTAGGAAACGTAATTTTCCGAAATAAAATGTAACCGTCTGAAACATCAGTTTTAGGTGTTTTGGACGGTTGGTGGTGTGTTTTAGACGATAACTACATGTGATTCTATTTTCCTTTATTTAAAAGATTTACCTAATTTGCAAACTATTTGTTTCTAAAAAAAAATTATCAGCTAAGATGAAACATATTAATTATTTGCAATCTGAACTCTTGTCGCTGTTGATCTAAAAGTTTGATGTAGTTTTGGACAATAAAAAAAATCAGAATTTATGTACCTACTGTTTAACTCCATATTTTAGTAACATTGACAGATTAGGTTAGGGTTAAAATTGATATTTTAAGTAATTTCAATATTCTACCGGTGTTTTTTTTATTTATGGTCTAAAAAATCGCAAAATATACAGGACACGCCATAACATAACCGTGTAACACAATAACTTCCACAAATTACCGCACATGGTCCAAAGCCGCGCATCCTATTACTTGGTAAATACCGCGCAAGGTTTTTAACACGCATATACAAAAACCGCACAACTAAATACCGTGCAAAGCTTCTTTCGCACATAATAAAAAATCGCGCAGCCCAAAGCCGCGGAAGGTTGTAACCGCGTAAGATAAGAAACCGCGCAACACAATACCGTCCACAAATTACCGCACATGGTCACAAAACCAAGGTTTT
The DNA here is from genome assembly GCA_963576565.1 of Aspidapion aeneum. NCBI lineage: Eukaryota > Metazoa > Arthropoda > Insecta > Coleoptera > Brentidae > Aspidapion > Aspidapion aeneum. The sequence goes on from OY755039.1 coordinate 8,746,313, forward strand.
TAACGCGCAAATACGAAAACCGCGAAACTAAAATATCGTGCAAGATTGAAATCGCGTAAGATAGTAAACCGCTCAGCCCAATACCGTGCAAAAAAAATACCGCGCAAGGTATTAACCACGCAAGTATGAAAACCGCGCAACAAAAATACAGCGCAAACCAATACGGACACCAAAAAGCCTTTCCAAATTAAGATCTGCTTTATTATTCCTGGGAGATGAAGAAAAAATTTTTAATTTATTGAAAAACAACAAAATCGCTATTCTGGATAAGACATCTATGAACTGACAAAGAGGCGAACTGTTCCTATACATATAAAAATTATATATATATATGTATAAATATAATATTTTCATATTTTGTTCACTAAACTATTGTACTCCGCTACATCCTCTGTATTATAAGTTATCTGCTTACATAATTATTGTCCGAAATATCTGACTTGTGGGGTTTTATTTGCAAAAGGTCGAACAAAGCTGAAATTTGGTGGGATGGTAGACATAGTACATCTAAGTTTCCGACATAAGGGGGTTGCCGCTTGAGGGGAACGGGGATGAAAACTCTGCATCGCGGCGCTTGGAGGAAGATAGCACCGTTGGAGTAGGTGCTATAAAAAAAAAGTTCAAATAAAATATGTAGCTAACAGAATTGCACACAACTTTGGTTTTATGTATTTTTTCGCTCCGACCAATAGTTTTGGCTTTACGGCGCGCCAAATTTGGGCGTGGTTTGCAAATTTTAACAAAATCAGAGTTTAATCGCGGATTAAAACAAATATGGCTACAAAAAAATTCTGGTATATTTTTTTTATAAGAGTAAGGTTATCTAAGTAAACTGATGTTTCACTCGTTACATTTGACGTTATGTTATAAAAGATATGATTTTTTAAAATGCGCCCTTAAATACCTATCATAATCTACGGTCGATATTTTCTTATTATTGTTGACCTATAATAGTAAGAAAGATTTTCAAAGGACCTGGATTTGAGGTATATATCAAATTTTATTGCGGATTCTTGTAGCCCAAGAACTCATCTTTAAAGATCCCGTTGATGCCACTCTGGCACCCTTGAGCATTTTGAGAAATTCAAGATGGCGGCCGATTAGGGAATAAAAATTTTTAAAAAAATGTTAAAAATAGCTGTTGATGTCCCATTTAATATAGTAAAATCCCCGACCCCTTTCCCCTCAGGAACATGGTCAAAATGGCGCCGCCATCTTGGATTTTTGACTATTTTTTCCATTAATAGCCTTTTACTCAGAAAGTACTTACTTTTGAGAAAATCTGCGGAAAGGAAATATAAAGCTCATTAAAAAGACCTATCGAACGAGGTACCTGCGAGCTACCTAGGTACTAGTACTACCGTTGCAAAGATACGTACGTAATATGTTGAATTCTTGCACATTTTTGCACACGTAATATGTTGAATTCTTGCACAACTATGTATCACTTAGTAGGAATAACTTTATTTCTAGCGACCCAGTGGCATCCATATATGTGGGTGATTTACAGAAATCGTCGAAAATATACTGAGTTTTTATGTTTTTATCCAATTTGTTTAAAAACAAAGTCCTTTAGGAATAAAATTTGACGATAAAACTTTATTTACGGTGATGTATAACAAAATTTGCTAAAAATTATGGCTAACATTTAAATGCTGTCCCTTAATTAGTTTCAAAAATCAAAAAAATACATTTTTTATTTATTTTTTGCAATTTTTACAAAAATTATGCTTTCTAGGAAATTACTTTTAGAATACTTTATTAGGAAAACTAAATTTTCTTGTCATCAATGTATGATATAGTAGGATCAAATTTATTACTAATGGCACAGTGACAACAAAAATCTATTTTAATGAAGAGTTTTTCTGAATTTTTAAAAGCATAAAGTTTCTTGAGAAAGAAACAATTTATGCTATGTTATAGATCATAAAGTTTTCTTTTTAATGATTTGTAACAGCCTTACGCCAGCGTTACAATTAACAATTCAATAGCTTTTTAAAAGAAAAAGTGCTTTTTAAAAATTACAAAAAAGTATTTTTTATTAAAGGTTTTTTCAAATTTTCTGAAAACCCAAGATCTTTATGAAAAACTTAAATGACAGTTTCTTTAAGAGAATAAAATTTCCTTTCCAACAATGTATAACTTCCTAGAATTTAGATTACTCCTAACGCTGCAGTGCCGTCCATAAATAGGGGTGATTTACAGAAATCGTTAAAAATCTGTTTTATTCATAAGTTCTCAATCAATTTTCTTTAAAATAAAGTACCTTGTGCAAAAACGGTTTATGCTAGGTAATAGACAATAAAATTTTATTTTCAGCGATGTACAAGTTAATTAAGTAAAGTTAATTTGTTAAACAAAAACTTATAATTAAACTAGGCTTTTGAAGATTTCTGTAAATAAACTCCATTTAAGGAAGTCACTATGTATCGTTTGCTGTAAGTTCAATCCTACTATGTTATACATCGTTAAAAATAAAATTTTGCAAAAAACACTTAATTAAAATGATTTTTTAAAAAGATTCCCAGTTTGCGGACGCCACTGGAGCTTGACTCACAATACATACCGCGATGAATATTATATGGTATAAATGGAAATTTTATTTTCAACAAAAAAGTGAACTACGCTTTATTCCAGAAAGGCTTTTTTTTTTAATTGGTTGAACTTAAAAATTTATTTTAAATTAGACGTGCTAGAAATTAGCATATTGTGGATGCTTAAGGGTGCGTATCTTTGCAAGGGAAGTACTTACGTACCTCGAGGATATTTCGTTTGATAGGTTTTTTAATGGGGTTTAATATTTCTTTCCACATACTTTCTAAAAAAGTCAGTACTTTGTGAGTAAAAGGCTAATTAAGGAAAAAATAGTCAAAAATCCAAGTTGGCGCCGCCATTTTGACACTGTTCCTTAATGTAGAGCGATCGGGAATTTTACTATCTTTAATGGGAACCTAATAGCTATCGTTTGCGCTCAGTCTTGATTTTATGTTTTTGAAAACTTATTATTTTTTTATCCGTCATCGCATATCCAAGTAAGGGCGCACTTCAAAAAATCATATATTTTATAATATAAGGTCAAATGTAACCAGTCAAGCATCATTTTACTCAGAAAACCTTACCCTTATAGAAAAAAAATATACCGGATTTGTTTGGTGGCCATATTTGTTTTAATCCGCGGTTAAAATCTGATTTTGTTAAAATTTGCAAACTACTCCCCAACTTTGGCGCGCCGTAAAGCAAAAACTGTCGCTCAAAGCAAAAAAATATATAAAACCAAAGTTATGCGCAATTTTGTTTGCTACATATTTTATTTGAACTTTTTTTTTATAGCACCTACTCCAACTGTGCTATTTTCCTCCAAGCGCCGCGATACAGAGTTTTCATCTTCCCTCCCCTCGTTCGGCAACCCCCCGAGGTCGCAAACTTAGATGTACTATCAGGGGACCTATGTCTACCATCCCACCAAATTTTAGCCTTATTCGACTTTTTGCAAATAGAAATCTCCTGACGCTTGGGCTATTAGTATATTTGTAAAAATATTTATATTTTAGTGGATAATCCACTAAAATGTAGATATCAAGAAGTCAAATACAAATATTTTTTAACCAGATTCTAAAGTCTGGTTAAAATAGGCAAAAGGATATCCAAATATTATCAATATTTTTAAATGTTTTTTTGCTAATACTTTTACGTTTCTTAATTTTATTTAAAATATATAATAGGAATTAAACTATATTTTCAACACTTGCGGAATGTTTATGATTTTTTAATGTAGAAAATAGAGATGTTTCCGACCAACACCACTAATAACATCTTTAATTTTGCTTAATTTTAATTTTTATTTTTGTGATTTGGTTGTATAAAAAAAAACAACCATATAGCGAAATTTTATTCAACAGCAGATTTCGATGTAAATGTTCAAATTCAAATTAAATTTACAGGTCATTGTAATTATGATTTCATTTAAACATAATTATTTTCTAAGCTTTTTTTGACCTAAAGAAACTGCAAACATTTACTTAAGTTTTTTTGTTTTAATAACAAATCAATTTAATTATCGATTGAATGTACCTTGTACTTTAAGATTCTATAAACATCAGAATAGCAATGTCATCTATAAAATATAAAATTGTGTTGAAGTAAGATGTTTAAAACAATAAAAACATTGACAATGGCTGGGTTAAAAGGTTTCATAAATAATAACAATCATTATAGCAATTAAACTGTTATTAGCCCAAAGCGTTAATAAAACTTGGTTAAGGTCAATCTTAGCAAGAATTTAAGTAATATTCCTCTAGAATTTAAATCCCCTAGCGGAGAAGGCAATAATCATCAGTTTAAACAATGAGTATGACCCATAAGGGGCCTACAGACACGCGAGCCTTTCTTGAGATTAGTACGCGAACTAATCTCTGCATACATGTACGTTTGGTGGAATTGCCTACACACACGAAGACAAAATTAAACGTTCTAAACATAAACACGATATTATCAATGCGTTTTGCCTAGACACCGAGAGATTTGCTCGCGTACATTGTGCGCGCGAACTAATCTTCAAGAGATATTTTAGGCGGATATTGTCTACACACGAAGAGATTAGTATGCGCAAACTTGTACGCGCGTACTAATCTCTGGAAATGTTCGCGTGTCTGTAGGCCCCTATAAAGAGTCGCAACCGGCAAGCCTTGCAACATTGAGGGGCAGTAAATAATAAATAAATATAAATAATATGAAATAAATTTGTCTATTACGCAATATTCAGAGTAAGACAACTAGTACGATTTAGTTGCATGTGCGAGTTCCGAGGTTCATGCCTATCATAAAAATGCCATTAGATCATAGTAGTTCTCTCTAAATATTGCATACTAGACGAATTTATTTCAGCGCCATCAGTTGCCACCTCAGCAGTGGCGGCTAGTGAAGTATAAGAATGGGTGTGCGCTATAATAAGTGAGTCGAAATAAATCTGAAATAAATAAAGTTAAAAAAATTTGCATATTTATTTGTAGCCAAATAAAAAAACTTATGGTGCCCACTAGGTAATAAGATTGTCAAAGTAAAAAAAAGCAGGTCTCCAGTTTTTAGGCAGCGATGTACAAAACCGTTTTATCTTAGCTTTTGATTCAAATACCATTTCATATTGTACTGTTCGTATACGTTGATTCAATGTTATCCGGTCATTGGCTGAAAATTAATGTTAAATTGATATTACGCACTTTTTGTCAGTCCTGCTTTTTGTTTAGTTTCTTAGTCCTTAAATAAAAAGTCTATGCGGCTCCAGCTTTTATCCATGCTTGCATTGAAAAATAATAAGCATGGAAAATAAAATAACGAGTTTGTAACATCACATCCACAAATCCAGCTGTTTTTTTTGGTAAATATCTTTTCTAAAGTATCTTTTAAAATTCCTACCTTCTTTTCTTTTGGAGCAAGTTTGCGATAATTCTAGTTCTGGAGTAGGCCTTCCTAATCTTTTAATTTCAATTTTTTTATTTAAATTAAAGAAGGAAAAGCTTGCTATAATGTTTTGTACACAATTAAGTCTTGAATTACTTCCAGGATTACCCGAACCCGAACTTATAACTGCCTCAGACATATTCGACACTTGTAGATAATAATTAACCCAAAAATTACAAACAAGAAGCCGAAAACAGCATAAAATTCACTTAAAAACTGCGTAAATAAATTTTAATTACGCCCAATACACGCATACTAACGATAATATAAACAGTAATCAGCTGAGAACTATAAAAAAACGATGCAAGTGTGTATTGATTTAGCGCACCACTCCGCCCTTTTCTCGGCCGATATCCCGAGCATGGCATGGCATGGCGTGGCAAAAATTGGATTAAAGAGGAACGCCAAATCCACGCGCACCTCCAGATTCAAGCCCGCCCTCTCATATCTCTAAATTCAAGCGAGACGAGGCGAGGCGATCGAAGGCCACCGTATGCGGCAGCAAGCGTCAAGTCGAAAAGATATTAATTACTTCCGTTAAAGGCCGATAGATGCCACTAGCGGGATCGGGATCATTAAAAAATGAAGAAAAAACAACAGTAATTATTTAATAATAGTTTGTATTTATTTTTTTTTCTTATTTTTGCTGGGGGTGCGCGCGCACCAGCGCTACTATGGACGAGCCGCCACTGCACCTCAGAGTAATAAAATATATTATTACTCTAAGGTTGCCACTCCATATGGGTCATATACTCATTGGTTTGAATTACGGATCGCCAAGGTGATGATGGTTCGAATCTTGTTCAATGCTGCTGTTAACAATCTCGCACCCTCGATATCAGGGACATTTCGGGTTGCGTATTTTACACTTTGTTACCGTTATTGTTATTACCGAGTCTGCGCATTAGCAGCTTCTCGCTCCTGTTTTGTTATTTACGGTCACGGCGCCCGGTACTTACGGTGGCCGTCCTTTAATGTTACCGTTATTTTTTTACAAGCTTTTATTTATGTATGTATGTATGTATTCAAATCTTGCAACTCATTTTTGAAGAACTTCCAAACATCCGATTAACTTCAAATTTCGCATAGCGTCTTAGTTTCGATGACAATACAATAATGTGGTTTCATCGGGTACCTACCTCCCCCCTAACGTGAGAGGTGGAGAGGGGGTAAAACTTTAGTTTGTCCGATTTCCACCAAAATTGGTATCTGGGGGTTTTTGAGGATGAGGATTACGAATTTTTGATCAGATTACAAAAATTCAATATGGCGGATTCAAAATGGACGATTTAATGTGAAATTTTTCTGATTACTTTCAACTGACGTCCACGTATCCGATTAACTTTAAATTTCGCATAACGTTATAGTTCCGACGACAATCCAATAATGTGGTATCACTGACTGCCTACCTCCCCCCTAACGTGGAGGACGGAGAGGGGGTAAAATTTTAGTTTGTATTTTGTTTAGTATCAATTCGTTGGACGGCCTTCTCATCGAAGACTTAGATATTTCAAAATTGACAGGAAAGACTCCCTGCAATATCGATGCGCTAGCTGAAATGCATAGACTTAGACAAATCTAAAAATAAAAAATAAATTTAGAAAAAAAAACTTTTTGAAAACAAGCTTTTATAAAATGGACTAAAAAGCATAAAATAATTTTTTGAGTGTGATATCATAATAATAAAAGCACCGATCACCTTTGAGGTGATCCGTGATAAAAGCGATGGGCGTATTTAATATTAGGTAAATGCCTTTCCATGCGCATTTGGTGAATCGTCCGCAACCGATGATGGGCCGACTCTTCTTTTTCAATGTGACAAAATAAATCGACACACTGCCGGTCGCGGATGATTTGCCTAATATGAAGCAGGCGTAATATTGTCCATCCATATCAGAAAAATGTAAGGGTAGCTGAGTAGGGTTGGGTTGGGTTAAATTATCTACCCTTATATTTCTCTGCTATAATATAATGAATTTGGATTTTCACTAAGCTTCGAGTTAACAAGGCTAAAAGAAAAACTGGTAAATTTCCTTTAATGCGCCCATGCGCTTTTTTTATTATGATATCAGAACACTCAAAAAATTATTTTATGCTTTTTAGTCCATTTTATAAAAGCTTGTTTTCAAAAAGTTTTTTTTTCTAAATTTATTTAAGGTTAGTTTTGTATGGTTTTTTTTAAGAAACGTGAAATTTGGTACCCCGAATTTAAAAATCAAACAAGTTTCATGGCTAATCGGGTAAAAAGGAGTTTTTGTTTCTCTCATATTTTTGCGTGGGTAGGTTTAAAGCTTTTTTAAAATTTTGATTAACCTCACGGGGGTCCAAGATCTAATGGACACCTAATCAGTGTTGACAGTTAACTGTTTCGTAGGTCACGGATTGGTTTGTTTCTTTTTATACCACACGCACAAGCTGCCAAGGGCGGATCCAGAGGTGCTTCTCGGGGGGGGGGGTTCGGTTTGGTTTGGTTCGGTTCGGTTCGGTTCGGTTCGGGGGGGGGAGGGGGGGGGGGTTGCACTTTAGGTGACATTCTCTGTTGGTAAAAAACGGTATATAATTTTTGAAAAATTTTGAATTTTTATTAGCAAAATCCTTACTTTTTACTCATTTTTTGTGTAGTCAAAAAATTCTCGGGGGGGGGCCCTAGTGCCCCTAGTGCCCCCCCCCCCCTGGATCCGCCACTGCAAGCTGCAACAGTGGTTTCAGTGGGGAATTTTTTATTTCCCGCCATCTATGTAAATTGAAATAAAATGATATGTAAATTTTTTAAGGATTTTTGGAAAAAAAGTTATGTTATGTTATGTTATGTTATTTGTAATCGATCTTTTCATTGATCGATATGTATAGCAGTTTATTTTCGCCTGTTTTTGTTCTGGTTTCTCTCGGTAGATGGCGCATCTTGCGAAAGTTTTCTCACTATTTACATAGGATTAAAGACAAAACCGTCTAATTAACTTTGCAAAAGTGTCAGATTGACCAAGCAGTGTTCTGAGGAGTCTCATAAGGACGAAACAGTTAACCGTCAACACTTATTAGGTGTCCATTAGATTTTGGACCCCCGTGAGGTTAAGCTTTAAAGCTACCCACGGAAAAATATGAGAGTAACAAAAACTCCTTTTTACCCGATTAGCCACGAAACTTCTTTGGTTTTTTTTAAAGCAGTCGAATTTTTTACTAAAATTCGGTAGTTTGGTTTGTAAAAAGCCATAAATTTAATAACAATAAATAAACAAATAGTTGAAGGTCTGTAAAACTACTAACGTTTGTGTTATGCTTATCTTTAGTGTTCAAAAATCTATCTTTTTTGCCCTGTATCTTACCGCTATTCTTAGTAACATTAACGGCAATAGTTGTCAGATTTTTTGTTATTTCAACTGACCCAAAATGTCCTTATAAAGTCACATTCTCTATTCTTAAAAGGGCACAACATTTTTTCTTCAAATTTCTTGGGGTATTTACAAAATAGTTTATAGGCTGTAAAAGGTATATGACTCACAATATTTTAATAAGTATTAGGGGAGTTCAAAATAAGAAAAAAGTTTATTAAACATATTTTGTCGGGGTCAAAACTCGTCGAGATCACAGCACAAAGTAGTGACATCACATTGACAGGGTTAGGTGGAAGAATAGACCGTTTTTTTTCTAAACAACCTCTGGAGTTCCACAAGGCTCCCACATTGCCCCACTTCTATTCAACCTTGTTATAAACAGTGTTGCACCGTGCTTCAATTCAAGTGACTTCCTGCAGTTTGCTGACGACTTCAAAACGTTTAAAATTATAATGAATCCAGAAGACTGCACAGCACTGCAGGGGGACCTTGATAGGTTTGCTTCATGGTGCCGCAAATACGGTATGCATCTCAATACATCTAAATGTCATGTCATCAAATTCTCTCGCCGCCAAATTAAAACAGACTTCATCTACCATATTGAAGGCACACCACTCTCTACTGTTGACAACATCCGAGATCTTGGAGTAATTGTGGACGACAGATTGTCCTTGGTGCCCCACATTGATTCTATCATTAGTAAATCTCTGCGTATGTTGGGTTTTATCAAAAGATCTACCCAAGACTTTCAGACCATCCAGGCACTAAAGACTCTTTACTGTTCATTAGTCCGCAGCCATTTAGAATATGCCCCATCGGTATGGGACCCTCAATATGCCTACCATATTAACCGACTAGAGAGAGTTCAGAAGAAGTTTTTACATCACATTAATTTTAAATTCTTTCGTGATAGTAACTAAAATTATACTGAGCTATGTAAGCAATTAGATCTATCAACCTTACAGGATAGACGCAAATATCATGACCTCATCACCCTCTTCAAAATCCTAAACTCAGTCGCGGACTGTCCAGTTCTTACCTCCTCAATCGGTCTACATGTACCCCCTGTTAATACTAGACGAATTCAAACTTTTCATGTCCCATTCCATCGTACCAATTATGGACGCAATTGTTTTATTTCAAGGGCAACATCATTAGCCAATCAACATCCATCCCTTGATTTCTTTTGCGACTTAAAAACCTTGCAAAGACAACTGAGGGTCCTGTTGTCAGACTGAACATGAACTAGTTACTTATAACATTTCATGACAGGATAGTGTTTCCATGCTTCACTTTTGCTACCTACTATCAGTTGATACGTGGTCATAGACGAAAAACTAATAACTAAAAACTAGAACGTAAACTTAAATTATTTTTTTTTTTAAATTTAAACTTCGTAAACTTGAAATTTTGAACTTAAAACTTGTACTCTAGTTTACCCCCTCAATTATTTAATCAGTCCCCAGAAGATGTTTTTAAAAACTTGGATTGGAAAGAAATAGGTATCAAAGTAAACGGAGAATACTTGACCACCTAAGATATGCTGATGATATTGCCTTAATAATAGATAAGAAAGAAGAACTGATAAAAACGCTGGAGGAATTGGATATAGCAGCTAAAAATTGACTGTTCAAATTCATATTCAAATTCAAAAGTAGCTTTATTGTAAAGAATACCAATGTATACATTAGCATTAAAACTATGAACTGCACTAAAACTAAAGTCATAACAAACACAGATGAGGATATTACGATCAGAATAAAGAGAAAATAGAACAAGTAGAGGAATATATACCTGTGACAAATTATTAAACTAAAAAAGGATTTTTTTTAAAAATATCATTAAAGATGTTTAACATCGGATTTACAAAAACTTTTTAGCACTTTTTCTAAATAACGTAAAGCTTAAGGAAGATGGGGGTTTTAGCCTAGCGTTAAACTCAATGTTTTTTGTTAAAAATACGTTTCGAAAGAAGGGATTGGGGTGAAAAATCTTCAATTTTTGCTTTTTTAACAAATAGCCAATTTTCAAACATCGAATTCCAGTAAAACCATTAAAAATCGGTTAAAATATTATTTTATAAAAGCAGACATTAATTTTAATAAAACCTTTTTTTAATGCGATTTTTGGTATATGTGCACTAATTTTCGCAATGAAAGGGAATTTTTTAGATCCGCCCAAATGTTAAAAATTATATCAAAATTGTAAAAATACAAGAAAACTACTACAATCACTTTTTTAGATGATTCATTTATTTTCTACCCACCCTATTTTACTATTTTACGACTCATAAAAATTCCTTTCCATAGACGTTGATAGTAAAACTTTTATCAACCTGTTAAAAATTTAATGGTTTTGAATCACGTAAAAAATACTGAGTAAAAGTACATTGTTTGTTAAATACTGATTGTACCTTGCTATTAATTCTTTTCTGTTTAATAACAATAAAATAAAAAATATTAACACTAAAGGCTCGTTTTCATGTTACAACAATGTCGCGACTTTAGTGCCATGACACTAAAAGTCGCGACATTTTCAAACATGCAAACTCCAAAGTCACGTTGTCCCGGCAACAATTTGATGACGTGGCATTAGTGTCGCGATATCAAAATCGAGTTGATATTTTTGTGACATTTTACTATCAACGCAACATACCTCGTGAAAATGGCAGTGTCGCATAAGGTCACTATATAACGACTTCGTTATACAGTGACCTTAGTGCCGCATTGTCGTGACTAGGTGTGAACTAAATGTCATTTTGTCATGACACTTTATGTCGTCACATTATTATGTCGCGACTTAGTGTCATGACACTAAAAGTCGCGACATTTTTAATCATGTAAACTTCAAAGTCACGTTGTCGCGGTAACAATTTAAAGCCGTGGTATTAGTGTCGCGATATCAAATTCATGTTGATATTTTTGTGACATTTTACATTAGTCCCACGCAACATACCTTGTGCTATTTTCACAAGGTATGTTGCGTGCCGCATTATCGTAGCCACGTCTGAACTAAATGTCATATTGTCATGACTTAAAGTGTCAATATGGATGAAAACGAGCCTTATGGAATGTACAGTGGTAGCCTACAAATAATAGAATATGTGTCTAGAATGGCATCTATCATGGATAGTCCATTTAAAATCAAGGTAAAAGGTCCTGAAATTGCGAAACGGATGAGACCACTTGTCCCCTACGTATTTTGGGCCGCTGATCACGAAAATGAGGGTTAAAGCTACCGCCAGTGGTTGGAACACCCTTAAAAATGCAAGAAACACCCCTAAATAGGGGTGTTTTTCGAATATTTTCATTATTTTGTAAATTTAGTCATCCTATATGTTTTTGGGGGCGGTGATTACGAAAATGAGGGTGAAAACTTGCATTACAGGGTGGAACCACCCCTAAAATTGGGGAAAAAATACTCCGAAATGGGGGTGTTTTTCGACTAAAAGTGTTTTTTTGCCAATTAAGACATCTTATATGTTTTTTGGGGCGCTGATTACGAAAACGATGATTACAACTTGCCCCAATGCTCGAACCACCCCCAAAATCGCACAAAACACCCCTAACAAGGGGTATTTTTCGACTAAAAGTGTTTTTTTGCCAATTAAGATATCTTATATGTTTTTTGGCGCGCTGATTACGAAAATGATGGTTACAACTTGCCCCAATACTCGAAGCACCCCCAAAATCGCACAAAACACCCCTAACAAGGGGTGTTTTTCGACTAAAAGTGTTTTTTTGCCAATTAAGACTTCTTATATGTTTTTTGGGGCGCTGATTACGAAAATAATGGTTACAACTTGCCCCAATGCTCGAACCACCCCCAAAATGTGTGAAAGTACAGTCGAGAACACTCCTTGTTAGGGGGGTTTTGAGCAATTTTGGGGGTGGTTCGAACATTGCAGCAAGTTTTGACCACCATTTTCGTAAACAGCGCCCCAAAAAACATACGAGATGAGTTAGTTTGCAAAACAACATTTTTAGTAAAAAACACCCCTTGTTAGGGGTGTTTTGTGCAATTTTGGGGGTGGTTCGACCATTGCTGCAAGTTTTAACCACCATTTTCGTAATCAGCGCCACAAAAAATATATAAGATGTCTTAATTGGCAAAAAAACACTTTTAGTCGAAAAACACCCCTTGTTAGGGGTGTTTTGTGCGATTTTGGGGGTGGTTCGAGCATTGGGGCAAGTTGAAACCATCGTTTTCGTAATCAGCGCCCCAAAAAACATATTAGATGTCTTAATTGGCAAAAAAACACTTTTACTCGAAAAACACCCCCATTTCGGGGTGTTTTTTCCCCAATTTTAGGGGTGGTTCCACCACGTATTGCAAGTTTTTACCCTCATTTTCGTAATCACCGCCCCCAAAAACATATAGGATGACTAAATTTGCAAAATAACGAAAATATTCGAAAAACACCCCTATTTAGGGGTGTTTTTTGCATTTTTAAGGGTGTTCCAACCACTGGCGGTAGCTTTAACCCTCATTTTCATGATCAGCGGCCCAAAATACGTAGGGGACAAGTGGTCTCATCCGTTTCGCAATTTCAGGACCTTTTACCTTGATTTTAAATGGACTAGGATGACAGCTATTCGAAACAACATGACAAATAAAACTTTTTGCCAACACATATGCAGTTTTCCCCTTTTAACTGATGTTCCATGTCCTAAAGGACGCCACGATTATTTAGCCATCCATAACTTAGGTAGAAACGAGTAATATGCCTTAGGATCTAGAAACTTCATTTGGGGTGGAAAGATCATAATATATATTATGGTATAAAACTATTTTGCATAGTGACCAGGAGGTGTATTCTGTGTGTCAAAATTAAATATAGTTAGAGAATTGGGAGGGGCAGCGGAATTTTCGCTTTTTCCTCTACCGTAGATCCGCGCCTGAGGTATGGAAAGCTGTTGGGATTGTCAGGAAAAAATCACTGAAAATAAGTTAGTTCGATCAAAAACGGCCTAACTACCAAACTTTGTGATAGTGTCTGTCTGCCTGTCTGTCTGTCTGGGACACAATAACTCCAAAACCGATAAACCGATGTTAATCAAATTTGGCAAAAAAAATTTGCAGCACTCGTCGAAAAGGTCATTAGATTTTGGTGGAGATGGGGGGGGGGTAGAGGGAATTCAAATATTTTAAAAAATCATGACTCGAGAACCACATTAGCTAGGCAAACGAGGTTTTTATACTTAGGTTGGGGATTTTATTTTTAACAATATTTTTAATATCTTCGAAACCACAGTTTCAATTTCAACGGAATTAGGAAAATAATAAATTTTTTTAATAAACGTTTTAAAAATATGATTTACGTTTTTAAATTTTTAAATTTTTGGATTTTTTGGTTCTTGCCTTTCTTAGATTTAACTGGGGGCACGGCAGTGCCCCGCCAAGTTTGCGCAAACTGCTGTACCACCTTTTCTTGAAACATTTCAGCTCATATTTGACCTATCTATAACTCTACTTCGGGATGCGCTACGAAACTCAAGCGTTGCAAAGTTGTAGACTTCCATAAAGCAGTAAAGTGTAGTTACGGAATTTTAAAAAAGTTGAAATTTACTCATGTATAGATAATCAAAATTCTACTGTACTTCCAGACCTGCTACAGAACAAATGAAATTTGGCAGACGGATAAAAAGTATGACCAAACTCTTGGAAATCCACAAAATTTTAATTTACTCCTATACCTGTAAAATTAACATTGCCCAATTTCAGAATCGCTAGAGGGCTGAGTTTTGGCGGACTGATAGGAACTACGATAATACTATAGAATAAATTGGTAAATTTTTTTTTAAGTCACCAGCTTTTATAAAAAGCACTAAAAATTAAACAATAATTTTCTAACATTCTAATATTATCATAATAATAAAAGCGTTGGCCGACTGATGGAAATTTTGACGATGTTAGCACGATAAGATATCCGTATCAATTAAATATCACTATTTGCAAGAATCAATCTAGCAGCAAAATGCAGAGGTACCAAACCCACCCAACCCGACCTAAGATACCCCAGCATTTCTCTGACATAGGTATGGCAATGGCATAACATTGCGGCACATCAAACATATCTTTGATGACCTGCCATGTTGAATATTCTTTAAGTGTTTAGATCACAAATTTAGATTAACTTATGCTTTGATTTGCGGCCATCGCTTTTATTATTATGATAATATTAGAATGTTAGAAAATTATTGTTTAATTTTTAGTGCTTTTTATAAAAGCTTGTGACAAAAATTTTTTTTTACAAATTTATTTCTATATAACGACGCGCGACCCTCGGTTAAAAAGCCCAAAATTAAATGTCGTTCAATTTCGTTATAACCG
Organism: Aspidapion aeneum; assembly: GCA_963576565.1. Taxonomy (NCBI): domain Eukaryota; kingdom Metazoa; phylum Arthropoda; class Insecta; order Coleoptera; family Brentidae; genus Aspidapion; species Aspidapion aeneum. Next base: position 8,761,435 of record OY755039.1, read on the forward strand.
ATAATATTCACTGTACATAAAAAAATTAAAATTTCTGTTTTTTTTTCCTTTAATTAGCTCCACTATCCTTCTTTTAAGATGTCGAAATCGGTATTAACCGAACCGAACTGAATTAATTGCAAATGAATCCTAACGTAGGGTACAACACCTGACCTTTTTTAAGGATTTGCCTCGCTTAAAGAAAATGCCGTATGTGCTATAGCAGCAATCCCTATGTAGATACGGCGTTTTCTTTAGGCATGGCAGTAAAGAAATTGCAGTGAACGCTTTAATTGCATAGCAATATCAGAACCGCTCTTCTTTGGGTGAACGTCACAAGCTAGGCCCGACGTATTTTTATAATTTTGTCCTTTTTGAATTTTTCCGGTTTTGGTAAAAGACGTTATACAGAACTTCGATTTTGCTCTTTTGATAATGTCCAGTTTTTAATAATTCCGTTTTTAACATAGGACTGTTATGCCATTTTTCTTTATGATCTTAGACGATTTTTAATTTGCCCTTTATGATAAACTGTGGGGGCCCCACAGTGGAACGTTTTGAAGATCTAGGTGGACAACACCTGAGCAACATTAATACTCTTTAATGCTTGATTTTTTTAGCTTTAAAATAACATAAAATATTTAAAAGCATTTAGTATCTGCAATTTTACCTACCTCTTATATAGGTGATCAGATTTTAACGATTTTGAGATTTGTAGTCATACTGTATGTTTTTAACGAAAATTGTTTTAACAAATTTTATAACAATGAAGTAACGGTATATATTTTTTTTAGTTTTTAATAAAACAGTTTTGCAATATACAAGGTGTTTCAGAAAAATGTAACTAAAGACGTTTTAGGCGGTAAGGGACGATCACGAAAAAAATTCCGCTCTCATCTGTCACTATATGAAAAATAAATGCATTAAAAATTTTAAACCTCTCACCCCTTGCCCGGGGTGAAACCAACCCCTAAAATTATAATGGGAAATGTTAATCGAATGGCATTATCTTTAAAGGGGTTTAATGTGAGAAAATTTAAGAGATATTTGGATTTTAATTTTATATAACTAAGAAAGTTTAAAAAAATATTTATTAAATTGGAAAATTCCATTTTTATTTGAAAAATATCATTACTTAACATAACAAATAATAGAATAATTAACTAACACAAGTCCATTTTATTATTATCTTGCAAACTAAACTGTGTTAATTAATTTCTCATTCTGACGCAAAAAAGACAAGAAACATATAATAATAACTCGCTCCGTTTAAAAATTAATTTTTTGGATCTTTTTGACCTCAAAAAACTTCCTTTGGGGTTTGGTGCAGATGCATTTTTATTAAGCTTGGTTAAGCTTGTGACAGAGTGAAAAGTTACTGTTTACAAAATTTCGTGACAGTCGAGAGTTTCAAAAACCCATCGTACAGACATACATAGGGCATATTCTTAAATTACGTAACCCCTCCTCCCCCCTCCGTAATGCATTTTTAAGAAAAAATATATTCAAGAATCATGACAGTGTAACGCAAGGTTAATAACCCCCTTTGTCCCCTTGAGCGTTACGTACTTTAGGAATCGGCCCATACACATAGGTACATGGGATAGGGTCTCTCAGATAAAAGTAACTACACGGGAGTTTATGAGGATTTAGGAGACGGTAAGACATACCAATTTTGGTAAAAAAGTGGCGCTATTCCGAGCTGTATCAAAGAAAACATTTATATGCGTTTTCAAAATATTGAGAAATAAATGGATCCATGAGGGATCTGATACCTTCCTAGCTAGCCTATTAGCACACTTCAAAAGAAGCCATGATAATATATCAGCTTTGAAAAGTTTTTTGTATATATCTGAGAAACTGAAGCTCTTACGAAGTTTTTAGTTATAACATGAATTATTGAGCACAATATAGTCTACTATATTACGAAAACTGTATATTGATAGGATGCTCCGTTAAAAAGATACAAGATTTTTTTAAAATTTTAATTGTCAAAGTTAGCATTAATAGATTTTGACCAAAATCTAATCAGCTCGTAAGAGTGTCGAGTACTATTTTACCTGAAAATTTTATGAAAATCGGTTCAGCGGTTTAGGAGCTATCGTGTTACGGACAGAAATAATATACACACACACACACAGACAGACATCACGACGATATTGCTAGGATAGGTCAAAATACAAGCAAATAACACATTTTCGGCGTTATCTAAAAAAAAATTTTCGTCGAAAATAATACCTATTAATAATACCATTGCTATGCGGGCTAGGAAGGCAAAAACTAAAAATTGTGACTTTTTGAAAAAAATAAAGTCCTAAAAAAATTGTTAACGTCATTTTATTGGCCTAGTCATATTTGTATAGTTTTATTCAATTTGTTTAAAAGAAGACGACAATATTTTAATTTTTCGAATAACACAATTTAAGTTTTTAAGCATTATTTTGAAACCCCCTGTAGATATTTTTAACTTCGACACTGCAATCGATTAAGCTCGTAATAGCGCTACTTTTTTCCTTTTGAACGAATATCGTAAGTGTTACCGTTTCTGCAAATCCCAAAAAGCCCTATGTACTTACTCTTATCTGGACACCCTGTAGACAAACAGACACATTGGCACGAAGATTGACTAATTTAGGTTAGAAAATCCCCAAAGGGCACATTTGTAAAGGTATCAAAAAGAAAATGTCATTAAACACAAATAATACGTTTTCTATTTTTAGAGTTGCAGGCTAACAAAATAATTAAGTACAAGTTTACCGCAAAGAAAGGACAAAATTTCAATACTGCGTCAGAAAGTTGAGATTTCGGTTAATTAGAAAATAATAAAACTAACATCAACAGATTCTAACAAACTAAAGTTTCAGTCCAACAAAAACTATATAAAAATAAAATTTTCCTTACCAAAACACCAGCGAATTCATAAAATCATAGCAAGTAAAACACTGCAACAATGACAGTCAAAATGCTTCCCTAGTCTTAAGGACATGTCACTCTAAAAATGCCTGACACTTGTTTTACTCCAGCGCCTACTACGCGGGAAAAAACAATATTGTTTTAAAGCATTACCCATACATAAGATTAAAATGTCTAAGCAGAAAATTTTTAAGATGCAACTTTTAATGCAAATATCTTGACAACCAGAGGGGATAAAAAAATAATATTTTGGATCTAGGATGTATGGAATATGCTCTTTAATTGTAGGTAGCTGAAATGTTAATTTACAGTACTTAAGCATGTCCACCTAGGTTAGTCAAACGTTCCACTGTGGGCCCGTGCAAACTTATAACATAACTGACCGAACCGAAGGTAAAATCCTTTATCTATGCTTATAACACCTTTTTTTTTTCAAGTCATCATTAGACACTTATTGGAATAAAACCTGACCTTATTTTAAAATCGACCCTATGGTGACAGATTTACATATAAAAAGCAGCTGCTTTTGCTTCAAAATTCGGCCTTTGTGTATTTAAAAACCGGATTTATTAGTGTCGGTATTTATTAAATGAAAGTTAGCGACTGTATTATTAAATTTGGCTTTGGTATGTCAATTTTGAGAGGTCAGCTGTTTGTTTTCTGTGTGAATGTGTCAGAATAAAGTCGACTCTAAAATAAAGTCAGGTTTTATTCCAATAACTCCCTATTAGTAATAATTTTTTTCCATTATTATATATAAAGCAAAACCTTACCTTACATATTTGAAATATTGATGAAAATGTCAACTCGGACAACATACTTATTAATGCATGGGCTGGGTTAACTAAAATAGAATACATATTGATTTTATTTTAGCATACGATAAGATAGAAAGACCTCTTTCAATATTTGCCTTGCTTTTAAGTATGCAAATTAAAAATTCTCATTTTTTTAAATTAAATCGAAATACATTGGGTTATTTTTAAAATTTTAATTTGCGAAGATTATACTAAAATAAATGGATCCATGATGGATCATTAATGCTTTCCTAGCTAGCCTATTAGCACACTTCAAGCGAAGTCATGATATATCAGCCTTAAAAGCAATTTTTTGTAAATATCTCTGAAACTAAAGGTCTTACTCAAATTAGCATTTTTTAAATTATTAAATTGTCAAAAAACTGTCATTAGCATTAATCGGCTTGTAAGAGTGTGGGACACTATTTTACCTGAAAATTTTAGGAAAATCGGTTTAGTGGTTTAGGAGTTATCGTGTTACGGACAGAAATAATATACACACACAGACAGACAGACATCACGACAATATTGGTAAGATAGGGACTGTCCTTAAATTACGTAACGTTCTAGGGGGGGAGGGGGTGGTTTGGCCTTGCGTTACACTCAATGTTTTTTTAATGTATTTTTTTCTTAAAAATGCGTTACGAGGGGTGGAGGGGGGTTCAAAAATTTTTGCTTTACGTAATTTAAGGACGTTCCCATAGGTCAAAATACACCCAATAAACATTCGTGGAAAATAATACCTTCTCTAGCTCTAGCTAGGAAGGCAAAAATTCTAAAATCACGTAAGTATATGGGAGTTTTTTCTAAATGGTTAAAATACAAAATTTCATGTCACTTCTTCTTTTATTCTGTTCTTCTATTCTATTGGAAAATCAGAAAAATTTAGTTGGTGTCGCTCTTTTAATTACGAAAAAACATTCAAGATCATCCAATTAAAGCGTCTGAAACGGTGTCACTCGGGGTTATTTTAAATTTCAAACCTGTATATCTTGTTAACTAACGTAACAAGAAGGAACAATAGGTACATTAATTAAACCTTGAAGTTTTTGGAATTTGAAATCACAAAATTTTTACAAAACTAACTTTAGTATAAAAGTAAATATTTTATCCCTAAGGTTTTGTCATCATCCGAAACAACACAATTTTTCCTAAAGAAATTAACACTGTACTTGATGCTTTTCTTGCAAATATATGTCGTCGTTGATCTTACAAACTGACGTAACTCATTTATTGTAAATAAAATCTATATGTTTGTGGCGGATTCATTTTACAAACACAACTTTTTCTGGGTATTACGCCACTAGTAAGGAAAAATTACTTTAAAAAATTATAAAAAACCACTGCGTTTCTCCTAGAAAAATAAAAATCACTAATTTGTCAGTGGCTTTCTATAAAAATAAATAGTTGCCTAGTAAAACTTAAACCACTTATCTTTTAATTGAATTTGAATACGCTACGTTTCGATTGCCAATCTACAATCGTTTTCAAGCTTTTTATTTATATTTTGTCTCAAAATCTTAAATGTTTCTTGTTCAAATATATTTTTTATTATAATGTCGTTGACAAATTGTCAATATTCTGAAGTTTATCAAAAACAATTGACCAATCTAAACAAAACACAAGGTAACATGATACTATTTCAAGACATTATGTCAGTCAATGTTGTTTTCAAATTTAAAAATAAACAGAACAGGGTGACTCATTAAAATTAGAATCAATAAGGTCTCTTTTTTATAACCATTTAGAAATTTTTACAAAATTATGATCATTGTGGGATTTTACAAGAGAGCAATTTCAAGTTTTAGGGAAAGTTTATATTGGATTTATATCACTAAAAATGTTCTTGGATCTAATGATTTTTGTGCTATTTAAGGGATTTTTATGAGTTAGGACACTTTGTGAGATGAAAGAACGATACAAATAAGGTAGTATTATGGTCATCTCAAAACTGAATTTTTTTGAGATACTTCAGTTTGTAAGATCAACGACGATGTGTGGTAAATTTTGCCGGTAACTGGCTGTTTTGTTGTATTTTGTTTTAAAAATAATAAAAAATACAAGTGACACAAAAATTTCCAAAAGAAAAACTAAAAAAAATCGCTATTTTAAAAAGGTCTCGGCAAACAAATTAACAAAAATCTAATAAAAAAACTTAAATTGCAATTATCAGAGTTGTAGCAACGCAAAATGTTAAAAAACGTCATTGTCTGAAACTAAATGTAACCGTCACTGGCGTATATATGGGGGGCCTGGGGGGGCCCGGGCCCCCCCGAAGCTAAGATTTTTTTAGATATTTTCGACATGTCTCATGAAGACAAACATAAAATAGCATAAAATACGCCCTCATGGGGTCTCGGGCCCCCCCAAAACTGCCTCGGGCCCACCCCGAAACTTTTTTCTATATACGCCACTGATAACCGTCCAAAACATACATTTTAGGTGTTTCGAAAGGTTTCTGGTGTGTTTCAGACGATTACAGTAACTACCTTATCCTATTTTCTTTATTTAGATGATGTTATTAAATAGAATTTGTAAGATAGAGCACACTAATTATTATTATTGTCTGTTTACATCACGTAAGACTAAATACACTAATTATTGTCACTCTGAACTGTTGTAGCTTTTTGATTTAAAAGTTTGATGTTGTTTTGGCTAAAAAAGACCGAACCGTCCTAGAAATACCTCACAAAATAAAAAATCGCACAGCACATAACCGCGCCAAACGACCTTGTCAAGGTCTTATTTTCGACATTTTAAATTTTTTTAAACCCTGTAATCTAGTGATATCGACCTATTGGGTTAGTTTTGAAAGGAATATTTCAATATTCTACCACTGTTTTTTAGCTCACACATATACTATACTATAGTAGTGTGAGCTATGGTGATCCTAATTTTTTCGAGAAAAAAAAAGTTGCTCCGATTTCAAAAATTTTTATATATCTTTGCGTTTCAGATGATTTTGAAACTTTTTTGTTGCGCCGTCTGTCTGTCTGTCTGTCTGTCTGTCTGTCTGTCTGTATGTCTGTCTGTCTGTCTGTCTGTCTGTCTGTCTGTCTGTGTGTCTGTATGTCTGTCTGTAACGACCAACGCGCATAACTCAAAAACCGCTTGGCCGATTTTAATGAAATTTGGTACCTAGGCTGGGTCTTGGGTCGAGATGGTCCCATTTAAAAATGAACAAAATCCACCGAACACAAACCAAATAAAAGGGTGGGGGTAGATTTCAAAAATTAGAGTTTATGTGAAAATATGGCGTGTGTGATATTAAATGAAAGGTAATTGAGTCTGCAGTTGAACAAAATACATTTTAATTTATTTAAAAAAAAAAGGGTGGGGGTATATTTTAAAAATTAGAGTTTAAGTGAAAATATGGCGTGTGTGATATCAAACGAAAGGTAATTGAGTCCGGACTTTAACAAAATACATTTTAGTTTTTGTTTTTTTTAAGGGTGGGGGTAGATTTCAAAAATTTGAGTTTAAGTCAAAACATGGCTTGTGTGGTATCAAACAAAAGGTAATTTAGTCTGGAGTTGAATAAAATGTATTTTAGTTTTTAGTTATATTAGCTCACACGTACACTATAACTATAGTACTTAGTGTGAGCTTAGGGGCCCATATATTGGCAGAGTATTTTATTTGCGGTCTTAAATATGTAAAACTACAAGACCGCCTATTACCTGGGAAATACCGCGAAGGTACAAAAACCGCGCAACAAAAACAGCGCAAACAAACAAGGTTTCTACCACCGAAAATAAAATATATCACAGCCAAAAATACTTGCAAGCTTTTAACCGCCTAATACATATCAAATAGGGACACTAAAAAGCGTTTCCAAATTTTGATCTGCTTTATAGTACATAATAATAAAAAACGATATCGGTTCTTATATAATTGCAATATTTTCATATTTTGTTCACTATTTATTGGAAGTAAACTATTGTAGTACAAAGAATATAGCCTAGGCTATAATATTGTAGAGTTCGTGCGGCGAGAGTTGAAGCCACCCACGTCACGGCTGAGGGGGATCTACTGGCCCCGCCTCTAGCTTGTGATTGGCTGTTTCGGAGATCCATAGGCGTAGTGTTTTATGGGTTTAATTATTTTTATTTTACCGCTATAAATTATTATGTGTAATTTATTCCGCACGGCACTGTCCGACATCAAGTAGGCGTATACCAAGATAAAATAAATTGATAACGTGCGTGGCATCAACTCTCGCCGCGTCTACTCTACTCTTTTGCATCCTCTCTGTATTTTCAGTTATCTGCTTAAAACGTAATTGTCCGAGATAGCCTCTTATGATGCTGTTATTAGTATATCTGTAAATATATTTATGTTTGTTCAGATTTAGTAGATATCAAGAAGTCAAATACAAATATTTTTTCATCCAGATTCTAAAGCCTGGTTCAGATCAGTAGTAGTAGTAGTAGTAGTGGGGGGGTTGACCCGCAGGTCTGACAAGTAGGCCAGAGTAGGCCCTTTTTGCCATGCTCCAAGTCTGTCTCTTAACCCACTCTCTGCACTTCCCTTTGATGGTCGGGTAACTCATTGGGCCTTCCTGTTCTCTTTTCAAAGTCCAGTAAGTCTGCCCATTTGAGCATGTGCAGTTCTTCCTCGCTCAGAGTTGGCGCTCCGAGTGCCTGTTGTCTCATCCTTGCGTAGGCCTCGCATTCTGCCACGAGGTGTCCTGATGTCTCTTCTTCCTGTCCACAGGCTGGACAGGTAGGGTCATTCTCGACTCCTATACGTGTCATGTGCCTCCTCAACCGGTTATGTCCGGTTAGAGTACCTATCAGCAGTCCGAGGTCTTTTCGTGTCCATCCCAGCATCCATCTAATTCTGGTCGCTTTTGTACGGTCTACGAATCCTCTGGTCTGTCTGCAACCCGTTCCTGTTTCCCAGGACTGGTTCAGATCAAAAAAAGGACATGTTCTCATAAAACTGCTTCTCTACTAAAAATAGGAAATAGCTAGCTTTTCGTTAATTAGTAAAGTTAAAGCTTAACAACACTGATTTTTGAATTTGGTCGTTTAAAAAATACTCTGCCAATCTATGGGCACCTAAGCTCACACTAGGTACTATAGTTATAGTGTACGTGTGAGCTAATCTAACTAAAAACTGAAATATATTTTATTGAACTCCAGACTTAATTACCTTTCGTTTGATACCACACAAGCCATGTTTTGACTTAAAGTTTAATTTTTCAAATCTACCCCCACCTTTTTTTAAAAACTAAAATGTATTTTGTTTAACTCCAGACTCAATTACCTTTCGTTTGATATCACACACGCCATATTTCCACATAAACACTAATTTTTTTAATTTACCCCCACTCTTTTTTTTAAAGTAAAATGTATTTTATTTAACGCCAGACGCAATTACCTTTCGTTTGATATCACACACGCCATATTTTTACATACATTCTAATTTTTGAAATATACCCCCACCATTTTATTTGGCTTGTGTTTGGTGGATTTTGTTCATTTTTAAATGGGACCATCTCGACCCAAAACCTAGCGTATGTACCAAATTTCATTAAAATCGGGCAAGCGGTTTTTGAGTTATGCGCGTTGGTCGTTACAGACAGACAGACATACAGACAGACAGACAGACAGACAGACGGCGCAACAAAAAAGTTTCAAAATCATCTGAAACGCAAAGATATATAAAAATTTTTGAAATCGGAGCAACTTTTTTTTTCTCGAAAAAATTAGGATCACTATAGCTCACACTACTATAGTATAGTAGTAGTGTGAGCTAAAAATTAGGATCACTATAGCTCACACTACTATAGTATAGTAGTAGTGTGAGCTAAAACATCCATATACCATGTAGGAAAAAGCTATACTGGTTATAGAAAGCAAAAGGGTTCAGAAAAACCAAAGAATAAATTACCTTACTGGCTATTATAACTACATAGAAAAAGAAAAAAAAATGTCTTCCAGAAACTATCAACAATTTATACGGAAAAATTCCCTTAGTTTGCCATGTTTGTCTATAGATTTTGCTGACGTTTCTATTAATTATTATGGGTGTGAAAGAAACGTTCGCATTTTAGTTTTATTAAACTTTTCCATTCAACTTTGTTCTTTTTTATTACACCACTGGACAGTCTTTTTGAGAAATATCAACACTATCATGATAATACTGATTTTACCTCAGAGCAATAAAAATATATTTTACCAATGTAATTAGTTATGTAGTCATACTACTGATACTAAACACTTATTGGTGGTGGTTGCTAGTTTATTTCAATTCTATTTTATGCATATTTTTTTGCCTGGTGACCGGTAGCATCAGTACCAGCCGATAACCGACCCACCAGAAATTTTTTTAATTTCCTATATGGCCCATCCACCGCTGAGCACTTATGATATTACCTCTAGTAAAAATTCGCATATAGTCGGTTTTCTTTTTATAATGACGGTACGTCTTTGACATTTTATCATTTAAACTAATGTAAATATGTCATGACGTAACCGCCAAAATAAAAAAAAACAAACTCTGTATAGCTCAGTTCATCGCTATCTGAAATTTACCACGGCTCCGAAACGAAATAGTGATATACAAAATAGCGGTATCGAAATAGTGACAATCAATGGAACCAAATATATACAGTGTGTCCACGTAAGTTGGCGGCATATGGGAAACTTTTTTATTATTAGCTTTACGAAAAAAAGTTATTCTTCATAAGATGTTCTGCATGGTCCAAAACCTAAAATGCAACCATCAGATGTTAAATTTTTTCATCATATTACGAGGTTTGTCAAAAAATGTGATTTTTGCTCTTGAGTAAAGTACCTTTCTTTTTGACAATATCGAAAATTGTTATAAAGAAAAGATGTTTAGAATTAAAAATAGCTTTCAAATATTCAACATTGTTTATTTACATTATTATTATTTGCATCCTAGATTAATTATGCTTTAATGTGCAAACTTAAATTTCTAACGTAATCGCAGAAAATGTAGAAAAAAATATTTTTTAATGTAAATATACAATGTTGAATATTTGAAAGCTACTTTTAATTCTAAACATCTTTTCTTTATAACAATTTTCGATATTGTCAAAAAGAAAGGTACTTTACTCTGGAGCAAAAATCACATTTTTTGACAAACCTCGTAATATGACTGAAAAAATTTAACATCTGATAGTTGCATTTTAGGTTTTGGACCATGCAGAACTTTTTATGAAGAATAACTTTTTTTCGTAAAGCTAATAATAAAAAAGTTTCCCATATGCCGCCAACTTACGTGGACACACTGTATAGTATCAAAAAAGCCATTGTTACAAAAAGAGGATGTGAAACCAAACCGAATCAAACCAAACCGAACCGAACCAAACCAATCCAAATCGAACCGAACCGAAATGCGCTATTATGGCCACGCCACTTTGACTATATGCGCTATTTTGGCTATTCCGGCATATTTTTTCAAAAAATACCCGGGATCCTAGAAGGTGTTCGGTTCGGTTTCACACACTCTATGATTCCGGGAAAGAAGTTGAAAAAATATGATGTTTAATTTCAGTTCGGTTCGGATCCACACCCTCTAGGATCCCGAGAAAACAGTCAGTTTTTTTTTAAATATGCTGGTTTGGTTCGGATTCACACCCTCTGGGATTCCGGGCAAGATGTCAGGAAAGTTTGTTTTTGAAAAAATATGCTGGTTTAGCCCAACAAAGATCGAAAGACAAAAGATCGAAAGACAAAAGATTGAATACAAAAGATCGAAAAACAAAAGATCGAAAAGGCAAAAGATCGAAAATACAAAAGATCGAAAAATAAAAGATCGAAAGACAAAAGATCGAAAATAGAGAAGATCGAAAAACAAAAGATCGAAAAGGCAAAAGATCGAAAAATAAAAGATCGAAAAACAAAAGATCGAAAAGGCAAAAGATCGAAAATACAAAAAATCAAAAAACAAAAGATTGAAAGACAAAAAATCGAAAAATAAAACATCGAAAATACAGAAGATCGAAAGTACAAAGATCGAAAGAGAAATGGTCGAAAGACAAAAGATCCAAAAACAAAATATCAGAAGACTAAAGATCGAAAAAAAAACGCAAGTAAATATATTTTTTCAAAAAAAAACTTTCCTGATTTCTTTCCCGGTCATAGAAGGTGTGTAACTATACCGAACCGAAATTTTCTTTTGTCTTTCGATCTTTTGTACTTTCCATCTTATGTACTTTTAATCTTTTGTCTTTCAATCGGTCTCTTTTTCATTCATATTTAAAAAAAAACTTTTCTGATTTCTTTGCCGGGATCCTAGAGGGTGTGTAACCAAACCGAACCGAACCAAACCGAACTGAACAGAACCGAGCCGAACCGGTTCGGTTTGGTTTGGTTTTACACCCTGTAGGATCCCGGGATGCATGTCAGGAAAGTTTTTTTTTTTAAATATGTTAGAAATATATCCCATAGGCGAACCGGTTCGATTCGGTTTAGTTACACACCCTTTAGGATCCCGGAAAAGAAATCAGGCAAGTTTTTTTTTTTTTTTTTGAAAAAACTATGTAATATAAGAAAACGCGCTATTTTAATCTTTTGTTTTTCGATCTTTTGTATTTTCGATCTTTTGCATTTTCGATCTTTTGTCTTTTCGACCTTTTGTATTTCGATCTTTTGCCTTTTCAATCTTTTGTTTTTCGATCTTTTGTATTCGATCTTTTGTCTTTCGATCTTTTGTCTTTCGATCTTTGTTCCGCCACCCTTTTTTCATACATCGCTATTTTGGTAGTCGCTCTTTCATTGCATGGCTATTTTGATAGTCGCTATGTCATTCAAGCGCGGATCTGGGTCAAAATCTAGGGGGGGGGGAATAGGCGACGACATTTTTTTTGTAATATAATTTTATTTTCTAGGGGGGGGTAATTTTCCTGTTTTCCCTTATTTTAATAGGAAAAAGTGTTATTTTTTTTTCTAGGGGGAGGGATGATTACCCCGTTACCCCCTCTAATCCGCGCTTAATTTCATTACTCGTCATTTTCTTACGTCGTTATTTTGTATACCGCTATTTCGCTCCGGAGCAATTTACTACGTTCTACATGAAAGCTTACGTCAAGTAAATCAAAGCACCGACTCTGGTGGCTTGCATGAGGTGTTCCGTAATTGTTGACACCAACTATATCGATAAATAGTAAATCCAGTTACAGAAACTTATTTTACCTTTCTTGGTTATTCCTTGCTATTATTAATTTTGAAAGTTTATTTTATTTTATTTTTTATTTTCAGGTATTTGTTAGCAACTCCCTAGCAAACCTCTACCTTAAAACTATGTCAGACTCTGAATGGCAGCTAAAGTATACTGGCATTCCTGTCGTCATTTTAGACATTGGAGAATGCAGGGCCAGAAATAAAAGAAGAATACAGATCGCTCTAGCGGAAAGAGGTATGTTAGCCATGCAGATTTATGCATTAAGGTTCAAGCAACTACCAACATAGGGTGGAGCAAGTTCAACTTACCAGTACTCAGAATGAAGAAATTCGTTTAATAATCTACGTGATACAAAGTTGTGTAGCTACTGGGAAATTTGGGTTTGTTTTGTCCTACACAGAAAAACATAGGAGTACTTATACCATAGAGTAATATGGCCTTTACTCTATGCTTATACACACACACTCCGCGCGTAAACACGGATTCGTCCTGTTTTAGTGTTTTTAAGTTGCGCACGCGCCGCTTGGAAGGTGTTTGCCGAAAGCCAGCTTTCTTCGGCTCCTCTTTGTGTGTTCGCAGATTCTTTGAGACGGTTTGCCGTTTTTCCGTGGATGGTCGAAAGTTCACGAGTCGTTAAATACCGAGATGAATTCCATCAAAGGAGCATGCGCCAAAATTAACGTCAAAATGTCTAATTTAAATTATTGGCGCGAATACCGGGATTGGCGCGAGATCGAAGAGCTTAACGTATAATAAAAAATTCAAGGTATAAAATAATGGTCAATTCTAATTTTTAGGTATGATTTATGTAGGTACCGGGTGGTTTTTTATAACCGGAGCACTCAGCAACTTTATCATTGAAAATAAAGGGCTACAATAAATTGTAGATTTTTTTTGGTTAATTATGATGATGATGAACTTTAAAAGCCAACATAATTTTTTTCTATCCGTCACCATGTACAGGGTGTTCTAAATTCGATGTTTTTGGGGAGTTTCGGGTATTTCTAGAGGGGCTAAAAAGACCTGATCAACCTTTGCGACACTCAAATTTCAAAAGAAGCTTAAAGGTGAAAATCGCATTTTGATATAGCAAGCAGTTTTTAAAATACGGGGTGTTTTTAAAAAGTCTGCATTTTGGGAAGGGGTCTATAACTTGTTTATTTATTAATATTTTTATTTCTGTGAAAACATTCTTTAGACACTTTTTTAAGAGGAATTCAACTGTTAAATTAAATTTCATTTGTCACGTTTAGTTTTTGAGATATCACATAAAATTAATTTTTCTTTATGGGATTAGTGGGATTTCTTTATATTTTTGTTTTTTTTTTTATTTTTACCACATATTTTAGTTTGCTTAATGGGTTAAAAATATTTTAAAATTATAAAATTATAAAAATAAAAAAATAATAAAGAGGTGATTAAAAAATAAAAATAAAGAAAACATATTAAAAACAAATTAAAAATTAAAATATTGAGTGTGATACATCATTTTAAAGGAAATTTTAGAGGGAGTTTTAGAGTTATTCTGTAAGAAAAATAACAACTTTATGCAATATTTTAAAAACCAAAAGAGATAAATCAAACCGTTTACATCTGTCAATTCTTCAAGAAAAGATCTATAAGAAAGCTATTTACACAAAAGCAAAATGCAGACAAAAACACTCCGTAGCTTAAAAACGGCTTGCTATATCTAAATGTAGTTTTCACCTTTAGGCTTCTCTTAAAATTTGAGCGTCGCAAAGGGGGCTCAGTTTTTTCTTTCTCCCCTAGAAATACCCGACACCACAAAAAAACAACGAATTTGGGACACCCTGTACAGGGTGTGACAATAAAGTGGATTTTTTGAGAGGGAACACCCTGTATATTTTTGCATTTTAAGATTCGTCTTTTCTTTTTGATTTCAAAAATATACAATATCTATGTGCTGCGATTAATATTTTTTGAGGTATATGCAGTATTTCTTCTATATGCATTTCACGTTTATTTTGTTTTGCCATGGGAGTATTGACAAATTTAAATGCGCTAAATCTTAAAAAAAATGTTTATCGTAGCATAGACATACAGTAGAACCCCGATGACAGTGTTTATTCAAATTAAATTGGGCACTAAATAATTTGTCACACAACTTGCACGTCACCGGCATTTTCACAGCACAAAAACGACGAATTTTCATCAAAAAGAACTGGGAATTATTAAAGTTTTGCTGTATCAAACCATACTGAAATATCTCTCAGTTGATTGGTTGGCAGAAGTGACAGATCAACGCTTGCGCACGTTTTGGAATTCATCTCGGTATTTAACGACTCGTGAAAGTTCGTTGAAATGAATTCGGCGAGCGGCGCACATACGCGGCGCATTTGGGGAGCTGTTTGGTGTATACGTACTTTAATATCAAAGCAAAGCAAGTGGCATCTGTTATAAATAAAACCTGCTATCCTATGCATGTCCGCTTTAAAAGAACCATCTTTCATTATAAAATACATTTGTTTTATTCCAAAAAAAATCATATTTGCTAATTTAAAGTGAAAAATCCCGAGAATAGGTGGCGCTGCTGCTAGTAAAATCTCAAAAATATTCAGTAGAAAAGCCATGCAAGTCGCGTTTTAAAATTCGTGTAGACAAGGCGTGAATCTAATGTGATTTTAACGTAAAACTCACTGGAAACTAACGTAAAAACATTGCTGTTTTAATTTTATAATGGCGTTATTACAACGCAGTTTTTAGCAACGTTATTTTTTATAACGTTAATGAATGACCTATTAACCTTGTTTTCATATATGAAATAAACGTTTTTTCTAGGAGCTGTTAAAATCAACGTTTTTTTTTCTCACGCCTTTTTTACGTGTTAAACACGTGACTGTGCTATGTGGGGGGTTAAAATAAGATAATATTTTAGAAAAAATACGTTTTTTAGATTTGATTTAATTATTTTGTGAATGAGAGAGGTTGTGGCGTTTTAAGCTAAATAAAAGTAGGTATTTAAACTTTTTTTGCTTTTAATCAAATAGAAAATATAAAACTAACCCAAATGTAGATGTGTTTAAGGTAAAAAAGTTTTCTTTGTCAGTTTCTTTTTTTTTAATCCTATTACGATTGAGCCAATCGACAACAAAATGAATAAATTATTCTTCATATCCATTTGCGTGTCCGTGAATTATTTTATCCTCTATAGCTAAGAGTATTTTCTAGACTAATATAATCTTAAATAAAGGATACACTCTTGTTTAGACAGTGCTCGTACCTAAACATTGTTATTTTATAGAGTTACATATTTGGAGCTATTCCCATTTATGGCCGCTGATGCGTATACGCAACACAGCAGAATATTTTTTTTAAATTAAAAATGAGATACTTTTTGGTTAAAATATGGGCGATACCATGTTAAACATGAAGTAGCAGAGTTATTATTTTTGACGCCACATATGTGTTACTGTAACTTGTTGACATGATGATGATATTTCAAATATAATCTTTAAAAATGTTAAGTTTTGTTTCTACCCTTGGCCGTAAATGGGTTAATATACTTTACCCTTTATTTTTAATTCAGCAAAATATCAAAGAGTTCTATGTTTTTAACCTTACCTATAGACGTCAAAGCGCTGGAAAATATAAAATTTATTAGTATTGATTAATTAATAAATTTTATTTTGTGAAGGTCAGCCATTAATAACACATTTTTATGGAAAAATTCCTGATATCTAGCAGGTTCTTTACAATTTGTAAAAAAAAATTTACTGTAAAATATTTTCAGTAACGATTTATACGTGATAATTCACAGCCCCCTTAAATTATCAAGCCTGATCCTACTTTGAATGGCAACAGTTTCGAAGGCTGACAGATCTAAAATGTTGACTTTTTTTAATACAAAAAAATATAGGCTGACAAGGAAATAATGGAAATGTCAACCATCGACACTGTTATATTTCAAAGAAGGATCGAGCTTGTTAATTTGACGGAGCTGTGAATAAATTAAAATAGAAAGCGGTATATATATTAAACTAATAACAAGTAGCATATTTTTTGGTCAAAATCCATTAATACTATCTGAGGGCACGGCAGTGCCTCGCCAAGTTCGCGCGCCGTAACCATCTTTTCTTGAATCATTTCAACCGATATTTGACCTATCTAAAACTCTACTTCGGAATGAGCTACGAATCTCAAACTTTGCGCAGTCGTAGATCTTCATGGAGTTAACAATCCCTCCAAGTTTCATGGTATTCTATTAAGTAGTAAAGTAGTTACGAAATTTCAAAAAACGTCGAAATTGCCACTCACTCACTCACACACTCACTCACTCATGTATAGATCATCAATATTCTACTGTACTTCCAGACATGCTACAAAGCTGAAATTTGGCAGATTGATAGAAATTATGACCAAACCCCTGGAAAAAATCAAAAAACCCCAAAATTTTAATTTACTCCCCTCCCCCATACATTTAAAGTTATGTAAAAGTAGCATCGCCCACTTCCAGAAATGCTAGAGAGTTGAGCTTCGGCAGACTGATAGGAGCTATGAAAAATCAAAAAACCCCAAAATTCTAATTTACTACCCTCCCCTATAAATGTAAAGTTAATCAAAAGTAACATTGCCCACTTCCAGACACGCTAGAGAGCTGAGCTTTGGAAGACCGATAGTAACTATGATAAAGTTATAGAAAAAAATTAAAACACCCCAAAATTCATTTACTTCCCTCCCCTATAAATGTAAAGTTATGTAAAAGTAACACTGCCCACTTCCAGAAACGCTAGAGAGCTGAACTTTTTAAGACTGAAAGACGCTATGATAAAACTATATGAAAAAATTTAAAAACACCAACATTTTAATTTACTTTCCTCTCCTATAAATGTAAATTTATATAAAAGTAACATTGCCCACTTCCAGAAACGCTAGAGAGCTGAGCATTGGAATATTGATAGAAATTAAGACGAAACCATGGGAAAATTTTAAAAAGCCCAATATTTTAATTTACTCTCCTCCCTTATAAATGTAAAGTTATGTAAAAGTAAGATTACCCACTTCCAGAAACGCTAGAGAGCTGAGCATTGGAAGACTATGATAAAACTATAGGACAAAATTTAAAAACACGACAATTTTAATTTATTTTCCTCCCCTATACATGTAAAGTTATGTAAAAGTAACATTGTGCACTTTTAGAAACGCTAGAGAGCTGAGCTTTGGAAGGCTGATAGAAACTATGATAAAACCATGGAAAAAAAACCTCAAAATTTTAAGTAAGCCATTGCAAAAGTTTTGAACAATATTCCGCATATTTTACTACTTTAAAAATTAAGTATTATCCAATTCCTTTAAAAAAGAAGTGAAATCATAACAAAAACATTTCATGAAAAAAAAAGCCAAGTACGCGAAAATGGCATTCCGTAAAAAGAATTGAGATAAAAGTAAAGCCAAGTTCTCCAATACAAATTTCAAAATGAAAGGTTCTTACTAGTTTGGAAATCTTGTTCTAAACTTGGCTATTACGGCTGTAAATGACTCTTAGGCACAGTGCTAAATTGAACATAAAGAAGTTTGACTGAAACATATAACGGAGATTCAAAACGATTTATAAAAATTTCTACTTTAACAAAATTTGTTTTATTGTCAATCCCCTTTTTTTCGTTTTTCTCATAATTTTTAAATTTAAAATGGCCCGAAATAATCTTTAAACATATATTACTTAGATTTTTATAAATATTACAATAATTATTGTGTATTTTTTAGTCATTATTTTTTCTATTTAATTCCGTAACCGATTTTTCTTGATAAAAATATATAACCGTTTTTGCAAACAATCAAATAAAAAGTTAAAAAGGGTCGATTTTCTATGACCACAGTTATATGATTATGGTGTAATGTCCATCTTAATTTGATTTTTTTCTTTGTGTAATAAAAATGCACCACAAATCACAGTTACACAAAATTTTTCTCAGTGTAATATAACTGCATTAGTGTCATTTGGTCCAAGCGTGAGGTCACATATTTGTTTCCCCAAGGCCAACACAAAAATAGAGGCCACGACCCTGAAAAAATCAGCTGTTCTCCCGGGGCTGAATTTTACATTGGGTCTTATGGGAGGTCAGACGTTTTTTATGATATTTTCAAAACGGCACTACAGATTTCCGCAAAATTTCAGTGAAATATTCTCAGACACCATCCCGATATTCCACCAAAGGTTTGTAAGGAAGCAACATGATTAAAAGGTTAAAATCTTCAAGATTTAGCATTCCTTATTTTGAATTCAAATTACCCGCCATGTACCACATGCGAACTGTTATATTTGACATGTATTTGACTTTGTCATCTGTGATTGTCACATTCGCTTCTGCTTTAAACTAAATTTTTGTGTCAGCTAATGAAGCGGCTATGAAAAATTAAGGATTACTATACATTTAAAAAAAATTGTTCTGCCAGAATAAAGTAAAAACAATCTCGAAAATGGCTTTATTTGAAAAAAAATCAAATATTCATGAACGCCATTCCAACTTCAATATTTTAAAGACAATCAGCTGTCGTAACGTGACCATCAAAAAAAAATCAGCCCCGGATGTGACGTCAACAAAGTGGAGGATCGTGGCCCGTCCATTTTGATAGCCCTGGTTTCCCATATGAACAATGCTTTGAGTGACAGTATTTCGCTTCTTGTTGATATATCTTCTTTGACAATATGCCGAGAACAGCATGTGTTTGCGCCCCTTTTCTTCAAAGTAAAACTTAATCTATTTTCAAGCTAGTTAGTAGTTCTGCCTATCTGAAAACAATATAGTGAGCTGCAGGAAGATGAATACTTGTAAGATTTTAAATTTTTAATTAAAGCATTAAAATAAAAAACAAGCACGTTTTTGACATTCTGTATATATCAGCTTACCAAAAATATTTAAAAAAAATTAGTTTGGTGAGCTGTATCATATTTGCTGAAAAAAATGTTCACATTTACCCATTTAAGTGTACAAACCCTTAATAATAAAATAAAGGGAAATATCGTCAATTTTTGGACAGTCTGTATCTCGAAAATGGCTCGATGGAAATGTTTAATTTTTTTAATTGTTCTTAACAGAACCAAGATCTAGATCACACCTAAATTCCAGCTAATTTTCTCATGTAAATGTTGCCCCATCCTTTATACCTGTGCTACTTATGTACTAAGTATAAAGGTAAAAATTTTAATAGTCTTTACGATCACTGTAATTTTTTGTAAAATCATTATCAATAAGAATAATTTCGTTTATTTAAAAAAAAATTTGAATGTCCTCATAATTTCTACATTTCGTGCGCCCTAGAGAAAAAATTACTATTTTAGATTTGCGGATTTTTTTCAACTGGGAGAATATGTTGCTTTGTAATGATTGAAAACACACAGGACCGAAACGTGACAAAAAGACAAATAAGTATAACAAAACTCTTCTGTTTCAGGAACGTGCTTTATGCTATGGAGCGACACAATAGACAACTTATCTTCGTATAAAGTTGACGGGCCCGCATTTCATACAATGAGGTATTCCTGCGACCACACAATGGAGATTGGATTCAGTTTCGATAGTACAGACGCTTCGCAGGAAATGTGGAGCCATATCGAAAGACTGGTGTCTTGTCCTGAAAACATTTCTCTCTCTACACCTGGTAGGTTATTTTGCAGTTGTGCCAAATGAAAATGTCTGGCCGGCTTTTTAGTCAAATCATTAAGATATACAGGGTGAGGAAAAAGTACCGGAACCCCTAAATATCTCGATAACTAAGAGTTATTTGCAAAAATGGTCTAAATAAAAGTTTTAGGATTGAATTTGTTCTATTTGGTCGTGACATTGACATTGACGTATCTGTCAGCATTAGGAGTTTTTCGGAGGTCAACTTTAAAAATTTATATGAAAACCATATTTTTTTCTTTTACCATTCGATGGAGAATAAAAATCTACGTTTAAAATGACATTGTAATTTTGTGTCAAAATGACATTTCGAAGAATATAAATTAAATAATTGTTCTTAAAGTGGCCTTAACACTTTAAGAAACTCGTAGATTATTTAATTACCCCTGTATTTTATTATGCGTGTAGCTGTGACAATGACATTATATCTTAATATTGTGTCAAAACAAATCGCAAATTGTTTCTTGTTTGTTTTTTTTTTGTTTTTTTCTGACACAAAATTACAATGTCATTTTAAACGTAGATTTTTATTCTCCATCGAATGGTAAAAGAAAAAAATATGGTTTTCATTTAAATTTTTAAAGTTGACCTCCGAAAAACTCCTAATGCTGACAGATACGTCAATGTCAATGTCACTACCAAATAGAACAAATTCAATCCTAAAACTTTTATTTAGACCATTTTTGCAAATAACTCTCCGAAGTCCGAAAATTTTGAAACTTTGCACGGTTATAGGATTGATGATAGCAAATATTCCAGCATGTCTGAGACATCGAGCGTTGTCTGCTTCAGGTGAAATGTACACAGTGTGCCTGAACGAAGTATAGCTTACATAAAAATGGTTCCAAAAACTAATTGCACATTTTGAATATGGACTCTTTCCTGACTTCAGAGCGATATTCATATAAATCCTAGCTGATCCTCTTCTCGAAATTTTATCAATTTTTTGCCATTTTTCTAGTTAGCCTAGGCGCTGGCTCCTATCACGTGTGACCTAATATGTGCGCTCAGTTTGACTGCGGGGCAATGTTAAGCACCCATAGGTGTATAAAAAAAGTTTGGTCACGTGGTTGAACTCATGGTCGTTTAGCCGCCGTCTTTGAAAATGGCCGCCAAATTGATTTTTTTGTTTAAGCGTCCCTACGCAGTCATCCGATTTTAATTTTTAAAGGCTTGTTATACTCCTTTTTTTAAAGGCAAATAAATTTTGTAATTACATATTTTTTAATAAATTAAGTAGCCTTTGAGATATACCAAGATTATTTGTATTTCTGCTCGCAAAAGAATTAAAATAATAACTATGCTCATTTTTCTGTAGCTACAATATTATTGACATTTGTTTTTTTTTTGTTACATAGAAGGTTTTAAACCTTTCACAGACTTTATGTTTTTAAAGTTCGATGGATGGAACCCCTAAAGACTGCCTTAAGTACTCCTAAAGACTGCCTTAAAGAGGGTGGTTTCTAAAACTTTTCACAAGGTTATACAAAAAGTGGATTTGCAGTGAAACAATGCAGCGTAGCGAAAAACGTTAAGAACAATTTTTATAGTACTTTTAATTCTGCTTCTTCTGACCATTGTCATATCTTTTACAATTAAAAAAAAAAAATCGATTTTGGAACGAAAACATGGAATTTTTACAAAATTGTATATTTTAGCTGGCTTGTACAGCTAACTATCAAAGCTAAGATGCTAAGTGATACATCGGAAGAAGCGAAATTAAAAATACGATAAAAAACTAATTTTATCGTTTTTCGCTAGGATGCATCGTTTCGGTGCAAATTCACATTTTCTATAATATTGTAAACAGTTTCAAAAACTACCCTCTTTAAGGCAGTCTTTAGGGGTACCATCCAACGAACTTTAAAAACATATAGTCAATATCCTTTTCTGTGAAAGGTATAAAGTCTTCTATGTAACAAAAAAAAACAATTGTCAACTCTTTTGCGAGCGGAAATACTAATAATCTTGATATATCTCAAAAACTACGTAATTTATCAAAAAATGTGTTAGGTCACACGTGACAGGAGCCAGCGCCTAGACTAACTAGAAAAATGTCAAAAATTTCGAGAAGAGGATCAGCTAGGATTTATATGAATAATCAAATCAAAATCAAATCAAATTATGCTTTATTGTCAAAAAAGTAGAGTTTTACAGACAAAGCAAAAAATTGTCCTTAATTGTAAATATAAGATTACAAGTCTAAGTTGAGGTACGGAATAGTCATTTAAAATAGTGTAACAGTCGAGGGGTCATCGGCACCCTAAAATTTTGTACAGCGTCCAACAGGACTTGGGTCCTGACGTGTACTGTTGGGTCCTGATGAGTACTGTTGGGTACTGTCGTGTACTGTCGAGTACTGTTGGGTACTGTCGTGTATTGTCGAGTACTGTTGGGTCCTGTCGGTGTACTGTTGGGTACTGTCGTGTACTGTTGGGTCCTGTTGAGTACTGTTTAGTACTGTCGTCGTGCTTTGGGGGGGTCCGACAAGGACAAAGCGCGCCCTCAAAAAACATGCGAGCAAAAAAAAAAAAAAAAAAGCTCATCATCTTTGGGGAACCGCGCCGCGCTCACAAATGTTGCGACCAAAAAAAAAAGTCATCCTGTTTGGGGAAGGCCGACAGGGCCTTAGGGCGCACTCAAAAAACTTGCGACCAAAAAAAAAAAACAAAAAAAAAGGTCAACCTGTCTTTTCGCATCTACGCCACTGTTTCGGGTTAGACGGTTGTGTCGAGTACTGTCGTGTACTGTTGGCTTCTATCGTACTGTTACGTCCTGTCGTGTCCTGTTGGGTACTGTCGAGTACTGTTGGGTCCTGTCGTGTACTGTCGAGTACTGTTGGGTCCTGTCGTTTACTGTTAGGTACTGTCGGGTACTGTTGGGTCCTGTCGTGTACTGTCGAGTACTGTTGGGTACTGTCGTGTACCGTCGAGTACTGTTGGGTCCTGTCGTGGTACTGTCGAGTACTGTTGGGTACTGTCGTGTACTGTCGAGTACTGTTGGATCCTGTCGTGGTACTGTCGGGTCCTGTTGTGAAATTTGTACAGTACTGTTGAAAGCTGATGACCCCTCGGTAACAGTCTATAAATTTCGCGATATATATATTTTTTTAAATATTTCTCCTATATGCAAATATGCTCTCTTTCCACCTATCACACCTATTCACTTACTATTATCGAAATACAACGAAATTCTTTGACCATTAAATTAAAATATGTTAAAACATGTTAAAATATGTTAAAATACGTAAAAACATGTTAAAATATGTCAAATCATGTTAAAATATGTTAAAACGTTAAAATATGTTAAAAATAAAATATGTTAAAGTTAGATATAAAACACAAGAAACAACAAACAGAACAATCTGATACATAAACAAGTAAAATAAAAAAAAATTAAATGTTTAAATATATTTGTCAATTATCCTATAACTGGTCCTCGAAAAATTCATTAAGACTATAATATGCCTTCTCCAATAGCAAATCTTTTACCTTAACCCTAAATATTTTTTCCGAGTGAATGCTTTTCAGTCTATTTGGAAGCTTATTAAAAATTTTAATACTGCGGTAGATTATCGAGTTTTGGGTTAATTGAGAGCTAGGAATAGGCAGTGGTATGCTGTTATATTCTTGACTTCTTGTTTGGTAGGTTTGTTCAAATGTGTGATTTTTAAATCTTTTATAAATCAGCACCACTGTTTCTAGTATAAAAAGGCAACAAAGAGTTAATATTTTTTCTCTCATAAACAAAGGCCTACAATGGTCTCTGATTTTTGCTCCGCAAATATATCTGATGCATCTTTTTTGAATTACAAACACAGATCTGAATAAATACTGACTGCAATTCCCCCAAAAGGCTATTCCATAGCGCAAATGAGAATCAACAAGGGCGTAATAAGTTGTTTTGGCCATTTCACAACCAAGTTCGAAAAATGTTTGTCTAACGGCGTAACTACCTATCGATATTTTTTTATTAAGATAGGGAATATGCGAGGAGAATTTTAACCTATTGTCTATATACATTCCTAAAAATTTAGTATTTTCATCCTGAGTTATTCTTTGGTTGGAAACAGTTAGGTCATCAAAAGAAAATTTAAAACTGAGGACTTTTGTTTTATCTATGTTAAAACAAGAGAAGAAAGTTTGCATCACACCACTCTTTAATTCGTTGTATGTTCTCTTGCACTATTTCTTTTAATATTGTTTCGTTTTTATGATGCCATAAAATTGTAGTGTCGTCAGCAAAAAGTGTTAGAGTACCCCTTATACCTATTAAAGTTAAGTCGTTAATATATAACAAAAATAGCAGTGGGCTCAAAACAGAACCTTGAGGCACACCAAAGTTAATTTTGGATAAAGAAGAGACACAACCACCATTTCGAATCGTCTGATATCTTCCAGTCAAGTATGAGTGAAAAAAACGCTGCGAGACTCCTCTAAACCCATATCTCTCCAACTTTTTTAAAAGCAGGTCGTGACTGACACAGTCGAAGGCCTTTTGAAAGTCGCAGAATACTGCAGCTTCTTTATCATTAAGTCTAAAATATAGACTTTCCAAAAAAGAGAACAAAGCATCGTTAGTACTCCTTCCGCTCTGGAAACCAAATTGATTAGTGCTAAGGATACTCTGTTTTTTAAGAAAATTGGTAATTCTAACCTTTACCAGTTTTTCAATAATTTTAGATAGAGTATATGGCTCTGAAGTCAGGAAAGACTCCATATTCAAAATGTGCAATTAGTTTTTGGAACCATTTTTATGTAACCTATACTTCATTCAGGCACACTGTGTGTAGGAAACATGGCACCTAAATTCAGTTTTCCTAAAATAACTTGGTTTCTGTAGGTTCATCAAAAAAAGTTTGAACCAAAAATTATAGCCAACAAAATATCTTACAATTACGCTACCTACCATGTGTTTTTTGTCAAAGTAACAGTTTTCGAGTTGTGATATCAACTATTTTGCCGTCGTTTTGTATTTTGCCCATTTCTTTTATTTTGTGTTTTTTAAATACTCATTTTTAAGAATGATTCTCGGGACATAAAAGACTGATAAATAGTTACAAAAGGAGTTATTAATGAGTTGTGTTATTCTTGCTAAGAAAGTTAGTTTAGTTCTTCAGAATTTATATGCCATTTTTCCAAGATTTCGGCAAGAGCGGTCATCGCTTTATGTCGCAAGCTTACGGGCATATTAGGGACCATCTAATCGTGCCGAGTTTCAAAACTTTCAGACCTTTTGCAACTTTAAATGTATATGAAAAGTGGCGCTATTCCGAGCTCAATCTGATATGTGGCGGCTTATCTGGCGCAGTGTTGCCAGGCTCAGAAATGTATTTTCTCAATAATGTATTTGAAAAGTTGAAAGATTTTTAACAAAATTCCCAAGATAAATATATCTACATTTTCGTAATAAAAAAATATTGTGCGTGCTTAAGACCACACGGCAGAAGTGTAAACTTCAACAAGGCGAAATTAATAATACTGGCCCATAACATATTCTACAAAGCGGACCGAACCGAACGCTTCTGTGTACTGGCCTTCATCTGCATCATCATATCGCTCGCTGAATGTCTCGAGCCGATTTCACCCAAATGTGCGTTACATAGCCGAGCCTGACGGCTCAGTTGAATTCACTACCCACAAAAACTGCTAAACGCGCCTAAAGAAGTTTACACTTCAAAAACTACAAACATGTAAAACATCAATATTTTTATTTCTTGCATACTTAGTACTTAAAATTTCAACTCTACTCAGTATTTATTGGATTTACCAATAATATAATGATTACTTAGTACCGAATACAAAATACCTAATACTCGAATAGGAAGTATCAATATCTACTCGGTACTTGGAAAAGCAATCGTTGCACACACAACTACTACGCGCACGAATTAAAAGTGCCCGTGATCTGCAACGCGAACCGATGATGCAGGGGTCATCACGGGGGTGCGGGCGGCATCGAGGCTGGTTTTTCTATACGCGCTGTGCCGAAGGAAGGTTCAGATTCTATGTACTGTAAAATTCTATTGGGACATGTCGTACTCTCTTTCTATATTTCGTAATTAGCATGCGACATAACATAGATAGGGTGGATAGAATTTGGTTCCAGTAAATAAAAGTGTTGTTTTATGGAGAGTTTTAACATGAATACAAACACATACATACCAGGTATTAATTCCTAGATTATATTCCAGTCTTTAGTGAATTTCTTTTGGGGTAATTATGAATTAAATTAAGGAACGATCAAAGTTTAATATTTTTTTAAGTAAAATTTGGGAGTGCACGTGCACATGTGCACTTACGGAGAAACCGCCACTGATGAGAGCAATTGGATATTTAAATTTAAAAAATTAAACTTAAAACAAGAGGTTTCATTTGATGAATGTGACATAATTATAGAAGTTCTAAATTTACGAATATTAATATGGATGAACTTTAGTTGAAATAACAGTGTTAAAAGAAATCTATGCAAAAACGAAAGGTTGGTTAGTTCACCAATAAAAATACAGGTGAAAAATGGCAGAGTATTGAAAAATACCGGAAGTATGTCACCAAATTTATTTAAAATAAATTCATTCCTGCTCTCAATTCTTGCAACATTGGAGTTTACTGAATCAATTTTTTTAATTAATAATTTGAAGTGGCGGGAGAAAAGAAATAGAGCAAGTATTTCATTGATAAAAAGTTAGCTTTTGGTCTACTGTAATTTAAATATAGATGTAATAAAGCATATGATACTTTTCTGTCAAACAAAAAATAGTTAAAACATGGAAGAGGTGTAAAAAATATATTAAAAAAAAATAAATAAGTAGAAATTATTATGCTTTGTCTTTTTTTGCCATTTTTTTAGGTGTACAATTTTTTTTGGTTTATAATGAAAAATACTATATTTATCTTAAAAAAAGTTGGCAACCCTATAGTAGAGTAAATTTGTAAAATAAAGCTGCAAAAAGGGTATATTTTTTTATATTGGGAATAGTAGTATCTAACCCAAAAGCTAAATTTTCATTCGAGGATCCCCGATTTTTCGGCCTCAGAATCCAAGATGGTGGCTGCCAAAGTTCAGAAAAAAAAATGATTTCCTTGTTTTAAGAGAAATTAAATTAGTTTTGATAAATTTACTTTAAGTGTGACCTACTCGATTTAAAAATGTAAAAAAAATTTACACCTGTCACTGCAAAACAAAATGGCGGCTATATTTAAAAAAAATTGTTTTTCTTCGATATTTTCTGTATTTTGTATGCGATATTTACTGTTAATACCTCATATTAAAGCTACTGACCAACTCTTTAAACATGCTTAAAAGAAATGATAAGTTTCCCAGCCGACACAAAGATGGCGCTTAATTTGTCAAAAATAAAACAAACCTTTTCAACCTGTAGACCAAACAAAATTTTTATAAAAAATTTTTTTGGATTTTATTAGTTGTAAGCCAGATTGTATAAAAATTCATAAAAGGTTACAATTTGACATTTAACATTTTAAGATGGCGGCCGAAGTTGAGATAAAAAAGTTATTTTTTTGTTTTTGTTTGACACAACTAGTATTGCGGTGTATTATATCGATTTATACAAAATGGGGGTCCCCGATTTTAAATATTTGATAATAAATGACATATGTCCATTATTATTCAAGATGGCGGCGTTCAAAATATAAATACAACAGTATCTTTTTGGTTTGGTAATTCTTTTTCCAAGATATATAGTTTTATATTAACATTAATTAGTTTTAAATTGAAATGTACAAAAAAAATATAATATATTTATTTTTTAAAGATGGCGGCCGAAAAAGTAAAAAAAAAATTTTTTGTTTATTTTTTCGAAATGTAATAAAAAAAAATTAAAAAAAACAAGACATCTCGTTAAACAAAACAGAGATATTTTAAAAATGTCAAAAAAGTTGACATATGACACGTGCCGGGTGATTGAATCAATTGACCATATTTTACTTAATAGCTATCTCCGTTAATATTGATCTAACAGTATTAACAATATTACCGGAGATAGCTATTAAGTAAAATATGGTCAATTCAATCAAATCATCCGGTACGTGACATATGTCAACTTTTTGACATTTTTAAAATATCTATGTTTTGTTTAACGAGATGTCTTGTTTTTCCAGTTTTTTTTTGTTAAATTTCGAAAAAATAAACAAGAATTTTTATTTTTTTACTTTTTCGGCCGCTATCTGTACATTATAATTTAAAACTAATACAGGGTACAATAAAACTACATATCTTGGTAAAAAAAATTACCAAACCAAGAAGATACTGTTGTTTTTATATTTCGAACGCCGCCATCTTGATTAATAATAGACATGTGTAATTTATTATGAAATATTTAAAATTGGCGACCCCTATTTAGTATAAATCGATATATTACACGGCAATACTAGTTGTGTCAAACAAAAACAATTTGAACTTTGGCCGCCATCTTAAAATTTTAAATTTGTAACTTTTTATAAATTTTTACAAAACATGGCTAACTATTGATAAAATCCAAAAAAAAATTTTTCAAAATTTAATTTGGTAGTCCAGTTTATAAAGGTCTCTTTTATTTTTGACATATTTAGCGCCATCTTTGTGTCGGCTGGGAAACTTATAACTTTTTTTCGGTAGGTTTAATGAGCTGGTCAGTGGCTTTCATATGAGTTATTAAACATAAATATCGCGCAAGAATTAAAGAAAATATCGAAGAAAAACCATTTTTTTTAAAATATAGCCGCCATTTTGTTTTGAAATTATGTAATTTTTTTTTACAGTAAATTTATCAAAATTAATTTAATTTCTCTTAAAACAAGGAATTCATTTTTTTTCTTAACTTTGGCAGCCGCCATCTTGGATTCTAATGCCGGAAAATAAGGGATCCTCGATTGAAAATTTAGCTATAATATACCCTTTTTGCAGCTTGTTCTAGAAATACCCTAAAAATTTACTCTACTACTAGGCATGTATAATATATAGAAAGGTGGGTATAACAAATATTTAAGAAAAATATCAAAATCTAATGTTTGCAAAAAAATTACCTCGACGCCCCCTCTCATGTCCAGTATGACTCCGTTTAAATACTTTATATAAAACTTAAAAATTTTTAAACGTCACATAGGTACCAACCAGGGATAGAATTTACATAAAATGTTTTTGTTATTTATATATTTCTGCTACCGAAAGCAAAGGTTCTAATGGAAATTTTATTTTTTACAGGAAAGAAAAAGAAGAAAAAGGAGAAAAATAACTTTAAGCCGTCACCTCTTCCATCGAAATGTCACATATCTCAACCCTGCTGTTTTCAGCATATTACATCTGTAGATAAGGAGGACACCTCGAGGTACTACTCTTTAAAAGAGTTGTTGCCTCAAGCAATTGTGGATCCTAGGATATCGCAATAAGTTATTTAATTTGGTTACAGGAACTTGCACCATTTAAGCAAAGCAAAGGTTTTTTGTCTGTTGCATCAATAAAAAATAGGTGCAATTATTCTAGATACTCTGGCAGTATCTCTCCTATAAATTGTACCACACTTTGGACCTTTGTTCCCTGAATAAAAAGAAAATATCAAAAATGTCGGTTTACTGACAAACTTTCATTCTTAAGTATTGTTTATACTCGTCTTAGTCTTTTGTTTTTGATTAGTCTTTGTCCTTTGATTAGTCTTAGCTGTCTTAAACAAAATCGGCTGTTCATACTCGTCTTTTGTTTTTGATTAGTCTTAGTCATAACTCATTGAAAAAAAATTCAATTTCAATAAAAAGGCCCTCTTCAAAAGTTATTTTCTACACAAAGCAATCTTATTTAACCTAATCTGTGCACGAAACACAGACACGAAAGAACAAAAGCAAAACAGAAAAAAAAGCAAATAAAATTTTGAGGTTATGTTGAGATTTTCTGTTAAAAACATGATTTATGGCGGTAAATTCAAAATTTCGACCGCGCGTTTGCGCTGTTCGGACGCCCTGTAAAACAAAACAACAAACATCAGCTGATGTCTGTCACTCGTCTTAGTCGTTGTCCTAAGGATTGAAAGTTGGCAACTCTTAAGACAAAGACTAATCAAAAGCAAAAGCATTGTATGAACACTCCCATAAGAAACAGTGGTTTTAACTTTCTTATGACGAGACATATGACTAAACCAAGACAAAAGACTAGACAAAAGACGAGTATGAACGATTCATTAAATAATAATTCTTAAGATGGATGCAGAGTTCTGTAAAGAAAGCGAAATTTAAGAAAAAATAAACAATATGGGAAAGATTTTGTTCTGGAGCGTAGTTCAGCACTTTTATTAAAATCAAGTATCTTTAAATCAATGTGCTTCATTGATGTGAGGTGCCCGAGATGTGGGTATAGAACGGTCCGGTAAAATTCCAAAATAACCTGGGTTCTAAAAAGTGAGGGGCCTGGGACTCCGTACCCCGCGATGCGCTGCTGTTGCTTCAAATCATTATTTTTCCAGAAAAATCGAAAGAAAACTTTAAAAACCGCCAGAAAAACATAAGACAAATTGAGCATAACCTCAAAAATTTGCAATTAAACGAACGAGATTGAGCGTTTAAATTAAACATCGTCTAAGACTCTTTAAAAATATGTAAAATAAATTAATTAAACGACGTTTAAAGTTAAACGACCGTTAAAATCGAATGGTGCAAGTCCCTGTTAAACTTAAATAAATAACATTTTTATTGTTGCTTAAAAACATGGAAAAAAGAGGGTTACACATTCCTTGTTTGTGCTTTGAGACTGAAAGGTATTTAAATTATCTTTATAATAGAATTATGTTATATTTAGTTTTATAATTATGTTATTTTGTAGAGACAAAGCTTATTGGGTAAAATATAGGTTTTGTATGAAATACTTAATATTATTTTCTTCTAAAAACCGAGGGGTCATCAGCTTTCAACAGTACTGTACAAATTTCACAACAGGACCCGACGGTACCACGACAGGACCCAACAGTACGCGACAGGACCCAACAGTACGCGACAGGACCCGACAGGACCCAACAGTACTCAACAGTACTCGACAGGACCCAACAGTACACGACAGGACCCAAGTCCTGTTGGACGCTGTACAAAATTTTAGGGTGCCGATGACCCCTCGCTAAAAACGCTTAATTTGATTTATTATTTAACAAGAATAACGTTATCAAATCAATTTGCATGGTATTTAATTTTTTGTTTTTATTGTTATAAAAAAATACGACAAGGAAAATAATATGTACATACCTATTTAAGTTATCCACCAATAAACTTATATACAACTGTGCAGATATAGTTTCGCCAAAGATGCAGACTTTATACATCTTTGGTTTGGACTAAACTTTGTAATATTTTTTTGCTATTTATAGTTATTTTAAGAAAGTTTAAGTTTGTTAAAAAAACTACTTACTTCATACTTTATTTTAAGTATTGTAAATGTGCAATTTAAATAAATATGTGACAAGTTAAATTATTTTTTTCTTAACTCTCGAGATATTTAGGTGTATGTTAGAGTTTAGGTGAGAATAGGGGCCATGAATTTATTTTATGTGATGTGTCACAACTGCTTAAATGTATCGAGGACATCTGGGGTGCCACTAATTTTTTGATGGCCTGAGGTAATTAGTGCAGGCGCTGTAGGTAGTTGAGTACCTATGCAAAATATGATGACCGCACTTTGACAGTGGATTTTATAATATATTATGGATGTTGCCAAGCTAAAATGACAGAGAAATAAATCAAATATGTGCATTAACCTAAAAATAAAATTATTTTAGCTGCAAAAACCCCCTAGACCTCCCAAAACCTAAAATTTTCAGGTTTTCTTCAAATTTTCTCAAAAACTGAGCTTCTTACTGGAAAATAGGTTCTTTATTGTAGACAATACAATTTTCTTTTCAACGATATACAAGTCAGTGGGGTAAAGCAAAAGGTAAAGTGTCCAGCGGCGTCCGTTTATTGAGGTAATACAAAAAAAATTAAAAAAGAAACATGCATATTACCGGTTTTCCCCGATTTTCTTGAAAACCAAGCTCCCTATGAAAAATTATGTTCTACAGTCGGTTGTAGACAATAAAATTTGCTTTAAAACGATATATAAAAAGGCAGGGTTAGTTTTAATTATAATAATTTAGAGGTTTCTGTAAATTAAATCAATTTTGAAAAATCACTTACCAATTTTTTTCCAATTTTATCAAAAACTAAGCTTTTTTGGAAAAAAAATATTCTACACTTTATTGCAGAAAATGAAATTCCCTTTTTAACAGTGTATAAGTGAGTGCAATCAGATTAATTAACAGCAAACTCTCCAGCGGCGTCCGTTTTTCGAGAAAATAAAAAAAATTAAAAAACCACATGTTGCCCAATTATCTTAAAAACCAATCCCTCCGTCAAAAATTGTGCTCCATAGTCGATTAAAGACAATAAAAATTTCTTTTAAACGCTGTACCACAAGGTAAGATCTATCTTCAGAATAAAACCTCACAGGCGTCCGTAAATAAAATCAATTTTTACAAATCACCAAACAAATTAATTTTCTTGCAGGTTTTATCCAATTTTCTTAGAAACTAAGCTCAATAAAAAGAAAATGTTTGTAACTTTATTGTAGAAAATAAAATTACCTTTCTAACAATGGGTAAGTTAGTAGGGTTTGATTAGTGACAAACTCTCCAGCGACGTCCGTAAATTGGGGTAATTTAAAAAATAAATAAATAAAAACATTTTTTTCACATGTTCACACGATTTTCCAAAAAACCAAGCTTATAGAAAATAAAATTTTCTTATAAACGATGTATAACAAGGTAAGAAAAGTTTATTTTTGAAAACTTTGGGGACGTCAGTAAATTAAATCAATGTTTAAGAATCACGAAACAAATTAATTTTGGTTCGATTTTTTTTAAGATCCTTAAATTTGAATCAGTGGCGGTAGTAGGCCATCCCTTTCTCACATATCTAACCGTACCTACAAAATTATGGCGCAGGATGTAGAGAAAAGGTGAGTCGGAAGGATCACCTTTGCTGCTAGAGCCGTACCTAGAATTTTTTTTCGTGGGGAGTTTCATCTTTTTTTTTTGAGGAGGAGGGAGGTTGGGGAGGTACGAGGGGTGCAAAAGACTTAATGCAGATGACGACTATAGTGTGGTGCTTCATTTTGTAATTTTTAAAAATTATTTACGGACGCCCCTGAAGTTTTAAAAATGAAATTAATCTTACCAAGTTATACATCATTTAAAAGAAAATTTTATTTTCTACAAATCAGTTTTCAGGCATATTTCTTATAAAAAGCTTAGTTTTTTTGGAAAGTCGGGTGAAACATGTGACAAAAATGTTTTTATTTTTTTTTTGTTTTATATGACACTTATATACGAACGTCGCTGGAGAGTTTGTTATTAACCAAACCTTCCTAACTTATATATCGGTAAAAAGGGAATTTTCTACGGACGCATGTGAAGTTTTAATTTAAAGCTAAATCTTACTTTGTTATACAGCAGTTAAAAGAAAATTTTATTCTCTACAATCGACTATGGAACATGATTTTTGATAGAAGGCTTGGTTTTTAAGATAATCGGCTAAAACATGTGACAAACATGAGGTTTTTTATGTTTTTTTACATTTTCTTAATAAACGGACGCCGCTGTAAAGTTTGGTATTAGTCTGACCGCACTAGCTTATACTTTGTTTAAGATAATTTTATTTTCTACAATAAAGTGTAAAATAATTTTTCCCAAAAAGCTTGGTGATTTTTCAAAATTGATGTTATTTACGGACGACCCTAAATTGTTACAAATAAAAGTAATCTTGCCCCGTTACAAATTATTTTGAAAGAAATTTCATTGTCCACAGTTGACTATAGAACACAGTTTTTGATAAAGAGCTTAGTTTTCAAGAAAATCGGGTAAATCATGTAATAAACATGTTTCTTTTTTAAAATTTTTTAGATCACCTCAACAAACTGACGCCGCTGAAGAGTTTATCATTGGTCGTACCTCACTGACTAATACACAGCTGAAAAGCAAATTTTATTATCTATTATAAAGGTAATTACATATTTTTCCCTAAGAAGCTTAGTTTTTGAGAAAATTTGAAGAAAACCTCAAAATAGACTAATAGAATTTTATATTTAGGTTGGATTTTATATATTGTTGATTAATTTCTTTGTTATTGTGGCTTTAAGGCGTCAACTTAGTTAAATTTTTAGAAATTCGAAAAAGGCTATAAGAGAAGGGGGGATAAAAAAAATTTGGAACAAAACCTGGCTTGTCAACATCCAGATCGTTAATCTGTAACCTTTTTTCAGCTAGAATCCATTGTCAAACTGCGGTCCTCATATTTTGCATACTTAACTACCTACAGCGCCTGCACTAAATGGAAAATACTCTTGCCTCCTCAGAGTAATAATATATATATTACTCTAAGCTTGCCTCTAATTTAAAAAACTAACATCTCGTGCAATAGCTTTTTCGGTACCCTAGAAACGAGAATGCGTATTATTCACTTTAGAGAAAGATTAATTTTAATCTCTCTTTTAAGGTAGGTACTGAAATGATACTTTCAATCCTTCGGGGATTAAAAGCAACAGTGAAAATCCAGTAATTATCAAAACACGCAACTTTAAAGGAGACCTATTTTCGCCTTTGGATTAAATGTGCTGTATTTGGGTTTTCAATGTCTTTGGACATTTTTTTGGTAATAACTCGAAAACTCTCACTGAAACTTGTAAATAAATCCTCAGAGATCATTTTTCGAAAACAAAATTTTCTTTCCATCGATGTATCCCACATAGCACAAAAAAAACGTTGATTTTAAAAGCTGCTAGAAAAAAACGTTTATTTCATATATGAAAACAAGCTTAATAGGTCATTCATTAACGTTATAAAAAATAACGTTGCTAAAAACTGCGTTTTACTAATTAGCATCGCCACCTATAGTCGGGATTTTTCACTTTGACGAAATCAGGCAGTGCTTTGGCCTCTAAACTCCAAAAACCTGTTAAGGGACTGATCCCTGATCCACGATCACGACGCATCTGTTATTAACCTGATAAAGACACATTAATATTCTGTGAAATTGTTTACTGTTCATAAATCTTGTTTAGCTTTTAAAAAAATTATAATGTATATAGATAGATACATAGATATTTTGTCTTGCCTTGAGCGCCATCTTTAAAATTGTCTTGAAGTGTTGTAGTCTTAAACTAGTGAACTTTTAAAACTTTAAAAAAATGTTATTAAAAAAACGTGACCAAAATAGACGCAGAAAGTTAGTAGGTTTGAGAAGTCTTAATCTAGTGGCGTTTTAGAACATGATGTGGAGGACTTTTCAAGTGTGAATTTGGTACATGAAAATAACGAGGGTAAAAAACACATTTATTATATGGCCGGAAAATGATGACGAACTACAAAATTTTCTACACCATTTAAACGGTATTCGACCAACAATCAAGTGCACCATGGAAATTGAAAAAGATTCGGCCTTACCTTTTTTGGATGTTCTTGTCAAACGATTAGACAGAAACATTCAAACCACTGTATATAGGAAACCTACACACACGGGACAGTACCTAAATTTTAAGTCTAATCATTCTGTTGCAACAAAACAAGGAGTTATAAGAAGTTTGTATTCAAGAGCCGTAAATATTTGTAGTAATAATGAAGAATTAACCACAGAAATTAACAACATTAAAAAGGACTTACAACAGAATGGTTATTCCGAGAAATTAATAAACTCAACGATATTTAAAATTAAAAACAAACTAAATGTACCATATTCTCAAAATAATAATCCGTTAGGTGTTATTAACATTCCATATGTTCAAGGGATTTCAGAAAACATAAGACGAATAGCTAAACACTATAATATAAAAACAGTATTTTCTTCGGGAAATACGATAAGAAGTTTTGTAACTAAAACAAAACCAGACAATTCTTCAAATAATAAGGAATGTATTTACCAAATCCCGTGTGAGTGTGGTAAATCATATGTAGGTGAAACGAAACGCCCTCTTCAAGTTAGAGTAAATGAACATCTAAAAATTACCCAATTAGGGGATATTGAAAAATCCGGTTTAGCAGATCATGCATGGTCAAATGATCACAGGATTCAGTGGTCAGAAGCTAAAGTTTTACATAAGGAGTCGCATTGGCGAAAGCGAAAGTTTATTGAAGCTGCGATTATAATGCAGAATAAAGAAGTTTTCAGTCAACCAAGCACGGACATACCAAACATATGGAAACCACTCCTTAAGGAAAACAGGAGTCTTAGGATTAAAAAGGGGGCGGGCCGTCACACCTGACTGCACACCAAGTAGTATAAGTAGTAGCCTAGAGACTAGATTGTTTAGTTTACATTTGATAACGGTTAGAGATACTTACTAACCGAAACGTCGTGTTTTAAAATAAATAAAGACAATGGAAGTCCGAAATTTTATTTCTACACAATCATTGTCTACGAGTTTCAAACAAAGAGTAAAAAACACGTTATATACACAGCACCAGAAACTTCAGCAAAAAGTAAATTTTTATAGCTTGATTTCTCCTTGTTTTTAAGCATGTAGAAACAAAGTAAATATTACATGGTATGAGGTTGTTTTCAAGTAAAAAAAAACTTTGTTATCTTTGTTCACGTGAATTTAAAGTTGATGTGATTTTTGTGCTATGTGGGATACTACTTCAAAATTTGCAAATAATTAGGAAAAAACTGTCAGAGAGACAAGACGCTAGCGCTACCAAGTCCACTTCCAATCCCTGACTTCGCATGCGTAGATCTACCAATATTATTTACCTCATGTATTAGAATAGATATACAGGGTGATTTTCACTTGAATGATTCTAACCACATGAAAATAGACAGTTTCAAAAACCTAACCTAACGAAACCTAATCAGATCTAACCGAACCGAACCAAAGCAAACTAAACCAATATAAAAAAAAAAAACTTTCCTGACTTCCTACCCGGGATCCTAGAGGATGTGAATCCGAACCGGACCGTACCGAACCGAACCTATCCAAACCTAACCCTACCCAACTAAACCTAATTAGCAGTACGTGTTGTAGTTTAGTTTGGTTAGGTTAGGTTTGGTTCAGTTTAGTTAGGTTTGGTTCGGATTCACATCCTCTAGGATCCCGGGCAGGAAGTCAGGAAAGTTTTTTTTTGAAAAAAATTATTGGTTCGGTTCGGTTAGATTTGATTAGGTTTTGTTAGGTTAGGTTTTTGAAACTTTCTATTTTCATGTGGTTAGAATCATTCAAGTCAAAATCACCCTGTATTCATCTATTCTAATACATGAGGTAAATAATATTGGTAGATCTGCGCATGCGAAGTCAGGGATTGAAAGTGGACTTGGTAGCGCTAGCGTCTTGTGTCAGAGAGCACTTTTAAGGGGAGTGAGAGGAGGGTTGCCCCTTACCACCACTTTATAACCAGAAATAATTTTGTACTCACCTTAATTTATTATTTAGAAAAATGAATGTTTCATTTTTGATTGATTTGAGGATTCCTAGAAATATATTTATTTTTATTTCAAGGCAGATGTTTTCAAAATATATATCTTAACTTATATGATATGTATACAATGGATTTTTGACTAAACGTACTTTTTGAGAAAAACAATGTGTTAAAAATTAAAAATACCACATAAAAAAACAAAAATTTTAATTTTAAAAATTTTCCCGTTTGTGGTACGTTTATGGCACGTGCACCAATGCTTTCAGAGGAGACTCATATACATCGATAAGAAGGAAATTTTGTCTGCTTAAAAAATGCTCTAAAAGATTTTTAAGAAAGTTGGCAGTTTTCAAGTTAATAACAAAACGATAAAAAAGTCCGTTTAAGGGAGGGGAACCACCCCTCCGCCAGGGATTAAGTTCGGTTCGGGGGAGTCTCTTCGCTATAAAAAAAAAATGGATAAAAAAGGATTTAAAAAAATGAATCCATTTTCTATCCGCTTTTTGAAGTCCTTTTTCAGACCTTTGGGGGATAGAAAGTGTTAAGTATTAAAATGGATAACAAATTTTTAATTCATTTCAATACACATCCTGGCATACAAAATAAATCCATTTTGAAACATTCTATCCTTTTTTATACACTTTTTGGCATTCAAAGTAAATCCATTTCAATACACTTTTTGGCATTCAAAAGGAATCCATTTCTATGTCATTAAGGGAATTTATTTTTAATCCCCTTTAATCCATAAAATCTTTAACCTTTTGAATCCCCTTTTAAGAATAGAGAATGAATACATTTTAATACCTTCGAGATCTACATTTTCAATCCTTTCTTATCCAAAAAAAGGATTTCAAAAAGCGTATACAATTAGCATTAAAAAGTATATAAACATTCCATCCATTTCAATACACTTTGTGGGATTCAAAAGGAATCCCTTTCTATCTCATTAAGGGTTTTTATTTTTAATCCCCTGCAATCCATAAACTACTTATCCTTTTAAATCCCCTTTTAAGTATGCAGAATGAATACATTTTAATACCTCCTAGATCTACATTTTCAATCCTTTCTTATCCAAAAAAGGATTTGAAAAGGCGTATTAAATTGGCATTAAAAAGTATTCAAACGTTTCATCCATTTCAATATACTTTGTGACATTCAAAAGGAATCCATTTCTATCCCATTAAGGGTTGTTATTTTGAATTCTCTTCAATCCATAAACTATTTATCCTTTTAAGTCCCCTTTTAAGTATACAGAATTAATACATTTTAATACCTCCAAAATTCACATTTTCAATTCTTTCTTATCCGAAAAAAGGATTTGAAATGGCGTATTAAATTGTCATTAAAAAGTATATAAACATTACATCCATTTCAATACACTTTTTGGCATTCAAAAGGAATCCATTTCTATGTCATTAAGGGGATTTATTTTTAATCCCTTTAATCCATAAAATCTTTAACCTTTTGAACCCTTGAAAATTTTCAATTCTTTCTTATCCAAAAAAAGGATTTCAAAAAGCGTATGCAATTAGCATTAAAAAGTATATAAACATTCCATCCATTTCAATACACTTTGTGGCATTCAAAAGGAATCCCTTTCTATCTCAGTAAGGGTTTTTATTTTTAATCCTCTGCAATCCATAAACTACTTAAATTCTTTTAAATCCCCTTTTAAGTATGCAGAATGAATACATTTTAATACCGGCTTCTAAATAGATGTATCTTTATTTTTCTCATAATATAACGTATATTTGGCTATTCAAACCAAGTGTGTTGCTTTTTTCATTAAACGCATGTAGGGCCTGAACTATATCCACTGTCTTAGCCCAGCGCCTTCGCAACAGATTTTTCTAATATCGCCAGGGCTCAGCACACAGCTTATTTTTAACGATTCCCAGAATGCTAAGGGGTTTATTAAGTAGACATTGTCGTTTTAAAAGCCTTGCCAACAGTCTCATATCTTTCCTTCCTAGTGTGAGAAAAGACCTTACTCTCGGAAAAAATCCCCTAAATTATTTAACCGCCCTAGAAGATGTTTTTTAAAACTTAGATTGGAAAGAAATAGGCATCAAAGTAAGCGGACAATACTAACCATGCTGATGATATCACGTTGATAACAGACAAGAGAGAAGAACTCACAAAAATGCTGGAAGAACTAGATACAGCAGCTAAAAATATAGGCTACACCAAAACTAAAATAATAACAAACAGAAAATTATCACGATCAGAATATCAGAAAGTAGAGGAATATTCACATTTTCCGTCTTTCAAAGATTGTGTTATTATAGATGGTTGAAAAGCTCTTTTAATGCTCTATTTATTGACGTATGAATTCAATATGGCGGTCATAAGAAATAACAAAGTTGGCTATGGTTTCATAAAACTAGAAGGCTTAGAAAAAATTTGTTAACGTCATTCGATTGGCC
This sequence comes from Aspidapion aeneum, assembly GCA_963576565.1. Taxonomy (NCBI): domain Eukaryota; kingdom Metazoa; phylum Arthropoda; class Insecta; order Coleoptera; family Brentidae; genus Aspidapion; species Aspidapion aeneum. The sequence continues at coordinate 8,801,765 of OY755039.1, forward strand.
GTAGTTGCTTATACAAAACTACCAAATTTCATAAAATTTGTTTGCAAGATGGCGGCGATATTTCAATGTTTCAAAAAAACAGTATTTTTAGTTTTTGCTCGATATTTTAGTAACCCCTGTAGTTATTAGAATAAAAATAGCACAACTTTTTTCTCATTGAAACAAACTCGTATCTCTTACCGTTTCCGAAATCCCCATGTAGTTGCTTTTATCTGGGACACCCTGTATAAAGTAATGACTTGAAACGTTTTTGAAAATAGGGCCCTGCTGAGTTTACAAAAGCAACTTGCATTTTTCTGTTATGGCTTACATTTTTCAAGTAAATATGAAACTTCCTTGGAAACTTATCGCCGATGGCAGAAACAACATTAAACATTGGTTGCATGCCAATTTCGCTATCGATAACGCGAAATAAAGTGCGTATTCACTTTAAGCATAAACAACAAAACTTGTGTATCCAAACCGGTAAGCCCCAGCAAACTTATGTCAAACTTGTCAGAAAACGACACATCTGCCCAGGGCTATCAAAATGGACGGCCACGATCCTCCACTTTGTTGACGTCACATCCGGGGCTGATTTTTTTTTGATGGTCAGGTTACGACACAGCTGATTGTCTTTAAAATTTTGAAGTCGAATGACGGTTCATGGATATTTGATTTTTTGTTAAATAAAGCCGTTTTTGAGATTGTTTTTACTTTATTCTGGCAGAACAATTTTTTTTTAATGTATAGTAAGCCCTAATTTTTCATAGCCGCTTCATTAGCTCACACAAAAATTAAGTTTAAAGCAGAAGCGAATGTGACAATCACATACGACAAAGTCAAATACATGTCAAATATAACAGTTGGCATGTGGTACATGGCGGGTAATTTGAATTCAAAATAAGGAATGCTAAATCTTGAAGATTTTAACCTTTTAATCATGTTGCTTCCTTACAAACCTTTGGTGGATTATCGGGATGGTGTCTGAGAATATTTCACTGAAATTTTGCGGAAATCTGTAGTGCCATTTTAAAATTATCATAAAAAAACGTCTGACCTCCCATAAAACCCAATGTAAAATTCAGCCCCGGGAGAACAGCTGATTTTTTCAGGGTCGTGGCCTCTATTTTTGTGTTGGCCTTGGTCTGCCTTTATTTCAGTGTCGCAAATAGCGCAAACCCCAAACAAAAACAGTGCTGCCAACAGAAGCGGGTTTAGAACGTCAAACACATGCTGTAGAGAATTTTCAGTGATTTATGTCAGCAATCTATATTGAGGTTAAGAAATCCGTGGCTTCCCTTGAAATTTAGGCTTTGCAAGTGGGGGTCAGTTCCTATCTACCCTAGAAATACCTGAAACCTCCGAGAACATCGAATTTGAGAAACCCTGTCTGTAGATTATAGGACTTGACTACTTTTTTAAATATTTTCATTTTGTTATTAAATTGGGGGGGGGGGGTTCGGTTCGGTTCGGGGGGGGGGTGCAAAATGAGATAAAAAAAATTATTTTAGTATTTTTCACACAAGCAGCTACTTGGTGTAGTTTCTAGTTTATTTGTTTATAGATAAAGTTCATTCGCCTTTCTTTTTTATGGCCCCGTAGAGCAACCTCAAAAATCTCACAGAATTTTAAACAGTCTATTAACCTACTAAGTATGTGTTTGATTTTTGTCACATTTTCATTATGTTCGGTAATCTTTTGGCTATAGGCACTATTCAATTGGTACCTAATATCTCTGTGTGGTTATTTAAATAAATACCTTTTGTGTCTTGTTAACTTTTCACTAAAGTGCTTGATATCACACATTCCCTTTGTCACCTACGCAGGATCACTTCGTGGATTGTTCATAAAAAGACAAATACAGCAAAAAAGCATTTCTTTTTTCACCTTTTGCCCTCCCTGTATCTGCCGCCACTGTTTGAAAATAAAGACAATTTGAAAACTATCAACATAAATCATGACCAACATGACTGAAGAAGGGACAGTCTCTTCGTTCTTTTTTTAAAATTGAAAAGTCTACCGACATGACCGGTAAAATGTAGAATGACACTTTCCGTATCAAAAATTGTACGGAAAGTGCATGTTTTCGCTGGTCAGTTAAAAAAAAAATTAAAGCTAACAGTAAAAAACACATTCCAACCTAACGGGCACACATACGTCAACAGTTTAAAAAGTACCTAGGCTTTAAAAACGAATTCCTGTAAAAAAATGTCTTGCCATATTTTCAACTGATATAAGGTAACAAGAAGGAATGTGCATAAAAGCGAAATCAGTGGCGTAAAATTTTAAAGGTTCGAAAAGTAACAAAGGAGGTATCAATAGCGCTTTTTAAACACAGCGTAGCTACTTTCTTAAAAAACAAAAAGAGATATGCTTATAAAATTAAGGTGCTTGGTTATTGTTTTAAGCAAGCAAGAACTCTATTACAGATAAGATAAACCAGAGAATAAGAATGAAAGACAAATCTTTTACGCTTATCAAAAATTGCTCAAGTCAAGGTTTCTAACAAGATCTCTCAAACCAAAAATCTACACTACTATAATTAGGCCGATAGTAACAAATGGTTGCGAATCATGGACACTTACAGAAGCGAACGAAGAACAACTAAAATTATTTGGAAGAACAAATTTCGTAAGATCTTTGGGCCAATACAAGCAGAAGTTGATTATATGCGGATGTGGATAAACCATGAATTATAGAACAGCTAATAGATTGAAGAAAAATGATAAAAGAAAATAAAAGAAAGAGTCAAGAAATTGAAGGTGAGAGAGTTGTAGAAAATTACAGAAATTTGAGATGTCTAGGGCCGACTCTAGGTAGATATGAAATAATTAAAATAAAGGATATTAACGGCATAGAAACTAACGTTAAAGAGGATATCAAAAATATTACACAACTATTCTATACAGAATTATACCAAACAACAAGGGGGCCATCACGAGAGACCATGAAGAAACTCCAAACAAAAATAAAGAACATAAATTTAGAGCCACAACCTGAAATAAGCAAAGCGGAAATCAAGAGAGCATTAAAGAAAATGAAAAATAACAAATCACTTGGAAAAGACGGAGTAACGGCAGAAATGCTCAAGTACGGTGGTAAAGCTGTACTTAATACCCTCCATATTCTCCTGAATAAAATACTAAAATAAAAAATAATCTCAAACAACTGGAGAGACTCCATAACCTTTATTCTACACAAGAAAGGCGATAGAGCAGACCAAAAAAACTGTCGACCTATAACACTCCTCAATGTAATTTATAAGCTATTCACGAAGATATTAACAGACTTAATAGCCAATATATATGGCGAAGCAACAACAACAAAGATAATAGAAATAACAATAAGATGTGGTGGACGGAGGAAATACAGGAAACGGTCAAGAAGAAAATACGCACATACTTGAAATGGCTCAGTACTAAAGAATAAAGAGACCTAGAAATCTACAGGTATACCAGAAGACAGCTAAGAAATTTGATACGCACAGAAAAAAATTAAAGGTTCGAGCGCAAATGCCACGATATAAATACACACGTAGGAGGTAGGCAGAGTTCTGAAGTATGGAAATTCATTTCTACAGTAAAAAACCAACATTAAACAAATAATTGAGAAAAGGAGCGCCAGAAATATAAACACTTATGTGGACCTACAAAAAGCATATGATACCGTTCCAGTAGAAAAATTATGGACAGTGTTAGAGCAGACTAATATCAACCATCCATACATAAAAGCGATAAAAGAGCTATACAAAGGGTCAAAATCTAAAATTAAAATTGGAAATCGACTTTCAAAAGAATTCGTGGTAACGAAAGGCTTAAGACAGGGATGTTGTATCTCTCCAACTCTTGTTAAAATATATATCGCAGTAGCTCTAAAAAGCTGGAAACGCAAAGTACACGGCATGGGAATACAACTTAACGACCGATTTACCATATACACACTACAGTTTGCAGACGACCAAGTAATTGTAGCTAATGATAAAGAAGACATGGAGTATATGATGAGAAAGTTAACGGAGGAATATCAAAAGTGGGGGATTAACAGTGAACGTGGACAAGACACAGTACTTATGTATTGGAAACGAATCAAGTGAATTAGAGCTAGAAAATGGACAAACAATATCTCCATGTAATGAGTATGTATATTTGGGTGTCACATTTGATAAGACGGGAACAGACTGTAAAGAACTGGAAAAAAGAATAGTAAAAGCAAAAAAGGTTAACAGTATTTTATGGAGCAGAGAGATAAAAAAGAATGTAAAATTTAACATATATGAAACAATGGTGAAAAGCACGCAGTATGGAATAGAGACTTGTCGCGTAACAGAAAAATACAAAGCAAAAATGGAAAGTGTCGAAATGGATGCAATAAGAAGATCAATGAGAATATCTAGAACAGATCATATAAGAAATGAGATCATAAAAGAAAGAATGGAAATCGAGGGAAGGCAACTGATATGGTACGGCCATGTACAACGGATGAGCGACGAAAGATTACCAAAGCAGGTCCTAGAATGGCAACCAATAGGGCGCAGAAAAAAAAAAAACTGGAATGGCAACAGTCAATACAAAAATCAATGAGTCAAAAAAATCTGACGGAAGATGACTGTCAGGATCGAAGGAGGTGGAGAATAGGCGGCGGACAACGTAGAAAAACGTTCTAAACCGACATAGTAGTAGTACTTACTTTGTGTCTTTAACTTTTTACTAAAGTGCTTGATATCACACATTCCCTTTGCCCCCCACGCAGGATCACTTCGTGAATTGTTCATAATAAGACAAATAAAGCAAAAAAAGGCATTTCGTTTTTCACAATCGCACAACCAGTTTTCAGCATCGTATAATTTTTTATTACTTGCACTAAAATTTTGGTTAATTTTTAGGATTTTTAGGTCCGGTCTATGTGGCCCTAAAGATTTTATTTGAAATCGAAGTTCATATGTCGACGTATTTAAATTTGCACAGCTAATTATATAATCGACGGTATTTATTTCCATTTTAAAAACAAACAAAAACAATGGGCACGCAACCGATAGTCTTTTAACTACTAACCCCCCAAATCAAAACAAATTCATACGTCTTCACTAAGAATAGAACCGGCAACATGTAGGAAGGGCAACGAACGGTTCTGCACGATGAATATAGCCGACGTCAACAAGAAAAAACATTCCATACACCTCTGAAAAACGAAATTGAAATCTTGTCACGCGCGGTGCTGTCGGCTTGTAATTATTTACGCTAAAAAAGTTTAACCAGTTAACCACAGACTAAAAAAAAACTAGACATGTCGTAAGGAAAGATTTAACTTTTTTTTGAATAAATCAATTAAAATTACTTGTTGTTGTCTAGTTTTGGGAGGGTACTGCCCCGTTGTCCTCCCTGTAGCAGCCGCTACTGATTATGACCTGTACAGCGTGTCCCATTTTCGATGGGATTAAATGGGAAACTCGGTTATTATTAAAGATATTGATATTCTGATTGCACCTTACCGTGCTCTTTTTTTAAACTCTTAAAAATGGTGTAATCAGATTTTTGCTATACCTTGTAGTTTTGCTAATACAGGAAGTTTTTGAAAAAATTGCATTTTTAATAATCCCTTATATCTCGCTTATTTTGCGAGATATTTTTATTCTGTAAAATTTTTTCTTTGGCAACTTTTTTAAAGGAAAATAATGACGTTGTCAGTTTTTTAAAATATTGTTTAGTTTTTGAGATATGGTATTTATCATAAAAAAATTAAATATAGACCTGCATTTTTTTTATCACTATTTTGATTGTCTTCACGCTATTATTATCACAAAATAAGAAAAATCTAATATTTTTTTTGTCTTAAGATTTAAAAAAAATATTTACTATTTTTAAATAAATTTTAGTCCGAACCTGGAAGTTTCCAACATAAATATACATTAAAAATTGCTAGTTGAACGATTTTTAGTTTAACTGTTTTGATTCTTAGCAAATTAAAATGGTTTTACGTTAATTTAAGGATTTATTTGAAACAAAGTCTACGACAAATACAAAAAAAAATAACGAATTACAAAAAATAATAACTAATTTTCTTTTAATGGTATAATTGTTCAAACTGATTGCCTTTATGTGTGAGACATTGTTGGTATTTTTGAACAATTTTTCTTAACGCATTTAGCTTAATAAAATTTCTGCCGTTTAAATATTGGGATTTTGTTATTTGAATAAAGCAGTAAAAAATATTACATTTTTCAAAATCTGGATATGGTCGATTTCTAGCCATTATTATACAATTATTTTGAGTGAGCTATTCACAAAAATGACACGTAAAATCACAATGTCAATTCCACGCTTTTGTTTTTCCATGTTGAAGTAAATTTCATGAGTTGCTGTGCTACCATCAAATAATTTGGTTTTTTACTTCATTTATATATTTTTTAATTAACGTTTCAAAACAGATAAACAGATGTTTTGCAATTTTTAATTTATATTTACGTTGGAAATTTCCTGGATTGGACTATTTTTTTTTTTAAATATTAAATATTTTTTTTTGTCTTAAAACAAAAAATTTTTAAAGTTTTATCATTTTACGATAGTGATAGCATGAAACCAATCAAAATAGTAATAAAAAAAATCCAGGTCCGTATTTAATTTTTTTATGATAAATACCATATCTCACAAACTAAACAATATTTAAAAAATTGAAAAGGTCATTATTTTGCTCTAAAAAAGTTGCTATAGAGAGGTTTTTACAGAATAAAAATATCTTGCAAAATAAGCGAGATACAAGGAATTATTAAAAATGCAATTTTTTCAAAAACTCTCTGTATTAGCGAAACCATGAGGTATAGCAAAAATCTGATTACACCATTTTTAGGGGCTCAAAAAAAGTGCACGGTAAGGTGCAATCAGAAAATCGATATCTGTAATAATAACCGAGTTTCCCATTTAATCCCATCGAAAATGGGACACGCTGTACAGAGAATAGATGAGACAAAAACACCAAGAAAAATAATGAACTGCGGTGGCCTGTAGGAAATAGTATAAGAAGGAGGCCATGAAAATGGTGGATAGAAGACATCAAGATTATGAAAATATAGTGGCGCAGAATCGTAATACAGTGGGCAGAATGGAGGGCTCCGGTTAATCCATGGCCAATGCCTTCATCACATAGCGCCGCCCCTGACCGTAATTAAAATGCAGACGGTCACTTAATTAATTAAGAATAATTTCATAAGTATAAAAACAGTAATTAAATCTTGCAAGTGCTAGGTAGGCATTCCAGGAAATTAAATCTTTTTATTGACACGAGACTAATTAAAATTATGGAGGTATCATTGGTTCATACTTTATAATGTGGTCATGTCAGGCCCTCTCATGTTTTTCATATTATCTTACACTACTACTATACTATAGTAGTGTGAGCTATGGTGATCCTAAATTTTGTCGAGAAAAAAAGTTGCTCTGATTTAAAAAATTTTTATATATCTTTGCGTTTCAGATGATTTTGAAACTTTTTTGTCTCGCCGTCTATCTGTATGTCTTTCTGTTTGTCTGTCTGTCTGTCTGTAAAGACCAACGCGCATAACTCAAAAACCGCTTGCCCGATTTGAATGAAATTTGGTACCTAGACTGGGTCTTGGGTCGAGATGGTCCCGTTTAAAATTAGAGTTTACGTGAAAATATGGCGTGTGTGATATCAAACGAAAGGTGATTGAGTCTGGAGTTAAACAAAATACATTTTAGTTTAAAAAAAAGGGTGGGGGTAGATTTCAAAAATTAGAGTTTTACTCAAAACATGGCTTGTGTGCTATTAAACGAAAGTTAATTGAGGCTGGAGTTGAATAAAATATATTTCAGTTTTTAGTTATATTAGGCCACACGTACATAATAGTACCTAGTGTGAGCTTAGGTGCCCATATATTGGCAGAGTATTTTTAAAATTTGAAAGTTTTTAGAACATTTGAATTAAAATATAACATTTGTGTTGTTAATAATTTTTTGGCTCTTATTTTATATGGGCAGGTGTATGCCCGCAATTAGAAAAACGATAACTGCAGTGGACTGTATATATTTTATTAAATGAAGCGCGAACAAACATAAATATATTGATACGAAATCACGAAATAATCAAAGGTCCATAGGTTAAATGCTGTTTCCACACAACGGAAATCAGAAACAAAGTACTCCCCAGTTTGCAGCCAATTTTTCCACGGTCCAGGGGCCCCTTTCCGGATCTAATGATGGCACCACGTAGCTGAAGGGCTGAAGTTTCCAGTTCTATGCTTCAGTACACCAAAATCGAGCACTTTTAAGTGTAGAAATTTGTAATAATTGGAGAAAGTATATTAACACGCCATTTTCTCGAGGCGGTAGAAAAGGATCTCTCTGATTCTTGGTGCGCATGTCAAAATGCGCGAAAATGTACTCTGTCCGTCATCTAATTGTGTGGTTTTAAAACAACCGCGAAATTTAGCGGGAGCTAACAAGCAGGGCCTTATAAAACAATGGGTTCAATGCATAAGGGTGCAAAAATTAGGCCTCATAGGAGTCCCTGTATGTTGACATATTTGGATATTTACTACATATATCCACGTTGGATATTTATTATATCCAAATAGGTCAACATAGAGGGACTCCAGGCCTCATATGAAATAACCACCGCATTTTTCTAAATCCCAACTGCGATCGTAAATGACAAGCCCTAAAATAGCACACGTTATCGAACATGAACTATTTTAGATTTGGCTTGGCTCGTTTTGGTTGGGTTATATTTGCTTTCATTTTGTTTCATACTTCGGTTTCGTTCGGTTGGCGATAACTTGGGCTGTTGTTCAGCTGCCTTTCCATCGCTAGTGAGGTTTAGAGTCCACCATTTAGCATGAGTCAATTCGGGATCCAGTCTGGCGTTTAGGAAAATGCGTCCTGAACTGGTATTCTCATAAATTGGCTTATATTACGTTTTGAAAACGCTAAGCGAAACGCACAGCACCCTTCTCGCATGGCATTTGCGCTGACCGATCGAATTTGGTATTCACATTGGTAAACGCGCCCTTGGGATGGAACTCACTAAGCATCCTTCAATGTTTTTTGACATTTGTGGCATACATTAGAGATTTTTTTACCCTAGTTAGTTATTTTTGTTGATAACAACATCGAAAATCTAGAGAAGGTGATGGTTAGAAATGGTTTTATTGAGAGATGTTGAGCTAGCGGTGTCTTGTAATGACCCCTACACTCCTAGGGTATAATAATAAAGGTTACATAGACGTAAACCATAAATTTTCATCATATTCTAACAAATAAAACAAAGTTTTAAAAGAAGATTTAGTTAAAAATCTTCAATAATTTTAGAAATTTTAATTTTTTAAAGTTTTTGCACGACCACCACCATTTTATTGTTCCAACTTAATACACTCGCTTATACTAGGGTGTTTCCAATATAAGGCTCAAATGCTCGGTTACCTACTCTACAGGTTACCTTTACAGAAGTGTAGAAAACTTGCCAATTTTTAATTATTCATTTATCTGTACCACTTAAATAGATTGCAGACGGGAGAGAAATACAGTAAATCTTTATTCGCGAACTCCTTAAAATTCTTCATTTCTACCTTGAAGAATAAGAAAGGTAGCTATTTTGACCTTATTGTACTTAAAGTATAGGCTCGGTTCGGTTCGGTTCGGTTCGCCAAAAAAATTAATACCTGTGTGCATAATACTTTTTAATAGGTTTGAATTTTTTAAAAACGCCAAGCGATTTCCAAAAACAGATGCCAATTGGTAGATGTTTTTAAACACGATTACCGTTTTAAAAAAATGCTCAGCGCAATCGTACGTGAATACAATTTTTGCACTTTTGGTCAGGTGCTCAGCGAACTTGACGTTGTAAAGTAGGTGTTTCAGAAACCACTTTTATTTATGATTCCAAGATTTTTGTGAAATGATCAGCTGTTAGGTTAGGGAAAGACATTGTTCTTTGGGTCTTATAAAATACAGATTTAGTTTAATACGCTCTTGAGTTTTTATTAAATTAAAGTTACTTAAAACTACAATAATATAAAAGGCTTAATAGAGACAATCGTACATGGTGTCAGGTATAAAAATAATAAACAAAAGTCACGTATTTTCCAAAAAAAACGCAAAAATTCCATCAACTAACCTAAAAGTTCAGGTAGCTTTCAACATCAATAGTTAAAAGTGGAATACTTATTATTGTTGGCCATGGAGGAACTACAAAGAAAAATAAAGATTTACAAGCTCAAGTAGACCGTATGGAGCGGGCCTTGGCACAGATACAAGTTCTGGGTGGCACAGCAAACACAACAACAGTGACAAATGTACCACCCCCAGAAAAATGTTCATTTGTTCCTGTCGAGTGGAACAGGTGGTTGGTAAATTACGAGCGTTACAGAAACGTGACAAATGCAAGTGCAATGCCAGAAAAAGCACAAGTGGACAGTTTATTACTCTATATGGGATCTGAAGTCAATCAGCTATTAGATGGTTATAGCCCAACAGACCTTCACATGAGTTCTTACAAGAACATGACAGATTTTTTCCAAGACTACTATATCAAAAAAGTCAATGTTTGCATGGAACGAGTCAAGTTCAACACAAAAAGTCAACAAGAGGGTGAGACATCTCAAGAATACATTTCAACAGTCATTGCCTTGTCAAAAACCTGCAATTATGGTACAATGACAGATGAGTTCAGACTAGTTGTGGGTATTTTGGATAAAAAGTTGTCATTGACGTTGCAGCTTGATAGTAGTTTGACGCTAGAAACAGCCAAAGCTAAAATCTTGCAAAGTGAACTAGTTAAGCTGGACAATAAACAACTTATCGATGACACAGCAGGTGTAAACAGAGTTTCCACAAATAAAAGACCAAAACATCAAAAAAATTAGGAATCACACTCTACAAAAACCTATCCACAATGTGGTAGATGTGGAAAAAAACTAAGTAATCGGTTACAAGACTGCCCTGCATTAAAAGTGCGTTGTGAAAAATGTTCAATCAAAGGCCATTACAAATGTGCAAAACCAGGTCTGTAGCAACTCCTGGTAAACACAAAAAAGTCAATGAGGTAGAGGACGGTTCAGACGAGTCATGATCATACTCTGATGTAAACCAAATTGTACGAGAAATACAAGGAGACAAAGAAACAGCTTGGAAAATAGCCTTAAAATTACTTCAAGAAGAAGTTAACTTAAAAATAGACTCAGGTGCAGATGTTACAATACTAAGCAAAGCATCATATGACAAGTTGATACAGAAACCAAAACTAAAATGCACTAAAACTAAATTAAAGGGTCCAGGAGGATACAGATTGAACATACTAGGCAAATGTAAACTTAAAGTCAAGCACAAGGGTGAAGACAGGACAATAAAGACATATGTCATGGAAAACCATGAAAATCTACTTGGTAGACCTGCCATTAAAGACCTTGACCGTATAAAATGGCTAAATGATCTTGGAAAATTCAAATGAGCAACTTGCTCTACAAAAAGTGATAAAAACACAACCTGAACTGTTCAATAAAATTGAATTCTATCCTTGTTAATTCATAAGCGTGGGAAAATAAATATAAAGGATTTTTAACAAAACCTATACAGGGGGTGCCGACAAACGTGTTTGTTTATATGTTGCATGATGATTGATGTCACTCACCACTGACAATTTAAATTATTTTAGTGAAACGCCAATGGCAAGAAAATAACATAACCAAAAAATGTTAATTTCAGTGACTTTGATGGATTTTTCGCGTCTCTCTTTTGTAAAAATATGTCATACATATAGGGTCTCTAACTCTGGCAAGGTTTTGGGGCTTTTAAATATCAGCCAGATGGTATTTTAAGCTTTTGTTATAATACAACCTATCAACTCATAAACTTTCAGAAGTAATAAAATAAGGGCACTCATTTCATGTCGTTTCTCACTTGCCAGAAATACTTAATACTAGTACTAATATATCTTATTTTGCATTTTGCATTTGCACCTAAACACATCGGAAAATCCCTCCTATTCGTATAACAAATTTTGCTTAGAATTGATCAGTGAACAATTCTATCGATGTTTTCTGCCTGAGAAAATAAGATCTCAAAATCTTCACGGCCTCCGCTAGTATATGTTTTGTTGGCATTCAGCTCGTTGCGCGCCTCAATGTTTGTCGAAATATTCAGATCTGTACGAAACTTTACACAATTACACCTTATGAAACGTGATTTTTGGATTAAGAATTAAATTTGAACAACCTGTATGATGAAATTGTAGATGTGATATGCAGCCCATTGACTGCAGGCTGCATACTGAATGGCACCTTTATTTCTTTATTTTATTAACATTTTCCAACCGACCTACCAGCTCTCTTCAGGGCCGGGCTTACCGAACGATAGCCCCATATCCCAGACAGACCCTACGACTAAGTTATGTAATTATGTATACCTATGATTCTACAAATCTATTTTAAGATGCAACTAATTTATTTAGCTTTAAACCAAAACCGCAAAATGCAAGTAGAACATAAATTTTTAAACGCTCATCTAAGACGCCTTTTTAAAGGCAATTATTGGCAGCAAGATCCAGTTTCAAATCGTTCACAAAAAGCGACAAAAGTAAAGTAAACGTCAATCAATGCTTATTCAGAATTAATTTCGATCTTGTAAAACATAGAAATAATGGTCCCTAGTGACAAGTTACATTCGCCTTATATGTCAGCTATTCCACTTTGTATCCTTTTCCTTATGCTAAAGGCGTGCAGCTCTTGGGCACTTCAAAAGAAGACCCTGATATTTTGTTTATCAACTACCCACACAATAAAACATTATTACATAACCCAATAGTCAAGGAAAAAAATCTGGATTGGTCTTTTCCCTATTTCGACTCCGCTGAATCCCTGAAGCCCCCCAAAACCTGGATTTTTTTAGGTTTTACCCAATTATCTTAAAAACACCTATTTAGCAAAAATGGCAACAATATAGTCTTTGCCATAAGGCGGCAGGGTAGTGCCGTGGTATGGTCATCGGCTTCATATGTAGAAGGTACCAGGTTCGCGTCTGGAACAACGATGCAAAAACAAAAAAATTGTGTGTGCTTAAGACCACACGGCAGAAGTGTAAACTTCAACAAGGCGAAATTAATAATACTGGCCTTCATCTGCATCATCATATCGCTCGCTGAATGTTCCACTCTCGCAGTGGCGGCTCGTGACAGTAAAGTTTGTGAGTTCTGCCGATAGGGTATAAAAAATGCTATTTTTTTACAGTCTCCAGATCACGTGTCTATTATAAAAAGTAAAAAATTTCTATAGGTAAATTTAGTGGGAATAAGGACACTGTTGTTCTGGTAAATATACGTTTTAATCCATCGGTAACGTTTCGACAATGGTTTCTGTCTTCATCAGACCTTCAGACTAGATCGTACATTGGAACAACAAAAAACAAGAATTCAAGCACATCAGGAAAACAAACGGCACAAAATTAAAAACGAAACCCAACATTAATCTGCTAATTATTTATATTTTCTTTAAATTTAATTAGCAGATTAATGTTGGGTTTCGTTTTTAATTTTGTGCCGTTTGTTTTCCTGATGTGCTTGAATTCTTGTTTTTTGTTGTTCCAATGTACGATCTAGTCTGAAGGTCTGATGAAGACAGAAACCATTGTCGAAACGTTACCGATGGATTAAAACGTATATTTACCAGAACAACAGTGTCCTTATTCCCACTAAATTTACCTATAGTTGCATTGCAAGGACGTGATAAGTTTACCAAAAAAGTAAAAAATTTCTTTTGTAAAAATCCTTTTATACGATTTTCCCTGGCTTGAACCACACTTTTCTATTAAAATATCGGGCAATGGCAGTCATTCTTCTTCCAGTTTTAGTTTTTCTTCATAAGTAAAGAGAGAGAATTTTTTTACATTAATTAAATTATCCACCACATTCATTGTGACACAATTATACAAAAGCAAACAACAAACAGGACCATAACCTCCTGCTCATGCGTTTGGCGTCTTCTAAATAAATAAATGCGCCCGCAAACACGCAACGATGTGCCCGCCCGCCCGGAATTCTACTGGAACTGCAAGTTTTGCAGCTCTATTTTTGCCTAGATTTCGCTATCTAAACCCATGAGCAAGTGCGGTGCGGGGCGAAGGAAGAGGTTCCTAGCCGAGCACAGATCTCGTTAGCCGCCCAGCTACGTTGTGTTGCAATTTAACACGCAACAATGCCAATAACTTCATTTGACCAACTGTGAAATGCGGCATTCGGCGACGGCGCGCGGCATCATACTCAACACACGTACGCGATTTGAAGGCCTACTATACCAAGACCGGACCGAAAATATACTGCTATTCCAATAATTTTAGAAATAAAATAATTATATTAGAAAAATAGCAGCGGCTGAAAAAAAGTCAAATAATGTGAAAATTTTGGGGGTTCTGCAGCTCTGCAGCCCTTATGCACTCTCGACTCGAGCCGACTTCACTCGAATGAGCGTTACATAGCCGAGCCTGACGGCTCAGTTCAATTCACTACACACAAAAACTGCTAAACGCGCCTAAGGAAGTTTACACTTCAAAAAAAATCCGTCGCTTCACTTCCTTTTCAGCGTTGGGATGCGATGCACGCAAAAATATAAGTTGATCTTGAAGATCGAGAATATATGCAGGTGTAGTCCAGGATCTGACACGCAGTCAACCAAGGAACCAGGAATAATAACCCAGGGCCTGCCATAAGTGCTATATAGTCGGAACCAGGATGGCGCCAGCATAAATCCCCTACAGTCAACTCACGACGACCACGACTGTTGCGCTGAAAAGGAAAGAAGTGTATCGTCTATAACCAATAACTGCTGGGACGATAGCGATGTTAGACAGATGCAAGTCTAACATGTAGCAGGACCACCTTTCGGAAGGGGTGTAAACGCGTGGGTCCACTGTGTATACTTGCGACGCAGTATAAAGATCCCTGCCTCGACAAAGAGGTGTCAGGCAAAATTAAGTCCTCTTAGAGATAGAAAAACTTGCATGGCACGTGCATGTTTGATATAATGTACGGACAAATCGGGGTTTGCCAAAAGGGCGCGCCGTGTGTCTAGTGAAGAACTTCAGGAACTTGGTTCCAGTACCTAAATCTCGCTAAAGCTTCTTTGTTAATGGCATATCCGTGGTAATGTAGACGTACGGTTTTAATGAATGCACAGCGCAAAGCAGACATCACCATTGTCTACTAATGAAGCATTGCGAGCATTTGAGTTGGTTTGTTGATCTTCGTTCTTCGGAATCGTCGACTACTAATCAGGTTAATAGGTAATCGGAGTATCAATAGCCATTAATGGACGTGACTTCGTTTATTTCATAGGTGCACGCCTATATGGAAAATTGTACAAAATTTTGAAATTTTTTAAATATTCATGTTTTAAACATTATTAAAATAATTTTTTTTACCTTTAATTTTTTTTACAGAATTTTGAAATTTTTGATTTTTTTTTGTAATTTTATAAATATTTGAATACTATCTTGAATATAAATATATTTTGTTCAAAAGCCTAAATTTACGTCTAAGCATTATTAATATCCTAGGAGCTTCAATATATTATTAGACGTAGGTAAAATTTTCACCGGCAAACAAAATTAAAATATTATAGATAAATTGAGAAGAGAAATGAATTTCAAGTAATTCTTAAAAAAGATTTTGAGCTGACACAAATTTGCAGTTAGTTATGAAAACTTATAAATTATTTTTAAATTATGATAATTTTGCTTTATGAAGGACCTAGCCCTGCGAAGTGTTTTAGTTATTTATCTAACAAGTGCGGAAAGTAATACTTTACCGCACGTGACAGCAGTTGGTCGAATGACGCGGAGCGGAGTTCGGTCAAGCCGTCAAGGGTGGTAAAAACACTTTCCGCATGCGTTAGGTACAATATTTTACCTACCAGTATCTTTTTTTGTCAAAATTGGTCAAAAGATTGAATATAAATTATAAATAAACATGTCAAATTAGATGGAATTGAAATGTAATGGATGTTGGCGAGCATGTCATGGCTGTTCTCTTTAATTTGACTCGGGCATTTGACACTATCTGTCCGGAGTTTGTTTTAAGAAAACTTGACCAACTGGGAAGAAGAGGTAATATCAATCAATGGCTAACTTCACTGATCAAGGGAAAAAAGTTCAAAGTAAAAATCAGTAACAAATTTTCCAATACATATGATTCTGACATAGGCACGCCCCAGGGTAGTACTCTAGGGCCCCTAATCTTTTTAATATTTGTTAATGACCTTCCTAAACATATCCAGATTGGAATTATCTTAATGTACGCTGATAATACCACAATTATTATCCATGGCAAAAATAAAAATGATATCAAATTTTCGGACTGGTGTTCTTCCAACAATCTTATTATAAACTTTAACAAAACGGTTTATTTGGAATTTAAAACCAATAACAGCAAACCATTGGAAATTGTAACACATTTTGGCGACGTCCCTGTTGTATTTTCTGCAACCGCTAAGCTTTTGGGTGTTACATTTGATACAAATCTGAACTTTAGTGAACATATTAATCAATTGTGCTCTAAAATTAACAAAAACACCTATGCCATAACATGTTTGAAAAACTCTCTAGGCAGGTCGACATTGCTTACTGCATATTTCGCCAACATACATTCCATTATCAGCTACGGTATAATATTGTGGGGTCAATCTTCAGATTTGGAAAGAGTGTTGGCCTCGCAGAAAAGGGTCCTGCGAAT
The DNA here is from genome assembly GCA_963576565.1 of Aspidapion aeneum. Taxonomy (NCBI): domain Eukaryota; kingdom Metazoa; phylum Arthropoda; class Insecta; order Coleoptera; family Brentidae; genus Aspidapion; species Aspidapion aeneum. Next base: position 8,818,472 of record OY755039.1, read on the forward strand.
AATTTTTAACCTAAAACCATCGGATTCCTGCCGACAAATTTTTAAAGAAAACAGTATTCTCACTGTTACTTCACTATATGTTTACAAATTATTAATACATATAAATAAAACAAAACATATGTATTCTCAAAATGACTTTTTTCATTGTTACTCTACCCGGTATGGTAACAATTTCTGTTTACCATTCCATAAACATGAGTTTTTTAAAAAGAGTCCAGTATATGCTGGAATTTCTTTATATAATATGTTACCCAATGATTTCAAATCTTTATCTTTGAATAAGTTTAAAAAAGTACTTAAGAAACTTCTTTGTACTGAAACATTTTACAAACTAAAAGAACTAAAATTGTTTTTGTCAAAAAAATAAATTAACAAAATCACATTTGGCGTAACACAGCACTATTGTGTGCCATTAAAAGTATGTGTGTGAGCGTTTCTGTGTTTTTTTTTTGTAATTTGTGTGTATATCTACCATTTGTTATACATATATACATATGACATGTTCTGGTGTAAGAACGCAATGTAATTTCATTTTACTATAGTACTCTTGTACCTATTTAAATACAATTATTGACTTGTTACATTCTATTGTTAATAGGCCTAAGTAACGAATAAATAATTTGATTTTGAAACAAAAATTGAAACTTTACCGCACGCGAGTAGGTAATAGTAGTTTACCTAACTAGTGCGGAAAGTGCCTCTTTTCCGCACGCGATTGCAGATGGCCAAACGACGCGATAGCGGAGTTTGGCCAGCAATCAAGTGCGGAAAAGACACTTTACGCACGAGTTAGGTACATTATTTTTTCTATAAGGGTGAGGAAAAAACTAAAAATTAATCAGAAAATTATTTATATTCAAAACATTTTAATCAAATCAATTATTGTTATTAACATTAATATTAAAGGTGCAGTTTGTAGCGTGCTGTAAGTTGATAGCAGAGGCAAGTGTTTTCTCAAATGAAGTGGCAGATTTGAAACTTGGGTTTTGGTTCTCCACTGCGTTCTCCAAGTTTTCGGAAACATCTGTTGCAACTGTGGTCATGCATTTGGGGCTGGATTGAGGCACTTTGGAAGGTTGTATGGTAGAAGAAAGTTGCTGACTAGTTGAAGACCAGGGTGGCTGAACTTCAAAATTTTATTCGAAATATTTTTTTGGAATCCAGTTGAACTGTCAAGGTACCCTTCTGCGACACTTGAAGATTTCCATCCACCGAGTCGTTTGATATTGGATATTCCTTCGCCTGAATCTGCCAACATTGTTGCGGCAGAACGTCGGAAGCTGTGGCCCGTGTATAATTTTGGATTTGAAAGCTTCAGATAGCATGCGATATCTGATGGCATTTTACCGAATGTATTAATTCCAATGCATTGTACCGTACATGCTCCTTTTTTGTAGTTTACGAAGAACCGTCTATGTGGGGTCTCTGGTTTCCTTAAGTTGACATATTTTCGGATCAATTGGAGAAGTTTTCCATTCTCGGCTTCTTCTGAAATAGCAAAACTTCTAAATGTATGGTTTTTTGAGTCAGGAATTTTTATAATGATCATATTTTCTTTTTCTTCAATGTCATCTAGGCACATTTTTGCTAGTTCTTCACGGCGACGTGCGCCCGCCAAACCAAAAATCGTGGCAACTTTCATATGCAAATAAACTAGGTCAGGAGCTTCGCTTAAAAACTTGAAAATTTCTTCTTTTGTGAAGATTTTTGCCTTCTTGGGTCTGAATCCAACGTTTTGTTTTTTCAAGTAGGCCGTAACTTTAAAAAAATTGCTTAAGTCAACGTTTTTTCTGAGTTTTATTACACTTTTGAGCATAGAATACCTCGACCAAAGGGTATTCGGTTTGCACGTTTTGGAAATTTCGGAGAAATATGCCAAAAAAACAGCTTCTTGAAGGGATTTGATGCCTTTAGCGTGGCACCATCTCTCAAACAAACTATATTCCTTCTCATATCTGTGACGAGATTTTGAAGGAAGCAGGTCCAAATTAGCGATACTAGCGGCTTCTAGAACTGACTGGGGTAGATCTTCGTCCGAAGAATCCATTGAAAATCTGATTTTTTTGTTTGAAAAATTCAAAAGACGCTTGTATCTGCAAAATTGGCTTTGTTTTGACAGTTTGTTTGTACTTTCTTGCTATGGTGATTTAAGATGCCAAATCTAAAACCACTAGTGTTCATTGTTGTTTGACATTGACAATGACGATATTTATACCGGGGAGGTTAAAAACTTATAATTTGAACCTATTTTACTGAAAACTTTATTTTATCGAAAATATTGAAAATATAGCAGAATTTTAGTCAATTTGAATATTTTTAGGATATTTCGTGTGGTAGGAAAGATACAAATGTATTTTGAACGGTCTAAATGTTATAGAACACCTTAAAATCGTAACAAATTTACTTTTCCGCACTAGTGCGGAAAAGTGGCACTTTCCACACTAAAATGCGTGCGGAAAAGTGGACTTTTCCGCACGCTTATAGAAAAAAATATTTTTGAGTTTTTTCAAATTGAGATTAGTCTTATCTAATCTGGTGTATGTACCGAAGAATATAATTTATTTGTTGATATCTAATATTGTAATAATTTGATCTATTTTGACCAACAAAAATATTATTTGTGTTTAACTTATCTGTAGAAACTACCAGCCTTTGCCTTTCCTTCTTCCTAGAACCGCCAGTGTGTTTTAAACTTTTAATTTTAATTTCCTTATTGTTGTATAATGGGTAATTTAATAAAGTTGTCTCTTATATTCGAGAATAAATTCGGTTATATTTTTTTAAACAGGAATCAACATGGCTGTCTTCAGACGCCATTTTGTCATGAGGTAGGCTTTAAGGCATACAAATTATCTAAATTCCAGGCGATTTTAATGAAATTCCTTTGATCACCCATTGCAAATGTCCTGTAGTTACTTTGTAGTCCATACGGTTTAAGATTTTTTTTTCAACACAATTTTACCAGTTCCCCCCCACCGTCTCTCCCTCTCTCCTCCACGCCCACCTTATTAGTTTTAGTTGTAGCTATACCTTTCACCAATATAAAGCGATTTTAAAACTTATTTCTGTACACCCTTTAAGACTTTTTTCCAACATCATTTTACTGGTTTCCCCCCCTCCCCCTCTCTTCTCCTCGCCCTCCTTATTAGTAAATTCTTTCTGCACACGCTTTAAGACTTTTTTCAAACATCATTTTACTAATGGTGGGTGTGCTTTCGGGCTGTTCCGCCCTCGTCGTTGGAAATTCGTTCTCGACGTTTCGCCATCTCGAGTGGATGGCATCTTCAGGAGATGTTGACTGTTTGTCGGCTTCTCGAAGACTGGTGGTTAGTCTATCGCGGGCGCAGGTTATATACGCTATGGTGGGCGGGGCGTATATCAGAGCTGGTCGGTGATTGGTCACTTTCCCAAAATTCAGTTTTGTTGTTGTAAGCGAGCCGTTTAGTGTTTTTAAGAACCGGTACCCATGTTCTGTTAATTTTAAGAGTCTCTTCAGATCTGTTGAAGTTCTGCTGGTGTTTATGAATTTCGATTGCTTCTCTATAGAGTCTTGGATAGTATGAAGAGGAGGCGCAGAGAACCTCGAATTTTATTCGGTGGTCTTCATTGTTTAGTGTGTGGTCTGCAACTGCGGATTTCTCCGTATGTCCGAGTCGACAGTTGCCTTTGTGTTCTTTGATTCTTGTGTTTACGGATCGTTTAGTTGTTCCGATGTAGACACTTCCACAGGTACAGGGAATGCGTATACCCCCGAAGAACTTAGTGAGTTCTTTATATCCTTCGCAGATCTGAGGTGGTTCTCGATCTCGATCGAAAGCCTTTCACATCATTTTACTAGTTTCCCCCTCCCTCTCGTTCCTACTTTCTTCTCCTCACCCTCCTCAATCATCAGTAATAGTTGTAGCTAAGCCCTCCAAAAATGTAGAGCTATTTCAAACATTCTTTCTGCACACGCTTTAATATTTTTTTTCGACACCATTTTACTAGTTCCCTCGTCCCTTTCTCCTCCCCCAATTTCACTCAATCAAAGGTAACACTGTTCGCGTCCGTAGAAAATCTACACGTACTTTTTGGGTAAAGCTAAATGAATGGTAAATGCATAGTTTGAATTAAAAAAAAATGAATAAAAAAAACCTCAAGTTGGGTAAAAAATTTCCCAATGATTCATGAAAATACAAAACTGTATAATTTCGTAAGTGCGCTTTGGGCATCAAAACTAATAGTTGAAGCATGTACTACAATATTATAGGTATACCTTCAATTTTGTACCCAGCTGCGACTAGTAGGTACAAGTAAATCTAGCAGTTATCTCTCGTTTATTGATCTTTTTTTTTATTTTTTATACTTTCAAACTTTTGCATTTGATCTTTCGATCTTTGTTCTGCTGCGGTACCGCAAGCAATCCCCGCGTTATAACCGTAGTCACCCCACGTGAAGGCGATCCACACGATAGTAGGAAGGCGAATAGTTTTGTACATATTAAGGGGACAATTAGAAATGTCTCGCCAGCACCATTATAGGATGCACTATGGTACCAACAACCATATACATATTTATTAATACTTAACAATATACTGTTTACCAATAATTGATTTTTTTTCTGTCATTTCATAGTAGTTGGTGGATTTTTACCTCATGCTTAGCAGATAATACAAAACTGAACTATTGTTTATGAGATTCAGTAGATATTTTATACGGGTTATGAAAAATTCTATCTATCTATTTAGCCTTCTTCAATCCATCTTTGAACATAGGCCTCCCCCAATATCTTCCACTCTTCTCTGTCTATCGCCGTGTTCATCCATCTATTTCCCGCGTGTTTCTTCAAACCGTCCGCCCATCTCATTTGGGATCTTCCCTTACTTCTTTTATTTTCCCAAGGTCTCCAGTTTACAATAACATTTGTTCCGCCGATCCTCTTTCTGTCTGATATTATGACCGGCAAATTTCCATTTTAATTCTGCTACTTCTCCTCTGACATCCCTTATTTTTGTTTTATTTCTTAAACAGTAAACATCTTCTTTTTCTATCTGTTAGCTTTACATGTAGCATTTGTCTTTCCATTGATCTTTGGGCTTTTCTTCGTTTGAAACTCGTAGACAATGATTGTGTAGAAATAAAATTTCGGACTTCCATTGTCTTTATTTATTTTAAAACACGACGTTTCGGTTAGTAAGTATCTCTAACCGTTATCAAGTGTAAACTAAACAATCTAGTCTCTAGGCTGCTACTTATACTACTTGGTGTGCAGTCAGGTGTGACGGCCCGCCCCCTTTTCAATCGTAAGACGCCTGTTTTCCTTAAGGAGTGGTTTCCATATGTTTGGTATGTCCGTGCTTGGTTGACTGAAAACTTCTTTATTCTGCATTATAAACGCAGCTTCAATAAACTTTCGTTTTCGCCAATGCGCCTCCTTATGTAAAACTTTAGCTTCTGACCACTGAATCCTGTGATCATTTGACCATGCATGATCTGCTAAACAGGATTTTTCAATATCCTATAATTGGGTACTTTTTAGATGTTCATTTACTCTAACCTGAAGAGGGCGTTTCGTTTCACCTACATATGATTTACCACACTCACACGGGATTTGGTAAATACATTCCTTATTATTTGAGGGATTATCTGGTTTTGTTTTAGTTACAAAACTTCTTATCGTATTTCCGGAAGAAAATACTGTTTTTATATTATAGTGTTTAGCTATTCGTCTTATGTTTTCTGAAATCCCTTGAACATATGGAATGTTAATAACACCTAACGGATTATTATTTTGAGAATTTGGTACATTTAGTTTGTTTTTAATTTTAAATATCGTTGAGTTTATTAATTTCTCGGAATAACCATTCTGTTGTAAGTCCTTTTTAATGTTGTTAATTTCTGTGGTTAATTCTTCATTATTACTACAAATATTTACGGCTCTTAAATACAAACTTCTTATAACTCCTTATTTTGTTGCAACAGAATGATTAGAATTAAAATTTAGGTATTGTCCCGTGTGTGTAGGTTTCCTATATACAGTGGTTTGAATGTTTCTGTCTAATCGTTTGACAAGAACATCCAAAAAAGGTAAGGCCGAATCTTTTTCAATTTCCATGGTGCACTTGATTGTTGGTCGAATACCGTTTAAATGGTGTAGAAAATTTTGTAGTTCGTCATCATTTTCCGGCCATATACATGATACATGATACATGGATGACACATTTATGCTGATGAGCCTTAGAAAAATTTAAAAAAGACCTGATGAAATCATATTGTAATGAAAACCAATCTTTTTTATCCAAAAAAATTTTGTTTTTTTCCGAAAGCCAATCAAAGCCTGAGAAAAAAATTCCGCTCGGATAATACGCTCCATGGACAGCCGGCTTTACACAACAAAGATGGACACGAAAAAAACGGATAAAACGATTCTCGTAGGCATCAACGTAGAGGGCGAGAATCAAATTAAAGAATTATTGAAATACAGCCAGGCTATAATTGTGCCAGGCACTATTTTGACACATTCACATTGAAAACTGACAGTTGATCCTTCAAAATTGACATCCCAAAGTCGAATTTAAAACTTTCGTCGTTTATTTTCAGTTAATAAAAGAAGACACTATTTATTTCGGTTCATATAGTAAACAAAGGCCGTGTGTTGAAAGCTGATATTACAATGTGAAGGTGTCAAAATTGTGCCTGGCTCTATTATAGCCTGGCTTTATTTCAATAATTCTCTATTATCATATATAAAAATATATAGCTGATTCAAATGACAAATGATAGATAAATGACATTCATCAGAAATTGCTGCCAAAGTCGGTGAGTTTTGGTGGCATCGATTGGTAGATCGATGGAATCCATGGATTTTATCGATGTTTCACCGATGCATTTAGAAACCCGATTGTTCTCATCGATTAGCTTATCGGTGAATTTAGAGACTCTCCCATCTTTTAATTTAATTATTTCATATCTTCGAAGTATACCTACAGAAAATTATCCGGCTTTGAATAGGTACCCACAGGTATATATATATATGGGTCTCTTGGCTACCCGCGCGGCGCACAGTGCTCCTGTGGGCAATATTCGAAAAACTGAAGTTACATTTTAAAAGTTTGAATATTGCAAAAGTATAGATAAATGTCCAGTTTATCTGTAATCATAACCTATTTTTTAGTCACACTTGCGAAAGTGAACAAAATAAATTGTTAAAATCGTTATTTTAAAACAGGTACAAAAAAATCGTATAAAATACCTATATCAGAAAATTAATTTGACTGGTTCTGCATTTAAATATAACAAAAAATTTCTTTAAGTATTACAGTGATATGTATTTACGCTATTTGTTTAAATAAAATTTTGTCAAATTGACGTCTCGCTTTTAAAATAATTTAATTAAAACTGTTATGCTTACAAAAAAAAATATTTTTTATATTTTATTAAGGTTATAAAAAATTGCAAAGATTTGCAAGGTCTGGCATATATCCTAAAGATTAGTCCAATGAATTAGCAAAAAGGTAGCATAAATATTTTTTGCTACTGGCTGCTACTAAGGGTGCTGTATTTTTTTAAATAATATATTTCAATCCTAATAATTTATAACACATTGGTTACAACCCCGGTTGAGAGGATCATCTCCTGTTTAGGTATACCCTTAAAACCAGTCTTGCCGTCATTTGGACAAATATAAAATTGTGACAGCTCTCATCAACGTCAAAAATGGCGGCAGCAAGGTGACAAAAATGGCACTAAATCTGGAGAAGATATGAGGCTTATTATTCGGTGATGGCGAGTGGTTATAGGTAATAATAAATTTTAAAAAAAATTTCAAAATATTTATGGTACTAGTCACCTTATACTACTGTGAGCAAAATGGAAAATTAAATATTTTAGAATCGCATATCGTATTAGCCGTTTTTTGTCAATGGGAACGCACAAAAACAATAATTTGAAGTAGTCAATAAAATTATAAAAATACGGCTATCATTCTTAAAATATATATGCCAAAAATTATTCTGGTGTTTGTGTGGGCGAACATTAAAAAAAAATAGTTTTTTTGCACTTTGGAGATCAAAAGTGCGCTTTTTATAACAAATTTTAGGGATAAAGTATCACTTTTTATCCCGTGGATAAAAAGTGACGTTTAGAGATAAAACGTAAAAATGGGAAGCCTGTTTTTCTTGCAAAATAATTTTAATAAAATCGGGATCCAAAAATGACTAAAGTATCTTTTGAGCACTCGGCAAACTATAGCTACATACAATTTTTTCTTCTCGGGATAAAAGTGCCACTTAAGTCCCTAAGAAGATAATATACTATTTTCTCACTTTCTTTTTACTTTTAGAACGCATAAGCATAAAACATTCAGACTTGTTAAATGAGTGGCCTCTCACGAAAATCTGAAGGTGTTAAATATTTAAAAAAAAATTCAACCCTTGTTGGGGTTAGAAGAATGTTCTGACAAAAATAACCAAATTCTAAATAAGGCAGCATTAAATTTTTGCAAAAGTCTCAATCTCAAATGGAAGCTATCGGGACGAAACAAAATTTATTTTCAAACCCGTTATTTCGAATGGTTAAATAAAGATATTATATCTGAGAAATTTTGTTATAAAACGGATTCAGAAAAGTCAAAAAATACAGATTCGGAAACAGAGGCCGTACCCGGACCGAGTCATGGACGGCCTAAAACGGCTTTCTTAGAATCATATTTAAGAACAACAAAATTGAGGGTGCAATGTGTGTGTGTATGGTAAAAATAATTATTTTGGGGTTGCTCATTTAATTTTTCTGGAAGGGACTTAGCCCCCAAGCCTTCCTATCTACGCCCATGAATCCGAATAAAAAAATAATTTTAATTTAATTTCTAACACAAAAGTAAATTGATTTTTATTTTTAACGTAACTGTAGGTTAAACTGAATGTACTTTAATTTATTTTTTAAATATTTTAAATAAAATGACATATATATATTTTAAAAAGTTTTACTTATTTTAACCTTTAGACTACACTTTATCACATACCCTATAAAAAAATTAACTTTTTTGAAAAACAAGAAAGATATTGATTATTGTCCAAAAACCCTATTTTTGTCGCACTGTGCGGCGGGCCAAACATATGCCCAGGTATGTGACTCTCGCGGCGGAAATGCCAAACTCGTAGTCAGTGAAATCAATCACAAGAAAGTCAAACAATCTTTTTTGTATTGTATGTTACCAACAATTATGTCCGTGTTCAACAAAAGAATACGATGTGTTTAATTTTTTTAGAGGATGTTAATTATTATCCTTGTATAAACAGTCTGATTCTTTCTAGACAAATACAAGCAAAAAAGAAAAAAATGTGTTCAATGCTCGGGCATTTTACATAGCGTTTTATCGTACCTACCTATTTCAAAGTTTAAAAACTTTATCTTGTTGTTCGTTGCGATTGCATGAAATAAACGTTTATGGCACTTTTTTTTGGAACAAAACCATAATCAGGTGAATGTAGGCGATAGCTCCGTGTAGAGCATAAGTTTTGTACCACCAACAGTTGTTCCTGACTATCAGGACGTGTTCCAGACGGGGATCACTCGTATCCCTGTGATCGACGTTGGAGATAGTGAAAACCAAACAGTTTTAACAAGTTCCCAACGAAAGCATCAAGCCAGCAGTATAATTCAATGCCGGTAGGGGTATTTTCCCTCGGAGTAGTTGTTTCTGTTGGTGGTACAAAACTTATGCTCTACACGGAGCTATCGCCTAAATTCACCTGAGGATGGCCCAAAAGGTCGAAACCGGTCCGGTCGTGGATTGGCATGGATCAGTTGTTCCTGACTATCAGGACGTGTTCCAGACGGGGATCACTCGTATCCCTGTGATCGACGTTGGAGATAGTAAAAACCAAACAGTTTTAACAAGTTCCCAATGAAAGCATCAAGCCAGCAGTATAATTCAATGCCGGTAGGGGTATTTTCCCTCGGAGTAGTTGTTTCTGTTGGTGGTACAAAACTTATGCTCTACACGGAGCTATCGCCTACATTCACCTGAGGATGGCCCAAAAGGTCGAAACCGGTCCGGTCGTGGATTGGCATGGATCAGTTGTTCCTGACTATCAGGACGTGTTCCAGACGGGGATCACTCGTATCCCTGTGATCGACGTTGGAGATAGTGAAAACCAAACAGTTTTAACAAGTTCCCAACGAAAGCATCAAGCCAGCAGTATAATTCAATGCCGGTAGGGGTATTTTCCCTCGGAGTAGTTGTTTCTGTTGGTGGTACAAAACCATAATATTTGCTCAAAAAAAATAAAAGTTTTTCAGCAAAAATTTTTGTACACTGAATGTGTCAGACTTTAATCTATTATAATGTGTCACCAGTATATGTGAGTTGCATTTTTTGTCCCTTCGGTAACCAAAATCTATCGAATGTGTTAAAATATGCATGAAATAAGATAGCTAATAATGCGAAACTGAGTAAACAAAACACAGCGGAGTAATTTCATTATAATAATTAGCAAAATATTTCCTTAGAACTAATTTCATCATATCGCTTGCTCAATGTTTCTCACAGTTAGTCGACTTGAGCCGATTTCATCCGAATGGGCGTTACATAGCCGAGCCTGACGGCTTAGTTCAATTCACTTCAATACAAAACTCCTAAACGCGCCTAAAAATGTTTCACTTCAAAAATTGGTTTAAAATATAGTTCATAACATTATTTTTGAGACAACTTTTTACAACTTTTTTTCGTTGGCCTATGCTATTTGTTATGGTAAACAGATGATAACTGTCAAAAAGTTATCTCAAAAATTATGAAATGGAGTATAACACTGGACTTGCAAATTTGACAAATATATCAAAAATATTACGTGTTACGCAAGCGTCATCAACGTTACCGAGGGGACAAAAATTAAAGAGCACACAATTTGTGACACAAAACTAAATTACAAAGATAGATAATGGTCAAAACTATCAAGGCGGACTATAAATACAAATATTCTCAAACTAAATTCCAAAAAAAAAATCAAGTCCCCATCGGAATCAAAGGACAATTTCTGTAACATCGAAAAAATAGCGTTACCACACGGGACAAAACGTGTTACCGATAGGACAATTTCTTTACATTCAGCATTTTCCGACCACGCCAAATTTATGACACAATTAGCTCACACATATACTATACTATAGTAGTGTGAGCTATGGTGATCCTAATTTTTTCAAGAAAAAAAAAGTTGCTCCGATTTCATATATCTTTGCGTTTCAGATGATTTTGAAACTTTTTTGTTGCGCCGTCTGTCTGTCTGTCTGTCTGTCTGTATGTCTGTCTGTCTGTAACGACCAACGCGCATAACTCAAAAACCGCTTGGCCGATTTTACTGAAATTTGGTACCTAGGCTGAGTTTTGGGCCGAGATGGTCCCATTTAAAAATGAACAAAATCCACCAAACACAAACCAAATAAAAGGGTGGGCGTAGATTTCAAAAATTAGAGTTTATGGGAAAATATGGCGTGTGTGATATCAAACGAAAGGTAATTGAGTCTGGAGTTAAACAAAATACATTTTAATTTATTTAAAAAAAAGGGTGGGGGTATATTTTAAAAATTAGAGTTTAAGTGAAAATATGGCGTGTGTAATATCAAACGAAAGGTAATTGAGTCCGGAGTTTAACAAAATACATTTTAGTTTTTGTTTTTTTTAAGGGTTATATTTCAAAAATTGGAGTTTAAGTCAAAACATGGCTTGTGTGGTATCAAACAAAAGGTAATTTAGTCTGGAGTTGAATAAAATAGATTTTAGTTTTTAGTTATATTAGCTCACATATGTACACTATAACTATAGTACCTAGTGTGATCTTAGGAGCCCATATATTGGCAGAGTATTTTTTTTTTGTTTAAGATTTCAACGGTTTTTTTCCCCACCCCACCATCACTTAATGTTTGTAGAAACGCACCTATCTAACATTCAGTTCGTTTAATGTTTGACACAAATGCATGATTTAAGTAATAATTAGGTATTATACCTTGATTTAGTTAAACGAATTGCATAATAATATGTGTTGAATTGAATTAAGCACATAATTCGGTGATCCTATAGATCTTCATTAATCAATTCCTCTTTGGTTTTTCTTACAGGTCTAGGAAATAGTTTATGCGTAACTCATAAAGTTCTAGTAAAAGTAAAATTCGTACAACGATAAACATGTGCAGTGAGTGAGATTTTTTAGATATTTTCCACAAATTTCATGAATAAAAACGAAAACTAGCATGATGTACGACATCATGGAGTCTCGTCCCCGCCCCCGAGACAAATTCTTGAGTGCGCTACTGATTTTAGAGCGAGGGGTGGCTCGATCTCTGATGATGTACACCAAAAGGTAATAGTTACGGTATTTCCTGAGGTATTTCTTGGTATTTCCTCAAATTTCAACGGTATATATTTATTTCCCAATCACACCCCGGTATTTCCTAGTATATTTCCCAGTGCTTCCCAAGTATTTCCTGGTATTTCCCCTAACCTGTACCATCGAAGAAATATATGTTATTTCTTCGATGCCTGTACACCAAAAGGAAATACCGAGCCACCCTTCATTTTAGAGTAATGAATATGTACAAGTCGCTAGCCCTACCAAGTCCACTTCCAATGCCTGACTTCGCATGCGTAGATCTACCAATATTATTTACCTCATGTATTAGAATAGATGTACAGGGCGATTTTCACTTGAATGATTCTAACCACATGAAAATAGAAAGTTTCAAAAACCTAACCTAACGAAACCTAATCAGATCTAACCGAACCGAACCAAAGCAAACTAAACCAATATTTTTTTCAAAAAAAAAACTTTCCTGACTTCCTACCCGGGATCCTAGAGGATGTGAATCCGAACCGGACCGTACCGAACCGAACCTATCCAAACCTAACCCTACCCAACTAAACCTAATTAGCAGTACGTGTTGTAGTTTAGTTTGGTTAGGTTAGGTTTGGTTCTAGGATCCCGGGCAGGAAGTCAGGAAAGTTTTTTTTTTAATAAAATTATTGGTTCAGTTTCCTTTGGTTGGGTTCGGTTAGATTTGATTAGGTTTTGTTAGGCTAGGTTTTTGAAACTTTCTATTTTCATGTGGTTAGAATCATTCAAGTGAAAATCACCCTGTATTCATCTATTCTAATACATGAGGTAAATAATATTGGTAGATCTGCGCATGCGAAGTCAGGGATTGAAAGTGGACTTGGTAGCGCTAGCGTCTTGTTGAATATGTCGGTTATACGGCTCACATTCGTAATTTCAATTACATCAAACAATTACTATATGGGGATTTCGAAAAGCTAACTTAAAACTGTAACATTTTAATTTGTTTTCAAGATGGCGACAATGTTAAAATTTTTCAAAAAAAAAACCAGTTGTTGTAACTGTATGAAATATGTCTCAGAGAAATAAGTAGGTAACTACAGGGGGCTTTATAGTAGTGGCGTACACAGAAATGAATCTTGACAAGGGGAGGGGGCTTGAGCGCCGATCAATACATTTTATTTTGGATTTTTGGAGAAATTTCATGTTTTAGGGGTGAATAATTTGACCCTGGGGGGCTTCAGTCCCCAAGCCCAGCCTCCAACCCCCCCACCTATAACACTTTTTATTGGGATTTCGAAAACGGTAAATTATAAAATTTTTGTCAAATTGAAAAAAGGCTATTGAAAGTACAATCCGCAGTGTCGGGCTTGACGACCGGGCAACCGTAAAAAATACTCTGCCAATATATGGGCCCCTAAGCTCACACTAGGTACTATAGTTATAGTGTATGTGCGAGATAATAAAACTAAAACCTGAAATATATCTTATTCAACTCCAGACTAAATTACCTTTTGTTTGACACCACACAAGCCATGTTATGACTCAAATTTTTGAAATCTACCCCCACCCTTAAAAAAACAAAAACTAAAATGTATTTTGTTTAACTCCGGACTCAATTACCTTTCGTTTGATATCACACACGCCCTATTTTCACATAAACTCTAATTTTTGAAATCTCCCCCATTTGGCTTGTGTTCGGTGGATTTTGTTCATTTTTAAATGGGACCATCTCGACCCAAGAACCAGCCTAGGTACCAAATTTCATTAAAATCGGCCAAGCGGTTTTTGAGTTATGCGCGTTTGTCGTTACAGACAGACAGACAGACATACAGACAGACAGACAGACAGACGGCGCGACAAAAAAGTTTCAAAATCAACTGAAACGCAAAGATATATAAAAATTTTTGACATCGGAGCAACTTTTTTTTTCTCGAAAAAATTAGGATCACCATAGCTCACACTACTATAGTATAGTATATGTGTGAGCTAATAAATAGTCAATAATTTGTGACGTGCAAAGTGTTTTGAGGGTCACCAAACTCCAAGTAGGTTTTCCGGGAAACTAACGGGTTTGGGTGTCAGGGATTTTTAACGTTCTTTTACCGAAAATATATGGGCTTTTTAAGGTCTCTGCCCAGTAGTGTAAATACATGCTTTACTGAGTTACAGTTAGACCCGATGCCGTGTTAAAATAAATGATATATTTCGCATTTTAATATTTTATTTTAGCTCACACATATACTATACTATAGTAGTGTGAGCTATGGTGGACCTAATTTTTTCGAGAAAAAAAAAGTTGCTCCGATTTCAAAATTTTTTATATATCTTTGCGTTTCAGATGATTTTGAAACTTTTTTGTCGCGCCGTCTGTCTGTCTGTCTGTCTGTCTGTATGTCTGTCTGTCTGTCTGTCTGTCTGTAACGACCAACGCGCATAACTCAAAAACCGCTTGGCCGATTTTAATGAAATTTGGTACCTAGGCTGGGTCTTAGGTCGAGATGGTCCCATTTAAAAATGAACAAAATCCACCAAACACAAGCCAAATAAAAGGGTGGGGGAATATTTCAAAAATTAGAGTTTATGTGAAAATATGGCGTGTGTGATATCAAACGAAAGGTAATTGAGTATGGAGTTAAACAAAATACTTTAGTTTTTTTTTCTTCAAAAAGGGTGGGGGTAGATTAAAAAAATTAGAGTTTACGTGAAAATATGACGTGTGTGATATCAAACGAAAGGTAATTGAGTCCGGAGTTTAACAAAATACATTTTAGTTTTTGTTTTTTTTAAGGGTGGGGGTAGATTTCAAAAATTTGAGTTTAAGTCAAAACATGGCTTGTGTGGTATCAAACAAAAGGTAATTTAGTCCGGAGTTGAATAAAATATATTTCAGTTTTTATTTATATTAGCTCACACGTACACTATAACTATAGTACCTAGTGTGAGCTTAGGGGCCCATATATTGGCAGAGTATTTCCTGCGTTACGCAGTAGCATGGTGCCTTTTTATTTTAGCTCACACATATACTAGTGTATATGAGCTATGGTGATCCTAATTTTTACGAGAAAAAAAAAAGTTGCTCCGATTTCAAAAATTTTTATATATCTGCGTTTCAGATGATTTTGAAACTTTTTTGTTGCGCCGTCTGTCTGTCTGTCTGTCTGTATGTCTGTCTGTCTGTCTGTCTGTCTGTCTGTCTGTAACGACCAACGCGCATAACTCAAGAACCGCTTGGCCGATTTTAATGAAATTTGGTACCTAGGCTGGGTTTTAGGCCGAGATGGTCCCATTTAAAAATGAACAAAATCCACCGGACACAAACCAAATAAAAGGGTGGGGGTAGATTTCAAAAATTAGAGTTTATGGGGAAATATGGCGTGTGTGATATCAAACGAAAGGTAATTGAGTCTGGAGTTAAACAAAATACATTTTAATTTATTTAAAAAAAAGAGTGGGGGTATATTTCAAAAATTGGAGTTTAAGTGAAAATATGGCGTGTGTGATATCAAACGAAAGGTAATTGAGTCTGGAGTTAAAAAAAATACATTTAAGTTTTTAAAGAAAGGGTCGGGGTAGATTTGAAAAATTAGAGTTTAAATCAAAACATGGCTTGTGTGGTATCAAACGAAAGGTAATTGAGTGTGGAGTTCAATAAAATATACTTCAGTTTTTAGTTATATTAGCTTTCAAGTAGATACACTAAAACTATAGTACCCAGTGTGAGCTTATGTGCCCATAGATTGGCAGAGTATTTTGTCAGTTGTTCTGAGTGGGTAAAAATTTTAAAATATATATTTGTATTCTAAATTATTCAATAATAAACAAGTTCAACTAAGGGGTCCTTAGATAATATATTTTAACTTTAATTAGCTCCCCTGTTCTTTTTTTAGGAGGTTTAACTCCGTGGTCACCTAATCTGGCCAATTGATTGCAAATGTATCCTTAAAAGAATCAGAGGGCATCTCTGGACATGCTAGGAAACGAAGAATACGTACCGATTAAATTAGAAGAAGAAAGGAGAGCTAATATATGGGTCAGAGGTAACATTTGCTCTCGTGTAGTTAAACATATTTTTTTTGAATGAATTGGATTGTTTACTGCGGTACAGTGGCTGACTTCCCAGGAGCAGATCTAGGAATTTCATTTGGGGAGGGGGGATATCGATTTTTCGCGTTGATATCGATTTTTCGCGTTTTGCATAAAACTATTTTGCAGAGTAACAAGGGAGATTGGGGCAATTCGCCGCTGTGGCCGATTCGCCACCGGGATATCTGGCCGCCGATCCAATTTGCCGAGTGGCGAACTCGCCACTGGAACTCGTCGCCTGCAGCCTTTTATTTTGCCATTTGTATTTAAGCGGTTACAGCTTGACTTCGGGTATTTGTGTTGTGTTTGAATAATTTATGATTTAATACATATCCGTTCATAAAAGGAAATGTTCGACATTTTAATTCCACCATTTTTATATTTTTGAAGTTCAAAATGATAATCATCGACCTTAAACACCTCAAACTTCCAAAATTAATATCTACATATCGATTAATAAATGGCAAACTCCGTCATTTTGATTTTTTTAAGTTTAAATCAAAAATTATAATCAGCCACCTTAAACATCTAAAATTGATAGAGATCGGTTTATAAATGCAAAATCCCGCATTTCGATTTTTTAAGTTTAGGAAAATTGTTTACGTAGCTTCAAAGTTTACACAAATCGGTTTATACATAACAAAGTCCGCCAATTTGGATCCGCCATTTAGAATTTTTTTGTCATAAAATTGTTAAAAGATTTTAAACAAAAGCTTAAGTAAACAAACAAACTTTATGTTTGAAACTCGTAGACAATGATTGAATACAAACAAAATTTCAAACTTTTATTGTCTTCATTTATTTTAAATACAACGTTTCGGTTAGTAAGTATCTCTAACCGATTTCAACTGTAAATTAAACAATCCAGTCTACAGGCTACTACTTATACTACTTGGTGTTAGTGTGTCGGCTGGCTCCCTTTTTAATCCTAAGAGGCTTGTTTTCCTTAAGGAGTGGTTTCTATATGTTTGCTATGTCCGTACTTGGTTGACTGAAAAGTTTTTTATTCTGCATTATAAATGCGGCTTCAATAAAGTTTTGTTTTCGTCAATGCGACTCCTTATGCAATACTTTAAATTCAGACCATTGAATCCTGTATCATTTGACGATGCGCTAAATCGGATTTTTTAATATTTCCTAATTAGGTAGTTTTTAGATGTTCATCGTATAGAGGGTGTTTCGTTTCACATAGATATGATTTATCACACTCACACGGGATTTGGTAAATACATTACTTATTTGAGGGATTTCCTGGTTTCGTTTTAGTTACAAAACTCCTTATCGTATTTCCCGATGAAATCACTGTTTTTGTTTTATAGTGTTTCATCTAGCTATTCGTCTTATGTTTCCTAAATTTCTCGAACATATGGAATGTTATAAACACCATGGACAGAAACCAGTTTTTGGTAACACATAATTTATTTAATACAACCCAGGCTTTTAATTGTATCTATAATTAATTACAGATAGGGGGGAGCCACAATTCAAGTTTTGGCCTAGGCGTATATCACCACAGCACGTCACTGCACCAGAAATAATGAACTGATAGAAAGTAAAGTTAAATCCTTCATAAGAACATCATATGAATACAAAATCGCTGATCTAAATAATTGAAACTCTATTTGTTAATGTCACCATTTAATAGCATTACAAAATTCGAAAGTAATTTTTGCGGAATTCTTTGAAGTACGATGACATTTGTTTACCCTTACATTTAATAATTATTATTATACCGTGTGTCCAGTTCAGTGCCAGTGTCGCTCTAGGCATAGACAGCATATGTAATTACCAGGGGCGACTCGTCCATAGGAGCGCTGGTGCGCGCGCACCACCAGCAAAAACAAGAAAAAAACTAAATACAAACTATTATTAAATAATTACTGTTGTTTTTTATTTATTTTTTATTGATCCCGATCCCGCTAGTGGCATCTATCGGCCATTAACGGAAGTAATTAATATCTTTTCGACTTGACGCTTGCTGCCGCATACGGTGGCCTTCGATCGCCTCGCCTCGCTTGAATCTAGAGATATGAGAGGGCGGGCTTGAATCTGGAGGTGCGCGTGGATTCGGCGTTCCTCTTTAATCCAATTTTTGCCACGCAATTGGATCGGAAATGCTCGGGATATCGGCCGAGAAAAGGGCGAGGTGGTGCGCTAAATCAATACACACTTGCATCGTTTTTTTATAGTTCTCAGCTGATTACTGTTTATATTATCGTTAGTATGCGTGTATTGGGCGTAATTAAAATTTATTTACGCAGTTTTAAGTAAATTTTATGCTGTTTTCGGCTTCTTGTTTGTAATTTTTGGGTTAATTATTATCTACAAGTGTCGAATATGTCTGAGGCAGTCAGAAGTTCGGGTTCGGGTAATCCTGGAAGTAATTCAAGACTTAATTGTGTACAAAACATTATAGCAAGCTTTTCCTCCTTTAATTTAAATAAAAAAATTGAAACTAAAAGATTGGGAAGGCCGACTCCAGAACTAGAATTATCGCAAACTTGCTCTAAAAGAAAAGAAGGTCGGAATTTTAAAAGATACTTTAGAAAAGATATTTACCAAAAAAACAACTGGATTTGTAGATGTGATGTTACAAACTCGTTATTTTGTTTTCCATGCTTATTATTTTTCAATGCAAGCATGGATAAAAGCTGGAGCCGTATAGGGGTAACTGACTTAAATCATCTACAGGCAAAAATTAAAAAGCAATCAACGTATACGAACATTACAATATGAAATGGTATTTGAATCAAAAGCTAAGATAAAACGGTTTTGTACATTGAATTAAGGTTATCCATCGTTGGCTAAAAACTAATTGTGTAGGCATATTTTTATTTATTGGAGACCTGCTTTTTTTTGCTTTGACAATCTTATTACCTAGTGGGCACCATATGTTCTTTTATTTGGCTACAAATAAATATGCAAATTTTTTTAACTTTATTTATTTTAACTTTATTTCGACTCACTTATTATAGCTTATATACTTCGCGGCTCGTGGTAATTACAGGCTATACCATTATCTTTGAGATAACTTTTTTTCAGACCATAGCATAGCAAGGTAAAGATCAAAAAATTGCTTTATTTGGTTAGGAGTCAATCGTTTTTCTTGAATAATTTCATAAAAAAGACAATTTAATATACAGTTTAAATGCGCTAATAGAGATAAACCTATAACTGGTAAATATTCGTTTCATAAAGCTTAACTTATCCAGCGATTTAATCCTCTCGATACCATGCGCGCGGCCAGTGCATGTTAAAGAGAGATGAATCGCAGTTGAGTTGATCTGGTGCTAAATCAATATAAGTATGGGATTAATCCAAGGTGGTGTATGTCTAAAAGACAGTTCCGTATCTATTTACATTTTGCTATTTTGTTTATTTGACATTTTTCTATAAACAAGCATTTGTGAAGTGACCGAAAATTTCGTTAAAAGTTAAATTTTTTAAATTTTGGCTGTGTATTTAAATTATAGACAGTAAGTAAAAGTACAGTAAATCAAGACCCCCTTCAAAAATGCAGACTTTTCAAAAAACCCCCGTAGCTCAACGACGAGACGATATTTCAAAATGCGGTTTTCACTATAAGTCTTCCCTTGAAATTTGAGCCTCGCAATGCGTGGTCAGTTTTTCTCTGTCTCCCCTAGAAGTATCTTAAACCCCCTAAAAGTGCCCAATTTGGGACATCTTGTATATGAAACGTGCCTAGTCATCCTGTTTGAGCCCAGCGATAACAATAGAAGCCCAATTAAAGGGTGTGAATTGTGAATGAGCCGGATTCGAGTTGACCCAGCGGTAACAATAGAAACCCAATAAAAGAGTGTGAATTATGAACGGACTGGAGTCAAGTTCGGTAAACGTACCAGACGAGTACCGTCTTTTTTGTAATATTAAAATTTTGTTCATGGTAAACTTGCTAAAAATGAAGAGCACCCAGTAAGACCAAAGTGCTGTAAACAGAGGGATATAGATTGAGTTGAGTCATCTCATCTGCGCCTCATTTTATTCTGGCCGGACAGTCTGTCTCTGTTATTATTATTATCGGTAGTTGGTCATAATCGGTAATTATAAACAATTGGGTAAGAGTCATTATGTGTTTTTTAACGTTTGATAAGAAGTTGAGTTTTCTATCTGTGTATTTAGCCTTCTTCGATCCATCTTTAGACATAGGCCTCCACCAATATTTTTTACTCTTTTCTGTCTGTCGCCGTGCTCATCCATCTAGTTCCCGCATGTTTCTTCAAAGCGTATAAACTAAAAGCTCTCCTAAACTAATAGTAATGAATATGAAAAATAAAAATCATAAAAAATATGTATACATGGTAGTATACAGGGTGTTCGGCACATGAACCGTCAAAATTTTTTGGGATATTGTTGGGGTCATTTGCTACCTTTTCAACCTTGGATCTTGGGTCCTAAGAGTCACGGCTAAAAATATATGAATTTTAAAAAAAAAATTCTCAAATTATCCAAAATCCCAGCTTTAAACCCTCGTAAGCTTTTTAATAATGTCTGGAAAAGCACCATTTTTTTTTATAATTCTGTCATCTTAGGCTTCTTCATCTAATTAATAGATTTGTTAAAATTGATGTACCAAAGGGAAATACGAGGTTTTTTATTGAAGAACATTTTAGTGGTTTTGTGAAAGAAAATCAATTTCAAAATTAAAAATCAAAAAAAGTATCGACAATTGAGAACTTCATTTTCTTTTAAAAACTTCTTTAGTTGATTACCTTTCTAACCGTATGCTACACATTGCTAAAAAAAACATTTCTGCTTTAAAATACGGATATTCCGTCAGAAGGGCGAGACTCGTTCGGAAGTGGAAAGAAAAACAATTTGATGTTTATGATCGTTTACCTACTTAAACAAAAGTTAAACTTTTAACAATAATGTATTGTGTTCTTTATTTATAAATTTTGTTCGAAACGATCATAAACATCAAATTGTTTTTCTTATGAAGTCCGAACGATTATTGCCCGTCTCACGGAATATCCGTATTTTAAAGCAGAATTGTTTTTTTAATTAATGTGTAGCATACCGTTAGAAAGGTAATCAACTAGAGAAGTTTTTAAAAGAAAATGAAGTTCTCAATTGTCTATACTTTTTTTGATTTTTAATTTTGAAATTGATTTTCTTTCACAAAACCACTAATGTTCATCAATAAAAAGCTTCGTATGTCCCTTTGGTACATAAATTTTAACAAATCTATTAATTAGTTGAGGTAGCATAAAATCACAGAATTATTTTTAAAAAATGGTGCTTTTCCAGACATTAATAAAAAGCTTACGAGGGTTTATAGGTGGGATTTTGGGTAATTCGAGAAAAAAAATTAAAAAATTCATATCCGTGACTCTAAGGACCCAAGTTCCAAGGTTGAAAAGGTAGCAAATGATGTGCTGAACACGTTGTATATTGGTAGGATTTTGGTAATTTCGGCGCACCTTGGAGAGGGTCTTGCACTCCCGGTGAATATTGCTCTTGTATGTTCATATTTTCGTCAGCTGGTAATAAGAAAGATAAGTAGTTTCTTTAAAATTACGCATGCTACTTTGTTCCTTTTGTATCACACCACTGGACAATCCTTTTAAGAAACATCAACACTATTCCTATTGTACGGAATTAATTAGTTATGTATAGGGTTTCCATATCAGTTTTTTAAAACCCAGGACATATAAGACCGAAACCGACGAAACGAACGAAATCCGGACTCTTTTAAAAAGCTGATAAAGTATACAATTTTATGTAAAACATATACAGAATGTAGTCAGTGGGTAAATTCTACCTAGCGCTTAAAATAAATCTATGAAATTTGCTGATGTAATGTTATTTTATTAAAAGAATGATTTTCAACAATAACCTGGACATTTTTTCGAAATCCGCCCGGACGTCCCTGGACGCCTTAAAACCCAAACATGTCCGGGCAAATCCGGGGAGATGGAAACCCTAGCTATGTAGACACTAATACACATATGTAACACTTATCGTTGGTTGCGAGTTTATTTTAATTCTAAGTAGTTGATGCATATTTTTTTGCTCCGTGATCGGTATCGGCCCATAATTCACCGGCTCATAAGTCACTGGCCCATAAGGCACCGGCCCACCGGGGATTTTATAATTTCCCCATATGCCCCATACACCCCTGGTCAGAAGCTTCGTTAGTTAAGTTTAAGTTAAAAGAATTAGACTTCAAATTATCGGAAACGAAACCAAACACAATATTAAAAATATACTGCGATCATAGAAGAAGGGGTATTAAAGGCGGCGCTGACTGATCAACTCTTCATTGAAGAAACAAGTGAACATCATCAGTCTTCAACGCGTGCGGTTTTAAACAAGTGGACAATCAAGAAGGCTAAATGTCAACACAAATCGATTAGCATTAATCACAACGATTGATCGCTTGGTTTTATTATTGTTGAGCGAAGCGCCGACGGCGACTTAATTTAAGACACGATCTTAAGATATAGGATTTTTATGTGTAAAAGTAAAATTTATTTTGTTTGAAGTTATGTAGTTTGCTGAACCAATTACTTGAAGTTTTAAAAGTTAAGGTAGGACTTAAAATACTTCTAGTCCATTCTAGAAGATAAGAACAATTTTATTTTTAGGTACATTATTTGTCTCAATGGAAAATTCAAACATTCAAAAATTTCATTAAAAAAATGTCAACAAGAAAAATATTAAAATACAAAGTACAGCAATAAGCTTAACTTTATCTATATATCGCACCTTCAGAACAAAACTGACACAACTCAAAAAAATTAATTTTAGGTAAACTAAAGAAACCTCAAATAATTTCGGTATAACTTATTTTAAATTCTTATTATATAAATTTCTTGATTCGAACATAAAATTTATGTGGGCCTTATAACTAGGTAGGATAATTATTGATAGAGGGCATCACCAGGTTTTATCACCAAGAGTAATTTTTTTTAAATTTCCAGTTGTTTCATTTCGTTCTGAGAGTGCGATATATCTATAGGAAGGAAATTCAATATTAGGTATCCGTAACCCTATTCTTAATTTTTTAAACAGCGAAATTTGATTTAAAAAAAATTCTAGAAAATAAATTGTAATTGTATTGTAATGTCTCAACAAGGCATATCGCGGCATAAACTTTTGCAAAAAACTGGGCGATTAACCCTAGCTTTAAACAGAAAAGTCCCAGTAAATTTTTTTTTTAAATTCGTAGAAATCAACTTCACTTTATTAACTAAACCAACGACAGAAATACTCTGCCAATATATGGGCCCCTAAGCTCACACTAGGTACTGTAGTTATAGTGTACGTGTGAGCTAATATAACTCAAAACTGAAATATATTTTATTCAACTCCAGACTAAATTACCTTTCGTTTGATACCACACAAGCCATGTTTTAAATTAAACTCAAATTTTTAAAATCTACCCCCCCCCCTTAAAAAAACAAAAACTAAAATGTATTTTGTTGAACTCCGGACTCAATTACCTTTCGTTTGATATCCCACACGCCATATTTTCACTCTAATTTTTGAAATATATCCCCACACTTTTTTTAAAATAAATTAAAATGAATTTTGTTTAACTCCAGACTCAATTACCTTTCGTTTGATATCACACACGCCATATTTTCACATAAACTCTAATTTTTGAAATTTACCCCCACCCTTTTATTTGGTTTGTGTTCGGTGGATTTTGTTCATTTTTAAATGGGACCATCTCGACCCAAGACCCAGCTTAGGTACCAAATTTCATTAAAATCGGCCAAGCGGTTTTTGAGTTACGCGCGTTCGTCGTTACAGACAGACATACAGACATACAGACATACAGACATACAGACATACAGACATACAGACATAAAGACATACAGACAGACAGACAGACAGACAGACAGACAGACAGACAGACAGAGGGCGCAACAAAAAAGTTTCAAAATCATCTGAAACGCAAAGATATATAAAAAATTTTGAAATCGGAGCAACTTTTTTTTTCTCGAAAAAATTAGGATCACCATAGCTCACACTACTATAGTATAGTATATGTGTGAGCTAAAATAAATAATATAGGAAATAAAAATATTTCTTTTTTTAATTTTTTGCAAGATTTTTTGTGGCAACTGTATTTTTACAAAAATATTTTTTTTGCCAATGTTTTAATCTAGCATTTTTTTATTATTTTTTTTAGCTAATTGGTATCGCAATAAATACCTTAAAGTTATTTTCAATCACATTTTATTTACCAATTGTTTTTTTTCTAAAACGGGGAGAAGCTAATTAATAATTTAAAAGTAATATTTTAGTAAGACAAGCAATTTAGTTTTTTTATTTCTTTTTTAATATAAGTAAAATATACCAAACCTAAATTGTAACTTTTAATTATTAGCTGGTATTAGCTTCATCAACTAGACAATATTTGTGTTGAAAAACTTGACAAGCCTGAAGCTACACTTGGCAAAAGCTGGCGCGGATTTACGGGGGGAAAAGAGGAAATTTCCCCCAAAATCTCAAAATATATTAAGTTTGCAAAAACTTACTTTTTTTATATTTTGTATACATCAAATTTAGAACTTGGGATGTTTATTAATTTATTTATAACATAACATGTAAACATACAATGTAATTTCAGTTTAAGGTCACTAATTATTTCTTTTTACTTTTGAGTTTGCAAAAATTGCAGACTTTTTCATTTAAAAACCGATATTTAATAAATTTTGGATATTAAAGTTTGCTAATTGTGATTTTTGAATTAAATTTAAAAAAAGTTAAAATACTGGATCCAGTGGCGTATATACGAAGGGGGCTGGGGGAACGAAGCAAAGATTTTTTTTGATATTTTCCACATATTTCATGAATACAAACATAAAATAGCATAAAATACAGCCTCATGAGGTCTCGGCCCCCCCCCAAAACTGTCTCGGGCCCACCCCGAAACTTTTTTCTATATACGCCACTGACTGGATCCAAAATGACGACCTTTTCATTAACAGGGATACGTACTACATTTGAAACTGTCATGTTTAATGTCGCTGATTATGATTTTTGATTTAAACTTTAGAAAAATCAAAATGGCGGATGCAAAATGGCGAACTTTTCATTTATGACCTGATATGTATTATTTTTGAAGTTTGCGATGTTTAAGGTCGGTAAATATGAGTTTAGGAATATAGAACTATTAAAAAAAATTTAAATAGCTAATCCAAAATGGCGGATTTTGTCCTTTATAAATTGAAAACCTTAGGATGTCGAAGGTTACTGATTATGAGTTTAGCTTTCAAAAGTCCAAATGGCGACCCAATATGACGGAGTTTTCTTTCGAACCTTGAAGGGTTGAAGGTCGGGATTATGAGTTTTAAATTAAATCTTATGAAAATCAAATGAGCGGATCCAAAATGGTGGACTTTTTCATTTATAAACCAATATGTACTAAATCGTAAAATCATAATAGTCACCCCAAATTTTCAAAAGTAATACATGTCGGCTCAGAAATGGAAATTTCTGCCATTTAAATTTTTTTCAAATTTAATTTAGTTACCAAATTCAGCGGCTTTACACACCCCAAAGTGCCATATTTAATACAAATCGGTTCATAAATAAAAAAAAAACTGGCATTTTACACCCTCCATTTTAATGATTTTTAAGTTTGTCAAAAATAGAAATCAGTGACTTTAAACACTCCAAACTTTTAAATTTAATACATATGTATGCATCCATAAATAAATCCATTTTTGATCCGTCATTTAAAATTGTTTTTTGGAAATAAAATAATAACTTGCTTAGTTTACTGAAACTCTAAACAACTTTCAAAATTGCAAACCTAAAAAACGGCGGCCGATGGCGAGTTGGCCCGGCGGCAAATCGGGTCAACAGTAAGTTTGGCCGGTGGCGAATCGGGTCGGCGTCACCACGAATTGGCCTGGGGGCAAATTAGTCGCATTGAGTAGGCGGCGGCCATTATCCCATTACCCCTGGTCACTATGCAAAAAGCGAAAAATTTCCCCTTCCCAAATGAAATTTCTAGATCCGCTCCTGGCCAGAAGGGACATTTTCATGTTTTCGTTGCTTTCTACTAATACCAAAGAATGAAGTCTATAATAATACTTAATTTGCCACTGTCAGTGGTGACAGATCTAAAGTGATTCGTATTACTATTCTACATAAAAATACTCTGCCAATATATGGGCCCCTAAGCTCACACTAGGTACTATAGTTATATTGTACGTGTCAGCTAATATAACTAAAAACTGAGATATATTTTATTCAACTCCAGACTAAATTACCTTTTGTTTGATACCACACACGCCATGTTTTGACTTAAACTCAAATTTTTGAAATCTACCCCCACCCTTACAAAACAAACAAAAACTAAAATGTATTTTGTTAAACTCCGGACTCAATTACCTTTCGTTTGATATCACACACGCCATATTTTCACTTAAACTCTAATTTTTAAAATATACCCCCACCCTTTTTTTTAAATAAATTAAAATGTATTTTGTTTAACTGCAGACTCAATTACCTTTCCTTTAATATCACAGACGCCATATTTTCACATAAACTCTAATTTTTGAATACTACCCCCACCCTTTTATTTGGTTTGTGTTCGGTGGATTTTGTTCAATTTTAAATGGGACCATCTCGACCCAAGACCCAGCCTAGATACCAAATTTCATTAAAATCGGCCAAGCGGTTTTTGAGTTATGCGCGTTGGTCGTTACAGACAGACATACAGACACACAGACAGACAGACAGACAGACAGACAGACAGACAGACAGACAGACAGACAGACAGACAGACAGACAGACAGACAGACAGACAGACAGACAGACAAACAGACAGACAGACAGACGGCGCAACAAAAAAGTTTCAAAATCATCTGAAATGCAAAGATATATAAAATTTTTTGAAATCAGAGCAACTTTTTTTTTCTCGAAAAAATTAGGATCACCATAGCTCACACTACTATAGTATAGTATATGTGTGAGCTAAAAAAAAATTATACTTACAAACAAAATTAAATAAAGCCATCAAATATTCGAAAGCTGTTTCTAATTTAATATTTTTTTTCTTAAATACAAAATTTATAAAGAGCGAGTAAAGAAAACATTTTGATACGTCGCCGTATATTAGAAAATTGATTTTATTTTTGTGATTTTGAAAATTAAAAAAATAATTTTTTAGACGGATCAATCATAATAAATTCTCTTCCAGATATCAACGAAAAATCCATGTCCAAATTGCTTAAAACTATGTAAAAACAAATTATCCTATGTAGGGGAAAGTGGGGAGAATTCGACCAGGGGGAGCATTCAACCATCGCATTTATTTGAATGAACCAAGTGGTTTAAATTTCTCGCGAAAATCAAGTGATTTTAGGTTCTGTTGTTAGTTGCGCATCGTCTGAGTGTAATAAGGCACGTATACCCAACGTTTTTGATTTTTTAACGAAAAAAGTTGAAAAACACACTATCTGGTAATATATTTTTGCTTCGAACTTCAAGTAAATTTTTTTTAAAACACTGGTTTTTGAATTTCAGTGGTTTATGCAAGGAATCACTAGATATTGTAGTTTTGATTAATAAATATTATTCTAACCTAAAGATATAAATAATTTTTTGTGGAGCAAATTAATCTGTTCTGTACCCTGGGGAGCATTCGACCACCAGAAAATGGGGAGCATTCGACCACTGGATGTTATCATTTATCATTGACCAAAAATTATGCTTTATCTCTTCATGACGATTCAGGTGAAGATTTGAGTGACGAGTTTAAAGATATTCAGGAAGTTGATCAAGAGGATCTCAAAAAAGGAGATTTTGATATAGTAAGATTCAAGACTAAATCCAAACCGATTTTGTGGGGCAAATTTTGGAAATTTCGGGAGAGGCAACCAAAATAATTTTTTTGAGAACAAAGGGTCTGTCAACTTCATTTTATTTTTCACAAATTGAAGTGGACAATGAGACATAATAAGCAAATTGAAAACTTTAGCAAAAACTTGAACAATAAAAACAGCTTCATATTTTAAGTTTAAGCAGTTAAAATTTCAACACCTTGCTTGTAAACTAATTTCGTTTAGGTAAGTATGTAATGGTATTTGTAGGCTTAGTTTTGTTTATATTTTTTATCAACCTTGTATTTTTGTTTTTTGTAGGGCAATACGATTAAACTACTTTTTTAGCAATTGTACTTTACCGTAAGAAGGTATTTTTAGGATTATTTCTTTATTTTTTCACTGCATTGCGTTTTACTTTTGCTATTTTTCCTACAATATAGCATTTTTTCTTACTTTTTGTTTTTTTTATTCCTTTAAAGATCCTTTTTTTACATGGTCGAATGCTCCCCCCCATCTGGTCGAATGCTCCCTAGGGGTGGGGAGCATTCAACCACTTGCAAAGGTTTTTTAAAAAGAAAATTTCCTGCTAATTTTGGTGAATTACTTAAACAAGACTCCGATCTACCCATCAGTACTTATTTGTTTTACAAATATGCATTTGACAAATTTTTATATACAAAAAACCATTTTGTGGTCGAATGCTCCCCTCCTTCCCCTACTATGACGTTTTAGAGTTTTTTGAAAATCAGTAAAAACTGCATTATTTTCAAGTAGGTAATTTTTTTATAAATTTTTTATTTAAATGTAAAGTTGTATACCAAATATAACTGCTGCTTTACAAAGTAAGAAGACTAGATTCTATAAGTGTATGGACAAAACCAATTTGCGCAAAAACTTGACAAACACTCGTAAACATGGTCATTTGATGGAAATAATAGGAAATAATAAATGCTTGCTTCTGGGTATAGGCGTTATTGAAAACCATTTTCTTACTAGAGAAGTTTAGATACTTTTATTAATTTATTAACCAGCAAAACTAACTAAAATGCGTTTTTTGGTTCAATCAAATATCTGGATTATTCTTGTTTGGTAAATATTTGATAAAACTTTACTGCTTCGTGAAAAACTAGTTAATGTAGAGTAGTGTGGGGCATAGATAAAGGATTTGCGGCGCGGTTCAGTGAGTTTTTATTAGATAGGCAACTCCGGTTGTTTGACAGGTCGTTAGCTCTGTGGCGCCCACTGCAGAGCTTAGTGACGAACTAAAAGGCGAGGCGGGAAATTTGAATCGCCTTTTATAATAAACTTTCTTTAATTTTAAAGTTTTTTTTGAAATTTTTAATCAGTCAATATTTTATAAAGACATACAATGTCTTTATAAGATATAAACAGATTGAAAATGATATATAAAATGCAATAAATAAAACATTTTTTAAATGAGTTTTTATTATTATAAAAAAAGCTACAAATTAACGACTAACTATTGATGAAATAATACATAGTCTAATTGATTGGTAAAATAAAATATAATGCAAAACCAAACACTGTCTAGTATATTTAAATTTGCTTTTAACATTTCTGGTGAGTGATGAGTGAATAAATAATGAAACAGTTGTTCGTGAAGAGAATCATTCTTAAGTGTCTACTTTTTAACAGCTCGACGAAAATCTGACATGACTTAAAAGTACCTCCTCGCCTTGGTTGTAAGTTGTGTAGGGCATGTTTCAAAGCAGTATATATATATAGCTTATCAGTGGTCACACAAATCATCGAAAAGCTGAAAACAATAAAAAAAATCAACTTATAACCACATTAATCATAGGTACTAGATTATGGTAAGATTTAAAATTAAGGAATAAATTTAATCAAAGTACATTACGCTGCTGGGTAGTCCCTCGTTTACCCATCAATTAACCCCCCCCCCCTTTACTTAATATCAAACGAAAGGGATAAACATTAAATTAACACTAAATTTGTGCTTAGTTCATGGCAAATAAGGCACCTACCAGGCATTGGAAACCTGTATTCAGAGTTCCGTAAAGTAAGCGATAAGAAGTTAAAAAGACACTACCAATACAAATTTTATCAAATGCCAATCTGACCTCAAATGAGAAAATAAGAAAACTTACCTTAAAATTTCTCGAAAAACTATGCATTTTATACTCGTCTGAACTTTAGACACTTCACCCAGAAAAACAACTAGAAATTCTTATTCTTTTATATTTAAATTGCAAAAGTTACAAACTTAACAAAATTTAATTTTAATGCCTCACAGCAGCAAAGATTACCCACATAAGCCAAAAAAATAGATTTTAAATGAACCCGAAATAAAATGCGGTGGAAGAGGTTTTTCTACCTGAAAAAAAGGGGGACGGAAAATCCAAACCACAGATAATTCTCAAAAAAATAGAATAAGGAACAAACGCGCGACTGCAGTGCCTCTTGTGAGCTTAGTGAGAACTTTAACCTAACGACCTGTCAAATTGCATTGAGTTATCTAGGCATGGTGTGGGGTAGGCTCTGGGCCTGACGACTAGACAAATGAAGCACCGTTTTCGCCAACCCCCGGCAATCCCCCCTACTGCGCAAGGGCGGATCCAGAGGTGCTTCTCGGGGGGGGGGTGGGTTCGGCACATTAGGTGACATTCTCTGTTGGTCAAAAACGGTATATATTTTTGTCAGCAGCATTTTATTGAATTAGTCAGTGGTTGTAATTTCGATGATAACAACAACAGACACTTTCATGCGCCGCAGGCAAAAATTTTGAGTTTTTATTAGCAAAAACATTACTTTTTACTCATTTTTTGTATATTCAAAAAATTCTCGGGGGGGGGGGGGCAAGTGCCCCTAGCGCCCCCCCCCCCTGGATCCGCCACTGCTACTGCGTCCTTCCTTCGCTAAGTAATCTGCCCGTCTTCTGTACACAGGTCCTCCGTCTGAAAGGCTTTCTCTTCGAATACTTCTCTCCTTGCGGCCTTGTATGCTTCACATGATGATATGAAATACGCCGAGGTGTCCTCCTCGGCCCAACATCGCTCGCACGTCGCGTCCTCCTTCACTCTTATCTTCGCCAAGTGTCCTTGTAGGACGCAGTGTCCGGTTAATGTAGATTTTCTAGAAATTTGATACTCCGTATTTACAAAGTCATTTTTTAGTTGGGCAGTATGTACCACGTCAGGTCTGTATGGTGTCCGGAGAAAAGAATAGCACCGGGTAAGCCCTAGTCTTATCGTCAG
The DNA here is from genome assembly GCA_963576565.1 of Aspidapion aeneum. Taxonomy (NCBI): domain Eukaryota; kingdom Metazoa; phylum Arthropoda; class Insecta; order Coleoptera; family Brentidae; genus Aspidapion; species Aspidapion aeneum. The sequence goes on from OY755039.1 coordinate 8,849,906, forward strand.
AGGCGATTAAAGACAAGACGCTAGCGCTACCAAGTCCACTTCCAATCCCTGGCTTCGCATGTGTAGATCTACCAATATTATTTACCTCATGTATTAGAATCGATGTACAGGGTGATTTTCACTTGAATGATTCTAACCACATGAAAATAGAAAGTTTCAAAAACCTAACCTTACGAAACCTAATCAGATCTAACCGAACCGAACCAAAGCAAACTAAACCAATATTTTTTTTCAAAAAAAAAAACTTTCCTGACTTCTTACCTGGGATGCTAGAGGATGTGAATCCGAACCGGACCGTACCGAACCGAACCTATCCAAACCTAACCCTACCCAACTAAACCTAATTAGCAGTACGTGTTGTAGTTTAGTTTGGTTAGGTTAGGTTTGGTTCAGTTTAGTTAGGTTCGGTTTGGTTCGGTTCGGATTCACATCCTCTAGGATCCCGGGCAGGAACAGGAAAGTTTTTTTTTGAAAAAAATTATTGGTTCAGTTTCCTTCGGTTCGGTTAGATTTGATTAGGTTTTGTTAGGTTAGGTTTTTGAAACTTTCTATTTTCATGTGGTTAGAATCATTCAAGTGAAAATCACCCTGTATGCATCAATTCTAAGACATGAGGTAAATAATATTGGTAGATCTGCGCTTGCAAAGCCAGGGATTGAAAGTGGACTTGGTAGCGCTAGCGTCGATTAAAGGGCAGTGATTTTTGACTACGTACTGACATTCCTCAAAAAGCTCACCGCAGAGACACCGCGGCGGAGGCAAAATTATAGGTGCCATGCCCGATTTTTACCGAAGTGTAAAATTAGTCTTGGAAATGTTTTTCGGAGTGTTATAGGGTGTGTTTTTATACCTGATCAAAATGCCAAGAAACTGGTATGTTAAACCCAGTATTATATATACAGGGTGTCCCAACTAAAAGGTAACAGAGGTGTTTTTGGGTATTTTTGGAGAAACGATCGGACACGTCGATTTTGTTTGCAAGGGGGACACTTTTTGTCTTGTGTGTGTATGTGTGTATGTCTGTCCGTAGTACGATAGCTCCTAAGCCGCTGAACCGATTTTCAGGCAAAATAACGAACTGATTAGATTTTGGTCAAAGTTCATTGATGATATAAACAGTTTTTTTACAATTTTTTTTTAAATTCTTACTTTTTAACGGAGCATCGCCTCAATATGCGCTTTTCGGAATATAGTAGAACACGTTTTGCTCTTAAAACTTCGTAGTAGCTTTAGTTTCTGAGATATTTACAAAAAACTGTTTTCAAGGCTGATATAAGATGGCTTCACTTGAAGTGTGCTAATCAGTGGCGTATATAAGGAGGGGCCTGGGGGGCCCGGCCCCCCCCCCCCCCGAAGCTAAGATTTTTTTAGATATTTTCCACATATTTCCTGAATACAAACATAAAATAGCATAAATACGGCCTCATGGGGCCTCGGGCCCCCCCAAACTACCTCGGGCCCACCCCGAAATTTTTTTCTATATACGCCACTGGTGCTAATAGTAGGCTAGCTAGGAAGGCATCAGATCCGTCATGGATCCATTTATTCAGTTTAGTACCTAAGTAAATTTTTGTATATAATTTCGCTCAACATTTTCTTCTGCGAAAATTCTCAATAGTGATTCCTAACAGAGTGCGCAGGCCCTAAATGTTAAATTAGTGGCCGACAAAAATTAATTAAGTAATAACAAATAATTTTTAGTTAAATCCAAAAAAAAAACGTTTGTCATACAAATTAGATGCTTTGACGGCCGTATCCCCATCCCATACATGTCAAAATATTGAGTGAAAAAAAAACAACTGTAAAAAATTGGTAACGGGCTAATTTTCTTTCTGCCGCTTAAAAAATATGTTTGAAAGCGAATTGCAATGCAAGGCCAACACAAAAATAGAGGCCACGACCCTGAAAAAATCAGCTGTTCTCCCGGGGTTGAATTTTACATTGGGTCTTATGGGAGGTCAGACGTTTTTTTCTGATATTTTCAAAATGGCACTACAGATTTCCGCAAAATTTCAGTGAAATATTCTCAGACACCATCCCGATATTCCACCAAAGGTTTGTAAGGAAGCAACTTGATTAAAAGGTTAAAATCTTCAAGATTTAGCATTCCTTATTTTGAATTCAAATTACCCGCCATGTACCACATGCCAACTGTTATATTTGACATGTATTTGACTTTGTCATATGTGTTTGTCACATTCGCTTCTGCTTTAAACTTAATTTTTGTGTGAGCTAATGAAGCGGCTATGAAAAATTAGGGCTTACTATATATTTAAAAAAAATTGTTCTGCCAGAATAAAGTAAAAACAATCTCAAAAACGGCTTTATTAAAAAAAAAATCAAATATCCATGAACCGTCATTCCAACTTCAATATGTTAAAGACAATCAGCTGTGTCGTAACGTGACCATCAAAAAAAAAAATCAGCCCCGGATGTGACGTCAACAAAGTGGAGGATCGTGGCCCGTCCATTTTGATAGCCCTGTGTGAGCTAATGAAGTGGCTCTGAAAAATTAAGGATTACTATAGATTAAAAAAATTGTTCTAAAAGAATATAGTAAAAACAATCTCAAAACCGGGTTTATTTAAAAATAAATCAAATATTCATGAACCGTCATTTCAACTTCAATATTTTAATGACAATCAGCTGTGTCGTAACGTGACCATCAAAAAAAAAATCAGCCCCGGATGTGACGTCACAAAGTGGAGGATCGTGGCCCGTCCGTTTTGATAGCCCTGTGCAATGTTGTATATTATGCTTGGTTTAGTCATTCCGATGCTCTAAAGATATCTGGGCTTGCGCACTGATATTGTCCGGCCAGAATAATATGATGCACAAAAGAGATGGCTTCAATTAGCGATATCATTCTGTGTCCAGTGGCGTGCTATAATTTTTTCATTCATCATTATTAGGTATTAATTTTATATTTTACTCCTCCTAAGCCTTTTTTGCTGGAAAACTCCATACATTTTTTTTCTTAAAAATAAATATGTTTTCAAAACTTTTATATTTATTTTATTATATGGGTACCTACCTAGAAATCTAAAAAAATACCAATTGACTTTCTAAAATTGCAAAAATCCAAAACCATTCCTTACATCATTAAAATTGGAAATCCACACAGTTTTATTTTAAAAAATAATAAATGATACGCAACTGTTTCTTTAGAATGTGTAGGAAAATAATAGAAAACAATTTTTTTTGGTTTAAAAATTCTGAAACCTCCCTTAACCGGACGGAAATCTCTGACAACGCCGGGACGGAGCTCTGCACGACATGGGCATTAATATTATGTAGTATGTTGGCAACAACGCACTCTGGAGCCGGGGAATTACCTTTTTACGTTTTAACGCGGAGACTTAATACTTCTGTCGTATTTACAAAATATTTTATTCGGCGGGACTGCTGTGTTTTATTTTTATTGTTCAGTTGGGTAGTAATAACTCTCTATGAAATTGCGCCTAGTAAAAAACTTTTTAGTTTACGTGAAAAAATGGAACTTGTTAACGTTTCGAAGAAGGAACATCTATCAGCACGCAAGATCGCAAAAAAATTTAAAATCGGAAAGACTCAAGGAGCGAAAATTGTTAATAAATTTATATTAAAATTTCGCAGTTCCCTCTGATAAGCGGATACCTCCAATAAGCGGACAAAATCGACCAAACCGTGAGTGTCCGCTTATAGGAGGTTTCACTGTATATGTTTATTAGTGAAAGCTACACTTAAGCTAAGTATAAAAATTAGTGTGACTAATCTCTAAGTATAGGAAATATCTCTGGCAACATTGGCAAAAAATTAAATATTCAATATTTGCCATTTTGCCAGAGATGTTTATACTATTTTTTATACTTGGCTTAAGTATAGCTTTTACTAATAAACATATATACTAGACATCTGAGTCCTGAAGGGGAAAAAGCTAGAGATATCCCAAAAAAATTACCCCAAAGTTAAATTCGCCCCGTCTGTTTAAAAACACAGGAAAAAAAATCGGCGACACGCTAGAAGCTTACCTTCTTTTATTTATCAGTAGTTCCGCACTTTCACCGGCCGCGGCCTTTTCTTGTGGTTGGAATTTCGGTCTTAAGCTTAACACCACGTGTGACTTCTATCAGTTTCTTTTCGGAAGTGAGTTTCTTCATTCCCCTGTTAAACACAGGGTGGCGCTTCAAACACCCAGCGTGTGTAAAAACGCGCATGATTTTTTCCAAAATGATCAGGTGATCAAAAAGAAAATAACTTTCAACAAAGGGAGAAATCATCACCTGATCGGAATTTTCCCAAAGGACTTTTTTTTTTAAGGTTTTTGCTGAAAGCCCAAAAATATCAAAACAAACTTAACTTAACAAAAATAACTGGCAGCATTAAACATTCCGCCCACCATAAAAATTCCCAATTTTTATAGAAAAACCCAAAAAACTAAAAAATCAAAAATAAGGGTATTGAATTACCCAAAGGGTCTAAACAATAAATTAGCATTTTTGCAACAATAATTTTATCGCAATAACTATGTTCATACTTAAGTTAATTCAAATAAGCATGATTCACGCTACACAAGGCTTTGAAGTTTGGTTACTGGCTGGGTAACGGACATACCTTCACCAAACTACGGTCAAGTAATCCTTTCGCGGTTTTTACTTGCACGACACGGGGGATTCTATCTGGACTCGAGTAAATTTTTTAAATTCTACCGAGCGACCACTTCAGTGCAGCGACGTAGCGTGGGGGGGGGGGGGGCGGGGGGTTCATCATCGCCCCCCCCCCCCCCCCCCCCGCCTCGAGGGTAGTGGCGCCCCATTGGTGGCCAAAGCGCCCTCAGCTTTATTAAGTCGGGCCGGCAACGGCCAATTGAGTGGGCGCCAAAGGAAACTAACGACATGAGGACTTTTTTTTTTTTGGTCGCAAGATTTGTGAGAGGCGCCCGTTTGAGCTGTCGGCCCCCCCCTCACACATGATGACCATTTTTGTTTTTTTTTTTGGTCGCAAGATTTTTTTTGAGCTTTGAGAGGCGCCCTTTTTAGCTGTCGACCCCCCCCCCCCCCCGCCCTTTCGGGCACGCTACGCCGCTGCTTCAGTGGGGTTAGGTTTTCCAAAAAATTCAGAATAAAACAAAAACAAACATAACTGGCAGCATTAAACATATACATTACTAAGAAAAAAAGTTCCTCGATTTTAAAACTTTTTTTGCATTTTGCGACTAAGCCCATCGGAAGGGTTCATATAGACATTTTTTCTTAGAATTGCTTACTGACCAATTCTATTAATTAATGTTTGCTGACAAAGAAATAAGTTCCAAAAAACTTCACGGCCTCCCCCCCCACTAAATGTTTATTGCGAAAAAAACATCTCTTTATCACAAGCCAAATCTTATTAAATAGTTTTAGTATAATACCTATGACAATACCCCAGTAGAGGATAGGGTCTCTAGTTTTAGGAAGACGTCAAAAGCAATACGGAAAGTGTTAAAAGCTTTGCGTAACTCTCTAATATTGGCAGCCTTTCGGCAAAATAGTACATAAAATGTCAAGACTGGGCAATAACATTAGTGCTAAATTGGCTACAAAAGCTAAATTTTAATTATAACTTTAAAATCGCTAAATATATGTTTTTAAACTTAAAGTTTCACTCTAGGCTTTGTCGTTTTTGGTTAACATCAGTGACGGATCCAGGGATTTTTAATTATTAGCTACAGGGTGTCATACTTAATAATTTTCTTCGATTTTTGTTATAATTTCCTTACACGTTACAACAGACAATAGAAATTTTGTGGAGTATGCACTATAACAAAGGCTAATAATAAATAAGCAAAATTGACAGAATCAAACTTAAGAAACCAAAATATATACAAATTTATAAATTTTTAATATTTATTAAAGAAAAACCCAAAAAGGAAAAATTATTTCCATAAAGGGTAAAAAACTAAATATAAGGTACAACATTACATTACAGTTTAGGTACTTGAATTAGAGGAAAATCGCCTAATTTTAGATAGTTGCCTAATTTTGGACACCGCATTATCTCAAAATCCGTTTACAGTTTCCTTCAATTCAAACCACAAAACGAAGCGCCTCTAACATAAAATGATTCTCTGTGAAGCGCATAGTTCGACTGTTCACCACTAGGTGGTAACATGATGTAACATGTGTTTAATTGTGAAAACGAGTTTTTTGTTGCTCCACGTGTAAACCATTATTAAAAGGTAAGTACTTAGCCTAGGAAAGTGTAATTTGGCAAGGATGTACAAGAATAGTTGTAGAACAAGAGTATGTATTTGAAATAAGAATTTCTCTCACGGACTTTTTGATATTAGTCGAATAACCTAGAATATAAAGGTTGCCTAATTTTGGATAGGAAGTTATACCTAAATTTGGATATCGAAAATTAGGAACACATGTAGGTAGTATAGGGTATCCAATTTTGGGAACCCTATTTTTAAATTTGAAAAAGTGCTTTGTTTTACTTTGGTCGATTTTTTGTATTCTTTAGGGTTGAAATATATATTTTTGTGAGCGTACCTTGTTTTTATTGACGTAACAACATATTTTAGGAACAGAAGAATTAACAATATATGTTTTCGTCACACAAAAAAAGTTAAAATAAAAAACTATCCAAAATTAGGCGACCTTCCTATAATATTTAAGAAAAGAGCAAAATTAACACTTCTTAAATACTCTGCCAATATATGGGCCCCTAAGCTCACACTAGGTACTACAGTTATAGTGTACCTGTGAGCAAATATAACTAAAAACTGTAATATATGGTATTCAACTCCAGACTAAATTACCTCTCGTTTGATACCACACAAGCCATGTTTTGACTTAAACTCAAATTTTTGAAACTTCCCCCCCCCCCTTAAAAAAAACAAAAATTAAAATGTATTTTCTTCAACTCCAGACTCAATTACCTTTCGTTTGATATCACACATGCCATATTTTCATGTAAACTCTAATTTTTGAAATATACCCCCACCCTTTTTTTTAACTAAAATTTATTTTGTTTAACTCCACACTCAATTACCTTTCGTTTAATATCACACACGCCATATTTTCACATAAACTCTAATTTTTGAAATCTACCCCCACCCTTTTACTTGGCTTGTGTTCAGTGGATTTTGTTCATTTTTAAATGGGACCATCTCGACCCAAGACCCAGGCTAGGTACCAAATTTCATTGAAATCGGGCAAGCGGTTTTTGAGTTATGCGCGTTGGTCGTTACAGACAGACATACAGACAGACAGACAGACAGACAGACATACAGACAGACAGACAGACACCACAACAAAAAAGTTTCAAAATCATCTGAAACGCAAAGATATATAAAAATTTTTGAAATCGGAGCAACTTTTTTTTTTCGAAAAAATTAGGATCACCATAGCTCACACTACTATAGTATAGTATATGTGTGAGCTAAAATATTTGCACATAAGAACTAAAAAACTAAAATAAACTATATATATTTTTTCTTTGAACCTACACTAATCTTTGATTATATTTATTGATTTTACTATTTACAAGACGCTAGTCATACCAAGTGTACTTTGGCTGCCTGACTTCCGCATGCGCAGATCTACCAATATTATTTACCTCATGTATTACAAGAGATGAACGGGGTGATTTTTACTTGATTCTAACCACATGAAAATAGAAAGTTTCAAAAACCTAACCTAACGAAACCTAATCAAATCTAACCGAACCGTAAATAGGTGGAAGCCTTGACGTGAAAGGGCACCCTTAAAAAAAAAAAAAAACTAAAATGTATTTTGTTAAACTCCGGACTCAATTACCTTTCGTTTGATATCACACACGCCATATTTTCACTTAAACTCTAATTTTTAAAATATACCCCCACCCTTTTTTTAAATAAATTAAAATGTATTTTGTTTAACTGCAGACTCAATTACCTTTCGTTTGATATCACACACGCCATATTTTCACATAAACTCTAATTTTTTTAATCTACCCCCACCCTTTTATTTGGTTTCTGTTCGGTGGATTTTGTTCATTTTTAAATGGGACCATCTCGACCCAAGACCCAGCCTAGGTACCAAATTTCATTAAAATCGGCCAAGCGGTTTTTGAGTTATGTGCGTTGGTCGTTACAGACATACAGACAGACAGACAGACAGACAGACGGCGCAACAAAAAAGTTTCAAAATCATCTGAAACGCAAAGATATATAAAAAATTTTGAAATCGGAGCAACTTTTTTTTATCGAAAAAATTAGGATCACCATAGCTCACACTACTATAGTATAGTATATGTGTGAGCTAAAATATTTAAAATGAATTTCTATATATCGAGAACAGAACCTAAAAGTAAGCTTTTTCATACTAAGAATGGTCCAATATTTGTTGAAAAGAATGACTACCAATCAGAAATTTTTTTACATTTTTCTAGGCACCCTGATTCAGGACATTACAACCTACTTTTACCACTTCAAGAAAACTTTTGTATAGAATGTGACAAAATTTTTAAAAACAAAACCGGTCTTAGTATTCACAATAGCAAAATTAATCTGATTATATGCAGCCAAAACTCCAAGGGCAGTTACGAAAATCATAATTTTTCTTCTACCGATGTATTCTCAAATGTATTCTCAACCTCAAAGAATTTTCAAAATCGATCTATAAATCAATTCAATAATCGGAATACACCACAAATAGACAAAAAAATACCCTCAACTATAAATTATTAAAATATAGATAGTACTTTTATGATACAATATTTTACCCAATTAAAATCTAAGAAAATCATAATAAAGATAATTCCAAGAGGTGCAAGAGCTCTTATTTCTGAGGAACTTTCTACAATCCTAAGATAAGAATACCAAACACAACAGAAAATTGACATTAACCTCACTTGTTAAGAATAATTGATCCACATGGATCAAAAATAAAAATATTATGATAAGCGAGCTGCTTCTTTTGTATAAAGTTGATCAAGAGACTATTTCCAAGAAATCACAGAAAAAATTTGCCGACAACAACCAAAAATTACTAGCAAGAGTACAGGCCAAAATTTCTAAAAGAGATCTTAAAAATGCACTTAGGCTTCTTAGTTCCAACGACACCATTGCCCCACGTAATGAAGAAACTCTTGAAATTTTAAAGAAGAAACACCCACTTCCTCAAGAAACCCAAGAATTTTCTGAAAATGATTCAATTAATTTTAATTCTGATTTTAGTATTTCAGAAAAGGATTTTAAAAAGCAATTTTTTCATTCAATCAAGGTTCTTTCGGAGGGCTAGATTCACTAAAACCACGACATCTTAAGGGTTTAGTAGGGGAAGGAGTCAATGCTTTCCAGCGTAAGTTACTTACTTCCTTAAATTTATTTTTAATTCATCTTTTTAAAGGTCTTGTTCCAAATCAAATACGAGAAATTTTTTATGGAGCAAACTTATGCGCATTCAATAAAAAGCACGGGGGTATTCGGCCCATTGCGGTAGATCTTTGCTATCGGAGATTGAAAGAGATTGAAAGACCTGAAAGCAACGCATGGCTACATGCTCTTCCGTCTGCGTCGTTAGGAAACCTTCTTGATAAAAATACTTTTCAGATATCAAATGGTCTAAGGCTTGGTCTCCCTGTTTCCGGCGTGCACGTCTGCATTTGCGGCGAAAATGCAGGCCCACATGGGCTAAGCTGTAAAAAAAGGGCAGGGCGTGCATCAACGCACAGGCAGATCAATGATATTATCAAGAGGACTTTAGTTTCGGCTGAATGTCCTTCCATATTAGAACCTTTGGGAATATGCCTAAGTGATGGAAAACGAGCAGACGGAATGACGTTGATTCCCTGGAAATATGGAAAACAATTATTATGGGATGCAATATGCACCCATACTTTAGCAAAAAGTTATTTAGACAAAACTTCGAAATCTAAAGGCCCGCGGCAAAATTATCGGAACAAAATATAATCAGAAAATATTCGGAATTGATAAACAGAACAGGGCCCTTAGGTGATGAGGCAAAAAATTTATTTTAGAAATAAGTGCAAAATTACAAAAGAATCAAAAAATTATATCATCCAAAGAATAAGCTTGGCAGTACAACGGGGAAATGCAGCATCGGTTTTAGGCACAATGAAAGAAGAACCTGGATAAACCATCTTAAAAACGTTCTCGTAGCAAATGGATACACTCACAGCGACATAGATAAATGTATACGACCAAAGCCGAGCACTAGAAGTAACAGTAGTGGTCGACTGAGCAGCCGTGAAGTTATTTCAAGAGCCTTTCTGCCCTACATCCCTAGAGTGACAGATAGGATCGGACGTATTCTGGGAAAACACAACATAAAAACGATCTTCAAGTCATCTAAGAAGATCGAGAACCACCTCAGATCTGCGAAGGATATAAGGAACCCACTAACTTCTTCGGGGGTATACCGCATTCCCTGTACCTGTGGAAGTGTCTACATCGGAACAACCAAACGGTCCGTAAACACAAGAATCAAAGAACACAAAGCCAACTGTCGACTCGGACAAAAAATCCGCAGTTGCAGACCACACACCAAACAATGAAGACCACCGAATAAAATTCGAAGACACACAAGTTCTCTGCGCTTCCTCTTCATACTATCCAAGACTCTATAGAGAAGCAATCGAAATTCATAAACACCAGCAGAACTTCAACAGATCTGAAGAAACTCTTAAAATTAACAGAACATGGGTACCGGTTCTTAAAAACACTAAACGGCTCGCTTACAATAACAAAACTGAATCAAGGGAATGTGACCAATCACCGACCAGCTCTGATATACGCCCCGCCCACCACAGCGTATATAACCTGCGGCCGCGACAGACTAACCACCAGTCTTCGAGAAGCCGACAAACAGTCAACATCTCCTGAAGATGCCATCCACTCGAGATGGCGAAACGTCGAGAACGAATTTCCAACGACGACGGCCGAACAGCCCGAAAGCACACTCACCAAGTTTGTTTTAATTTTTGGTATATTTAGTTTATAAGGCAGTTTATAGTTTGTGGATATTAATAATACTACAGGATTTGTAAATTATAGATTAAAATATAATTATTTAAAGAAAATTACAATTAGTCAAAAATATTACCAAATCTTTTTTTTTTTTTTTTAAACAGTCGAACCTCTATAACTCGAACTTCAAGGGACAACCAAAACAGTTCGAGTTATAGAAATTCGAGCTAAAGAGGTTAAAATACATATAAAAAATGAAGGGACCATTTAAAAGGTTCGAGTTGTAGAGAGGTTCGAGTTATAGAGGTTCGAGTTAGAGAGGTTCGACTGTAAATGTAGTGCTAATTTTACTATTTCCTGTTTTTATTAACGGGCCTTTCGACATCGATAAAAATCTGTCTTAAGATTTTTTGGTAAATTTAATAGCTTATGAAAAAATTAATTTTTACAAAAATTGACAAATTTATACCTATTGTAAAGGTTACTTGGCCACACTGTATCTCCTTTTTTTTTTTGAAAAAAAGTAATGAAATATAATCATAATGAATCACAAAATTAATTTACGTTATCAAATTTTTAACTGTTCAAATTCACAGTTTTCCCCCAGTCCCCAAACTTGCCAAATGACATAACTTCGAAACTTTTTGTCAATTTTGGGCTTCCGCACGATCCCTTCAGTGTTTGAAAGGTCTATACAGGGTGAGTCAAAAATGGCGAAATTAAGAAGGATTATTCTAAAATCATATATAAACACAGGTCCGCAAACGTTTAGTCACAGATCTCTAAGACGTTCAAATTTATTTATAATAAGTTGCTGATAAATTCTAAAATATAAAAAAAACTGCTTTGATTGATTGAGATTTTGATTTTTCGTACTTTTTGTGTCTAGCACAGTTATTGAAAAAAAATCATAACAAAAATATTTAATTTAAAAAAAACCAAGTACGCGAAAATGGTATTCCGTAAAAAGAATTGAGATATAAGTAAAGCAAGTTCTCCAATACAAATTTCGAAATGAAAGGTTTTTGCTAATTTGGAAATGTGTTTTTAAACTTTGCTGTTACAGCCAATCTTCTTTTAGGAGTCATTTGCAGCCGTAATAGTTAAGTTTAGAAAAATATTTCCATACTAGTAAGAACCTTTCATTTTGAAATTTGTATTGGAGAACTTGGCTTTACTTTTTTTTCAATTCGTTTTACTAAATACCATTTTCGCGTACTTGCCTTTTTTTACATAAAATGTGTTTGTTATGATTTGACTCCTTTTTTAAATGATTTGGATAATATTTAAAGTTTAAAGTAGTAAAATATGCGGAATATGGTTAAAAACAAAATTAATTCCTATGACTTTATCATAGTTCCTATCAGCCTTCCAAAGCTCAGCTCTCTAGCGTTTCTGGAAGTGGGCAGTGTTAATTTTAAATACCTTTACATTTATAGGGGAGGGAAGTAAATTAAAATTTTGTTGTTCTTAATTTTTTTTCTATGGTTTTATCCTAGTTCTTGCCAGTCTGACAAAGCTCAGCTCAAAGCTCAGCTTTCTAGCGTTTCTGGAAGTTGACAAGCTACTTTGCATGTATAGAAGAGGGTAAATTAGAATTTTGGGGGAGTTTGCTAAATTTCAGCTTTATAGCATGTCTGGAAGTACAGTAGAATTTTGATGATCTATACACGAGTGAGTGAGTGAGTGGGTGAGTGACAACTTCCACGTTTTTTCAAAGAAGAAGTTCATGAAACTTGGAGAATTTGTTAACTCTATGAAAGTCTACGACTGTGCACAAGCTTGATTTTCGTAGCTCATTCCGAAGTAGAGTTTTAGATAGGTCAAATATGGGCTGAAATGTTTCAAGAAAAGATGGTACAGCAGTTTGCGCGAACTTGACAAGGCACTGCCGTGCGCCCAGATAAAAACAATTTTTTTCATTTGCTTAATTTGCACATTTTTAGTTTTAAAATAAGCCAAGAAATCACCCCTCTTAATTTGTCCACCTACTTATGACTTACCCTGTACATTACGGTGACCCATACCAGCAGGAACTGTGTGCTGGATCTGCAACTAATATAAACAACCACTTCTTATAGTTTCGCTTTTTATAACCGTACCGGGACCGTGAGAACTTACAAACTTGTGTGGGTGTCCATTTGGGCAGTTTTTCGGAACCAAAACGAGCAAGGAAGCTAACAATTAATAATCATAAAAAATAACTGAAATTCAACCTGACATTTAAACGAAAATAGCATAACAGTCCTATGTTAAAAATTAAATTATTAATAACCGGACATGTATGTTCATTAAACAAGGCCCATTCTTAAAAAAAGGTCAGGTGTTGGACCCTCATGGATCGTTCATACTCGTCTTTTGTCTAGTCTTTTGTCTTGGTTTAGTCATATGTCTTGTCATAAGAAAGTTAAAACCACTGTTTCTTATGGGAGTGTTCATACAATGTTTTTGCTTTTGTTTTTGATTAGTCTTTGTCTTAAGAGTTGCCAACTTTCAATCCTTAGGACAAGGACTAAGACGAGTGACAGACATCAGCTGATATTTGTTGTTTTTTTTACAGGGCGTCCGAAGAGCGCAAGCGCGCGGTCGAAATTTTGAAGTTACCGCCATTAATCATGTTTTTAACAGAAAATCTCAACCTAACCTCAAAATTTTATTTGTTTTTATTTTCTTTTTCGCTTTTGTTCTTTCGTGTCGGTGTTTCGTGCACAAATTAGGTTAAATAAGATTGTTTTGTGTAGAAAATGACTTTTGAAAAGGGGCCTTTTTATTGAAATTGAATTTTTTTTTCAGTGGGTTATGACTAAGACTAATCAAAAACAAAAGACGAGTATGAACAGCCGATTTTGTTTAAGACAGCTAAGACTAATCAAAGGACAAAGACTAATCAAAAACAAAAGACTAAGACGAGTATGAACAATACTTCATTAAGATTCATCTGCAATTAATTGACCAAGAGGTTCGGATCGGTTCGGTTAACACCGATTTCGACCTGTCAAAGTAAGGACAGGGGATCTAGTTAAAGGAAATTTTAATTTTTTATGTATTTTTGGGTCTAAAAACAACAATATTATTTGTTCCCGATTTAAATTTGCCGCCAAACTTCCATGAGATGGATTTGTATGAGAGAAAGAAAGACGGAACCAGTATACATGAAAAGAAAGAAGAGAGTTGCTCATGCTAGGCCCGGCCCCTTTTTATGATTTTGTCCGATTTTGTCCGGTTTTGATAAAAGACTTTATACTAAACTTCGATTTTGTTCTTGTCTTGTTTTGATGAATGACGTTTTTGTATAATCTTTGGTCATTACGAATTGCGTTTTTGCCATTGGATTTATATACTATTAGCTCACACATATACTATACTATAGTAGTGTGAGCTATGTTGATCCTAATTTTTTCGAGAAAAGAAAAGTTGCTCCGATTTCAAAATTTTTTATATATCTTTGCGTTTCAGATGATTTTGAAACTTTTTTGTTGCGCCGTCTGTCTGTCTGTCTGTCTGTATGTCTGTCTGTAACGACCAACGCGCATAACTCAAAAACCGCTTGGCCGATTTCAATGAAATTTGGTACCTAGGCTGGGTCTTGGGTCGAGATGGTCCCATTTAAAAATGAACAAAATCCGCCTAACACACACCAAATAAAAGGGTGGGGATAGATTTCCAAAATTAGAGTTTATGTGAAAATATGGCGTATGTGATATCAAACGAAAGGTAATTGACCCTGGAGTTAAACAAAATACATTTTAATTTATTTAAAAAAAGGGTGGGGGTATATTTCAAAAATTAGAGTTTAAGTGAAAATATGGCGTGTGTGATATCAAAACGAAAGGTAATTGATTCCGGAGTTTAACAAAATACATTTTAGTTTTTGTTTTTTTTAAGGGTGGGGGTTAATTTCAAAAATTTGTGTTTAAGTCAAAACATGGCTTGTGTGGTATCAAACAAAAGGTAATTTAGTGTGGAGTTGAATAAAATATATTTTAGTTTTTAGTTATATTAGCTCACACGTACACTATAACTATAGTACCTAGTGTGAGCTTAGGGGCCCATATATTGGCAGAGTATTTTCATTTATGATCTTGGACGATTTTGTTTTTGTCATTTATGACGATGAAATAAAAAAATAAGGTAAAAGCAAATACTCTGCCAATATATGGGCAGCTAAGCTCACACTAGGAACTATAGTGTACGTGTGAGCTAATATAACTAAAAACTGAAATATATTTTATTCAACTCCAGGTACCAAATATCATTAAAATCGGGCAAGCGGTTTTTGAGTTGGTCGTTACAGACAGACATACAGTCAGACAGACAGACAAAGAGACGGCGCAACAAAAAAGTTTCAAAATCATCTGAAACGCAAAGATATATCAAAATTTTTAAAATCGGAGCAATTTTTTTTCTCAAAAAAATTAGGATAACCATAGCTCACACTACTATAGTATAGTCGTAGTGTGAGCTAAAATGATATGCAATTAAGTGTTTAAGCCCATTAACTTTGGGGCGAGGTTAATTGATTTTGACGTATATTCTACAGGGCCTTTGAAAATAGTATAAAATGCCGCCCCCGCCTTTTAATTCACTTAAATCTGTAAATATTTTACTGATTTAGTAATGTAATTAAGTTCAAATCTTTAAAAAGTTATGTAGTTATTTTTTCAGAAACTATATTTACTAATGTTCATGAAACACAAAACACAAGCTTACTAATTACCTAGGTACTTACCTGCTAGCTAAAAAACACATAAACAATATAAAACAAGGGGGGGCGGGACAAGGGGGTAATGTCACCCCCCCAAAACGGTGTCCTTACCTGTTACTCTGACGCATGAAAAATGTGAAAAAACCTATTTTTCATCTTGCCGACGCCCTTGATACAAAAAACAGTTATTTGTAAAAAAAATATTTTTATTAGAAGATAGTGGTGC
Organism: Aspidapion aeneum; assembly: GCA_963576565.1. Lineage (NCBI taxonomy): Eukaryota > Metazoa > Arthropoda > Insecta > Coleoptera > Brentidae > Aspidapion > Aspidapion aeneum. The sequence goes on from OY755039.1 coordinate 8,865,770, forward strand.
GAGCTGTTGTTGCAGAAAGTCACAAACTTACAGGAATGTTAAAGATCACCAACCCTATATTTATGGCGACATTTAAAACTTTACGACTTTTTGCAACCTAAAAGCCAGCCATCAACATGGAGAATATGAAAATAATTAATTATAAGACCAATCTCGGACCTAGGTATAATGAAATGGTTTCTCGCACTTCAGGGACTAAATTCGTTACTTTGGGCCCTCGTTTCAGGAACTAAAGTGCTACCTTCAGTGGCGTATATAGAAAAATGTTTCGGGGGGGGGCGAACAGTTTGGGGGGGGGCGAACAGTTTTGGGGGGGCCCGAGACCCCATGAGTCCGTATTTTATGCTATTTTATGTTTGTATTCATAAAATATGTGGAAAATATCCAAAAAAACCTTAGCTTCGGGGAGGGCCTGGGCCCCCCAGGCCCCCCCCTTATATACGCCACTGGCTACCTTAGTCCCTTGTTCCCCTCGTTTTTTTTTATATTTATTTATTACTAAAAACAATGTGATACTAAAATAAAACACAATAGAAATATTACTGCTGCTTTAGCAGCAGCTTTAATTTCCATTTTTAGTTTAGCGACGCGATTTAACGATTTATGCAAAAAAAATTACTTTTTAATTAAGCTTTATTGTTTACGCCCTGCATTTGTTGCACCTCAAATACCTTGGCAACTAATTCTTTCGCACACTTTTCGAATATAGTCCCAATTGTCTACCACCCGACATTATTTTGATTAATTTTCTTTAATATTTTTTTGTGAAAAATGAAGTGCGAAATAGTAGTTTACCTAACTAGTGCGGAAAGTGCCTCTTTTCCGCACGCGATTGCAGATGGCCAAACGACGCGATAGCGGAGTTTGGCCAGCAATCAAGTGCGGAAAAGACACTTTACGCACGAGTTAGGTACATTATTTTTTCTATAAGCGTGAGGAAAAAACTAAAAATTAATCAGAAAATTATTTATATTCAAAACATTTTAATCAAATCAATTATTATTATTAACATTAATATTAAAGGTGCAGTTTGTAGCGTGCTGTAAGTTGATAGCAGAGGCAAGTGTTTTCTCAAATGAAGTGGCAGATTTGAAACTTGGGTTTTGGTTCTCCACTGCGTTCTCCAAGTTTTCGGAAACATCTGTTGCAACTGTGGTCATGCATTTGGGGCTGGATTGAGGCACTTTGGAAGGTTGTATGGTAGAAGAAAGTTGCTGACTAGTTGAAGGACCAGGGTGGCTGAACTTCAAAATTTTATTCGAAATATTTTTTTGGAATCCAGTTGAACTGTCAAGGTACCCTTCTGCGACACTTGAAGATTTCCATCCACCGAGTCGTTTGATATTGGTTATTCCTTCGCCTGAATCTGCCAACATTGTTGCGGCAGAACGTCGGAAGCTGTGGCCCGTGTATAATTCTGGATTTGAAAGCTTCAGATAGCAGACATCTGATGGCATTTTACCGAATGTATTAATTCCAATGCATTGTACCGTACATGCTCCTTTTTTGTAGTTTACGAAGAACCGTCTATGTGGGGTCTCTGGTTTCCTTAAGTTGACATATTTTCGGATCAATTGGAGAAGTTTTTCATTCTCGGCTTCTTCTGAAATAGCAAAACTTCTAAATGTATGGTTTTTTGAGTCAGGAATTTTTATAATGATCATATTTCCTTTTTCTTCAATGTCATCTAGGCACATTTTTGCTAGTTCTTCACGGCGACATGCGCCCGCCAAACCAAAAATCGTGGCAACTTTTATATGCAAATAAACTAGGTCAGGAGCTTCGCTTAAAAACTTGAAAATTTCTTCTTTTGTGAAGATTTTTGCCTTCTTGTGTCTGAATCCAACGTTTTGTTTATTCAAGTAGGCCGTAACTTTAAAAAAATTGCTTAAGTCAACGTTTTTTCTGAGTTTTATTACACTTTTGAGCATAAAATACCTCGACCAAAGGGTATTCGGTTTGCACGTTTTGGAAATTTCGGAGAAATATGCCAAAAAAACAGCTTCTTGAAGGGATTTGATGCCTTTAGCGTGGCACCATCTCTCAAACTATTTTCCTTCTCATACCTGTGACGAGATTTTGAAGGAAGCAGGTCCAAATTAGCGATTCTAGCGGCTTCTAGAACTGACTGGGGTAGATCTTCGTCCGAAGAATCCATTGAAAATCTGATTTTTTTGTTTGAAAAATTCAAAAGACGCTTGTATCTGCAAAATTGGCTTTGTTTTGACAGTTTGTTTGTACTTTGTTGCTATGGTGATTTAAGATGCCAAATCTAAAACCACTAGTGTTCATTGTTGTTTGACATTGACAATGACGATATTTATACCGGGGAGGTTAAAAACTTATAATTTGAATCTATTTTACTGAAAACTTTATTTTATCGAAAATATTGAAAATATAGCAGAATTTTAGTCAAATTGAATATTTTTAGGATATTTCGTGTGGTAGGAAAGATACAAATGTATTTTGAACGGTCTAAATGTTATAGAACACCTCAAAATCGTAACAAATTTACTTTTCCGCACTAGTGCGGAAAAAATATTTTTCTGCACTAGTGCGGAAAAGTGGCACTTTCCACACTAAAATGCGTGCGGAAAAGTGGACTTTTCCGCACGCTTATAGAAAAAATAATATATGTACCTCTGGACTAAAGTGTCTTTTTATCTCTTGACGAATTGTATCCCTCTCACCGGTCAAGCTACCAACTTTTCACCTCGTGATAAAAAGTTATACCCTTAGGGCTTGTCCTTAAATTATGTAACGCAAAAATTCAGGATTTTAGACCCCCCCGAACCCAGTGGCGGTTTCTCCATAAGTGAACATGTGCACGTGCATTCCCAAATTTTACTTTAAAAAATACTAAAATTTAATTAATAATTACCCCAAACGGAAATCACTAAAGACTGGAATATTACCTACAATTAATACCCGGTATGTATGTGTATTCGTGTTCAAACCACCTGCGGTGCATGCTGGCGGATGCGCTATATAGTTAGTTCGAATCTAATTATTCACTTTTATTTGCTCCGTAGTTATTGTGTCGCATTCTAATTACGGAATATAGAAAGAGAGGACGACATGTCCCATTAGAATTTTACAGAACATAGAATCTGAACCTTCCTGCGGCAGTGCCTAGGACAGATTTTGTGCAAAAACTAGCCTCAATGCCGCCCGCACCCCTGTGACGCCCCCCGCACCCATGGTTCGCGTTGCTTGTTAGAGGAGCTCAAGGGCACTTTTAATTAGTGCACTTAGACAATTTGGCATAGTGATGTGCAACGATTACTTTTGCAAGTATTGAGTAGATACTGATACTTCCTATTCGAGTATTAGATTTTATTATTATTTATATTATATTATCGGTAAATCCAATCTATAAATATCGGTCCAAATGACTACAAGTACTCCAAACTCGTTACTCATACGGCCGATGCCGATACGATTGATACGAAAGTAACACTTCGGCTTCGGTCCCATTCGGCATTCGAGTAACGAGTATTTGGTGTCGAAGGATATTCGATTACTTCGAATCCGCCCATGTATCAGATATTAAAGTATCGAGTAGATAGCACACCACTAATTTGGCATTATCGTTTGGCGGAAGTTTCTAATTCTGATAGCATTAGCGTGCAATATTTAAAAACAATTAAATTTTCACCTTTGCCATTAGAAGAGAAAATATGTAAACTAGGTATGATACATTTATTATTTATTTATAATTTCAATAATAATAGGTAGGTAACTAATATCTAACTAAATATCTAATTTTTTAATTATTTGCAAAAAAAAATCGGCGCAATATTTATTTATTTTTTTTGGTGTGCACTCCGAAAGCTTTTTACCACGCGCCGCCACTGCCCGAACCAAACCGAACCGAACGAACGAAACCAAAGAAAAACATCATTTAAAAAACATTAAGTGTAACGCAAAGCCTAACCCCCCCTCCCCCCTACTATACCCCACTAAGTGAGGTGCATTAGCGTTGCGAAATCTTCGCGCGCGTATTTAATTCGGATTGTCGAATTCAGGAAGATCAGATCACATTTTACTCGTTTGGGACGTTCGGATTATGGAGTATTTCATTAAAGAGGGTATACGGACTATCCATCCATTACAGTAAGTCAGGATTTAAAATACTTATTTTATTTATATTTTTGGTTCCAAGAGAACCAATGATGTCGTAGCATATACGTAATATTCCGTATATGTGTCGTAGGCGGTGGCGTACGAAGAAATGAATCCTGGGGGGGGGGATTGAGCGCGGATCGATATGCAGATATGGATTCTGGGGGAGCGGCTTGAGCAAAAATCGATTAATCGATCGATCGATTAATCTTGATTTTTGTCAAAATTCGTACCCCCCCCCCTTCTGCGTACGCCACTGGTTCTGTACATAAATCGGAACTTTTTTCAATAACCATCTCTTATTCTGATTAGATTTATAAATTTGAGAATTTGGAAATATACTACCAAGCACAGAAAAAGTATTATTTCCTAAAAATAATTTTCTCTGAGAACAGGCCTAGTCAAAGTGAAAAATGCCGACAATAGGTGGCGCTGCTGCTAGTAACATCTCAAAAATATTCGGTACAAAAGCCATGCAAGTCGCGGTTTAAAATTCTTGTAGAAAAGGCGTGAATCTAATGTGATTTTAACGTTGATAAAAATCACGTGAAACTAACGTAAAAACATTGCTGTTTTAATTTGATAATGGCGTTATTACAACGCAGTTTTTAGCAATGTTATTTTTTATAACGATAATGAATGACCTATTAAGCTTGTTTTCACATATGAAATAAACGTTTTTTTCTAGCAGCTTTTAAAATCAACGTTTTTTTTTCTCACGGCTTTTTTACGTGTTAAACACGTGATTGTGCTATGTGGGAGTACGCCTATGTTATATAACAAAGTAGGGCAGAAGTAGTTTTTCAGAAAAAATAATCATCAATTAAACTAGTAACAATGGTTACTAAGTTAGTAACCATTGCTAGTAATATTGAGTAATTATTTACCTTTTTATTTATATTACACAATTTTTACCCCACACCCTGCAAGGGAGAGGGAGGGTGGAATTAGCTAGAATAAATTAGTAATTATTTGTTGAATATATGCACAAAATTTTAACTTTATCTGATAAATACCCTTAAAGATATTTACTTTTTTCCGAAATTTAACCATTTTAAACCACTGTGCGCCGCTGACCTGAGGAACCAGAGACCCCCTTCTTAAGATATAACTTATTATAATATTTAGTTCTAGTAAAAAGTAATCAAACATAAATTGCAATTTGTGACAAAATTTACATTACATTTAAATAAATCATAAAAAATAACACAAAAAATAATTTATTTTTCAAAAATTTTCGCCTGCGGCACATTTTATTTAAATATAATTAAACTTTAGGGCTTAAACTTATTTGAAATCGCAAAAAAAAATGTTTTTGTTTTCTCCTTGGCCCATCCCCCCACACACATCCTGGATCTGCCACTGAGCCCAATCAAATTCGCGTAAGAAGTTTAGAATAACTTGAGAAAACACATCTTGTTTTTTCTGGTTACGGGCCCTTTCAATATTTGCTTTACACATGGGCGGTCCAGGTTCGATTCCTGACTAGGTAGGGTAAACCACCCAATTGTTGGCACCCCGCTAGTTATTGGCAGTTTTGCAAAGAAATTCAATTTATTAAGCTAATACTTGCAGTATCCTTTATTTTACTACATATTTGGAAACATGGCGACGTGTTAAACGCGGTAATTTCAATCGTAAGCCTGTCAAAACGAGTATAATTGCAGCTACGGAAGAAGATGGTGGGCCTCTTTGCTTAAGGTAAGATTTTTTTGATTTTCGTAAGAAACTGCTTACATTTTTTACTAGGTTTTGTAGACAAATTATTATTTTTTTGCATGGACATTGATTTAATTGTTAAGTACACGTATTTAGGGTGTAAAATTTATACTTTTTATCATATTTTTCTTTGACAGAGGCCTTGTTTTAAAGATGCCAATAACTGGCATAAAAATCTGCCAAAATTCAATGATTGGCACTAGGTGCCAATAACTCAGTTTATCGGTTTTAAGAGAAAATCAGTTATTGACGTTTTTTTAGGACTAGAAACCATGCCCAAAGTCAAGAAGAGCTGCAAATATATGAAAAAATATAGTGAAGAATCTCTTCAAAATGCTCTTAGGGGTATCAAAAATGGTATGCCAAAAATGGAGGCAGCCGTAAAGTATAATATTCCTCGTTCTACTCTGCAGTTCCGTCTGAGTGAAAAATTCCTCAAAACACAGCATGGTCCAAAAACATACTTATCCAGAGAAGAAGAGGTTCTTCTTGTGTCCTGGATATTTGAAAGTCATAGAAAATGTTTTCCTAAGAAGAAAGAAGATGTTCAGCTTTCTGTTAAATCTTTTCTAGACAAACACCCCAGAGATACCCCATTTAAAAATAATTTACCCGGAGATAATTGGTACAATTGCTTTCTTCAAAGGCATCCTAATCTAACAAGTCGAATTCCAGAAGCTGTTACAAGCGCCAGTGGAAATGTATCGGAAAATGATATTAAAAATTGGTTTAAAAACATTGAAACGTACTTGAAGAAAAATAATTTTTTCAATATCTTGGAAGACCCCACTAGAATATACAACGGAGATGAGACATGCTTCGCTTTATGCCCCAAAGAAAATTAAGTGGTTGTGCCAAAAGGTTCAAAAAATGTTTATCAAATTGAACAAGGTCCGTCCAAAACAAATATCACCGTCATGTTCACCTTTTCGGCGTCTGGATGCATTACCCCACCGATGATTGTGAATCCATATAAAAGGTTGCCAAAAAATATTGTTGACAGTGTTCCAACCGGTTGAGGTATAGGAACATCTGAGAACGGGTGGATGAAATCCGAGCTTTTTTATGAGTATGTTTCGAATATTTTGCATCCCTACTTACTAGAAAAAGAAGTACAGTTTCCGATCATCCTCTTTGTAGATGGGCATAAAACACATCAAACCTATCAACTTAGTGAGCTTTGCAGTGACCTGAAAATCATCTTGATATGCTTATATCCAAACGCTACAAGGATTTTACAACCTGCGGACGTTTCAGTTGCCAGCTGGCGTCGTAGTAATTAGCTTGTTCAAATTACAAAGGTTCATTTCGCTCCTATTTTACAAGAAGCTCTATCTGCACTAACTAAAAATACAGTAGAAAATGGTTTTAAAGCTTGCGGCCTATTTCCATGGAATTTTAACGCCATCGATTTCTCCAAATGCTTGGGAAAGCAGAATAGGTCTAAAAGTTCTTTGATAACACACGTAACCGCAGAGGACAAGGAAGAAGATTCAATAAACCTTGAAGAATTCTGGAATATATGTGGTTCTAAAATTTCAAATGATCTACAACAGGGTGAATCAAGCGAAAATACGACAAAGGAAGAATATTTTAATACACTTCTACGTATTTATAGAAAATTTACGCCAGCTGACAGTTCAGAAGTGCAGTTTGATATTTCCGCTAATAAAGAAATAACTTTTACCCAAAATGAAATCTATGACATGCCGCTAATTATTGTGAGCAACAACTTGACTTTTGAAAAGTCCACTTCTAATGCGGATTGTGGAGGCACTAACTCTGATTTCCTCCCAATTCCTAATGAATCCGAAAATTTCGATTTAATCCTTAACCAACCAAGTACCTGCAGCCCATTAGCTCCCCAACCAAGCAACTTAACTTTGAAAAGTAACCATCCTACTGACTCCACTATAATAGATAACCAGCCAGATCTAAATCAGTTTCTTCTATGGCCAAAAACGCCTGAGAGAAAAGGAAAACGTCAAAATGAGAAAGTGCCCTACGTCGTCGCATCTAGTGGATGGAAGAAAATATTTGATGAAAAAAATAAAATTAAAATGGACAATCAAAGAAAAAAGGAAGAAAGTAAAGCCAAACGAGAAGAAAATCGAACAAAGAAGGAAATAGAAATAAATAAGAGAAAAGCTAAACAAACCTACAAGAAATCTTTTACAAATACGACCGATAAAGGAAATAAGAATATTATTGACAAATTAAAAAAAAACTAAAACACCATGTGAAAAAAAGCACTGGAACAAGACACATCTACTGATGCCGCGAGTCAGCTACAGGAAGCCTCTAAAGTCACGGAGAAAGATATTTTTCCTGCAAAAATTGATCCCTTAATGATTACCACAGAATCTGCTGAAGTGGATAAGATGCAACACACGATCAAAGAGATAAGTCAAGTATATTATACACCAGTAAAAGAAAAAGAAAACCATGTGACGAAGCTATCCTTTGATTTCAGTCCCTTACCGAAATGTGATAAGTTAGTTGTACCGACTCCCCCTAAAAATAACAGAATCGCTAATAAAGGCGTATGTTTTTTATGTACATTTAATATTACAGTTCGGAAATATGGTGTTCAGTGTCAAAAGTGTTCACGTGTTTTCCACTACTTATGCTTAAACGAAAATAATATATATCAAGAGTATTTTACCTGTTCAACATGTTCTAAACAAACGTATTTCGCTGTTATTTAATTTTTTTATATTTTTAAGGCATTTTCTGCTAACATTTTAGTTTAAGTATTTTCTTGTTTAATTGTAAAATATCTGGTTATCAATATATGAGTACATTTGCTCCATGTTTATAATTCCTTTTAATAAAATATATATTTTTTATTTAAATGAGTATACAGTTCTCCAACTCCAATTATAACGTACGTGGGATATAGTACTTTCAAATATAGTACTCTTTTTATGTTTTTTGATATTTTTTATAGCGTGCGCTACGCTTATAGAGTACCCATTTTCTTGTCCCCAGAGCGTACTTTATAACCGGAGTTCACCGTATTACTATAAGTAAATTTAACTTTTGCTAAAAATATACCTACATAAACGTAAAACAAACAAAAAATTGAAAATAACCTTAGTGCCAATGACTAATTTCGACTGCTAATTACTAGATGCCAATTATTAGACTTGTATGCCAATAACTGGAATAATGGTATTTTTGCATCTTTTTTTCAATTTTAAGAAATAGTTTTCGATTTATAATTGATTATGGAGGCGAAATTTGAAAGAAAAACGTTTACAAAAATCTATTTGACCTTATTCATAAGAGATAATCTAAAAATTCATCTGTAATTCGTAATCAAGAAAAGAAAATTTCTTAAGGTGCCCATAATTGGGTGATTTACCCTACTTGGATGTTTGTGATTGTTTAAAAATGTTTTAACCTTACTAATAAAATTAAAAAAATAAAAAAAAAAAGCAAAAGTTATAGGGAAAAACGTGTTCTACTACCTCATATTGATGCGATACGCCGTTAAGAAGTTAGCATATTTTCCATTTTTAAACTGTCAACAAATTGTCAATAATATTACTATATTTTGTTACACAATTTTATCTGAAAATTTCATGAAAATCAGTTAAGCGTACACCCCAATAAAACATTTTCGGTGTTAACTCTTAAAAAAAAAATTGACATCAATACCTTCTCTATCCAGGTAAGCTACAAGGCCAAAATTCTACAGCAAGCATGTGGCATTATAAATGTTCAAATTTTATTACCCCGATTTTAAATATTTAAAAAAGAAAACTATCTTTGTGGAAATATTCCTAGAAAGAAGAAAAAACACACAAAAGCACTGATTGTAACGCAAGCCAAAACTACCCCCTTTCACCCTTAAGCGTTATGTAATTTAAGAATAGTGCCTTAGAAAGGTAACTTAAAAAGTATAGTTTTTGAGTGTTCATGATTCAATTATTTTCAGATCATGAGATCCAAAAGCAAAAGATGGAAACTTTGTTGGACTTTGCTCTGCACTTTCCAGATGGTCATTTTGGTCAAGACTGAAAGGGAAACTCGACATGAAGGTAATTATTAAATAACACAACCCCACAAGAATTTTTTTTTGACAGTTGTGACAGATTATAAGCTCCCTGTGGATTTTTCGACGGTTAATCCACATCCGGAGTCAAGCTAGTCCCTGGGAGGTTTGGCAGCTCATCTTTTCTACATTTATTCAACCGGTAAAAGGGATGAAAAATCCCAAATTTCAGAGTTTGATTGTTAATAGCTTTTTTTTAAATTAATGTTTAAAAATCAAAAAACTTCCAATATGGCTCAAACATGTAAGGGAAACAGAGGCATAACGGGCACCCGGGCATAAAGAGCATTTGCGTTTTTGGCTGAGCCAAACTAGATGGCGCAATAAGTGCCTAGTAAATATTATTTAGTCCTGTATCTTGCCGCGACACGTAGTGACGCACGGTTCGTAACGGTTGTCTGGTAACTCCTGGCCAATCAGAACTCGGTGGCCTATGACGCAGCAATAAACCTGCTCAACGATCAATAAAGAGAGACATATACATCACATTATGAGATAAATAAAGATAGATCTATTTAAAAATTGAAAAAATTACAAAAATTTTGTAAAAAATTAATTAAATTAAAATGTATTATGAAAATTACAGTAATAAAAATATTAAATTAAGGACACCATTATAAATACTTGTTGTAACTTAAATAGACTCTCTTCAAATTAATTAAACTTTTTTGACGGAACTCTTTAGCAGCCCTTCATTTCTATTGAGAATCACTCACAGGCCAGTCATTAGAGCGAAAACAAGACCCCCAGATTCCAAAAAGACAGCGATTTTGAGATATATGGTTCAAATTGGGGTTCTAAAAATATTTAAGTTTTCGACCTTAGGGGGAGCCGGCTTCTCCCGCCATCTTGGATTAAGTGTGCAGGAAAATGTTTTTAATCTAGAATAAAAAGTTTTAAACAAAAGTTCAAGACAATATTATTTCTTACAAAAGCGCTTTTATAATTTTTTTCGTCAGATGAATGGTCAGTTATGAAGCTACACATTTCGCTGTCGTTTTTAATTTTGACAATTTTTTTTATGGGCCTTTGATGTAAAAAGTGCTGACATTTGAGAAAATTTATAAAAACAAAAAATAATTAATAGCCTATAAATTGATATTTTTTCGAAAGCTTAGTTTTTTTAAGAAAATTGAATACAAAAATTGTAATTAAAAAAAAATAACCTTAATATGCGAACGCCCTTGGAATGTCAATATTAGCTTTAACGCCACTTTGTGATACACTGCCTAAAAGGACATTTTGTTTTCTCTAAAAACGGTGTTTCCGAATTATTCCCTAAAATGCTTAGTTTTTTTGAAACCTGAATAAAACCTGAAAAAACGTGATGTTTGTTCGAGATCATCTAATCATGGACTTGACCCAGAAAAGTGACACATTGATAAATATTTTATTTCAATTTTTAATTTTATTTTAATTTTGATTTATGCGTCGTGATCGTGGATCAGGGATCAGTCCCTTAACAGGTTTTTGGAGTTTAGAGGCCACAGCACTGCCTGATAGATTTCGTCAAAGTGAAAAATCCCGACTATAGGTGGCGATGCTGCTGGTAAAATCTCAATAATATTCGGTAGAAAAGCCATGCAAGTCGCGTTTTAAAATTCGTGTAGAAAAGGCGTGAATCTAATGTGATTTTAACGTTGATAAAAATCACTTGAAACAAACGTAAAAACATTGCTGTTTTAATTTGATAAAGTCGTTATTAAAACGCAGTTTTTAGCAACGTTATTTTTTATAACGTTAATGAATGACCTATTAAGCTTGTTTTCATATATGAAATAAACGTTTCTTTCTAGCAGCTTTTAAAATCAACGTTTTTTTTTCTCACGCCTTTTTTACGTGTTAAACACGTGATTGTGCTATGTGAGTATAGTATATAAATGTGGCTAAACAACAAACAGCAATAAAAACGCGTAACAACATTCTTTTTTTTTATAGGTGTTAAGGGGATGATCGTTCCTCGCATGGATTACAACCAATGGAAGCCTTTAGGACATGGCGATCCCTTAAAGGATGACCCCACCTACGACTACGTGCCCCCTGTGTTGGATCATGTTCATTTCTGGGAGAAAACCACAGAAGATGGAGAAGTAACCTCCAATATACCGATTAACCAAACCATTTTGGACGTTTTAAATATTAATAAGACTGAAATTAATAAAAAAGACGTATTATTACTTGGTGTATCATCGAAAAAATCCGCTGTGCAGGTAGCAGATAAAAGAAAAGACACTGGGTTTGACAATTATTATAAATATTCTCCAGTCAATCATTACAACGCCTTTAACCAGTATCATGACGACTTAAATTATAATGGAAAGTTTTACGAAAACCAACGAATCCAAAGGCCTGCGTCTTTTTTTCCATCGATGGCTTCCTCAGTATTACCTTCAATAATGAATTTTGCCAGCAAAATTTTTGACAGAACTGCTCACTCAAAGGAAACAGAGCTAAGAGAGCCCAACACAATATTGGTACCACCACCAATAGGAGGAAATGGGTTCAAGGGGAATATTAGTCCTCCCCATCAGCTTTTACTAGGTAAGAAATACGTTACAAATTTAATAACATTTAGAATGTTCTATAAAAACTTACTTACTCTTTGGTGTTTTCGCCCCGTTTTAAATTCTGTTAAAAAGTTTTCGAAAACAAAAATAACTACAATAAGAACCATTATCTCTTTTTAAAAGTTCTTCAGGAGCTCTGTTCTTCAAGACCACAAAAGAGATCTCTTTATAGTAATCCCAGTGTGCATGATATGTAACAATTAACTTTCGTTACATTGCCTTGTTGTAAATTTTGTTACCTTAATCACTCATGTGGCTTGAGAGCATTGGCGTAGCTAGCCTTGCTTTTCAGGGGGGGCCGTGGCCCCGGTCTATCTTGAACAAAAAGCAAACATAGGTTTTAAAGAGTCGTGCAAAGTGTGCAATGAATAAAAAAAAATACGCGCATTAAATGTTCTAATATTTTAATATAAGAAATTTAATAATACATTTACCAACTTATTTATATGTATACACAGGAAGTATGTAATTCAGCAATTCTACAAAGAAAGTTTTCTACGTCGCTGACTGAAAGCGTCTACCACACTGTCTAAGTCGACCTCAACATCTTTTTCTATGAAGAACAATGACAAACCTGAGTGTCTCTCTTGAGTCATAGTTGTTCTAAGCCAATTAAAAACTCTCCTCATGGCAGAGAAAGACCTCTCGCAAGTTTCACTTGAAATTGGAAGAATACTCGCAACTTTAAAAAGTTGGTAGAGGTTTGGATAGGTGTTTTCTGCTATATGTTGTTTGATAGAATCATGACCAACAGTTTGATTTAAACGAAAAATACAATTCTTTAAAACGGTCATTTCTGCTCTTAGAGCAGAAGTATTAATATTAAAAATTTTCCGGTATTGCTCGACGAATTTATTCCATTTAACGACGTGGGAAAACTTAATATGAAAATGGTTATGAAATTGTCACCAAAATCGGAAAATGTCCATAAGACACTAAACGCTAACCTCAAAAAAACTAAAAAGATTATTATATTTATTTTAGAAAAACAGTTTAAAAAGGTCTTTTATAACCTTACGACATCTACAACCCGATTTCGGAAACAGAGGGGCAAAGGTCGCTGTCTTTATTAAATGCAAAATTCAACTTACACTTCTATAATATTTTACAAGATGTCGCCAATATGTATGAAATATTCAATATGCATAATTATGTTTAAATTTAAAAAATATTTTCGGGAAATTGCATAAGTGCAGAAAAGTTAAAGAGAAAAAGCCTAATTCCGCAAGACAAGGGCTTTTTCCTGAAATGTAAACATTATCTGAATGATTTTAAATTTTAATGCACCTATTTTATTTGAATATTTCCCGAATAATTATAGAAAAGTATGTATTTTCAGCAGCATGTTCTTTTACTAGTAGTCGGTAGGGGAGGCCTAAAATATCTTAGGGGGGGCCTGAGGGACTTCAGGGGGGGCAGGCCCCCCCTGGCCCCCCCAGCTACGCCAATGCTTGAGAGTAACATGTAACAAGTGGTATAGGAACAATTAGCAATCTAAAACATTACCTAGTTGTGTATAGTGTGACGATAATCAAACATGTTGTGTAAAGCTATATGTAAAAAACCAGTATGTACGATATCCTAACAATTTGTTAAATTGCCTCGTTGTAAACTTGCTTACGTCAATTATTTATGTTGTGAAAGAGTAACATGTAACAAGTGGTATTAACTGTTACATACTGTTATTTTATCTCGTAATAAATTGTGTTACGTTATTAAAACATGTTGTTGGGAGCAACATGTAACACACAATGTGTTACTTTCTGTTGTTGGTACAAAATGACACATTTCCCAAAAAGTTGTGGCATATTTTATATTCTATAATATATGGAAAGAAATCCTCTAATATTTCTTAAAGAATAACCATGAAACCAATCCGACTTTGTTATACACCATTTAAAAGTAAATTTTATTATCTACAATAAAGTATAAAACACATTTTTTGATAAAGGGCTTGGTTTTTAAGAAAATCGAATAAAATATGTAACAGAATTAATTTTTCTGGTGATTTAAAAAAAATGTTTTAAATTAAGCACACCACTGGAGCGGTAAATATGAAATATTTTTTACCATGTTACGCAACGTTTAAAAGGACATTTTATTATCTACAATGAAGTAAAAAACAATTTTTTTGATAAAGGGTATGGTTTTCAGAAAATCAAATAAAACCTGTGCAAAACATAATTTTTAAAAAAATTAATTAAATGGCCCCCATTTACGGACGTCGCTGGCGGGTTCGTTGTAAGTCAAACCCCATCGAGTTATACACCGTTGAAAAGAGAATTTTGCTGTCAATAAAGTGCACCATAGCATTTTTTTAAATTAGGCTTAGTTTTTGAAAAAATTAGATAAAACTTGTAACAAAAATATTTTAATTTGTGATTTTTTAAAATTGGTTAAATTTACGGGCGCCTCTGAATTTATAACCAAGAAACCAATCTGACATTCTTGTACAGCATTTTAAAGTAAATTTTATTTGCTACAATAATGTATAACACATTTTGTTCTATAAGCCTTGGTTTAAAAAAAAATCGAATAAATCATGGAAAAAACATGGATATTTTTTTACTTTTTTAAATTACTTCAATTAACGGACGCCGCTGAAGAGTTTATAAATAATTGACCCTCATCGAGTTGTACCTTTTTAAAAAGGAAATTTTATTTTCTACAATAAAGTATATTACACATTTTTACCTTAGAAGCGTATTTTTTGAGAAAATTTGAGAAAACCTAAATATGTTAGATTTTGGGGGGTCTCGGGGGGTTTTTGAAAAGGTGGTTAGTTTAAGGAGGTGTTTGACCCCTAAGCTCTCTTATCTTTTGGTACGTCACTAAATTTACACAAAAAAATAAAAATAAATAAAAACGTGCCGTTTAAAGCACTAAATTTTAAAAAAATATTATTTTCTAACTTACTTAATTTAAGTTAAAAGTTACTCCCACTCCATTACAATATTTAAAAATACATTTAAAGAATCGATTTTGTAGCTGATAAAATTCTCTACAAGATATGTTTTTAGAACTTTTACACTAGAACAAACTATTTCGGAGATTATGCCGTCTAAAGTAGAAAAAATCTGAAAATTTGCCCAAGCACGTGATTTTAGTCATTTTTGGAAATTACCTAGCTCCGTTACTGCTCCTCGCAGAACAACCATAGTACCACCCAATTGTAGATAATTATATCCTCTAAAAAATTTCATATAACTCTTTTCGCGTTTTATGTACTGGAACGAAGTTACAGGCAAAAAACTACAAAAAGTGCCAATTTTTAATGGTTTTTTCAAGATGGCGGAGGAAGCACAGGGGTGGGGGTGACGAAAACTCAGATTTTTAACTACCCTTTGGACCTTAATAACATATCAAAAATTCAGAACTACCGGACCTTTTGTAGGGTAAAACTCCTCTATTCATTGTACTATAATAGCCAGTGGTGCGGTAAGCGGGCGTGCAAGGCGTGCACGGCAGGGCGTTTTCTCCAAGGGGCGCTTAAATGATCAAAATCCTACCAATAACATAATGTTTAGGTAATGAGTGGAATAATATATTCACAAGTAAATAATATTTTTTTTTTTCATTTTAGTTTACGTATGTATATTTTATGAAAACAAATTATTTCGTTGTTTTTCTTTTTTCGTTAGCTTTCGAGCGAGTTACGTACTTTAAATCGGGTTTAAAATCTTAGTTGACGCGTGGACGTTTTTTGATTTTTTTTCTAAAAACGAAATATTGGCCAGCCAGAGGCAGCATTCAGTTTAGAGTGGCCACCCTAAACATATCTCGTGTCGTGTAATCACGAAATATGCTACTAAAAAATTTGATACAAATTAATTTTATTTTTATCTTCCTGGTTATCAGTTGTCAAACTTATTGTTTGGAGTAGGGCGTCATTTATTCTAGTTACTCAGCCATTAAATTAATCGTATTTTTATCGAAAATTGACATTAGCATATCGCGAAAGTTTATGCAACAATACACCAAACGAACTTCTAATTTTTAAACGGAATTAGATATACATATTAAATAAAAACCATCATCACTCATTCACTGACACTGGCAACTCTTATATAACTTTCTTTAGCATTGGTTTTGACCATTAAGGGCAAAAAGGGGAGGATACATTTGCGATAAACATCCTTAGGAGATAGGACTGGAGCGGCATTCCAGAACTGCGTCAAAAAACCATAAAAGATTTTATGATATTTTGGCAAAATGTGTATGGGACACCGTAAATTTAAAACTTATACCAAAATTTTTTATTTTACAGGATCAACAGGGCCTACAGGACCAACAGGGCCCACAGGACCAACTGGGCCCACAGGACCAACTGGGCCCACAGGACCAACAGGAGCTACCGCATCAATTGTGTTTGCCACGCAACGACCGTTAATCTACGCACCATCAACTTTCGAAGAACACGATAACTTCGTTACCTCTACACCTTCTGTCACAATAGAAGAATCAAATTTGATATATCATTCAAGTAGTTTAAGTAATCCTAATGAGTTTGGAGTTAATACGGCGCATTTGAGTTCTGCACCTTCAATTAATTGGCAGCTTCCTTCAACTACTAATCGGTATGCCGAATTTAAAAGTAACGGTCACGCTTCAGGCCAGCATTCTTTGCCATTAGAAATACAAAATCTAAATTTTAAGAGTCAAAATCTCGTACTTCCCGATAATTTTATAAAAACGAAATTCTCGCATCACAACAACCTTAGCAACAAACTTTTAGCTGGAGCAGGTTCAAATCATAATGCTCACTACGTCACGGCTCCTCCTGTTCATCAAATGAACTTTGTGACTCCACCATCCTTACCAAAATTAGACAAACCTGTCAAATTTAAAGGGCTTGTTTCAGACGATCATGAAATCTCAAACACCTATGTCAAAATTGAAAAACCTCAAGCACAAATGCATACTACAGGGATTGGAGTTATGATGCCCTCGAATTCTGGCCTAACTTACCCTGATATTATTACAAAACCCGATGTGAATATGGAGACTATTAAACAAATGCAAACCTTACAACCGCCTGCGCTTCACAATGACATTTTTACTCAAAACCCAATATTGATCGAAACGGCTAAACCACTGTCAAGTATTCTCAAAAAAGAGCAAGTACAAGAAAATTTCTACGATTTAGATAAAACCAATTTTATAGCGAGTGAGTCTATGCTAACTCCTGCTATCACTGCTCATAGTCCACAATTGCAAACCTCAACAGTAAAAGCAGAGTCTGTAGAAACCTCTACAAAATGGAGGACTACAACTACAACCACAAGCACTACAACAACTACTGAAGCACCTATCACAACAACAGTAAATACCTTAACCACAGATCCTCTATTTAAGCACTATAAACAACCATTAGAACCTATTAAGGGTGGGCCTTTATATTTAATAATTCAGGGACACTCAAAAGTAAAAACTTATAAGCCGGCTAAGCAAATTAATGGTATTATGATCCAAGAAACTAACGAGATACCAAACTCTGAGCTTAAATATGACCACCTTGATTTTGATGTCAAGCATTTGCACCATATTTTTAAAACAGTGCCTGTAGACTACAATCCACGACAGGCCAGGGCTAGGGATATTTATGGCAACTTACAAACTTTAAAACACATCGCTCAAACGGGATATGGAAAAATTGATTTCGTCAGCGAATCGTTTACTGAACCTATGGATAAAATTGAGAAAGTACTGTCAACAATGAAACCAACAAACTACAATGTAAATTACAATTTAAATCGAATGATAAAAGAAATAAAAGGTGTGCCAAAAGAGTTATTTGATGCATTAACAGACTTGCAGAATGGTAAAAAGGATTTCAAAACTGTTGGTGAGATTTTAACACAAAATGTGACACCAAGTATGAATGCAGGCAGTTCACCTAGTGAACAAAGTTCAGGAGAAAGTGGTTCCAATTTGTTAGATGATTCAAATTTTAATATAGGTGATAAAAATATTCAAGAAACAGAGTTGAAAAGTAGCTTTGAAGTTGGTAATATAGATGATACCTCTGAAAAATATCACAAAGGTATCGTAGAGGCAGCTCGAAAATTAAAATTAATGTGAGTTTTAGATAAGCAAATTAGTATATTCTTATATAGGTAGAATTAGTACAAATATGTTTTTTTTTACATATAAGTTAATAAATTGGTTTTCAGTATAATGGACCTTGTTATCTTTGTTGTTTAAAAATATTAAGCACATTAATTAAAAACAGTACTTATAATCTATTCATAGTTCTCGCTAATTCAGTTACAGAAGGATGCTCATTTAAGGCATTCATATACATATCAAGTTCATCTTCGGAGCTTTGATTATCGTCTATATTTACAGTTTCTGGTTCTTCAGAATCAAAATATTTCTCTTCTGCGTCCTGATCTATTTCTGCTACATTGTCATATTTGGTGTTATGGTCTATGCTGTTATAATCGAAATCGTCATCTTTACCTTAAAAATAAAAGTTTATATGTTAAGGATAATATAATTTAGTTTTCAAATATGTATTTCGTATATCTTTAAAATAAAATTAAATTAAAAAAAAAAGTTACCCTCTAAAAAACTTTCGTACATGCTAGTTATGAATTCTTCTTTTAAAAGTTTCCTTTTCTCAGAGGTAACAAGCGGAGTTGACTTTTTGCTTTTTGTTACAGTCATATGTTCTTCTTCAAACTCGCCCCATCTAGATGTGGATGGAGTTTCGGGTTTGGTGGTTACTATAATAAAATATGAAGCAAGGGAATAATAAAATATGAAGCGTCTTCATCTTCTGAATATCTTTCTTGATGAAAAGATAATAAATTCTTTTGATCATTACTTTCTTATTTCTTAACCGGTTATAATAAAACGAAAACTGGTTTGCCTTCCTAAATATTTCTTTTCAGATTTTAGTAAAATTATCCGCTAAATTGAAGATGACGACCATGACTGAAATTTTATGTTTGTGAACCTTTACGTTTCGGGTGTTAAAGTAAGGAAATCCCAAATTTTTCATAAACATGTAAAGCCTAGTTTCCACATATGCGTGCCCACCCCGATTAAAAAACGGTCATGGATTTGCACCAGTTTTAAATGCAGGTGCTCTTTTCAGTCTAAATATCTTCCATTTAATTAAAATCGGTTTAGATTTACACATTGGCGTAGCTAGCCTTGCTTTTCAGGGGGGGGCCGTGGCCCCGGTCTATCTTGAACAAAAAGCAAACATAGGTTTTAAAGAGTCGTGCAAAGTGTGCAATGAATAAAAAAAAATACGCGCATTAAATGTTCTAATATTTTAATATAACAAATTTAATAATACATTTACCAACTTATTTATATGTATACACAGGAAGTATGTAATTCAGCAATTCTACAAAGAAAGTTTTCTACGTCGCTGACTGAAAGCGTCTACCACACTGTCTAAGTCGACCTCAACATCTTTTTCTATGAATAACAATGACAAACCTGAGTATCTCTCTTGAATCATAGTTGTTCTAAGCCAATTGAAAACTCTCCTCATGGCAGAGAAAGACCTCTCGCAAGTTGCACTTGAAATTGGAAGAATACTCGCAACTTTAAAAAGTTGGTAGAGGTTTGGACAGGTGTTTTCTGCTATATGTTGTTTGATAGAATCATGACCAACAGTTTGATTTAACCGAAAAATACAATTCTTTAAAACGGTCATTTCTGCTCTTAGAGTAGAAGTATTAATATTAAAAATTTCCCGGTATTGCTCGACGAATTTATTCCATTTAACGACGTGGGAAAGCTTAATATGAAAATGGTTATGAAATTGTCACCAAAATCGGAAAATTTTCATAAGACACTAAACGCTAACCTCAAAAAAACTAAAAAGATTATTATATTTATTTTAGAACAACAGTTTAAAAAGGTCTTTTATAACCTAACGACATCTACAACCCGATTTCGGAAACAGAGGGGCAAAGGTCGCTGTCTTTATTAAATGCGAAATTTAACTTACACTTCTATAATATTTTACAAGATGTCGCCAATATGTATGAAATATTCAATATGCATAACTATGTTTAAATTTAGAAAATATTTTTGGGGAAATTGCATAAGTGCAGAAAAGTTACCGATAATTTAAAGAGAAAAAGCCTAATTCCGCAAGACAAGGGCTTTTAATGCACCTATTTTATTTGAATATTTCCCGAATAATAATAGAAAAGTATGTATTTTCAGCGTCATGTTCTTTTACTACTAGTCGGTAGGGGAGGCCTAAAATATCTTAGGGGGGGCCTGAGGGACTTCAGGGGGGGGGGGGGGGGGGGCAGGCCCCCCCCGGGCCCCCCTAGCTACGCCAATGGAAATACAGATGTAACGATCAGCAAACAATTTTAATTTTAGAAAATTACTCGAAATAAAAACTGAAATTAATAGTGAATAGGTAACTTGTTAAATTTAAAAAGAATCCAGACTAAATTTAAAAAGAATTAAATAATATTAATAAAAAATATGGGATTTTATTACTCTTACATCGGAAACCCAAAGGTTATCAAACAAAAAATTTCAATCGTGGTCGTCATCTTGAATTTTAAAATAACGGAAAATTTTGCATTAATCTGTAAAGTCGTTAATAAATAAAAAAGAAATGATTAATAGACATTTATAGGAGATATTCAGACTGAAAATGATAACTGGTTAGAATGTGATATCTCAAAAAGCACATGACTCATTTTTAAATAATATATATTATTGTGTTAACTATTAAAGTTGTGGAAAGTTAAGTAGGGTAAACTGCCCAATTGTCGTCCAGTTAGTGGAAAGTTCTACTTTAGAGCCCGAAATCTCGAACTTTTTACATCATTTGGTATTATGAGCGGCTAATTTAAGAATTCAAAAATAATTAATTTAGATTTTTTTTGCTTTAATCTAACAGTTCCAGACAATTAAAATGAAAAAAATGTCGTTTTGCCCAGTTTGCGCCCACGGCCTTCCCTCCTTCCGTCCAAAAATTCCTAGTTTTTACGAAAACTAGGTTTTGGTGGTTCGAACAACTGGTTTGTTGGCGGTCGAAAACTGGTATTATTCGACCATTTTAGGACGAAAAATAGGAATTAATCGACTACACGCCAAATAAACTGGTCGAAAATTGGGGTTTTTTGGACGAAATTCACAAGGAAAAACTTGATTTGAGCAGATTTAGGAGCAATTTTCCCGCGCATTTCGTTAAGCATATTAGTGTACCTAAAAAACATAGTGGAACAACTGGAAGAGTATTCGGTTTCTTGCGTTTAATTTTCTTGTTGAAGGCAACTTCAAATATCTTGATGGTAAACTAGTTTAGTCACCATAAGTTACAGTCGTTATTATTCTTGGGTTGAGGAAATTTAGTCGAAATATCCGTGTACTTTTTTTTGGTATATCTAGAAATCCAATTTTTTTATTTTGTTATGGTTACAAAAAGAATATGAAATATAGTTAAATTTTTTATTGCGGACAGTGATGTCATAGAAAGTAACGACAGATTTAAAATAATATTTTTTTAAATGTTTTGACGCCATTATCCTCATTGAAAGATTCAGCCATTTTTAAATACAGAAAAACAAAGCATTTAATTTTCAACTTATATTAAAAAAATTAAACAAAATAAAGCGTTAAGTATCGAAAATGTTTCAATACATAAAAAAGTACAAAATCGTCTAGACAAAACAAAAAAACAAATTATTGGAACTAACCTAAATAATAAAATTATGAACACCAATGCAGTTTTTTCAAAAGGATTTGTATCTCAAAAATGGCCAAAATTACCAAAATGCATTTTTTACTATTTAAATTCTTATAAAATTTAAACTTTGCAATGTGGACCATTTTTTCATTGTCCCTAGAAGTACCCGAAAAATATCAAGAGTTTCCAACTGGGAATGCGCTATACTTATAGGTAGGTAGGGTAAAACACCCAGTTAGCCGTCCACCCCCAATTGTCGTCCACTTTGGCACTTTCTGCCTAAAAATAAGATAACAAGCACCATATGGCTCCATCTATGAACACTTTCTTAAAAAATGATCCTTCCCCCACCAAACGGTAAAGTCGTTTTTTAAATTGCACCAAAAGTTTAGCCAGTACAGTCTTGTCTTTAGAAGGGTGAACGTGCGTTGAACCAAAGTAAAGTTTTCGTTATGTTTTTGCTAGTGTAGGTGCCACCGGGAAATAGCGAGTAAGTATTAGAATTTTACAAAATGTGTTGAACTTTTATGTTTTTTAGTTAGAATAATAATTTTCCCATCGAAAAATATCACTTTTAGTTACAATTTCTTAGTTTTTCTATCAAAAGATGGGTGGTCGCCGAACTGGATGAAAAAAAGGTCAAAAATAATTATTCGTCCAGGTGAACGAAAACTGGGATACTGGTCCATGTGCTTATAATCTATCCTAAACTTTTATTATTAAAATTAGTGAAATTTTAAGACACATTGCAAATAGATTTTTTTTTCTATAATATCATGTCCAGTTCTCGTCCGCATTTTTCTCTTCGTTTACCAGAGTTATTATTGACACAAAATCGGCAAAATTTGGCTGGTCGAAGAAATAGAATTTTTCGACCACCCAAAATATGGCCGGACGAAAAACTGGAATCTTTCGACTACATCAATTTTTTGTTGATTTTGACGGACGAAAAACAGGTTTTTTTCGACCACTAGCAATTAAGAAGTTAATCCCTGACTGTTTCTTGTTAAAATAGGTAATATAAAATCATTTATCATCCTTTTATTTAATGTAAAGACAATATTTTTAAATGTACAATGCCTCAATTTTGCATAAAATTTCATTTACATAAAGAAAATAGCTCTAAAAGCACATAAAATCCAATATAATAATAGGCGCGCTTTCTGCCCAGCACAAGTGGTGACGTAACAGCGAGTTTGACCTTGAACATCGATTGCAGACAGATTCGGCAAACTGAGCAATCCTGTCTAGTGTATAATCGTTGGACGTTAACAAAGTTGTAGATCGTGGCCCGTCTGTTTTGATAGCCCTGAATGGATATCATAGGTACCTAACTTTTTTATACGAAAAATCAACTGGACATTCAGTGAAGTTAAAAAAAAAGATTGTGGAAAAAAAGCAATCACTGGTTTAATTCTAGGGACCAAGCCATTAACGTATTAACCGGAGGAGACCAGGAACCGCGGCAAAAATTCATTCATCAAAACAATTCGATTTGACCCCTAGATGCTTCAATAAGTTGGAAAAGAATAGAAATATTTTTTGGAAAGACGATGGCAACGCTGTGCGACACACAGCAGACGTATGTTGATTCTTTATGGTCGATCGATTTACCAGTGACGGCGGCAAAATATTTATTTATTAAAAGTAAATACCTAACTTATTAAAACAAGCAATTTAATTTAGTTTACAGCTGAATAGATACCCATTGACAATTAGATGTTTGATTAGGATGCTTTTAGCTTGGTGTATTTTATTTTAGGTTAGACAACGTTAAAAATTCAGAGTAGGTAAAAAGGACTAACCCAACCTAAAAAATTGCCTCAATCCAAATCTAAAAAAACTGTTTACACAAAAAAACGGTTAAATAAAAAAGGTATACATAAAAAAATTACTTTCCATATTAATAAGATACCTTTTTTACCTTATCTGTTGAAAATCAAGGCTCGTAGTTCAGTTAAAAGTATTAAAACACCAAAACTGTACATTTTTAACTAAACTTATGTTTAAACACTTTTAACAAATAAATAATTATTTATATAATACCCAAATTTTTTTTTCTGATTTTATATTGATTTCTACGGCACTGGTCTTTGTTTTGTTTTGAAGGTCAAACAAGTTATTTAACTTACTTGTAAAACGAAACTTCTGGATTAAGATGGTCGAGATTTTAGCACAAAATACACTCCCACACCATTTTAAAGTCTTTTAAGGTTAATTTTACGTCCAGATCGAAAATATATTTTCAGAAAAAACACGAAAACAATTCCGAACCGTAAAGAGACAGGTCAAAAACACCGCATTGACCCTTTACAAAATACTAATGGGTCCAAAGGGACTACCTTCTAATCAAGAATAGTTTTGTCTCTTTTTCTCGCATCAGTTTAACAAAGAGGAACAAAATAAGATACTTTACGCGGGCCTAGACGATTGCGGCATCTTTCTAATTCCTTTGTTTTAGTGAGGGACTGTAATCGAGAATAGTTTTGTTTTTTTCTCTCGCACTGGTTTAATAAAGGAAAACGAAGGAGTAGCAAAATAAATGCTGGAAGCACAAGTTAAAGTGATCACCGCTTGTTATATATCCATATTTGGTCGTGTATAATTAATCTGGTAAGGGTTTGTAAGAAGAACAGTTTCGTCTTTTTCCGGTGCATTGGTTTAAAAAAGAAATAAAAGTAAAGGAAAGATCGGATAATTTTCGTGATTCTTAAAGAGAAAGAAAATAGAGTTTTCTATGTACCAAACAAAAATAGTCGATGAGTTCTTTTCTGCAGAAGTACGTTTTTTAAAACAAATTGTTTATCTAGACGGCCGATTTTTTTGTTTATTTCCTAGTCTCCTCCGGTTAATACGTTAATGGACCAAGCCGATATGCTCCCAGGACCCAGGCCAAACTTGCAAATCTATGCATGCAAAATGAATGCTGAGTTGCCAAGTCCAGCGTCATAGGCCGTGCTTTTCTCGCAAGCCATTACATTTTTAAATGGAGATACTCTACCTCTGGGACATTCATTTTCTGTGTCATCTTCTTCTTCAGAGGAATCAGTTTCTTCCATTTGATCATCCTCTTTCTGCTGCTGCATCTTCCTGCAGACTTCGGCATTATCTCTGTCAATACCTTCCATAAGTATCTTGACAAATGATGTGCCTACTTCGCGCACATATTTGTCACGTTCGTGCCTTTCTTCATCTGTAAGGTATTGTCCTGCAATAAAAGAAAGGACCAATTAATATCTAATATCAATAAAAGAAAACACCAATTAATATCTAATATCATAGTAATTAGTGTTTTAAAGAAGATATTTTTTCAGAGAACAGCCATTCCATTACAAGATCAAGCACATATTGTTTCTACCCACATAGCACAATCACGTGTTTAACAAGTTAAAAAGGCGTGAGAAAAAAAAACGTTGATTTTAAAAGCTGCTAGAAAAAAATGTTTATTTCATATATGAAAACAAGCTTAATAGGTCATTCATTAACGTTATAAAAAATAACGTTGCTAAAAACTGCATTGTAATAACGCCATTATCAAATTAAAACAGCACTGTTTTTACGTTAATTTCAAGTAATTTACACGAATATTAAAACGCGACTTGCATGACTATTCTATCGAATAATTTTGAGATTTTACTAGCAGCAGCACCACCTATTGTCGGCATTTTTCACTTTGACGAAATCTATCAGGCAGTGCTTTGGCCTCTAAACTCCAAAAACCTGTTAAGAAACTGATCCCTGGTCCTTTACGATCATGACGCATCAGTCATTTAACCTGATAAAGACACATTAATACTCTGTGAAAGTGTTTACTGTTAAAAAATCTTGTTTAGCTTTTAAAATACTCTGCCAATATATGGGCACCTAAGCTCACACTAGGTACTATAGTTATAGTGTACGTGTGAGCTAATATAACTAAAAACTAAAATATATTTTATTCAACTCCAGACTCAATTACCTTTCGTTTGATACCACACAAGCCATGTTTTGACTTAAACTCTAATTTTTAAAATCTACCCCCACCCTTTTTTTAAAAACTAAAATGTATTTTGTTTAACTCCAGAATCATTTACCTTTCGTTTGATATCACACACGCCATATTTTCACTTAAACTCTAATTTTTGACATCTACCCCACCCCTTTTTTTTAAATAACTTAAAATTCATTTTGTTTAACTCCAGACTTAATTACCTTTCGTTTGATATCACACACGCCATATTTTCACAAAAACTCTCATTTTTGAAATCAACCCCCACCCTTTTATTTGGCTTGCGTTCAGTAGATTTCGTTCATTTTTAAATGGGACCACCACGGCCCAAGACCCAGCCTAGGTACCAAATTTCATTTAAATCGGGCAAGCGGTTTTTAAGTTATGCGGGTTGGTCGTTACAGACAGACATACAGATAGACAGACAGACATACAGACAGACAGACGGCGAGACAAAAAAGTTTCAAAATCATCTGAAACGCAAAGATATATAATTGAAGTATTGTAGTCTTAAACTAGTAAACTTTTATAACTTCATTTCGCGTCTCTTTTAAACGTGACCAAAAAAGACGCAGAAAGTTAATAGCTTTTAGAAGTCTTAATCTAGTGGCGTTTTAGAACATATATTACAAAATCGGGCCTTGTCAGTTCACCTAAAATATCTTTGTTTCTGTAGCTCCCCGCTAGGGGGCATTAATAACACCTCCCAACTATAAAAATTGCATTTTATGACAAAACTCTAGGATAAACATACACAAATTTTACCATACTCGCATTCCTTGAAAAATTCTGCATAATTTGGACCTCTCACTTGTACCTCTTTCTCACTTCCCCACATGGATGGAATGAAAATGTACTTTTTTATTTAAAAAATAATTACTTCTACGTGGTAACTAAAGCGACTCTTATTATTTAATTGACTTCTGCATAATTTCGATCTCTCACTTGTACCTCTTTCTCACTTCTTCGCATGGATGGAATAAAAATGTCACTTTTTATTTAAAAAATAATTACTTCTACGGGGTACCTAAACCTATTATTGTATTTGACTTAATAAGAAAACCCTAAAAAATGCAAATATTCTTAATTTTTTGTTTAAATTAAATTTTTTTCGAAAGAGTAAATTTTTTAAAAGTACCACACCAAAAAACTTAAATTTCTTAAAAAATTCAGATACAAACCCATTAATATTTTTACTTTAAGTTGTCAAGCGATATTCATTTAAGATATTACCGAAATCCGCAAGTCAAAATTTGCCTTAGTTTTAAAGATATTTAAAAAATAGTTTTGTTTGTGTATTATGTAGTGAGACGAGACCTTATTTTGTTATTTGCATGTGTCACACCTGTTATAATTTTTCGAGAATTTAATGTTTAATGACGTTTTATAATTTGTTTTTGACATAAAGAAACGTCAATAAACATTAAATTGTTCAAAAATTATAACAGGTGTTACACATGCAAATAACAACATAAGGTCTCGTCTCACCACATAATATACAAACAAAACTATTTTTGAAATATCTTCAAAACTAAATCAAATTTTGACTTGCGGATTTTAGTAATATCTTAAATGAATATCGCTTGACAACTTCAAGTAAAAAGATTAATGGGTTTGTATCTGAATTTTTTAAGATATTTAAGTTTTTTGGGTTGATACTTTAAAAAAATTTCCTCTTTCGAAAAAATTTTTAATTTAAACAAAAAATCAAGAATAGTTGCATTTTTTAGGGTTTTCTTAATAAGTCAAATAAATAATAAGAGTCGGTTTAAGTACCCCGTAGAAGTAATTATTTTTTAAATAAAAAGTGACATTTTTATTCCATCCATGCGAAGAAGAGAGAAAGAGGTACAATTGAGAGCTCGAAATTATGCAGATATAATCAAGGAATACGATAATGGTAAAATTTGTGTATGTTTATCAAAGAGTTGTCAAAAAATTCAATTTTTATAGTTGGGAGATGTTATTACGGCCCCCTAGCGGGGAGCTACAGAAACAAAAATATTTTAGGTGAATTCACAAGTCCCGATTTTGTTATAAAAATTTTTTCCCGAAGTCGTAGCTGTACTAGTATTTGAGATAAATCCGGCTGCCATCCTTAATGGGACACCCATTTATACAAGGCCTCGGCACACTTAAACAAGAATTTTTCTTCTTGCCATTTATACTTCTCAGCCCGCTCTAAAATTTTTAAAGGCATTAGACAAAATATTAAAGCATCTTTTTTCAAAAAAATATAAAAAATCGAAGGGGTCACATTTTCAAAATGGCGACTTTTTTAATTTATTGTCTTGTACTAAGGTCACTGATGCGATCGTTTGTCATTTTCAATATATTTTTTATATTTTTTTAAAGCCTCTTGTTCTTATTTCTAAACAGTAGTAAAATTTTTTTAAAGAAAAATCATAAACCATAGATATAGCAGTTGCTAGATGGATGAACACGGCGACAGAGAGAGAAGAATGGAAGATATTGGGGGAGGCCTATGTCCAAAGATGGATTGAAGAAGGCTAGATAGATAGATAGATAGATAGATTAAAACCATCATCAAATAACCTATTTAGGAGGGTCATCATAGGTTACCTTCCCCTACAATTTTCAGCTTTTGTTAGTTTTTATTCTTTAGAAATACCCGAAATAAAAATATTATTTTCTTACCTACTAACTGTTCGTACAACAAGGGATTCCTCTTCATCATTTCAACCTCAGTAAAGTATTCATCACCCTGTATCATCTCAAGCATCGCTTGATATCTTCTGTTTCTCACTTCCACAGTTTTCTTTTTATCATTTTCAGAAGAAATTTTCTTCAGTTCTTCAAGAACGATTTTTGTCTCTTCCCAATTCGGTTCTGAATTTACAGTGAATTGATGAAAAAAATTTAATTGAGATGATTTGAGGTATTTTCCGAATTTCATTAGAAAATTGACTTTGCTATTTTCAAAACAAGTTTGTGCTATTTGCGTTTTTTCAATTTCGGTAGGTTCGGCTTCGCCCCTTTGTTGACTTTTAAAAGTGATTTTTTCATTTACTACTAAGGAACGAATTATATTATCTAGTTCACTGGATACTGTCATTTCGTGGTCTTTTGCTTCAGGTTCTTCAGGAGATTCAGAGGATGATGAAAGTTGCTTTTGGTTCTGATTACTCTCACACCCTTTTTCAACTTCCATGGTATTTTATCTCATTTTGGGACTAAAATTAAAAACTATTTTGTGTCTCAGGTTTAGAAAAAAATATAATCTTGTTTTTTTCGTTTAATTAGCTTGTTAAGGTATTTAATAGGAATAATACGTATACGTATGTGGTCACCAAAATAAAAACCGAGTTCAATAAAATAAAAATATTTTTTTGGAAAATATAATTTTTTTTTATGCATCCTGTAAATTTTTTAAAATAAAAATATAATTTTTTTTTCTGAATTTGGCAATACCTACCACACTTCGTCGGTCCAATGCCAAAGTCACAAATGTGCATAATTGATGTTTTGAGAAAAACGCGTTTTAAATATTGAAGACCTTGCGAAAAATAGAGATTTTATTTTGTGGTACTTAACCACTATTGAAAGGTTTACTTTTGTAAAACAACAAATAATGTTGGTTGAAAATTTTAAAATTTTTGTAATGTTTTTCAAAAAAAAGCACATTCATTGTTTTGGCTTTGCAAAATTGCACATTCGTGACTTTGGCATTGGACCGACGACTTTATATCTAGCTTTTATAGTTTGAAAGCTATTAACAATACTCTGCCAATTTATGGGCACCTAAGCTCACACTAGATACTATAGTTCTAGTGTACGTGTAAGCTAATATAACTAAAATGTGAAATATATTTTATTCAACTCCAGACTCAATTACCTTTTGTTTGATACCACACAAGCCATGTTTTGACTTAAACTCTATTTCGAAATCTACCTTCACCCTTTAAAAAAAAACTAAAATGTATTTTGTTTAATTCCAGACTCAATTACCTATCATTTGATATCACACACGCCATATTTTCACTTAAACTCTAATTTTTGAAATGTACCCCCACCCTTTTATTGGGCTTGCGTTCCGTGGATTTTGTTCATTTTTAAATGGGACCATCTCGACCCAAGACCCAGCCTAGGTACCAAATTTCATTCAAATCGAGCAAGCGGTTTTTGAGTTATGCGCGTTGGTCGTTACAGACAGACAGACATACAGACAGACAGACGGCGCGACAAAAAAAAATTCAAAATCATCTGAAACGCAAAGATATGTAAACATTTTTAAAATCGGAGCAACTTTTTTTTCTCAAAAAAATTAGGATCACCATAGCACTACTATAGTATAGTATATGTGTGAGCTAAAAAATAAAATAACCAAATAAATAATCTATTTTTATAATCACCCATAAGAATTAATGAAATAAAACACTACAGGGTGTCCCGAATT
Source organism: Aspidapion aeneum (assembly GCA_963576565.1). Classification (NCBI taxonomy): domain Eukaryota; kingdom Metazoa; phylum Arthropoda; class Insecta; order Coleoptera; family Brentidae; genus Aspidapion; species Aspidapion aeneum. Next base: position 8,896,325 of record OY755039.1, read on the forward strand.
CGAAGTTTTTTTGGTGGGTTTGGATATTGCTTGGGAAGATAGAAATCGCTGACCCTTAGGTACCTACAAATCGCAGGAATATGTGTTGGGATGGGTCCGAGACCCCATATGCCGTACCTTATGTTATTTTCATAAAAAATGTGTGGAAAATATTTAAACAAATCTGTGAGCTTGGGAGGGCCCGGGCTCCGAGCCGTGGGTGCGCCCATGATTTAAAGGTAATAACCGCATATTTATGAAAAATTCTATTTTGGTGTATATCACAGAGTATATATTTTTATTACTCTTAGGTGTATATTCCCTTTTTGTAGATTTTTTAATAAATAATTCAACTGTAAATTTCATCTGTCGTTTAATTTTTTTTGTATTTTTTCCTTTTATTTTATATTTTAATTTGTTGACTAAGTTTAAAATATTTTAAAATAAATTAAAAAACAAATAATAAAGAAATAAAAAATAAATTATTATATGTGATTAATCATTTTAAAGAAATAAATCTTGGGCTGTATTAAAAATTCGAATAAAAGAGGGTAATTCCATAATAGAAATACCAACTTTATGTTATACAGGGTGTCTTAGACCACCCGTCCACCCCTTTTAAAACTAAGAGTAAAAGTTTTTTTAATGATCCAAAAAATTACTCGAGTACGCTCTTTCGATTGGTGGGAGATGTTTTCAACTTTTAGAGTCGATCGGAAGGCCTGGAGTCCGTTTTTCAAATATGGATTTTGCATAATTAAAAAAAAGTATTTCAAATAAAAGGTACGTATTTTCTTGCGTAGAATCCGAATCCGTTGCAAAATTATATGTCCATCCCTATTTAAAAAACGGACTTTATATCTGAATAGGCCACTTCCGGTCGACGCCGGAGTTTGAAAATACCACCGATTTAAAGAGCATACTCGATGTGGCTGCATTAATTTTTTAGATCATTGAAAATATCCATCCCCTACTTTTTAAAAGGGGTGGACGGGTGGTGTGGGACACCCTGTATGACACTTGGATTGTTTATAAAAAAGCTGTTTACACCAAACTAAAATTTTCATAAATAAAAAAGTTATAAGCCCCCGCAAAATGCAGTCTTTTCAAAAACCCGCGCGGATGCGGTTTTCAATTTTAATCATCCCTAGAAATATCTGAATCTCTCCTCCCAAAATAATCGAATTTAGGAGACCCTGTACATAGAAGATAGAGAGAAGACTCTACTCTATCGATTTATCTATTACTTGTATCAGGTAGTTGTAATAATCCAATAAATTAGTAAAAAAAAATTTTAAGTCACAAGCTTTTATAAAATGCACTATAAATTAAAAAATAATTTTCTAACATTCTAATATTATCATAATAATAATATAATAATATTCCAGATTATAATGAAATCGCTGATCGTGGGTTGTTTGTGTTTATTGGGGAAAGGAGAGGGTGGGGGTAGAAATAGAAATATATTTTTTGTTTGGGCTGTATTACCATCGGACCTTTATGCATAAACCAAATTTTATAAAAGTCATTTGAAGTGAAGTGTGTCAAAAACTTTTTTATGGAAGGGGGTGAAGGGTAGGGGTGGGAGGACATTTTTTCATTATTGTTGTATTGTCATCCGACCACTATATGTATACCAAATTTCATCCAAATCGGATAATGGGAAGTGTGTCAAAAACGCATTTTTCTATAGATGAGGGTGGGGGTAGGAGTGGAAGGATTTTTTTTTAAATGTTGTATTGTCATCGGACCACTATATGTATACCAAATTTTATCCAAATGGGATAATGGGAAGGGTGTCAAAAATGCATTTTCTATAGAAGGGGGTGGGGGTAGGGGTGGGAGGATATTATTTTTTAATGTTTTATTGTCATCGGACCACTATGTGAATACCAAATTTCATCCAAATCGGATAATGGGAAGTGTGTCAAAAACTCATTTTTCTATGAAAGGGGGTGGGGGTAGAGGTGGGAGGATATTTTTTTTAATGTTGTATTATCATCGGACCACTATGTGAATACCAAATTTCATCCAAATCGGATAATGGGAAGTGTGTCAAAAACTCATTCTTCTATGAAAGGGGGTGGGGGTAGAGGTGGGAGGATATTTTTTTCGTAATATTGTATTGTCATCGGATCACTATATGTATACCATATTTCATCCAAATCGGATAACGGGAAGTGTGTCAAAAACAAAGTTTTCTATGGAAGGGGGTGGGGGTAGGGGTGGGAGGATATTTTTTCTTATTGTTGTATTATCATCGGACCACTATGTGTGTACCAAATTTTATCCAAATCGGATAACGGGAAGTGTGTCAAAAACACACTTTTCTATAGAAGGGGTGGGGGTAGGGGTGGGAGGATATTTTTTCTTAATGTTGTATTGTCATGGGACCACTACGTGTGTACCAAATTTTATCCAAATCGGATAACGGGAAGTGTGTCAAAAACACACTTTTCTATAGAAGGGGTGGGGGTAGGGGTGGGAGGATATTTTTTCTTAATGTTGTATTGTCATGGGACCACTACGTGTGTACCAAATTTAATCCAAATCGGATAATGGGAACTGTGTCAAAAACGCTTCACAATATTAGTTAGACAGAACATCTGAAGCTAAATAAAAGCTTGTAAAAATAATAGAATTTTAAGAAAGAAGCTGGCCTCACTCAGCATTTTAACAACCCATAATCGCAAATTAACACACAAAATATACCTATTAACATTAACACACCAAAATTAATTTTAGAGAAGTGCAAACCAAACAAAACTGAAATTGTGTTTATTTTTCTGAAACTCTTGATTGGTAAACTGTAACGTTATAAAACATTTCCATTCTGCGACAGAGAAATAAATTTATAACCGCATTGGCATTTGTGCCGACATCTCGTAGTACATGAGCAAACTTCTGACGCAGCGTTCGTTCCCTTGACTAAATTTTAGATCGGCTTTCTATGGCAACGAATTTTATTCTTAAATTTCAAGCACATAAGCGTAGTTTAATGCGGGGCCAGAGGGGTAAAGGTACGTTTTTTTAAAGTTTATACCAAAGCGGAAAAATTTACCATAGTTGACGTCGTTTACAAAAATCTTGTCGTTTAACTACAAGGAGCCAGAGGTAAATTAAATTAACTGCGAAACTGAAACAAATTGATAGATAGTCTTAGCACCGTGTCGGTAAACATGCATTTTGTCACGTACACTTCTACACGAAAGTTGATGGTAAATAAGGTAATTATACAGGGTGTGAACGGTATGACTCACAATATTTTAATGGGTTATAGAGAAGGCCAAAATAAGGAAAAAAGGTCATATAACATGGGGTCAACAACACCCTGTTTTCAAGAAATAGGATTTTTAAAGTTGGATGAGTAGGGGAAAAAAGTATTTTGCCAAAAAAGAAAATCAGCCATCGCCAAATGATTATCTAGCCAATTTGTATTAAAAATTAATGTTTCTGATAAAGCGACAAGTTTACGACATACAGACTATTAAAATTACCTCCAAAAATGGGTAAAAAATAAAATAATAAAAACTTTTTATTTTCGCTTTACATATTCTTTAAAAATATATATTAGTCATATGTTACACTGGTTAACAAGATTTTTGCCCCAAGCGCAAAAATGCGTGATTCCAATATAATTTTGAATGCTGAAATCAACTATGTTTTTAGCAAGCAGTTCCCATTGTGTATGTTCTGTTATGAAGGCGCTTGGGCATGAATATGATACAAATGAGTGGCGTTTATTCATTGACTCCTCCAAATCAAGCTTAAAAGCGGTACTTCTCCACAATGGAAATAAGTTTTCCTCTGTTCCTTTGGCTCATGCAGGCAACATGAACGAATCTTATGACTTTTGCAACATAAAGCGGTTACTGAATATTGTTTTTTCCTATGCGAATGGGACAGTCGGGATAGGAAAAATCACTATGAAAAGAAATAGTGGTCAAAACGAATTTCCCTGACACCAGGAAATAAGAATGTCATTAGTATCCAACTTGATGATCCACAAAAAATGTATTTACAACCTTCGCTCATTAAGCTTGGGTTGATGAAGAATTTTGTTAAATCAGTAATGCCAAGGTGTTTTTGTGGGACCTCAGTTCAGACAAATACTTCGAGATGCAGCATTTGTTGAGGCTCCAAATGTAATTGAAAAAAGCAGCATGGTTGTCTTCTTAGGATATTTGAAACGGCTTCTTGGGAAATTGTAAATCCGAAAATTACGTAGAAATTGTTTTAAAATTTATTGGAATCATATAAAGCCATGGGTTGCAACAGTTTTAAAATACACTTTCTTCATTCGCCCTTGGACTTTTTCCCAGGAAACCTTGGAGCAGTCAGTGACGAACATGACGAACAATTTCACCAGGACGTTCCAGTCGTGGAGAAGATATTATGGCAAATGGAGCCCCGCCATGTTCGCAGACTATTGCTGGACGCTGAAGAGAGATGTTTCTGATGCAAAATATAGTCGAGAGTCATATATGACTACATTTTCCAAGTATATAATATATACTTTGAAACCCTGTCCGATAGAAAAAATCTGAAAACATGTATGAAATATGTGTAAAAAGTACTACCAAGTACACCCACTTCAGCTCGTGGGACAGATTTTTTTAAAAATTTTGTTGACCAGTGTTATTGGTACGTCTACCGAAAGTCGTCGTCCGTAGCGTAGTGGTAGCAACTTTTGCTTTACACACGGGCGGTCCGAGTTCAATTCCTGGCCAGGTACTTGGATGTCTGTAATTGGTTAAAATACTTTTAATTTGCTCTAAGTTTGCGAAATTTGGCGATTGATTCTAATTGGATGGAAAGTACCAGTATAAAACAAAAAATAAAAAAAAAACGTCTACCGAAAGAGTTGTTTATAATAACATAAAACTTCAACATAAATATTACGTTTAATAAGGCAATTATTTTTCTCCAAAAATGTAGCCTTTTTAATTTTTAGTATTCCACTTTAGCAAATTTCATATTTTTGCTGGGTTTTTTAAAGAATTTATAACCAAAAAGGTTTTTTACCCCCATTTTATATGAACTTTTTTTCTAATTTTAACCTCTTCTATCACTTATTAAAAAAAAATAAAATATATAGTGTATCATATCATTTACATCCTTTATATAGAAAGAATAACTCAAAAAAACCTTCATACAGAAAGTATGATTTCTAAATTTATCTTACAACAGACAAGGCTAACGTGACTTTTGCGTCCTTTAATTTAATGTGCATTTAAAGAAATTAAGTTAGAAACGGGAGTTTTGCTCTGAAGAAGTCAAAATGAATTGTGTTTGTACATTCTAGATTTAGTTTTCCCGCGGTTTATTATTTATCCAATCATCTACAACTGTTCTGTAAGCTCCACAATATAGAGATCATTGGCTCCACAAAAAATATATATACTGAACTGTAAGCTATGAGGTAAGTCATGATATTATCAGAATAAAACTACAAACAAAACGCAAAAGCGTACAACAAACTTAAAACGTAAACTTTAAAATTAGATTATACTTATACGACGTTTGTCAAAAAATATCTCTGCGAATAAAATTGTTAACATATAGGGTAAAGGTCATACCTGGTCTAGTCCATAACCTTTCGAAAATTAAAATTATCACGGTAAAAACGGTAACATCTGCGTTTAAAAATCAAAAAGATGCATCACGCGATTGCGAAGTAAGGCTATTACTTCCCACTAAGCTAAATCAAGCTGTTTATATTATAATAATACCTTCTAGCCTAGTATTAGAAATGTAAGAGATTAAAAAAACTTTAAGTTTATTTCAGGTAAAAAAATTACAAAATAAATAGTCACACAGATCATATTTTTCTAACATTATCTCACAGGCTACTTTATAAGTTTTTGGTACAACTTGACCAAATCAATTAAAAAAACCACTTATTACACTTATAGATATTTTTAAAACCGTTGATTAACCGATATTTTTGTCACAGCAAAGTAAAAATTTTAAGTAGATGAGTTATGAACCCCAAATTGGGGACGGTCAAAAATTAAGCACTTGTAAAAACAAAAATGTAAGGTTATATTTTTTGAACCAACAACAGCTTCTATGTAAACAAATACAAGAAAAGTCCACATATCATTTCACAGCCATTAAGAAAAATATATTTACGTAAAAACACGTCAATACGTGGTTCAAAACAGTGTCGAACTGAACTCAAAGTCAACGTTTAGACGCAACGTTGGCACGCGATTCCCGACGTTTAGACATGCAACGACTTACCGTTATTAGGAAGATTTAAAAATGGCGGCGAGACCGGTCGAAAAGCAGGGTTGGCAAATTTATATAAGCATCATAATATCGGATATATATCAGAAATTTTGTTCTTTTACTAAAATGCAAAAAAAAACATTAAACGCATATAATACCTTTATTTTGATAAAAACAAAAATCTAACTTTAATTTAAAATAACCAAAAGAAAAAACAAGACAAAAATCACATTTTCTAATCATATGATATAGGAACTTGTCACTTGACATAAATATTTTTAAGTAAAGCAAAACCGGGCCAGAGAAAAATAATCATCCCACTAAGCACAAAATCGTAAAAAACGTTAAATAAATGTTGAAAAAAAATGTTTTTTTTTTCTAACACAAATTTGTGTTAAAATTAACTCAACTTTTGACATTAAAAAAACACGTAGAAAATCCTAACGAAAATTTCATGTAAAAGCATTACCAAAAATATATTTCTTAATAACGTTAAGAAACCAGCATTAATAAAACCATAATTTCACTAACATTAAAAATAATACCATCAATATATGGTTATTTTTATAATGTTTTTCCTAGATCTCATTTCAAACGTTGAATTTAAGATATATGAAGCTAATAAATGTTTTGTTTTTTAAACATTAAAAAAAATTAAGCTATAGAGGGCGCTGCCGCATAGTTCCACTACCAGAACGGGCCATCGCCATTTTTAGTTGCGTTTCGCTGCGAGTTCATACGAGTCAGTCAGGTAGCACGTACGCATTGTGCAATTTTCGTTAAAATATTTACCTTTTGTAGAAACAAACATGGCAAATTAAAAGCACAATTATTAAGAATGATAGTGAATACATATTTGGATAGGAATATACACCAGTTGTCTGAAAAAGATGGTATAGTTAAAGAATAACCAATATGTATGCAGTGATTTAAATAAAGCATCACAAAATTAGGTAAGTAAAGTAACCAAAAGTAAAAAAAAATATTTTGTATGGAATATCGCATACCTACGTTGCAGTTAATCAGACAGGGAATGTGACACTTCACCGCGAATGATTAGCCGCCGGACCTTAAGCCGCGTATTCATTTCAGGCAGAATTCGCAAGCCTCGCAGCGGGACCAAACGAATACTTCGTTTACATTCATGCTAAAGTGAATACGCGCCTTGAAATTGTTTGCCTTGTATTCACTTGAGCATGAATTGTTGGGCCTCGTAGCGAGGCACTTACTACAAAATAATTGTTTACGTAGAATTTTAAATTTTATTTTCAGAAGCTACGGATCCGAATTTCCTTTACCGAGTGTCGAGTTCACGAAAATCTCAACGGACTGTTGCTGCCCTTCGTCTCCAAAATAAAAGAATTTTATTTACGTTATTTATGTTACCTTATCTTTAGAGATAGTTGAAAAAAATATATTTTTTCATTGTTCAAAAACCATTTATTTTTCAATGTTAGAAAAACATTTCTTTTTCACTGTTAAAAATCAATATTTTTTAACGTTCGAAAAACACGTTATAAAAACGTAAGATTATTTTTCTAACGTCAGAAAACGGGTTATTAAGCTTCTTTTTCACTATGAATATGACGTTAGAACTAACATCCAACCTAACGATATGTTTTTAAATTTTACATTATTTTGACTTTATTAAAATGTTTTTGTATTTAGTGGGATCATCTTCACTTAAGACAACTTCATAATTTTTTGAGGAAATCCACGTTTTATTTCTATGCAAAGTATCAATAAATTTTTCCTCCTCTATTTATTCAGTAAAATTGACTACATGATATATATCATGATATATTATATCAAGCAATAAATATCATTATATATTATTATATATATATCTCTTAATATATATCGGCCAGCCCTGCCGAAAAGGGTACTAAAACGGCAGAGGATGAAAAGCCTATATATCGGAGGTTTTACATGCATTTTTTTTCAAAGAAAGATAGATAAAAGTTCTTCATTACAGATAAAGGGCAACCTATAAATTTAATTTAAGTTAAAAAAATTGTTCAAAAGAGGAAGTTGAAAGTGCCCCCTAGGAAAAAGCGGTCTGCGCCACTGTGTTCTTGGTCACTAACAAACAGCTGATGATTACCATATGATTACTAAGACATAACCTAACCCTAAAATTGGTTGTGATAAGTTTTAATTATTTCAGAAGCTTTTCTTTAATTTGCGATTTAATTTTTATATCTATTTAGTGTAAAATGTGATATTTATTAAAATTTTCTTACCAATTATATGATTTACAAAGCACTGAGAATAGGTAAGTAAAAGCTTTTTGTTTACAAACTAGAAACAATGCACACGCCCTAATTTTAAATGTTTAAACACAACAAATAAAATTTAAAAATTAGTTGTTCTTTTATGATAGAATGATTCTAATAGAATCTATTTTAATTAAATCAAAATGTATAATCAAAACAACACTCCCGTTTGCTACAAAAACGTTTCCAAATTTCAATAACAGGCATCAAGATGACGTTTTTTACAGATCCCACCAAAATAATCAATAAGCATGGCATCGCAGGGGTTCGAGACGCAGCCGCTAGAGCAGTGGAATTTTTCGCGCCTTTGTGGCGCTGACGAAGATTTTGAAATATGGTCGACGAGATATCATGATATAGGATTATGTTTTGAACAATTATGCCTGGATATTCCGGTTTTGATTCTTTTGGCATGCTTTTCAGCATATTATTTTGGAAGTCAAAATCATCCTGTGGTTAGAGATTCTACTCAAGTTATTGCAATTTCGATTAGATCCTTTTTGTCATTTTTAATGGCTTTTTTACCCTTGATACAGATTATCGTTTACTTGAATAAATCCGAAGAGTATATACCCCAGGTAAGAACAACTTCTTAAAAACATTGGTAATATAACAAGTTGCATATATGCCCGCCCACTAAACACAAAAACATTTTAATAATGTCAAAATAATGTATAATTTAAAAACATAACGTTAGGTTGGATGTTAGTTCTAACGTCATATTCATAATAAAAAAGCAGCATAATAACCCGTTTCCTGACGTTAGAAAAATAATCTTATGTTTTTATAACGTTTTTTTTAAGTGATTTTCAACCGTTAAAAAAATATTATTAATATTATACAACAGTGAAAAAGAAAAGTTTTTCTAACATAACTAATAAATGTTTTTTTAACAATGAAAAAATATATTTTTTTCAAATATCTCTAAAGATAAGGTAGGTAACTTAAATAATGTAAATAAAATTCTTCTATTTTGGAAAAGCAGTAAAGGAAATTCGGATCCGTAGCTTCTGAAAATAAAATTTCAAATTATATGTAAACAATAATTTTGTAGTAAGTGCCTCGCTCTCGTTCTCATTAATGCTCAAGTGAATACAAGGCAAACAATATTCAACTGAATGCTCGTTTGAAATTCGCACTCTGATCGGATGGGGTCCCGTGCCGAGGCATTCGTTTGGTGCCGCTGCGAGGCTTGCGAATTCTGCCTCAAATGAATACGCGGCTTAAGGTCCGGCGGCTAATCATTCGCGGTGAATTGTGGCATTCCCTGTCTAATTAACTGTAACGTAGGTATGCAATATTCCATACAAAACAATTTTTTTACTTACCCTGTAACTATACCTACCATCTTTTCCACACAACTGGTGTATATTCGTATCCAAATATCGCACCCTCGCTAAAAAATAGTCACAACTCAAAAAACATTGTTTTGAGAAAATCGCTGTTAAAGAATTTAGTTCATTAGAGAGATTCATTTTACACTTACATGACAAATTACGAGTTAACATGTTATTTTATATCAGCAGGAACCTATTAACTCAATGTAATTGGTGCAGTACGTTTCTCAGAAAAAAATGATTTTTGTCGTTTTTAGTAAAAAAAAGATAAAAACCCAATATTGTGACACTTTTTTAGAACAAGGCATCACGACGTTGTAAATCAGGATGTCACGCAGGATGGTAAATAATATAAAAAAAGAAAACAAATAAAGAAGAAAGTTTGTATTTATTTTTACAACGAGTTATAAAATGCTGAATAACAACTGGGAATGTGATTATTCTCTAATAAATTCAAAAGATTTTTTTCTTATTCTCCTTAATTCTAAGTACACTGACCAATTCGAAAAAACAGTCACAACACAAAAAAGAGCAGTATTTTACTTGTTATATGGGTCAGATTTAACCAATAGTTCACACGAAAACTTTCACAACTCGAAATGTGACTCTTCAGGATGAAACTCCACGTTCACGCTGTTATAAAATCAGAAGTGACACTGTAAAGGAACGCATCCTAAGCTTATTTGGACAAAATAAAAGAGTCACATCGCCATCTCGAGGTGAATTGTGGAAACATAAATGTGACGCTTTTATGGAAGAAAGTACAAGTTATTTCGATGATGGCGGCAGGTTTATCTCAATAACGGCGATTTTTGAGTTGTGACTCTTTTTTAGCGGGTGTGCGATATGTATTCACTATCATTATTAATAATTGTGCTTTTAATTTGCCATGTTTGTTTCTACAAAAGGTAAATATTTTAACCAAAATTGCACAAAGCGTATCTGCTACCGACTCGTATGAACTCGCAGCGAAAAGCAACTAAAAATGGCGATGGCCCGTTCTGGTAGTGGAACTATGCGGCAGCGCCCTCTATAGTATAATGTTTAAAAAACAAAACATTTATTAGCTTCATATATCTTAAATTTAACGTTAGAAATGAGATCTAGGAAAAACATTATAGAAATAACCATATATTGATGGTATTATTTTTAATGTTAATAAAATTTCGTTAGGATTTTCAACATGTTTTTTAATTTCAAAAGTTGACTTAACATTTACATTTATTTAACGTTTTTTACGATTTTGTGCTTAGTGGGTGGTTGCCACAATAGAGACAAATACACTCCAATCGTGAGTGCCTAAACACATGTGTGAATGCTCAAGAGACGCAAATGTTTAGAACGTGTGAAGCGTCGCACGGAGGAGTATTTGTAAAATAAAACCGGTTAAAAGTAAAATACCGTACCAACTCAAAACTACCTTCTTATCATTTTTTGTTCGACTCCAATAACTTATCTATCAAGCCGCCTCCATAAAATTTCCCCCTCTACTTGCAACGGGTCGTGAGGTCATTCGAAACATAATGAATATGGAAAGTAGGTACAACCCTGATTTGTTCTCGACCTTTGTTTTGAGTTGGTTTAATATTTTTTTTAGTGTACGTTTATAAATGGTGTAGCGTTCCAGTAAAAATTATTTTTTAAAATCTGTCATTAATTAGATGCAATGAAAATAGCAAAAAATTTAGGGTATAAAACATAAAATAAAAGTGAGTGTCTTTTGAACGTCATTTAAAGGTCATTTACACGTCAGGTTTGAGACGTCAATTGTCATTAAAAATGACCTTTTTTTGACGTTTAAAAACGTGACCTTGCTATACCTGGGTTAGTTTCTGAGATATTTACAAACAACTGTTTTTATGGCTGGTATATCATGGCTTAACTTGTGCTAATAGGCTAGCTAGGAAGGTATCAGATCCATCATGAATCTATTTATTTTGATAGTGTCTGACGAACTAGAATTTTTATTAAATTTGGGTGAGGTCCCATGTATTTCGTGGGCTTCTTTGTCGAATAAGTTGTGAAACACCCTGTAATCAGTGGCGGCGCGTGGTAAAAAGCTTTGGGGGTGCACACCAAAAAAAAAAATTGCTGGGCAGGCATAAATTTTTTTTGAGTGTCATATCATATAATTTACCTATCTATTATTATTGTAATTATAAATAAATAATAAATGTATCATACCTAGTTAACATATATTTTCTCTTCTAATGGCAAAGATGAAAATTTAATTGCCTTTAAATATTGCACGCTAATGCTATCAGAATTAGAAAATTCCGCGATTGTCGTAAATACCAAATCGTCGAGATCAAAACAAACCGCCAGCGCCCGACCGATAATAGGAAGTTGTCTAAGCGCGCACTACTAAAAAGTGCGCGTGAACTGCTCTAAAATGCAACGCGAACCGGTGACGCGGAAGGCATCATGGGGGTGCGGGCGGCATCGAGGCTAGGTTTTGTATAAGCGCGGTGCCGAAGGAAGGTTTAGATTATATGTACTATAAAATTCTATTAGGACATGTCGTCCCTCTTTCTATATTTCGTAATTAGCATGCGTCATAGCATCCACGGTGCATAGAATTTGGTTCCAGTAAATTGCCGTAAAGAATTAGATTCGAGCTTGGTTTGAACACGAATACAAACACATACATACCCGGTATTAATTTCTAGATAATATTCCAGTCTTTAGTGAATTCCTTTTGGGGTGATTATTAATTAAATTAAGGAATGATCAAAGTTTAATATTTTTTTTTAAGTATAATTTGGGAGTGCACGTGCACATGTGCACTTATTGAGAAACCGCCATTGCCTGTAATATAAAATTTACGGTTTTAGATAGCCTATTTGCTAAGCGCAGTCCAAGGCATTTCATGGATCTCTCATTGCCTTTATAACATAAGCCTTTGCAAAAAGTTTGGGCTTAGCCCGCGAGGCCCGACCATGATGTGCGTTATCTGGTCCGTCACCTTTATGTTGCAAATAGTTTCTTTAAGGAGTCACTATATCATACTGCAGGAGGTCACACCTTCGACGTATAGTAATAATTTAGCATATGGAATGAGTGTCTGTTACATGGTATTGCAAGTTCTTTATTTAATGACATTTATTCCTGGCGAAAATGAGGATACTTACAGAGTTTTCAGGAGTCTAAGAGATAGGGTAAGTTCTGTTTACTTGATGGTCCACTTAAGGTAATTATTTTTAATATAACAAAGCATGCATACTTCGACTAGTCCGAGGGAAAATACTTCTACTTGCAATAATAGCCTGGTTATATTAAGTGAAAAAAGCCTGAAACTTCGAAAAAAATAGGCTGGATTTTATATTCTCCGTCAAAATCACTCTTGATAGACCAGGCAAATTACACTTTGAGAGCAAGAAAATTATTAAGAGGACTTGAAGCATTGGAAATTGTAGAGCGGCGAAAAACAAAGTAAAAAAAAAATAAATGCGTGAGCAGGGGCGTTGCGGGTTAGGTTTGGGGAGGTAAAAAGGGGCAGGAAATCGTATTATTGCCATTATCGGCGAAAGCTGACGTCGACGAAAAAAGTGGCATACAGAAAAGTCATAGGCCATGAAAATATCTAAAACTTTTGTAAATGTCATTTTTTATTTAACCTCAAAATGTTCGAGAAAAATTAAAAAAATTGTAAAATTTTTAATTTTTGATTTTTTATTTTTTATTTTTGCAAAAATAATGTCAGTTTAACAAAACTTGGTAAGAGTAGAGCTCTTTGGGTGCTAAATGTCTACAACATTTTACAAGCAAAAAAATTAAGAAGTTTCTAAGATATTTGTTTTTTCCTTTCAAAATCGCTTTATTTTTAAATGAAATTTCTCCTTCAGAAAATCATCGTATCCAGTTCTGCTGGTACTCAGTTTTTGGCACTGAGATGTACTTTTTGGTGAATTAAAAAAAAGATAATATGCGTCATTTAAAAACTTGTCCAAAAAATAGAAAAAACTAAAAAAAAAAATTCTCAATATTTTTTTAAGTTATTGAAGTTATTTTATAAGTTTTAAAACATTTTTTAAAACTGACTAGATTACTTAATTCCGCGCAAGATAAATGGCTATTATTATAGCTAAGAAAAATAGGCTATCTGCCTTGTTTTTGGAAAATTAATGTAAATATATATATATATATATATATATATATATATATATTATGACACAAATTTTATTTTTTCTAATAAACATTTTTATCGCTCTGTATGTTATTTTTAATTTCTTTCTGAGTTTTAACGCCCTCAAAAAGTGCCGCCTAAAGCGAAGCACCCTGTCACCCCCTAGATAACCCAATTTCTTTTTGAAATCAAGAAGAAAAGGTCTAATAAAATCTAAAATAATATATATGTTCAATTTAAAAAAAACTGTCAAATTTTTACATTTAGAAAAAAAAATACATTCTGACCCTAAGATTCTTAAACCTCGTAAAAAATTATAAAACTTTTGTATTTATCATATTTTGATAACAATTCAAATAAACGTTTAAGATATGGTGTAAAAATATACGGGAAAACCCTGTACATATAGAAATTGGCTTATCTAGGGGGTGACAGGGTGCTTCGCTCTAGGCGGCACTTTTTGGGGGCGATAAAACTCAGAAAGAAATTAAAAATAACATACAGAGCGATAAAAATTTTTTATTAAAAAAAATATTTTTGTCATAATGTATTTATATATTTACATTAATTTTCAAAAAGCAAGACAGGTAGCCTAATTTTTTTTAGCCATAATAATAGCCATTTTTCTTGCGTAAAATTGAGTAATATAGTCAGTTTTAAAAAATGTTTTAAAACTTATAAAATAACTACAGTAACTTAAAAAAATATTGTGACAATTTTTTTTTTAAATTTTTCCTTTTTCGGACATTTTTTTAAATGACACATATTATCTTTTTTTATTTCGCCAAAAAGTATATCTCAGTGCCAAAAACTGAGTACCAGCAGAACTGGATACGATAATTTTCTGAAGGAGAAATTTCATTTAAAAATAAAGTGTTATTGAGCGGAAAAGACAAATATCTTTGAAACGACTTAATTTTTTTGTTTGTAAAATATTGTAGACATTTAGCACTCAAAGAGCTCTACTCTTACCAAGTTTTGTTAAACTGACATTATTTTTGCAAAAATAAAAAATAAAAAACAAAAAATAAAAAAATTACGGTTTTTTAAATTTTTCTCGAGCATTTTGAGGTTATGTAAAAAATGACATTTACAAAAGTTTTAGACATTTTCATGGCCTATGACTTTTCTGTATGTCACTTTTTTCGCCGACGTCAGCTTTCGCCGGAAATCGCAATAATACGATTCTCTGCCACTTTTTACCCCCCCCCCCCAAACCTAACCCGCAACGCCCTTGCTCACGCATTTATTTTTTTTAACTTCGTTATACGCCGCTCTACAATTTCCAATGCTCCAAGTCCTGTTAATAATTTTCTTTTTTTTTGCCTTAAATTATGGTAATTCCGCTGGCCATGAGCTTCGCTAGATATAAGGCCCCAAAGGTCCTAAAAATCAGTTTTTTACAATTTTCTCGAAAACTAATAACTTTTTTTAAAAAAGTGAAGAAAGAAAAAAGACGCATCTAGCGAAGCTCAACGAGGATTTTGGCGGAGAATATGTGGGGATGTGTCTCAGATGCTCAGGAATAATTATACAAAAATCCAGCTTGCACCTATTTTTTTTTTCAGGTGAATTCCTAATATGATTGGGCTATTAGTGAAACTATGTGGTTTTCACTTTCCCAAATTTTTATATTATTTTTTGTTACAAAATCCCTCTGGTAAAGGCATGCACACTTTTTTAAATAATTTTTTGCTTAAGTGTGTAATACACCAGAATGTGCCTCTCATATATGGAGTTTGGACAAAAGAGGCGGGGGTTTGGTTCGGTTCAATTTCCCGCCCTGCCCCCCTCCTGGGACAGCCATTCATTGGCGTAGCTAGCCTTGCTTTTCAGGGGGGCCGTGGCCCCGGTCTATCTTGAACAAAAAGCAAATATAGGTTTTAAAGAGTCGTGCAAAGTGTGCAATAAATAAAAAAAAATACGCGCATTAAATGTTCTAATATTTTAATATAACAAATTTAATAATACATTTACCAACTTATTTATATGTATACACAGGAAGTATGTAATTCAGCAATTCTACAAAGAAAGTTTTCTACGTCGCTGACTGAAAGCGTCTACCACACTGTCCAAGTCGACCTCAACATCTTTTTCTATGAATAACAATGACAAACCTGAGTGTCTCTCTTGAGTCATAGTTGTTCTAAGCCAATTAAAAACTCTCTTCATGGCAGAGAAAGACCTCTCGCAAGTTGCACTTGAAATTGGAAGAATACTCGCAACTTTAAAAAGTTGGTAGAGGTTTGGATAGGTGTTTTCTGCTATATGTTGTTTGATAGAATCATGACCAACAGTTTGATTTAACCGAAAAATACAATTCTTTAAAACGGTCATTTCTGCTCTTAGAGCAGAAGTATTAATATTAAAAATTTCCCGGTATTGCTCGACGAATTTATTCCATTTAACGACGTGGGAAAACTTAATATGAAAATGGTTATAAAATTGTCACCAAAATCGGAAAATTTCCATAAGACACTAAACGCTAACCTCAAAAAACTAAAAAGATTATTATATTTATTTTAGAAAAACAGTTTAAAAAGGTCTTTTATAACCTTACGACATCTACAACCCGATTTCGGAAACAGAGGGGCAAAGGTCGCTGTCTTTATTAAATGCGAAATTTAACTTACACTTCTATAATATTTTACAAGATGTCGCCAATATGTATGAAATATTCAATATGTATAATTATGTTTAAATTTAAAAAATATTTTCGGGAAATTGCATAAGTGCAGAAAAGTTACTGATAATTTAAAGAGAAAAAGCCTAATTCCGCAAGACAAGGGCTTTTTCCTGAAATGTAAACATTATCTGAATGATTTTAAATTTTAATGCACCTATTTTATTTGAATATTTCCCGAATAATAATAGAAAAGTATGTATTTTCAGCGTCATGTTCTTTTACTAGTAGTCGGTAGGGGAGGCCTAAAATATCTTAGGGGGGGCCTGAGGGACTTCAGGGGGGGCAGGCCCCCTGGGCCCCCCCTAGCTACGCCAATGGAGCCATTGCATATTGATATATATAATATAAAAGTTTATTTTTACTCCTTGGTTATGATATTTTATTTTGTCGTCACCCTCTTTCTAGCTAATTTAAGCTTATTTCATTGAGCCGTCATTTTAGCCGGGTGAAGAACAACGACTTTTAAGCCAAATGACCGGATTAACTCGATTTTTTGAAGAGGAAGACGCAGATTACTTGGGGGTTGCTATGGAAAACTCCTCTTGGTTTTCCAAGTTGCTCTTTTTTTGGGTAAGTTGTTGTCTATTAGCAAAACTTAGCATAAGATTTTTGTCTTTATTATAATTTGTATTAATTTTTCTACTGTTTTTATATTTCAGGTATCTCCCTTACTGGAAAAAGGTGTAAAACAAACTTTAGAAACTACAGAGGACCTTTATGATTTACCTGTAAATTTACACTGTGGCAGTGTAAGTGAAGAGTTAAATAAAGAGTTGCAAAATCAACAATTTAAGTATCGAAAAACTCGAGAAGAAACCGCAGGTAACAACATTCTTGACAAAACAATATGGAGGATCTTTTTTTTATTGAATATTTAGTCTTATTGCTATCTAATCGCACTCGTTTTTTAAATTCCTTCGGGCACTTAAAAAGTTGTTAACAAAAAATATATTTAGTGTAGGTCAGTTTATTTTTTTCGCCCATTCGGTTGTAAAGATTAAAATAATATTAGCGGTCGTTTATTTGACAATCTCTTATTTATATGCAGTAAGTATATTTCCTTGTATACTTTATGTTTCGCCGATGATCAGATAGTAGTGGCTCAGGATTATGATGACCTCGAATATATGACACGAAAACTAATAGAATAGTACAATAAGTGGGGACTAGAGGTTAATCTTAATAAGACAGAGTATATGTTTATTGGTGGAATGAAACAGGATCTAATCTTAAATAACGGGCAGCGAATTCAGTCCTGTGATGAGTGTAAATACTTAGGTCTAAAAATTACAGCTGACTGAACACTAGACAAAGCTATAAAAGATCGAAACGTACAAGGAAGAAAACCAATAACTTTATTAAATGGAATAATTTGGGACCAAAGTATATCAAAACATAACAAAAGGCTTATATATAACACCATTGTAAAAAGTATTTTTACATACGGCTCAGAAGAATGGCCAATCAAGCATAGAACAGAAAAAATGCTTTCCGCTACGGAGATGGACTATTGGAGAAGAGCAGCAGGGAAATCAAAAAGAGAAAGAGTTACAAATCAAAGAATAAGAGAAATTATGACAGTGGGTGAACGTACTTTAGTGGATGATATAAAAACAAAACAACTGGTGTGGTACGGACATGTACAAAGAATGAATGATGAAAGACTACCTAAACAAATACTACAATGGAAACCAACTGGCCGAAGAAAACGAGGACGGCCAAGGAGAAGCTGGAGAGAAGGAATAGACAGTGAAATAAGAATAAGAGGCCTAGATGAAAAATTATGGGCAAACAGAAACGAGTGGAGATTGGGTATCGGAAAACGTAGAACGTTGTGAAACCGATAAATATATATATATATATATATATATATATATATATATATATATATATATATATATTATATATATATACAGGGTGTCCCAGAACTAATGGTACATAGTTAAACTGTAGATTCCTTGGGTCAAAATATTACGATTTAGCCACACTTACCTTAGTCCAAAAGTTCGTATTACCCAAGATACAGGGTGTTAAACTTTATTTTTTCAATTCGATTTTTTTTAACTAATTATTATTTTTGCAAAAAATAACCAACGTGTAAATTTTTTTGAAATTGGCAAGACGATTCCGTTGAAAATTTTGATGTACAATGTACAGGGTGTTTCTTGGACCACTACCATTGCATTAAAATCACTGTATTTTTTTTGTGCCTCGGTGTATACCAGTTTTTATGTAAAATAATGTTTTTTCCATCTTTTTTATCTAAAAAAGTTATACTGTTTTAAAGTCCCTCAGAGCAACGGTTTTTGAGATTTTTGCATTTAAAGTTTTTATTGCATGTGAGTGAAATGCCTAAATTATGTATGATACTTTCTTCAATTCTTTCTACTAATTAATATTTTTGCAAAAACTAACCAGCAAGTAGGTTTTTCTGAAATTTGCAAGACGATTCCGTTGAAAAAGTTGATGTACAATGTACAGGGTGCTCTTTGGACCACTACCATTGCATTAAAATCATCAGTGTATTTTTTTTGTGCCTCGGTGTATACTTAAGCAGGTTTTTAAACAGAATATGATTTTAAATATTAAGTAATTTTAGAAACAGTTCTATAGTTTTAAGAAAGTTTGACAGAATAGACGCAGACAGCAACTTTATTGGATTTTATTGTTTTTTTATTTTAAAAGCCTACTATAATAAACAATTTTAAGTTTGATTTACTATTTGTCAATTTTAAAATTCTAACTTTGTTGCTGAGAGCGCCATGCTTAAGAAATTTTATATTTTTTTCAATAAATAATAAAATATTAATTTTATTAATACTTATAATTTTCTTTCAAAACAATAAAAAATAGTTGCATTAATAAAGTATACATACTTACCATTTTTAAAAACACTAATACGAAGAAGTTTTTGTTCCTCATTAAAAACATCGCCCTACAGAGTTGCAATAATGGACAATAACTTACAATTGTTTTAACACACTTTTGATAATTCAAGAACCATTTTGTATATTTTTTACCTTAATATTTCTTAAGAAAACATCCAATCTTAAAATGCTATAAAAAATTATTGATTATAGCTAATATGTATGAAGTAGGTAAGAATTTAATCAAAAATCTTTTAGGCATACAATAAAAACTTATAATTTAAATATCTTAAAAACCGTTGCTCTAAGCGACATCTAAACGCTATAACTTTTTCACTTAAAAAAATAAAAAAATACATGTTTTTTATAGAATCTTGTATACACCGAGGAACAAAAAAGTTAGACCTATTTTAATGTAACGGTACCGAGCCAGAGAACACCCTGTATAATATTTTTATTTTTTTTTAACCAAAATTAAATTGTCCACGCCCAAAAATCACCAAACCCAATTTCTTGTGCAAAATTATTAATTAGTAGAAAGAATTGAAGAAAGTATCATACATAAATTAGGCAGATTACTCACATGCAATAAAAACTATAAATGCAAAAAACTCAAAATGAACAGTATAACTTTTTTACATAAAAAGGATGGGAAAACCATTATTTTACATAAAAACTGGTATACACTGAGGCACAAAAAAAATATACTGATTTTTATGCAATGGTAGTGGTCCAAGGAACACCCTGTACACTTTACATCAAATTTTTCAACGGAATCGTCTTGCCAATTTTGAAAAAACTTACACGCTGGTTAGTTTTTGCAAAAATATTAATTAGTAAAAAAGTTGTTAAAGAAAATCGAATTGAAAAAATAAAGTTTAACACCCTGTATCTCGGTTAATACGAACTTTTGGACTAAGGTAAGTATAGCTAAATCGTAATATTTTGACCCAATGAATCTACAGTTTAACCATGTACCATTAGTTCTGGGACACCCTGTATATAAGTATATTTTTTAATTTTTTTAGCAACTCATGAGATTCCTTCAAACTCCCAAACAAACAACGTGGCAGCAGAAGTGGAAATAGTGGAGAGCAGGAAAAAAGATCGGTTTATTTTATTAAAAGCATTACATCGTCGGTTTTGGTTTGAGTTTTATAGCGTGGGTATGTATCACGATACAAAAATTTTATCCTTGAGTTATTATACTTTATAAATTAATCATAACAAAAACATTTTATGTAGGAGGATTTGAATAATATTTTAGTTTAGAAGTAGTAAAATATGCGGAATATTTTTCAAAACTTTTGCAATGCCTCATTTAAAATACATAATTTTGCATTTATAAGGCAGGAAAGTAAATTAAAATTTTGGGTTTTTTTTTCTATGGTTTTATCATAATTCCTATCGGCCTTCCAAGGCTCAGCTCTCTAGTTTTTCTGTAAGTGGAGAATATGTTATCATTCCGAAGTAGATTTTTAAATAGGTCAAATAAGGGCTGAAATGTTTCAAGAAAAGATGGTATAGCAGTTGCGCGAACTTGGCGAGGCACTGCCGTGCCCTCAGATGCTGAATTAATTCATAAACTGATACTGTGGTATATTTTGTGGTTCAAAATAAAAGAAAACAAAATTAAATTTAATAAAAAAGATGCTTGAATGTTACCTTTACTCTTTATGAAAGCTTGTTGAATCTTACAAGTTAGAAGAACAAGCGAAGTTAAGAACTAGTGGTATTTAAGTTGAACATTTTTTGAATAAAAAACTGTGTTCCGACACTTTTTTATTTACTTTACGTATTCTGTGTCTGCAAATTTTATTTGCTACAATCAACTATAAAAGATAATTTTTGATAAAGAGCTTGGTTTTTTGGAAAATCGGGTGAAACCTGACAAAAATGTTTTTATTTATTTATTTTAGCTCACACATATACTATACTATAGTAGTGTGAGCTATAGTGATCCTAATTTTTTCGAAAAAAAAAAAGTTGCTTTGATTTCAAAAATTTTTATATATCTTTGCGTTTCAGATGATTTTGAAACTTTTTTGATGTGCTGTCTGTCTGTCTGTCTGTCTGTCTGTCTGTCTGTCTGTCTGTCTGTCTGTCTGTCTGTCTGTCTGTCTGTCTGTCTGTCTGTCTGTCTGTCTGTCTGTCTGTCTGTCTGTCTGTCTGTCTGTCTGTCTGTCTGTCTGTCTGTCTGTCTGTCTGTCTGTCTGTCTGTCTGTCTGTCTGTCTGTCTGTCTGTCTGTCTGTCTGTCTGTCTGTCTGTCTGTCTGTCTGTCTGTCTGTCTGTCTGTCTGTCTGTCTGTCTGTCTGTCTGTCTGTCTGTCTGTCTGTCTGTCTGTCTGTCTGTCTGTCTGTCTGTCTGTCTGTCTGTCTGTCTGTCTGTCTGTCTGTCTGTCTGTCTGTCTGTCTGTCTGTCTGTCTGTCTGTCTGTCTGTCTGTCTGTCTGTCTGTCTGTCTGTCTGTCTGTCTGTCTGTCTGTCTGTCTGTCTGTCTGTCTGTCTGTCTGTCTGTCTGTCTGTCTGTCTGTCTGTCTGTCTGTCTGTCTGTCTGTCTGTCTGTCTGTCTGTCTGTCTGTCTGTCTGTCTGTCTGTCTGTCTGTCTGTCTGTCTGTCTGTCTGTCTGTCTGTCTGTCTGTCTGTCTGTCTGTCTGTCTGTCTGTCTGTCTGTCTGTCTGTCTGTCTGTCTGTCTGTCTGTCTGTCTGTCTGTCTGTCTGTCTGTCTGTCTGTCTGTCTGTCTGTCTGTCTGTCTGTCTGTCTGTCTGTCTGTCTGTCTGTCTGTCTGTCTGTCTGTCTGTCTGTCTGTCTGTCTGTCTGTCTGTCTGTCTGTCTGTCTGTCTGTCTGTCTGTCTGTCTGTCTGTCTGTCTGTCTGTCTGTCTGTCTGTCTGTCTGTCTGTCTGTCTGTCTGTCTGTCTGTCTGTCTGTCTGTCTGTCTGTCTGTCTGTCTGTCTGTCTGTCTGTCTGTCTGTCTGTCTGTCTGTCTGTCTGTCTGTCTGTCTGTCTGTCTGTCTGTCTGTCTGTCTGTCTGTCTGTCTGTCTGTCTGTCTGTCTGTCTGTCTGTCTGTCTGTCTGTCTGTCTGTCTGTCTGTCTGTCTGTCTGTCTGTCTGTCTGTCTGTCTGTCTGTCTGTCTGTCTGTCTGTCTGTCTGTCTGTCTGTCTGTCTGTCTGTCTGTCTGTCTGTCTGTCTGTCTGTCTGTCTGTCTGTCTGTCTGTCTGTCTGTCTGTCTGTCTGTCTGTCTGTCTGTCTGTCTGTCTGTCTGTCTGTCTGTCTGTCTGTCTGTCTGTCTGTCTGTCTGTCTGTCTGTCTGTCTGTCTGTCTGTCTGTCTGTCTGTCTGTCTGTCTGTCTGTCTGTCTGTCTGTCTGTCTGTCTGTCTGTCTGTCTGTCTGTCTGTCTGTCTGTCTGTCTGTCTGTCTGTCTGTCTGTCTGTCTGTCTGTCTGTCTGTCTGTCTGTCTGTCTGTCTGTCTGTCTGTCTGTCTGTCTGTCTGTCTGTCTGTCTGTCTGTCTGTCTGTCTGTCTGTCTGTCTGTCTGTCTGTCTGTCTGTCTGTCTGTCTGTCTGTCTGTCTGTCTGTCTGTCTGTCTGTCTGTCTGTCTGTCTGTCTGTCTGTCTGTCTGTCTGTCTGTCTGTCTGTCTGTCTGTCTGTCTGTCTGTCTGTCTGTCTGTCTGTCTGTCTGTCTGTCTGTCTGTCTGTCTGTCTGTCTGTCTGTCTGTCTGTCTGTCTGTCTGTCTGTCTGTCTGTCTGTCTGTCTGTCTGTCTGTCTGTCTGTCTGTCTGTCTGTCTGTCTGTCTGTCTGTCTGTCTGTCTGTCTGTCTGTCTGTCTGTCTGTCTGTCTGTCTGTCTGTCTGTCTGTCTGTCTGTCTGTCTGTCTGTCTGTCTGTCTGTCTGTCTGTCTGTCTGTCTGTCTGTCTGTCTGTCTGTCTGTCTGTCTGTCTGTCTGTCTGTCTGTCTGTCTGTCTGTCTGTCTGTCTGTCTGTCTGTCTGTCTGTCTGTCTGTCTGTCTGTCTGTCTGTCTGTCTGTCTGTCTGTCTGTCTGTCTGTCTGTCTGTCTGTCTGTCTGTCTGTCTGTCTGTCTGTCTGTCTGTCTGTCTGTCTGTCTGTCTGTCTGTCTGTCTGTCTGTCTGTCTGTCTGTCTGTCTGTCTGTCTGTCTGTCTGTCTGTCTGTCTGTCTGTCTGTCTGTCTGTCTGTCTGTCTGTCTGTCTGTCTGTCTGTCTGTCTGTCTGTCTGTCTGTCTGTCTGTCTGTCTGTCTGTCTGTCTGTCTGTCTGTCTGTCTGTCTGTCTGTCTGTCTGTCTGTCTGTCTGTCTGTCTGTCTGTCTGTCTGTCTGTCTGTCTGTCTGTCTGTCTGTCTGTCTGTAACGACCAACGCGCATAACTCAAAAACCGCTGGGCCGATTTTAATGAAATTTGGTACCTGGGCTGGGTCTTGGGTCGAGATGGTCCTATTTAAAAATGAACAAAATCCACCGAACACAAACCACATAAAAGGGTGGGGGTAGATTTCAAAAATTAGAGTTTATGTGAAAATATGGCGTGTGTGATATCAAACGAAAGGTAATTGAGTCTGCAGTTAAACAAAATACATTTTAATTTATTTAAAAAAAAGGGTGGGGGTATATTTTAAAAATAAGAGATTAAGTGAAAATATGGCGTGTGTGATATCAAACGAAAGGTAATTGAGTCCGGAGTTTAACAAAATACATTTTAGTTTTTGTTTTTTTTAAGGGTGGGGGTAGATTTCAAAAATTTGAGTTTAAGTCAAAACATGGCTTGTGTGGTATCAAACAAAAGGTAATTTAGTCTGGAGTTGAATAAAATATATTTCAGTTTTTAGTTATATTAGCTCGCACGTACACTATAACTACAGTACCTACCTAGTGTGAGCTTAGGGGCCCATATATTGGCAGAGTATTTTAAATGACCCCCATAGACGGAGGCCGCTGGAGAGTTTGTTATCAATCAAACCCCACCGACTTATATATCGTTAAAAACAACATTTTCTCTTCTACAATAAAGTGAAAAACACATTTTTGTTTATTTGAGCTTAGTTTCCGAGAAAATTGAATAAAAGCTGTAACAAAAGTAATTTGTGAGGTGATTTGTAAAAATTAATTTTATTTATGGATGCCTTTGAAGTTGGTTTTTCAGATATTTGCACTAATTTATATACTGTTAAACTGTCTACAATAAAGTTTAAATAATTTTTTCCCGAAAACTTTAGTTTTTGAGAAAATTGGAAAAAACTTTAGTCTTGCCTTCTTACGCATCTATTAGCTCCCGCTAAATTTTGCGGTGTTTGTAAATTTTAAAACCACACAATTGAATGACGGACAGAGTGCGTTTTCGCGCATTTTGGACATGCGCACCAAGAATCAGTGAGATCCTTTTTCGACCGTCTCGAGAAATGGCGTGTTAATTTACTTTCTCCAACTATTTCAAATTTCTACACCTGAAAGTGCTCGATTTTGGTGTACTGAAGCATAGAACTAGAAACTTCAGCCCTTCAGCTATGTGGTGACATCATTAGATCCAGATAAGGGCCCCTTGTAAGTGGAGAAATTGGCTGCAAACTGGTGAGTGCTTTGTCTCTGATTTCCCTTGTGTGGTACCCACAATTAACCTATGGACCTTTTAATTATTTCGTAATTTTCATATCAATATATTTATGTTTGTTCGCGCTTTCATTAATTAAATTATATACAGTCCATTGCATTTATCGTTTTTCTTACTGCGGGCATAACATAAGTGTTCCTTCGACCGAATTATTTAAAATTTACTCCATACGACGGTCTTAATAAGTCGGCCATTTATTTTCACGCCGAGATCAAGGCGGCCTTGAATTTTGTCAATCGTATTGAAACGAGAGAGATTTTCGCTCGACCTTCGGTAGCGGCGCAGTTCGCGTGTTTTCGGTCCGCTGCTATGGTAACGTACCGTGGTCATTCAGTAAACAAAGCGAAGCAATCAAAATAAACAAGCACATGTTCAGTGTGTTAGGTGTGTTCCATATCATTTCGATATTTAAAACAATTTTCATCAATTGCGATAAATTAGTGCATATTTTCGACAATTCGTCATTTTTCTATTTCAGAAGCATTAATTTAGCGTTAATTGTATATTTACCGACATTTCTGTGATTAGATGTGTTCCATATCATTTCGATATTTAAAACAATTTTCATCAATTGCGATAAATTAGTGCATATTTTCGACAATTCGTCATTTTTCTATTTCAGAAGCATTAATTTAGCGTTAATTGTACATTTACCGACAATTTCGTCATTTCAAAGGTAAAATCATGTCTGTCAAGAAAGCGCGAACAAACATAAATATATTGATATGAAAATTACGAAATAATTAAAAGGTCCATAGGTTAATTGTGGGTACCACACAAGGGAAATCAGAGACAAAGCACTCACCAGTTTGCAAACAATTTCTCCACTTCCAAGGGGCCCCTATCTGGATCTAATGATGTCACCACGTAGCTGAAGGGCTGAAGTTTCTAGTTCTATGCTTCAGTACACCAAAATCGAGCACTTTCAGGTGTAGAAATTTGAAATAGTTGGAGAAAGTAAATTAACACGCCATTTCTCGAGGCGGTCGAAAAAGGATCTCACTGATTCTTGGTGCGCATGTCCAAAATGCGCGAAAACGCACTCTGTCCGTCATTCAATTGTGTGGTTTTAAAATTTACAAACACCGCGAAATTTAGCGGGAGCTAACACGCATCATATAAATGGAAATTTCATTGCGTACAACTCACAATTTTTGATAGAGAGTTTGGTATTTAAGAAATCGGGTAAAACATGTAATAATCAATTAATTTTTTTCATTTTTTTACATTACTTTAATAAACGAACACCGCTGGAGAGTTTGTCTTTAGTCGTGCCACACTAAGTTGTATTTTTTGTTTGAAATTTGTAGACAATGATTGAGTAGAAATAAAATTTCGGACTTCCATTGTCTTTATTTATTTTAAGCACGACGTTTCGGTTAGTAAGGATCTCTAACCGTCTTTAAGTGTAAACTGTCAGTTACATCTAGGCATGTAGGCAATATTTTCTGGTTGACTGTACTTTAACGCAGATTGAAATCCCAATCCCAAGCTAACTACAGCCACGTTAATATTACGCCCGGCAAAACTTATTTCTTTTGTAAAATAGAGTTTCCCTGCTACAGTTTCAGCATCATGGCTACACTGTTGCTTGCTTTTTAATTTAGTTAAAAACATTTTGCTAAGGGAACATTTCCTTTGTACGAAAATACAAAGTAAGCAAAATCAGAATAGGGAATATAAACAAAGTTAAGCTTTTCCCATATTTTTCATACGAAAATTGAAAAACCGGAGATGGAGCTCTTTGTAAAGGGTTTTTTGCGAAACTACAGTGGCGCACTCAGAAATATTTCTTGGGGTGCCGAGGCCTCTGAGGGGGCGAGCCCTTTTGATGTTATACTTTTTATTTATGAAATATGTGAAAAATATCTAAAAAAGTTTTGGGTTTGTGTGGGTTTGGGTGCGTCCATGGAAAGTTAGTAATCTATTTTGATAGGCGATATCCAAACAAGAGCTATTTTGATTTACAGTGGTGACTCGATATCTATCAAATGTACTAAAATATTCCTGAAATAAGATAGCTAGTGAAAAACTGAGTAATAAACATATCGGAGTAATTTTGATAATTTTGTTTTAACTAGCAAAATATTAAAAACTAATTTTTTGAGATTTTGGTTTGGTATTTCTAGTATTTTAGCTCACACATATACTATACTATAGTAGTGTGAGCTATGGTGATCCTAATTTTTTCGAGAAGAAAAAAGTTGCTCCGATTTAAAAACTTTTTATATAACGTTGCTTCCATAATTGGTACCATTCCCGTAGAGTCCGGTTTGAATGAAATTTATTACATTTGACATTTGAATTTTATTATTTTTTTTTTGTTTTTTTTTTTAGTTTATAGTATTATTAGGTTTAGAATTATGACCATAAATTTAAATTACGTGAATAAATAAAAATATTCTTTTTGGCTTATGTAGGTAATCTTTGCTGCTGTGACGCATTAAAATTAAATTTTGTTAAATTTGTAACTTTTGCAATTTTAAATATAAAAGAATTTTTAAAAAATATTTTTTTCTAAAAGAATATTATTTTTTTATATTTTAGTTTTGGAAAAAACTGATTTTTAAAAAAGTATAGGTAAAAAAAAAATTTTACGTTTTTTTTATAAATTAGTTTTAGAAAAAACGGATTTTTAAAGGGTATTATTTTCAAAAATAATTTTTGTGAAAAAAATCTACTTACTGAACAGACTTTTTTTTTTCGAAAAAATTTTTTTTTGGAAAATGATGGTGATCCAGGCAGCGGTTAGGATATGTTTGCGATTAATTGACCACGATTAGGTTTAACACAGACTTTGATCTCCCAACAAGAGGTTATGGGGGTTATGATTTAAGAAAAAATAAGTTAGATTAAAATAGAAATTAAAAAAAGTTCCATATTAAAATACTCTGCCAATATATGGGCACCTAAGCTCACACTAGGTTCTATAGATGTAGAGTACGGGTGAGCTAATATAACTAAAAAATTAAATATATTTTATTCAACTCCAAATTCAATTACCTATTGTTTGATACCACACAAGCCATGTTTTAAGTTAAACTCTAATTTCGAAATCTACCCCCACTTTTGTTTAACTCCAGACCCAATTACCTTTCGTTTGATATCACACACGCCATATTTTCACTTAATCTCTAATTTTTTTAATCTACCCCCACCCTTTTTTTTAAACTAAAATTAATTTTGTTTAACTCCAGACTCAATTACCTTTCGTTAGATATCACACATGCCATATTTTCACATAAACTCTAATTTTTGAAATCTACCCCCACCCTCTTATTTGGCTTGTGCTCGGTGGATTTTGTTCATAAATGGGACCATCTCGACGGAAGATCCAGCCAAGGTACCAAATTTCATTAAAATCGGACAAGCGCTTTTTGAGTTATGCGCGTTGGTCGTTACAGACAGACAGACAGACAGACAGACAGACAGAATTGAAATCGGAGCAACTTTTTTTTCTCGAAAAGATTAGGATCACTATAGCTCACACTACTATAGTATAGTAGTAATGTGAGCTAAAAAGCTTGAAATGGTGTGCTTTTATAAAAGATCACCCTTTACCTATAACTATATTCATGTATTGTTATTTTTAGGAGTTTTAAAGCTAATCGCCGATCTCTCAGGATTTGCTGGTCCGATGTTATTGAACAGACTTCTAAATTTTATCGAAGATAGAAACGAGCCTATTTCACAAGGATATATTTACGCTGGAGGACTCATGGCCACCACAATAATTTGTAAGTTTACTAAGGTAGATAAATATATATAAAAATTTCATGCACTTTTTACTGACTATGAGCACTGTCTGCTATTGGTCCAACTATTTAGACCCTCTCCTATTTGTCCAAATATAATGATGATTGGTGACGTTGTTTTTGTTTATAATTTCTTCTGTGTTCCTTTTTGGAGGTTTAAATCATTGTTAGCCTTACCTTGGTCAATTGATCGTTAGGTTCGGATACGTTTACGTGAAATTCTTCTTGAGTTTTAGAACTACTTTATTTGCGACACCACACACCAGAACAACTTTTTAATTTTAACGGACACGCAAATTAGGGTCACTGCATCCTGAAAGCCGGAGATGCCACTATGGGTAGCCCTTTATCGCCAGTGATTGCGAACTTTTTCATGGAGAAACTAGAAGAGAAGGCGTTGAATAATGCCCCTCATAAACCCAAAGTCTGGTTTCGATATGTAGATGACACTTTTGTCGTTTGGCCTTATGGTAGAGACAGCCTTAATGAATTTCTCAACCACATTAACAGCATACACCCCAGTATACAATTTACAATGGAAACAGAGAACAACAGAGAATTGGCATTCCTTGACGTACTAGTAACGAGGAAAGAGGACATACCGTATACAGAAAACCTATTCACACAGACCGCTACCTAAACAACACATCTAACCACCACCCGTGCCAACGAAAAGGGGTAATAAGAACATTGGTAGAGAGGGCGAAAAGAATCTGCGAACCAGAACATCTAGACAAAGAATTAAACCATCTTAAAAACGCCCTCGTAGCAAATGGATACACTCAAAGCGACATAGATAAATGTATACGACAAAAGCCGAGCACTAGAAGTAACAGTAGCGGTGGACTGAGCAGCCGCGAAGTTACTTCAAGAGCCTTTCTGCCCTACATCCCTAGAGTGACAGATAGGATCGGACGTATTCTGGGAAAACATAACATAAAAACGATCTTCAAGCTATCTAAGAAGATCGAGAACCACCTCAGATCTGCGAAGGATATAAGGAACCCACTAAGTTCTTCGGGGGTATACCGCATTCCCTGTACCTGTGGAAGTGTCTACATCGGAACAACCAAACGGTCCGTAAACACAAGAATCAAAGAACACAAAGCCAACTGTCGACTCGGACATACGGAAAAATCCGCAGTTGCAGACCACACACTAAACAATGAAGACCACCGAATAAAATTCGAAGACACACAAGTTCTCTGCACCTCCTCTTCATACTATCCAAGACTCTATAGAGAAGCAATCGAAATTCATAAACACCAGCAGAACTTCAACAGATCTGAAGAAACTCTTAAAATTAACAGAACATGGGTACCGGTTCTTAAAAACACCAAACGGCTCGCTTACAATAACAAAACTGAATCAAGGGAATGTGACCAATCACCGACCAGCTCTGATATACGCCCCGCCCACCATAGCGTATATAACCTGCGCCCGCGACAGTCTAACCACCAGTCTTCGAGAAGCCGACAAACAGTCAACATCTCCTGAAGATGCCATCCACTCGAGATGGCGAAACGTCGAGAACGAATTTCCAACGACGACGGCCGAACTGCCCGAAAGCACACCCACCAACCAGCCCGCTGATATATTGACAAAAGCACTGCCAAAAGTTTAAGCATTTTAGAAATTTGTTAAATATTATTTAAAAGAAGAAAAAAAAAAACAAATAACTTGCTGTTTTTCAACAATATTTACTGATAATACATAACCCAATTTTCTTTGAGCTGTGTCAAGTCTTGCAGAATTGCGGGGGGGGGGGGTTGAAGTTCTCCAATTCTGTATTATTGATTCAGCAGCATAGAATTCTGTAATGCAGTAAATAATGTTTAATAGTAAGTTTACTAGATACACTCTAGATGGACGTAAAATGTCGGAATAAAATCATAAAGTATTGTTGGTGTCCTGTAATTGTCTTTTCGGGTTTTCACTTAATAAAGTATATTAAATGAAGTGAATCATTACGATCCACGTACCTACTACATGTTGACCCCCATGTTATATAAATCTTTTTTTCGGAAGTAACATCCTTTATCACCTGCTACACTGTGGCCCTTAAGTTATGGGACACCCTGTAGAGAACACCTGGCAATCAACCTGTTATCATCAACTCTCAAGATAGTGATGTTGTAAACACGAATGAAAAAGAGAGACATGGTAACCAATGGTAACCGAACCATGATACCCTCACAAAGAAGCGCCTAATGGGTGCCCCAGTGAGGACCTCGTATTTTAGCGCGCATGCTTCCCACATAGCGCAATCACGTGTTTAACACTTAATAAAGGCGTGAGAAAAAAACGTTGATTTTAAAAGCTGCTAGAAAAAACGTTTATTTCATATATGAAAACAAGCTTAATAGGTCAATCATTAACGTTATAAAAAATAACGTTGCTAAAAACTGCGTTGTAATAACGCCATTATCAAATTAAGACAGCACTATTTTTACGTTAGTATCAAGTGATTTTTATTAACGTTAAAATCACATTGGATTTTCTACACGAATTTTAAAACGCGACTTGCATGGCTTTTCTACCAAATAATTTTGAGATTTTACTAGCAGCAGCGCCACCTATTGTCGGCATTTTTCACTTTGACGAAATCTATCAGGCAGTTCTTTGGCCTCTAAACTCCAAAAACCTGTTAAGACACATTAATACTCTGTGAATGTGTTTACTGTTAAAAAATCCTGTTTAGCTTTTAAAAAAAACATAATGTTTATAGATAGATATATAGATATTTTGTCTTGCCTTGAGCGCCATCTTTCAAATTGTCTTAAAGTGTTGTAGTCTTAAACTAGTGAACTTTTATAACTTCATTTCGCGTCTCTTT
The DNA here is from genome assembly GCA_963576565.1 of Aspidapion aeneum. NCBI lineage: Eukaryota > Metazoa > Arthropoda > Insecta > Coleoptera > Brentidae > Aspidapion > Aspidapion aeneum. The sequence goes on from OY755039.1 coordinate 8,928,038, forward strand.
TAAGTTAAAAAAATGTTATTAAAAAAACGTGACCAAAAAAGACGCAGAAAGTTAGTAGGTTTTAGAAGTCTTAATCTAGTGGCGTTTTAGAACATGTTGTGGAGGACTTTTCACGTGTGAATTTGGTACATGAAAATAACGAGGGTAAACAACACGTTATATACACAGCACCAGAAACTTCAGCAAAAAGTACATTTTTATAGCTTGATTTCTCCTTGTTTTTAAGCATGTAGATTTAACAAAATAAATATTACATAGTATAAGGTTGTTTTCAAGTTAAAAAAAACTTTGTTATTTTTGTTCACGTTAATTTAATGTTGATGTGATTTTTGTGCTATGTGGGTTAGAGGTCAAAAAGTTAAGATAAAATTTGCGCCAAAGTCTCTAACGATAACTTTGTTCTAGGTGCCTTATGCGACTGTCACTTTAATTTTTTGATGCATCTGGTAGGCCTAAGAATGAAAGGCGCCTTGGTTGCCACGATTTACCGAAAGACTGTTAGCGTAAATGTGGCATCATTGCAATCAGAATTTTCCATTGGCGAGATTGTCAATTTTATGTCCACCGACACGGATAGGATTGTTAATTCTTGTCCTAGCTTTCATGCTGTATGGAGTATTCCATTCCAGGTAAGTATCTTTTTTTATTTATTTTTTCTTTTATTATAGGTTATTTTAATCCTTGTAGCAAACTAAACGAGCTTGCAGAGGGCCTAAAAATAATCAGGTTTGCCTTTTAAATCCCCTTTCGAAATTAAGTCGCCACTGCCAAGGCTCAGGCGATGACGTAGGTGAACGCTGTTTCACCTTTTATCAGGGCCGGACCGGGTACCTAGGGGCCCTGGCGGGAGAGCAGAGCCAAGGGCCCGATAACCAGTAATGGGGTGGGGGGATGGATGCAATAAGGCAAACAAAAAACAAAAAAAAATCGAGTTTTAGTAAGTTTCAGAAGTTTGGCACTATATGAAACTTAAATGCGCCTCAGGCGAAAATTTTTGAAAACGAAAGTCATTTTTATGTAAAAAATTTTGGGATAACGGCGAAAATGTGTTATTTGAGTGTAGTTTGACTTATCTTAGCAATATCGTTGTGACGTCTGTCCGTATGTATGCGTATGTCTGTGTAACAGGGGCCTGTTTGTCACAGTGATACTGTCACCTCAAGTGGCCAAGGCTTAAATGTTGTAAGCTACCAACTTAGGCAACAACTTATATAAATTATGAAAAGATTAAATGTTACTATATGTTATTAAATTTACACAATCTCGAAAGGGAATTTGACGGTTCTTGGAGGAAAAGTATGCTATAAACGTTTTTCTCAAATGTATAACTATTGTAGGATAATCATACATACCTTTTCAATTTTCTTCTTGTAGCTTCACACTTTCACTTCTTATATTTATTAGTTAAATATCGACTTTTTACTACTGTTAAACTTTTGTATTCAAATATTTACACTTCTTAAACTTTTAGGTTTTATAAACCTTTCGTATGTTTGTTGTAAATATATTTATTTATCAACATCTTAAACGTTGATTGAATGAGTAAAACTATTCAATCAACTGTTTAATTTACTTAATATTACTGTTTAGGTTTGGGATATGTTATTAATTAAAAATGCCGATTTTAGGGCAACGCATGGTTTGTATTTTGTTGTTAAAAAAACCATAAAACAGTTAAACACATTATTTCAAAACACTGGAAACAGTAATAATTAATGACTTTAAAATCAATAAACTCCAAAAGAAAAGACTAAAATAATTATGAATAATAAAGATAATAGCTTATACAAAGTTAAAATAATTGATAAATTTCTCCAGTTAAAATAAAACCCCCCTTAAGAAGTGTGAATGAAAGCGTTACGTACCAAGCAAAAGCAAACTAAAGAGTAAACTCCCCGACGACTTTCGAAAGTTTCCCGTCTCAGTTAAAGCGACCCTGCGCTTGAAGGGACAAATATCTTGGCGTTGATTGGCTAGAATTCTACTCCCTTTCGCCTTGGCGAGAAAGAGATAGACTGCGCTTTAAGCGCTCCACTAAGAGACAAAATAGCAATGCAAGCCAGACTTAAAAACCCGTTAGAAAGTAAAATTACACAGTGTGTTTTTTTTTCATCGAAAATAGTTTAAAATTTGTTTCCAGTTACAAAATAAGAATTATTTTGATGTTAGTGGCTCAAAGGACATATTAGCCGAATACAACTTTTATTAAAATACAGCGAACCTGAAAAAATGCCTAAAAACAAGTCGCCGAGTTGCCATAAATTTTACTTAATCTTAACCTAGTCTTGCATATAATTAATGCTTGTTGATGTCAAAACAATATTTAATTAAAAATCTTTAAAAACTTATAAATGGCAAAAATACCATTTATGCTCAAATCCCGTTTTGTTACATCTGTCTGGACCAAAATAGATCCTAAACCGCTCAACCAATTTTCATGAAGTTTTCTGGTAAAATAGTGTAAAATACTGTAAAGCGCTGGTTAAATTTTTGGTAAAATCCATTAATGCTAACCACAGTGTTTTAACAGTATAAAAATTGTAACAATTTAAAACTAACTTTTTAATGATGCATTGCATCAATATATGCGGTTTTGCGAATATATTAAAACTCATTTTTCTAAATAATTTATGTTACAGCCGAGTAGGAGCTTTTGGTTTTAAGATATCTCTAAAAAAACTGTTTTTAAGTATAAGCGCACCATTGGCGTAGCTAGCCTTGCTTTTCAGGGGGGGCCGTGGCCCCGGTCTATCTTGAACAAAAAGCAAACATAGGTTTTAAAGAGTCGTGCAAAGTGTGCAATGAATAAAAAAAAAATACGCGCATTAAATGTTCTAATATTTTAATATAACAAATTTAATAATACATTTACCAACTTATTTATATGTATACACAGGAATACATATTCAGCAATTCTACAAAGAAAGTTTACTACGTCGCTGACTGAAAGCGTCTACCACACTGTCTAAGTCGACCTCAACATCTTTTTCTATGAATAACAATGACAAACCTGAGTGTCTCTCTTGAGTCATAGTTGTTCTAAGCCAATTAAAAACTCTCCTCATGGCAGAGAAAGACCTCTCGCAAGTTGCACTTGAAATTGGAAGAATACTCGCAACTTTAAAAAGTTCGTAGAGGTTTGGATAGGTGTTTTCTGCTATATGTTGTTTGATATAATCATGACCAACAGTTTGATTTAACCGAAAAATACAATTCTTTAAAACGGTCATTTCTGCTCTTAGAGTAGAAGTATTAATATTAAAAATTTCCCGGTATTGCTCGACGAATTTATTCCATTTAACGACGTGGGAAAACTTAATATAAAAATGGTTATGAAATTGTCACCAAAATCGGAAAATTTTCATAAGACACTAAACGCTAACCTCAAAAAAACTAAAAAGATAATTATATTTATTTTAGAAAAACAGTTTAAAAAGGTGTTTTATAACCTTACGACATCTACAACCCGATTTCGGAAACAGAGGGGCAAAGGTCGCTGTCTTTATTAAATGCGAAATTTAACTTACACTTCTATAATATTTTACAAGATGTCGCCAATATGTATGAAATATTCAATCTGCATAATTATGTTTAAATTTAAAAAATATTTTTGGGGAAATTGCATAAGTGCAGAAAAGTTACCGATAATTTAAAGAGAAAAAGCCTAATTCCGCAAGACAAGGGCCTTTTCCTGAAATGTAAACATTATCTGAATGATTTTAAATTTTAATGCACCTATTTTATTTGAATATTTCCCGAATAATAATAGAAAAGTATGTATTTTCAGCGTCATGTTCTTTTACTAGTAGTCGGTAGGGGAGGCTTAAAATATCTTAGGGGGGGCCTGAGGGACTTCTTCTACGCCAATGAAGCGCACCCAGGGGTAAGGCCTCGGGGCCCCCTGGTTCCCCGACTGCGGGTTACAGAAAAAAAAGTGTTGGTAAAAACAATGTATTTATAAGTTAACACTCTTCACACTGTTACAAAAGCAATATTTGCAGTTTAACTGAACGTTAAGAAAATCTAGGCAGTTTTCTTATTGGTACTACTTACTAGATTAATCAACGATTAATCATTAAATATAAGTTAATCATCTTAGTAATGTATTTAGTAATATTATCTTCTTAATTTTGATCAAAAAGGGGGCCCCACTTACCAAATAATGAGATTCTCTGACAAGAACAGGGAAAGGCCTAAGAAATACTAACAATAACTTTTACAATCATATATCCAGGCCCAGAGTAGCCCCGGGCTCTAAGTGGCCCATGTTCAGCAACCCCAGGGCCCCGACTGGGACGCGGGGCCCCGGCGCGGCGGGGATGGGTCACCAATGGTGATCCGTGATTATACTACTTTAAAATGTGTATGTGTATCTCTATACAATTTGAAAGTAGAAAAGAAGAAGGGCAATGCTGCGTCTTCTATTCGTAAAGTCACGAGCCGCCGTTTGGACACTAATTAGAAATTGAGGGGGACAGTATCTAAGCGAGACAAACCATTTGCAACAGGTTCGGTTTGTGATAGTGCCCAAAAAACACATTTCTAAACAGGGGTTGATAATTTAAATCTATTCACATGGATGCACTGGAACTTGTAAAAGTTTTTTGTCCCTTGTAGATATTTTCTATATGCGACTATTCGAAAAAAGATTATAAAAGCCATTTTTTAAATTGGGTAGATGCGCTCAAGAGAATTAAAAACATTTGTATTACATGAGACCAAAAAATCTCTTAACGAGACAGAATAGCACATAACAAGAGAAGAGAGTAACAAATTTCGCACGAGCGTGGATGTTGTGAACGAGGCGCTACCCGAGTGAATCAACAAGCGTGTCTAAAGTGCGGCTCAGACGCAGCCAGTAGTTTAGTCAAGTGCATGCCTAGGAAACTCAATGCAATTTGACAGGTCGTTAGGTTAAAGTTCTCACTAAGCTCAAAAGAGGCACTGCGGTTGCGCGTTTGTTCCTTATTCTATTTTTTTTTGAGAATTATCTGTGGTTTGGATTTTCCGTCCCCCTTTTTTTCAGGTAGAAAAACCTCTTCCACCGCATTTTATTTCGGGTTCATTTAAAATCTATCTTTTTGGCTTATGTAGGTAATTTTTGCTGCGGTGACGCATTAAAATTAAATTTTGTTAGATTTGTAACTTTTGCAATTTAAATATAAAAGAATAAGAATTTATAGTTGCTTTTCTGGGTGAAGTGTCTAAAGTTCAGACGAGTATAAAAATGTATAGTTTTTCGAGAAATTTTAAGGTAAGTTTTCTTATTTTCTCATTTGAGGTTAGATTGGCATTTGATAAAATTTGTATTGGTAGTGTCTTTTTAACTTCGCGTTTCCAATGCCTGGTAGGTGCCTTATTTGCCCATCAATTAAGCACAAATTTAGTGTTAATTTTATGTCTATCCCTTTCTTTTGATATTAAGTAAAAGGGGGGGGCTTAATTATTGGGTAAACGAGGGATTACCCAGCAGCGTAATGTGCTTTGAATAAATTTATTCCTTAATTTTAAATCTTTATCTTACCATAATCTAGTACCTATGATTAATGTGGTTATAAGTTGATTTTTTTTATTGTTTTCAGCTTTTCGATGATATGTGTGACCACTGATAAGCTATATATATATATATACTGCTTTGAAACATACCCTACACAACTTACAACCAAGGCGAAGAGGTACTTTTAAATCATGTCAGATTTTCGTCGAGCTGTTAAAAAGTAGACACTTAAGAATGATTCTCTTCACAAACAACTGTTTTATTATTTATTCACTCATCACTCACCAGAAATGTTAAAAGCAAATTTAAATAAACTAGACAGTGTTTGGTTTTGCATTATATTTTATTTTACCAATCAATTAGACTATGTATTATTTCATCAATAGTTAGTCCTTAATTTGTAGCTTTTTTTATAATAATAAAAACTGATTTAAAAAATGTTTTATTTATTGCATTTTATATATCATTTTCAATCTGTTTATATCTTATAAAGACATTGTATGTTTTTATAAAATATTGACTGATTAAAAATTTCAAAAAAAACTTTAAAATTAAAGAAAATTTGTTATAAAAGGCGATTCAAATTACCCGCCTCGCCTTTTAGTTCGTCACTAAGCTCTGCAGTGGGCGCCACAGAGCTAACGACCTGTCAAACAGCCGGAGTTGCCTATCTAATAAAAACTCACTGAACCACGCCGCAAATCCTTTATCTATGGTCAAGTGGTCGAGTAGTTTAGTGACGACCCATTTGAACACATTCGTTTTAGTCGAGCCTACTGGAAGTCGAGTACACGGTCGAGTTTTGGAAATAGAACTCTATTCTATTTTTCTGGTCGAGTAGCAGCCCCCACCACACAGAAAAGCCGATTAGCGCGACGACTAGACACGTCTGGACAGGCCGGCACGAGTTTAGTGTAGTCGTTTTGGTTTAGTTGAAGAACTGTTGAAGGAAATAATTGAAACTTCATTGAAGATTTGGTTTGTGATGAATATTTTAATCCATACAATTAATATGGCAAGCTTGCCTTTGATATTCTATAAAAATGTTGTAAACTTCTTAATCTATTCCCAGTAGCCAGACAATACAATACTGCCTGCAATTTTGTGGTGGCTGGAATAGCATCCCTCATTATATTATCATTCTTTTAAATAGATAATTCTATTTTATTTAGTAAAATATCAAATGATTCCTTCGACATTCTGAGGGCCAGAAAATATTCTTTTGGGTCTTCTAATGCCAGTTCTTTTAAAAGACAGTTAGATGCTCCATGGTCATTTTTTCTAAGAATCCAGCTTTTTACCCATACTCGTTTTGGCGTTTGCATTTTTTCTAAACATATGTCTTCTGTTTCATGAATCAAAAGTTTTAAAATTGAACGAAAAAGGACTTTTTTTTTTCACCTGCACTTTTCGCTTCATAGCACTATTTTCAATAGAAAATACACAATGTTTATTTCGAGGTTATTTTCAGCTGCGGACGGCGACATTCGACTTTGACTAATTAACTCGTCTAAAGCTTCATGTAGACGCTGTTTTTACTCGACTTGATTAAATAAACTCTACTGATTTACTTCACTTGTGTGAACAGAAGACATACTTGACCAAATTACTTTACTCTACTAAAGTACTGGCTGCGTCTGAACCGGCCTTAAGAAAGTTACTAAATAGTTTAAGTTGTGCTACGTATTTTTACGTAAGCATGAGATTTGACAGTTACGCAAGCGCACTTCGTCACACCGTCGTCAAGGTCACGTTAGAAACTTACGTACTCGGCAGTCTGCGGGCACCTTAACGTTACCAAAGAATAGAATTGGTTGATTGACCGATCGAAAAATGAGGCCCAGACGCTAAGTTCCGCTTCCAGTACAAACAATTATTTGCAAATATATTCCTACTGTAGTTATAAAGACAAAAAACAAAATTGTAACATCAAAAAAACACAGTGCTGAATTCCTTTTTCTCTGCTATTAGTAGACTTGTTATGGTAACTTAAAAACATTCAACTTAAACTCAAATTTGGAACAAAACGTAGAGCGCTTAACGCGCAGTTTTATGTAAAAATACGTAGCACAACTTAAACTATCTACTTTCTATCGAGTTGTGTACGCTATTTTTTCTACGACTAGTACTACTAAACCAAAGTAATTTTTGTAAAACTTGGTTTTTAGCTTTGCACAAATCAACTGAAACTGTGTTTCCGCACATGTGTGGAAAAGTACTTTGCAACACACGTGCGGAAAAGTATGGTGATAGTTAACGTCATCGTACACTTTTCACACATGTGCGGAAAAATGCCTGCACACGGGTAAAATTTAACGTTTTCTGAGGAGGCAAATCGTGTGAAATCCATAATTTTCATTTGTGATCATAGGAAAATTTGGTGTTATAGAATCCACCAGCAGCGGCCTGTGCACCTCAAACAAAAAATTTAATTTTTTGTAGATCCGTAATCAGTGCATTGCCCTACAGTTATATATAACCTATGATTATGAACCTTTTCCGCAATTTCCCTATTCATTTTTGTTTAGGATTCAAGGCTCTTCAGTAATAAAAGTCATTGGTATACTTATCACTTTATTGGCAAGTTGCAAACGAAACTTAATCTCAATTTATTCTAGCTGAAGCTCCAACTTCCACTATAAATATTTCTTATCTCTCGCATTATCATTTTTATCCACTTCCGACTTTTGGTGCAGTGGTATCAAAACAAAGGCATGAATCTTGTTATTTGGACGTCCTATCCCCCTCTCACTTTACTAGGTCTATGATTATTTCAGAAGTTTTTATCTGTCCTCATCACCATTTGTAAGTGTATAAGTTTTTATCCTAGCTTAACTGCATTATTGAGTGGTGACAATTTTTTTCATCTATTAATAATCACGGTCGTTCGACGTACAAGATTTTTTAGAAAGCTTAGTTTTTGAGAAAATTAAATAAAACAAATAAAAATTAAAAAACATTAATCAGAAAAAAATAATTTAATATGCGGACGCCCCTGGAGTGTCAATAATATCTTTACGACAACTTTGTGATACGTCGTTTACAAGAACATTTTATTTTCTTTAAAAGTTACATTTTTCCCAAAAATGCTTAGTTTTTTAGCAATTAAGTGCTAACCGTGGACTTGGTCCAATTAGGTGATACATCGTTTAAAAGATAATTTAATTTTCTACAACATTTCTTACCTTTTGAGAAAATGACATAAAACCGAATAATTTCGAATTACCTAGGCAACGGGCGTACTGCTAACACTTCAGGATTCGTATCTCAACAATGGTACTACCTAGAGAACTCAATGATGTCTCATTTTATAGGCTATGAGTTGGTCTTTATTTTATGTTATTACAGATTTTCTCAAAAATAAGCAGCTCCGAAGTTAATGGCCACTAAACAAAAGAACTTTAGTAGGAAATTTTATTGTCTTCAACTTTTGTTTAAAACTTTTTTTTATGAAACGTATAGTAACCAAGTAATTTAAAAAAACCCTTTTTATGCACACTAAATCCCATATGGCGCGGGGAGCCCCCCCCATGATCGAAAACTCAACATTTTTTTAGGACACCAATGTCAACAACATATGTTAAAATTGCGACTACATCACCTTTTGCAAGCTAAAATTCTTTAATGACAACTATATTTATAGTACGTATTTAAATCAAATAATAATTTATATTATTCAATTTATGATATATTTCACTTAAATGCGTTTATGATTAGTTCAAGTCCTTAGATTTTTTTACATATTTTCGACATATTTCAGAAAAAAACACAAAAAATAGCTTAATAATCGACATCATGAGGCTTCGGGCCCCCCCAAGAGGCCTCGGGCCCCCCCAAGACATATTCCTGGGTGCGCCACTGCAAGTCTATCAACTGGTAGTATCTTTAAAGTTAGACCTTCTCTGTAAAACATTTTCCCAATCTTTTCGAAAGCTAATCGATTAACATAAATGTTTGAGACAAATTTCTTGATGTATTAAGGCTTATTTCTCGGTAGTTGGTCCAGGCCGATCCGCCATGTTTTTTTAGCTCACACATATACTATACTATAGTAGTGTGAGCTATGGTAATCCTAATTTTTTCGAGAAAAAAAAAGTTGCTCCGATTTCAAATTTTTTTATATATCTTTGCGTTTCAGATGATTTTGAAACTTTTTTGTTGCGCCGTCTGTCTGTCTGTCTGTCTGTCTGTATGTCTGTCTGTATGTCTGTCTGTCTGTCTGTCTGTCTGTAACGACCAACGCGCATAACTAAAAAATCGCTTGGCCGATTTTAATGAAATTTGGTATTTGTGCTGGATCCTGGGTCGAGATGGTCCCATTTAAAAATGAACAAAATCCACCGAACACAAACCAAGTAAAAGGGTGGGGGTATATTTCAAAAATTAGAGTTTATGTGAAAATATGGCGTGTGTGATATCAAACGAAAGGTTTTTAAGTCTGGAGTTAAACAAAATACATTTTAATTTATTTTAAAAAATGGGTGGGGGTATATTTCAAAAATTAGAGTTTAAGTGAAAATATGGCGTGTGTGATATCAAATGAAAGGTAATTGAGTCCGGAGTTTAACAAAATATATGCAAATAAGAAAGATGGAAAACGTGCTGTGTGTGATGATTTTTTTTTTTTTGATTTTTAACAACATATATTTTTTTGTTTTTTTTAAGGGTGGGGGTAGATTTCAAAAATTTGAGTTTAAGTCAAAACATGGCTTGTGTGGTATCAAACAAAAGGTAATTGAGTCCGGAGTTTAACAAAATACATTTTAGTTTTTTGTTTTTTTTAAGGCTGGGGGTAGATTTCAAAAATTTGAGTTTAAGTCAAAACATGGCTTGTGTGGTATCAAACAAAAGGTAATTTAGTCTGGAGTTGAATAAAATATATTTCAGTTTTTAGTTATATTAGCTCACAGGTACACTATAAATATAGTACCTAGTGTGAGCTTAGGGGCCCATATATTGGCAGAGTATTTAGTTGGTGCACGCATCCCCTTTAGTTTGTTTCACTGATCACCTTTTGTAAGGTAATCCGTGGTTTGTTTACTGCTCGTGTTCCATTAAAATCAAAGCAATCACCCATATTTTTTATTTAAATAATACGATAAGAGTGAAAATCTTATCTTGATACATTAAACCGTTTTTGAGCTATGGTGGGTGTTAAAAGTATGCATTTTGAACGGGTGCCTATATCATTTTTATTTATGAAAATTTTGGTGTAATTTGATTTTTTAAAATATATTTTATTAATTTGTGTACATTTTTTAATAAAGAATCCAACTACCAAACTGAATATCATCTGTCCAATCCAACCAATGAATATAAGACAGGACGTATAATTACTGGTACCTATAACATACGGCTTTTATGTCTAGGACGACGACTAGATAAAAAACACAAAGTTTCAAAATTGATTTTCTTTATGAAAATTTTGGTTTTAATGAACTTAAATGTTTTTTTTTTGGCTCCGGGAAGAAATAGCGATTTACAAAATGGCGACGTACGAAATGGCGAGTAATGAAATAGCGACTATCAAAATAGCGATGTAATGAAACAGCAACTATCAAAATAGCGATGTATCAAAATAACGTTTGTGACAAAACAGCGACATATCAAAATAGCGATGTAATAAAATAGCGACAACCAAGTTAGCGATGTATCAAAATAGCGACAATCAAAATAGCGATATATTAAAATAGCGATATATCAAAATAAAAAATAGCGCAGACTTCTTTCTCGGGATCCTAGAGGGTGTAAATCCAAACCGAATCGAAACTGCCCTGACTTCTTTTCTGGGATCCGAATTCGGTCCGAACTGAACCGAACCGAATTCGGTTCGGTTCGGATTTACACACTTTAGGATCCCGGGAAAAAAGTCAGTGAATTTTTTTTTATTTTTAATATGTCGCTATTTCAATACTCGCTAATTTGTTACAATCGCTATTTTGATAGTCGCTCTTTCATTATATCGCTATATGGACATGCGACGGTCTTCTTAGATGCCGGGCGGCAGAATTAGAGAGCTAAAGCATATACGTAATATTACGTAGCTAACGTCCGCGTGGCCGGGTAAAAACATCATGTCCAAAACTACATTGTATGTCAAACTAGATATTGAGAAAGTTATTATTTTTACAAGCTTTTATTTAACTTCAGATGTTCTGTCTAACTATCTAACTATCAAATCTTGTGAAGCGTTTTTGACACACTTCCCATTATCCGATTTTGATGAAATTTGGTATACACATAGTGGTCCCATGACAATACAACATTAAGAAAAAAATATCCTCCCACCCCTACCCCCACCCCTTCTATAGAAAAATGTGTTGTTGACACACTTCCCGTTATCCGATTTGGATAAAATTTGGTATACAGATAGTGGTCCGATGATAATACAACAAAAAGAAAAAATATCCATCCAACCCCTACCCCCACCCCTTCCATAGAAAAATGAGTATTTGACACACTTGCCATTATCCGATTTGGATGAAATTTGGTATACATACAGTGGTCCGATGACAATACAACATTGAAAAAAATTCCTATCACTCCTACCCCCACCCCCATCTATAGAAAAATGCGTTTTTGACACACTTCCCATTATCCGATTTGGATGAAATTTGGTATACATATAGTGGTCTGATGACAATACAAAAATAATGAAAAAATGTCCTCCCACCCCTACCCCCCACCCCTTCCAAAAAAAATGCGTTTTTGACACACTTCACTTCAAATGACTTTTATAAAATTTGGTATATGCATGAAGGTCCGATGGCAATACAGCCCAAACAAAAAATATATTTCTACCTCTACCCCCACCCTCTCCTTCCCCCAATAGAAAAATGAGTTTCCAAACAACTCACGATCAGCGATTTCATTATAATCTAGAATAAACTCTTCTGTTCTGTTATTGAACAAATATTTTCATTTAATAGAGTAGATAGCTGAGACTAAAAAGTAGAAAATAAATTGGTAAAATTTTTTTTTAAGTCACAAGCTTTTATAAAATACATTAAAAATTAAAAAATAATTTTCTAACATTCTAATATTATCATAATAATAAAAGCGATGGCCGCAAATCAAAGCATAAGTTAATCTAAAGTTGTGATCTAAACACTTAAAGAATATTCAGCATAGCAGGTCATCAAAGATATGTTTGATGTGCTGCAATATTATGCCATTGCCATACCTATGTCAGAGAAATGATGGGGTATCTTAAGTCGGGTTGGGTGGGTTTGGTACCTCTGCATTTTTCTGCTAGATTGATTCTTGCAAATAGTGATATTTAATTGATACGGATATCTTATCGTGCTAACATCGTCAAGATTTACATCAGTCGGCCATCGCTTTTATTATTATGATAATATTAGAATGTTAGAAAATTATTTTTTAATTTTTAGTGCATATTATAAAAGCTTGTGACTTAAAAAAAAATTTTACCAATTTATTCTTCAACACTTCTCACATAACCATACGTATGGCAAACATTTTATTACACCATTATCAGGTGAACCGCAGAAGGCGCTTATTTTCACCACTCTTTTATTAAAGCCATATTTCTATTCATATGATAGTGCTTGCCCCATTTCATACTATCTTTTATTTTTATTTCTCTTGTTTCTCTTGTTTTTTCATCCCGAAGGGGATGCGTCTCGTATTTGGGTCAAATATGAATAGTTTTGTCGTGCCAGAATTTGATACTTACAGATCTTGATTTTTTCAATGTTATAATACGACATTTTTCCTACGAGATATATAAGAAAAATTAAAAATTTACTTTTGTTAAATAAAAATGTAGTAATACGTTAATAACCAGCCCTATATTTCGTGTATACAAATATTTCATTCTTTCCGTAATATTAATAGATCCATGACGAATCTCTTACTTTCCTAACCCATTTGCACACACCACACTCTACGTACGCTATATCAGCCTTGAGAACAGTTTTTTTTATAAATATATCAGAAACGAAAGCTTCTACGAAATTTTTGGTTATATACCACAACTTATTAAGAAAAATGAGTTCTACTATATTGTTTAATTACAAAATTAAACAGATTTTCTTTTTTTACCAATTTTGATAAATCTTCATTTTTAATTAAATTTATTATTTAAACATAGGTGATCTTGAGAAATTAGGTTTTAATAACATAAACTAACCTTCTCAAGTTTACCTATTTAAATTATATAAATTATTTAGTTTATAAAACAACACATTATATGGAATTTTATATTTTATAATTTATCACGAACCATAACAATTTTTGAATATAAAAAGAGAGGATTTATCTCAATAAAGCAGATTCAACATTTGATAGTTGTTCTCACTATACCTACTTAGTTTACTGTACCATAAGCCTTCTTGGTCATTGCAGGGAGTGAGGCTGCTCCCTGGCAGTAAACTTTTACTTTAGTCCCGCTGCTTAACCAAGCCGAGTTAAGCAAGTGTAATTGTCAAGCACAGCTTGCACATTGGTCCTTCGAACCGGATCAACCACATTGGTCCTTCGAAGAAAGAAACCACCGCCGACGCCCGTAAGAAGAACACCACTACAGCCCAACCGTCCACTAGAGCGACCTTCCACCTACGAGAAAGTCCGTCCACCTGCCCGTACGACTCTCCGTACACTTATCCTGTCCGAAGCCACTACGCAAGAGAGCTTCAACTAGAGCGACCTTCCACCTACGAGAAAGTCCGTCCACCGGCCCGTACGACTGTCCGTACACTTGTCCTGTCCGAAGCCACTACGCAAGAGAGCTTCAACCAGAGCGACCTTCCACGAGAAAGTCCGTCCACCTGCTTGTACGACTGTCCGTACACTTGTCCTGTCCGAAGCCACTACGCAAGAGAGCTTCAACCAGAGCGACATTCCACGAGAAAGTCCGTCCACCTGCCCGTACACTTGTCCTGTCCGAAGCCACTACGCAAGAGAGTATCAACCAGAGCGACCTTCCACGAGAAAGTCCGTCCATTGTACAAGCGTCAAAAAACCGTCCACAGCCCGTACACCTGTCCTGTCCGAAGCTACTACGCAGGAGAGCTTCAACCAGAGCGACCTTCCACGAGAAAGTCCGTCGATTCTACAAGCATTAAAAGCCGTCCACCTGCCCGTACGATTGTCCGTATACTTGTCTTGTCCGAAGCCGCTACGCAACCTTCATAATTAACAGGCCAACACCAACATAAACAAAAAAAAAATCATTAAGAAGAAACCAGTACAAGCGCCAACCAACCACAATGATAGGAAAAAATCTAGAAAGAATATTGCTAGAAAGACAGCTAAGAAGATACAAAATGGGCTCACACCTTCTAGATGGCCTTCTAGACATACATATAATGGAGTATGCGTCAGCACAAGAACTAAAAAAGCTCCTACTGCATGCCGAAGATGTACTTGAATTTTCACAAGCGATTAAAGTCAATTGGGAGCCAATAATCATAAACATAATTTACCAGAAATGGGATGTCGAGACGCACATTTTACACCATGAATGGGTAAACTACGAACTAGGCAGATTGCCCACATTGAACGAAGTCCTTCAGTACGTAATTAAAAGAATCGAAGAGTTGAGCAAGAGCCCATCAGCTGATTTTAAGTACAGTGAAATTTTTCAGATTCCAAACGTCATTATGGATCATTTAGATGATATCCGAGACATACCAAGTATGGATGAAGAAACAGTTAAAGAATTACAACAGCTTTATGAGATGAGCCGTCAGTGCCTTAGAGACATTCAAACCTCTGGCAAAATACAGAAACTTGGGACCTACCATTGATGAAAGTATTGTCAAAGAAACTGACGCTTAAACTAGAAAAATCGTACCATAGTTGGTTCGAAGGGTTTCAAAACAAAATTCCCACAATAGAAGACTTTTTTAATTTTTTGAAAAAAGAAATGTATACACTCAATTCAAGAATCAAAGGCTCAATTCCAGAATCGAAGGCTCAAACTCAACAAACTGAAAAAGAACAGAACTTAGAATGTTACCCAGATCATGTATATCAGAACAAAAAATATGCTCAGATAACTCCAGTCATCTTGGTTATACAAGACGAAACCTTTGTAAGAGACACGAAAATTCAGCATGTCAAATTAAATAGCAAAGTAAATAAAGTCCTCAATTTAAAGCCAAAAAGAAAATTGGTGCCTATCCTGTGCTCAACCAGGAATACCTTCAGAATAAAAAGCAAGTCCAAACAGTACCAAAAGTCAAGAAGACATATTAAAGAGAAGAAAACTTTTAAACAAAAAGCAAGAATCCTTATTAGAAAGAAATCCCAAAAGAAGAAACATTCCAACTCAAAATTTACTGAGGAGGCGGAAGGACAATGGCAAAAAAGTCATAAACCTTTTGCCATTGTAAATATTATGCAACAAAACATTTTTAAATTCTTGCCGCCCAATTTACAATTTCTTCATGGCACTTACAATAGTAAAGGAATAACAACAATAACAAAAATAGATCATAATATTTTGCAACAGCAACAATTTGTCGCCACAGCGAAAAGTTCGACGACGTACGATGACCGCAAAATCCAAACACAACCGATGCCTAATAGATACATTGTCAGCAGTTTTAAGAAACTGACCCACCTTATAAAGCAGCAGTACCTATTTCGATACCTACCTACCATATCATCAGCATTATTCAACCTGTGGTCCCTACAGTCACCCGTTCTGGAGAGGGGAAAATGTTTAATTACAAAATTAAACAGATTTTCTTTTTTTACCAATTTTGATAAATCTTCATTTTTAATTAAATTTATTATTTAAACATAGGTGATCTTGAGAAATTAGGTTTTAATAACATAAACTAACCTTCTCAAGTTTACCTATTTAAATTATATAAATTATTTAGTTTATAAAACAACACATTATATGGAATTTTATATTTTATAATTTATCACGAACCATAACAATTTTTGAATATAAAAAGAGAGGATTTATCTCAATAAAGCAGATTCAACATTTGATAGTTGTTCTCACTATACCTACTTAGTTTACTGTACCATAAGCCTTCTTGGTCATTGCAGGGAGTGAGGCTGCTCCCTGGCAGTAAACTTTTACTTTAGTCCCGCTGCTTAACCAAGCCGAGTTAAGCAAGTGTAATTGTCAAGCACAGCTTGCACAATATTCCGAAAACGGCTAAGTGATTCGATGCCCTAGTAAAAAGTTATCATATTTTTTTTTTAAATTAATAGATTTAGATCAAAATCTAATTAGCTCGTAAGAGTAACTATTTTACCTGAATATTACATGAAAATCGGGTCAGCAGTTTAGGAGCTATCGTTTTACGGACCGACATACACATAAACACACACAAACATTCGTCACGACGATATTGCTAAAATAGGTTAAAATACACCCAAATAACACATTTTCGAAGTAAATTTACCGCACAAAGGTGAACAAAAAAAAATATATTTTTTCTATAAGCTAGTGCGGAAAAATATTTTTTCCGCACTAGTGCGGAAAAGTAAATTTGTTACGATTTTGAGGTGTTCTATAACATTTAGACCGTTCAAAATACATTTGTATCTTTCCTACCACACGAAATATCCTAAAAATATTCAAATTGACTAAAATTCTGCTATATTTTCAATATTTTGATAAAGTTTTCAGTAAAATAGGTTCAAATTATAAGTTTTTAACCTCCCCGGTATTAATATCGTCATTGTCAATGTCAAACAACAATGAACACTAGTGGTTTTAGATTTGGCATCTTAAATCACCATAGCAACAAAGTACAAACAAACTGTCAAAACAAAGCCAATTTTGCAGATACAAGCGTCTTTTGAATTTTTCAAACAAAAAAATCAGATTTTCAATGGATTCTTCGGACGAAGATCTACCCCAGTCAGTTCTAGAAGCCGCTAGAATCGCTAATTTGGACCTGCTTCCTTCAAAATCTCGTCACAGGTATGAGAAGGAATATAGTTTGTTTGAGAGATGGTGCCACGCTAAAGGCATCAAATCCCTTCAAGAAGCTGTTTTTTTGGCATATTTCTCCGAAATTTCCAAAACGTGCAAACCGAATACCCTTTGGTCGAGGTATTCTATGCTCAAAAGTGTAATAAAACTCAGAAAAAACGTTGACTTAAGCAATTTTTTTAAAGTTACGGCCTACTTGAAAAAACAAAACGTTGGATTCAGACCCAAGAAGGCAAAAATCTTCACAAAAGAAGAAATTTTCAAGTTTTTAAGCGAAGCTTCTGACCTAGTTTATTTGCATATGAAAGTTGCCACGATTTTTGGTTTGGCGGGCGCATGTCGCCGTGAAGAACTAGCAAAAATGTGCCTAGATGACATTGAAGAAAAAGGAAATATGATCATTATAAAAATTCCTGACTCAAAAAACCATACATTTAGAAGTTTTGCTATTTCAGAAGAAGCCGAGAATGGAAAACTTCTCCAATTGATCCGAAAATATGTCAACTTAAGGAAATCAGAGACCCCACATAGACGGTTCTTCGTAAACTACAAAAAAGGAGCATGTACGGTACAATGCATTGGAATTAATTCGGTAAAATGCCATCAGATATCGCATGCTATCTGAAGCTTTCAAATCCAGAATTATACACGGGCCACAGCTTCCGACGTTCTGCCGCAACAATGTTGGCAGATTCAGGCGAATGAATAACCAATATCAAACGACTCGGTGGATGGAAATCTTCAAGTGTCGCAGAAGGGTACCTTGATAGTTCAACTGGATTCCAAAAAAATATTTCGAATAAAATTTTGAAGTTCAGCCACCCTGGTCCTTCAACTAGTCAGCAACTTTCTTCTACCATACAACCTTCCAAAGTGCCTCAATCCAGCCCCAAATGCATGACCACAGTTGCAACAGATGTTTCCGAAAACTTGGAGAACGCAGTGGAGAACCAAAACTCAAGTTTCAAATCTGCCACTTCATTTGAGAAAACACTTGCCTCTGCTATCAACTTACAGCACGCTACAAACTGCACCTTTAATATTAATGTTAATAATAATAATTGATTTGATTAAAATGTTTTGAATATAAATAATTTTCTGATTAATTTTTAGTTTTTTCCTCACGCTTATAGAAAAAATAATGTACCTAATCTCAATCTGCAATCGCGTGCGGAAAAGAGGCACTTTCCGCACTAGTTAGGTAAACTACTATTACCGATTCTAAGATTTTTCGAAGCGTGCGGAAAATGGCAGTTTTCGCACGCTTGAAGAAAAAATTAAATTACTCTATTGTTCTATAACTGCTAAAACTAAACCAAATTTTAAAATGTTGTATACTTAAAAAAATTAACCTTGCTCGTTATTTTTGGGGAGGAAACTTAACAAACATTCTCCCAAAAAACAAGACTCTTTGAAAAAAAGAAAAAATAAGTACTCAATTCTAATTTATCATTTTTAGTTTCTCTTATTCGCTGGCATTAAATGGGAAACTCGGTTAATATTAAAGATATTGATATACTGTGCTCTTTTTTTAAACTCTTCTTGCGGACACCTCTAATAAGCGGACACTCCCTTTAAGCGGACAAATTTGTTGGAACCAAGGTTTTCCCTATTTCATTACCTGTAAAATTTACTCCTATAACCGGACACTCTAATAACCGGACGCGGACAATTTTTTTTGGTTAAAGAATTCTGAAACCTCCCTTAACCGGACGCGAGCCTTTGACAACAGGACGGAGCGCTGCACCTCATGGGCATAAATATTATGTAGTATTTTGGCAAAACGCACTCTGCAGCCAGGGAATTACCTCTTTCCGTTTTAATGCGGACACTAAATACTTCTCTCGTATTTACAACATATTTTATTCGGCGGGACTATGTGTTTGATTTTTATTGTTCAGTTGGAAAGTAATAGATATCTGTGAAGTGGCGCCTAGCAAAAAAACTTCTTAGTTTACGTGAAAAAATGGAAGTTGTTAACGTTTCGGAGAAGAAACATCTATCAGCACGAAAGTTCGTTGAAAAATTTAATATCAGAAAAACTCAAGCAGCGGAAATTGTTAATAAACATATATAAAATTTCGCAGTTCCCTCTCATAAGTGGACACCGCCAATAAGCGGACAAAATCGACGGAACCGTGAGTGTCCGCTTATAGGAGGCTTCACTGTACCTTGTCGTTTCACTAACACAGGAACTTTTTGAAAAAATTGCATTTTTCATAATCCCTTATATGTCGCTTATTTTGCGAGATATTTTTATTCTGTAAAAACTTTTCTATTGCAACTTTTTTAAAGGAAAATAATGACGTTCTCAGTTTTTTTAAATATTGTTTAGTTTTTGAGATATGGTATTTATCATAAAAAAATTAAATACGGACCTGTATTTTTTTTATCACTATTTTGATTGGCTTCATGCTATTATTTACATTTAAATTACAGATTAAAAAAAATATTAAAAATGCAATTTTTTCAAAAACTCCCTGTATTAGCGAAACCATGGGGTATAGTAAAAATCTAATTACACCATTTTTAAGGGCTCAAAAAAAGAGCACGGTAAGGTGCAATCAGAAAATCGATATCTGTAATAATAATCGAGTTTCCCATTTAATCCCATCGAAAATGGGACACGCTGTACAGGGTGTCCCAAATTGGGCACTTTTGGGGGGTTTAAGGTACTTCTGGGGAAGACAGAGAAAAACTGACCACGCATTACGAGGCTCAAATTTCAAGAGAAGACTTATAGTGAAAACTGCATTTTGAAATATCGTCTCGTCTTTGAGCTACGGAGGCTTTTTGAAAAGTCTGCATTTTGGAGGGGGGGTCTATAACTTTGTTATTATTGGAAATATTGATTTAGAGTAAATTGCAATTCTATAGACTTTGTCACGAGGAATTCAACCGCTAAATTAAATTTTAACTGTCACTTTTAGTTTTTTAGATATGACATAAAGTTGCATTTTTTCTTATGGAATGGCCTATATTTTAATTAATTTTCGAATTCGTGATTGAATTCTTTTCAAAATGATGTATCATATGTCATAGTTGATTGAGCGGTTTCGGAGATAATTTAAGTTTTTTATTTTTGTCTAGTGTGCGTTGAATGACGTCATGCGCCATTGACGTGAAAGCCTTGCGGTCAAATCCTACTTCAATCCTCCTATAGTTTTGTTGTCTTATACTATGCAAATCAAGTTGGCCTTGCGTCTTGGTGTTTTGTCATTGTTTTCAATTGTTTAAACAATTTGACATTACGCTTTGATATGAAATTATTTTGCACAAAAGCGTTTTAATTTTATTTTAAAATATGTATCATTTTTTAAAACTTTTTATAACTAGGCTTTGAGGGCCGTCAGCTGAATTATAATTTTTCCAAACCAGCCTTAAATATTTGTGACTGTGTAAAATAATAAAAATACTGGAGTGCCTTTACCTGCCTCAGCAGGAAATCATAGCGCACTAGAAATAAGTGAAAAAGCTGAATATCTCCTAAACCGCTCAATCAAACTATGACATATGATAAATCATTTTGAAAAGAATTCAATGACGAATTCGAAAATTAATTAAAATATAGGCCATTCCATAAGAAAAAATGCAACTTTATGTCATATCTCAAAAACTGAAAGTGACAGTTAAAATATAATTTAGCGGGTGAATTCCCCGCAACAAAGTCTATAAAATTGCAATTTACTCTAAATCAAAATTTCCACTAATAACGAAGTTATAGACCCCCTTCCAAAATGCAGACTTTTCAAAATGCCGCCGTAGCTCAAAGACAAGACGATATTTCAAAATGCGGTTTTTACTATAAGTCTTCTCTTGAAATTTGAGCCTCGCAATGCGTGGTCAGTTTTTCTCTGTCTCCCCTAGAAGTACCTTAAACCCCCTAAAAGTGCCCAATTTGGGACACCCTGTTGACATATGAACAGCTAATTTTAAAAAAATCTAATACGACTGGAAAAACTCGTCTCTTATTTTAAGCAGTATATATTATATATTATATCTGGTTAACATTTATATTTTACAGTAGCGTTATGACATCCAATAAAAGGAATGTATTTCCTTCTGCATGTTTATAAAATAAATAAAATAAAACTTGATAGAAACCAGCTAACAACTTATTTTTGGTCGACTTTTTGTTAAATTGGATTGAATTTTGAATTGAATATTTTTATCAGTGTGGCTAAATACAACATAGAAAAAGTAAGTTTGATGATTTAATTGTACGGCAAATGGGTGCTTACCTCTCTCGATTTATGCGGCACAAGTTCTAAGCTGGTGCAGTGGCGGCTCGTGGAATAAAAATCTGGAGGTTGCTTAGGAGAATCGTATTTTTTAACACACAAATATACGTATGATCGACCACAGAATGGCTTTAAACAGAATTAATTTTTTTTTACGCAAAAACCAACAAACTATCAAAAGTCTGCGATCACGAACTACACGACAAATTGAAATAAGAAATTAGCATGCAAAATAAACAATCGGTTTGCAGTCGACCTGCAACCTCATTGAGTTTTACGGGACGGCTTTTAAATCCACGCATAGAAACAAAATCGCGCGCGTTTGTCATAGGCGAATTGGGTTGCATTCGAGCTGCAAACCTCGAGATAAAGTCGTCGATGTGGGCGCCGGCGCCGCCGGCGCGCGCGATATAGGAGGTGCGGTAGCGTATAAATGTACATATTTCTGGTTGGAATTTGAAAATATATAAACAATAGCTCTTTTATTATTTTACCTATATTTTTTGGGGGTTGCGCAAACCTGCAAACCTATGGACGAGCCGCCACTGAGCTGGTGGCGGTACTGGCTGGAAACCCTGGATTTTCACAAATGAGATTAATTAATAATAAGAATCTGCAAATGTGCTGCAAAATAGGTAAACAATTTTTCCTACGAGCATGCGGAAAATAGCTTTTTCCTACTTGCGTGCGTAAAGTGCACTTTTACGCACGCATTTGCGTGCGGAAAGTTGAACTTTCCGCACGCCGTGCGTAAAAAATACTTTTACGCACGCTTTGCATATTAAAGTAAATTTAGACTTTTTTTTGTTTTATATTTTTATTTGTAACGGAAACAGTGAAAAAAAACTAAAAACTACTCGAAAAATTAAAAAAGTTTAACGCATAATGTGAAAATTAAACGTGCAATGCATCGCATTTTGTAATGTTAATGCTGACGCCGCCACTTTTGTTAGGTTTTCAGATTGTATCGATGTATTAGTCGTCGTCATTGATAGAAACACTGTCGTTGCTTCTGCATTCGTGCTTCTTTGCACTGATGTGGATCGAAGTGCTATGGTGGATGGTAGTTCTGAGGTGGAGGGTAGTACTGAGGTGGATGGTTGGCGTTCTCCTGTCTCCTGATTTGTGTCACTTTTTTTCCGCAAAATTTGCGTTGCAATTTTTTTCTTGTTTTCCTCGGATTCTTCCACATAGGATTCGGCTACTGACGCACTCTTCCACCCACCATGTCGCTTCAAATTGGGTATATTTGCTCCGGCATTGGCCAACATTGTGGCAGAAGATCGTCGGAAACAATGGCCCGTATAAGTTTCCGGATTTGGCAGCTTAAGAAACCCGGCGATGTTACCGGGGATCTTGCCAAATGTGTTTATACCAACCACTTGCTTCGAGCATTTACCGGTATGGTAGGAAACAAAGAACCGTTGGTGCGGTGTGTCAGGTGGTCGCAAATTTTTGTATTTTTTGTAGATGTTGATATAGCTTATATCGTCTTTGTTGGGATCGCAGACCACAAAACTCCTTGAAGTATGGTTCTTAGTGTTTGAAATTGTTACCACCAGGATGTCGCCTTTCTCTTTGATGTCGGATACTTGTAAATTCGCTAACTCCGCTCTTCGGCAGGCTCCTGCAATGCCGAATATTGTGGCCTCCTTGTTCATTAAATAAATCTCATCGGGAGCGTCTTTCAAAAATTTATCGGTCTCATTTTTTTGCAGTACTTGAGACTTTTTTGGTTTAAAACCGACATTTTTTCGTTTAATAAATGATATTAAGTTATAATATCGCCCAATATCTATATTTTTTCGTAGTCTTATACACATTTTAAGCATTTAAAATTTTGACCATAACGTGCTAGGCACGAAACTCTTTGACAAATAAGAAAAATAGGCCAAAAATACCTCTTCTTTTAGCGATGAAGTGTTCTTTGCTTTTAACCAATCTTCAAAAGCGTGGTACTCTTTTTCGTATCTCGGACGGGACTTTTCTGGAACTAATTCCTCCCTCGCCGATGCTGCGTCATTCAAAATACTGTCTGGAAGTTCAATATCGCTGTCGTCGAAATCCTTTTTAAAGAAAACTTTGTAGATAAACCGAAAATAACGCTGAAATGCAGCGGCGTAGCGTGCCCGAAAGGGCGGGGGGGGGGGGCAACAGCTAAAAAGGGCGCCTCTGACAACTGATGAAAAATCTTGTGACAAAAAAAACAAAAAGGTCAAAAGGGCGCCTCTCACAAATCTTGCGACCAAAAAAAAACAAAAAAAACAGGTCATCATGTGTGAGGGGGCGACCGATAAGTCACGAATCTTGCGACCAAAAAAAAAAAAAAAGGTCTTCATGTCGTTAGTTTCCTTTGGCACCCACTCAATTGGCCGTTACCGGCCCGACTTAATAAAGCTGAGGGCGCTTCGGCCACCTATGGGGCGCCACTACCCTCGGGGCGGGGGGGCGACGAACCCCCCGCGCCCCCCCCCCCCCCCCCACGCTACGCCGCTGCTGAAATGACACTTGCTGCAATGTTTGTATTTTTAATCCCATATTAACAACAATAACACAATCCGAAAAAATAGCTTGTCACTAATTAATGTCAAAATGACACCAAAATAATAGAGTGCCTAAATATCAATTTGGAATTATTTTACAAAATTTTTAAAAAAGGTAGCGTGCGTAAAAAAAATTTTTGCGCACGGCGTGCGTAAATTTTTTTTTTACGCACGCTACCTTTTTTGGTGATTTTATGAAAACAAATAAAAATAAAATAATTATAGTAATGAACTTGAATTTTAAAACTAAAACGAAAACATAATTTGTCAATAAAAATACAAAATACATTATGTAGGAAGAAGTTTTTTACGCAAGTAGGAAAAATATTGTACCTAACACGCGCGGAAAGTGTCTTTTCCGCCCTTAACGGCCTTTCCGAACTCCGCTTCGCGTCGTTGATGTAACTGCCGTTCGTGCGGAAATGGGTCACTTTCCGCACTTGTTAGGTAAATAACTATTTACTAATTATTTGCGTGCGAAAAGTATCACTTTACCGCGTAAAATTTTTTACCGCACGCTTTTCTTTGTTTTGCTGTCCTTAAAAGTCAACAAGTGATGTTGACACATCACACCCTTTATGACTAAAGACTTTTTTTAATGATTGCTTTGACAAGAGAGTAAACTACCCAATAATTTCTTAAGCGAACAGCATTGAAAATGTTCGAAGAGATGAAAGAGATCCCTAAATAAATTTTAGTTGCCGCCAATGAACTTCTACAAGTTTCTTTAAACAAAACAAATAAATTTTGAAGTTTTTATTGTTTTTTTATTTTAGTTGTAGAAAAAAAATACCTAACCCATGCGGAAAGCATCTTTGCCACGTTTACGGTAAATAACTATTAAAACGTCAAAACCAAAACAGCATGCTCTAGGGCTAAGGGCACAACCACAGCCCCCTATATAACAAGCCCGATCTTACTTTAAAATGCAACATTGTCGAAGGCGGACATTTCCATTATTTTCTTGTCAGCCTATTTTTTGTTGCCAAAATCACTTTCAAAATATTGCCACTTTAATCAAAATATTAGATCTGTCAGGCTTTGAGAATTTTGCAATGTAAAGTTAGATCAGGCTTGTTATTAAGGGGGCTGTTGCACAACTAAAAGCGTCTGAAACGTCTTACCTAACCTAACTGAACCTTGTGGCTCACACGTATACTATAACTAAAGTTCTATCGTGATGGTGTCAAAAATTAGAATAGTTATTTCCCTAACAAGTGCGGAAAGTGACCCTTTTCCGCACGAACGGCAGTTACACGAACGACGCGAAGCGGAGTTCGGAAAGGCCGTTAAGGGCGGAAAAGACACTTTCCGCGCGTGTTAGGTACAATATTTTTCCTACTTGCGTAAAAAACTTCTTCCTACATAATGTATTTTGTATTTTTATTGACAAATTATGTTTTCGTTTTAGTTTTAAAATTCAAGTTCATTACTATAATTATTTTATTTTTATTTGCTTTCATAAAATCACCAAAAAAGGTAGCGTGCGTAAAAAAAATTTTTACGCACGCTACCTTTTTAAAAATTTTGTAACATAGTTCCAAATTGATATTCAGGCACTCTATTATTTTGGTGTCATTTTGACATTAATTAGTGACAAGCTATTTTTTCGGATTGTGTTATTGTTGTTACTATGGGAATAAAAATACAAACATTGCAGCATGTGTCATTTCAGCGTTATTTTCGGTTTATCTACAAAGTTTTCTTTAAAATGGATTTCGACGACAGCGATATTGAACTTCCAGACAGTATTTTGAATGACGCAGCATCGGCGAGGGAGGAATTAGTTCCAGAAAAGTCCCGTCCGAGATACGAAAAAGAGTACCACGCTTTTGAAGATTGGTTAAAAGCAAAGAACACTTCATCGCTAAAAGAAGAGGTATTTTTGGCCTATTTTTCTTATTTGTCAAAGAGTTTCGTGCCTAGCACGTTATGGTCAAAATTTTCAATGCTTAAAATGTGTATAAGACTACGAAAAAATATAGATATTGGGCGATATTATAACTTAATATCATTTATTAAACGAAAAAATGTCGGTTTTAAACCAAAAAAGTCTCAAGTACTGCAAAAAAATGAGACCGATAAATTTTTGAAAGACGCTCCCGATGAGATTTATTTAATGAACAAGGTGGCCACAATATTCGGCATTGCAGGAGCCTGCCGAAGAGCGGAGTTAGCGAATTTACAAGTATCCGACATCAAAGAGAAAGGCGACATCCTGGTTGTAACAATTTCAAACACTAAGAACCATACTTCAAGGAGTTTTGTGGCCTGCGATCCCAACAAAGACGATATAAGCTATATCAACATCTACAAAAAATAAAAAAATTTGCGACCACCTGACACACCGCACCAACGGTTCTTTCTTTCCTACCATACCGGTAAATGCTCGAAGCAAGTGGTTGGTATAAACACATTTGGCAAGATCCCCGGTAACATCGCCGGGTTTCTTAAGCTGCCAAATCCGGAAACTTATACGGGCCATTGTTTCCGACGATCTTCTGCCACAATGTTGGCCAATGCCGGAGCAAATATAACCAATTTGAAGCGACATGGTGGGTGGAAGAGTGCGTCAGTAGCCGAATCCTATGTGGAAGAATCCGAGGAAAACAAGAAAAAAATTGCAACGCAAATTTTGCAGAAAAAAGTGACACAAATCAGGAGACAGGAGAACGCCAACCATCCACCTCAGTACTACCCTTCACCTCAGAACTACCATCCACCATAGCACTTCGATACACATCAGTGCAAAGAAGCACGAATGCAGAAGCAACGACAGTGTTTCCATCAATGACGACGACTAATACATCGATACAATCTGAAAACCTAACAAAAGTGGCGGCGTCAGCATTAACATTACAAAATGCGACGCATTGCACGTTTAATTTTCACATTATGCGTTAAACTTTTTTAATTTTTCGAGTAGTTTTTAGTTTTTTTTCACTGTTTCCGTTACAAGTAAAAATATAAAACAAAAAAAAGTCTAAATTTACTTTAATATGCAAAGCGTGCGTAAAAGTATTTTTTACGCACGGCGTGCGGAAAGTTCAACTTTCCGCACGCAAATGCGTGCGTAAACGTGCACTTTTACGCACGCAAGTAGGAAAAAAAAATTATATATCTTTGCCTTTCAGATTTCAGAAATTAATTAGAATTCTTGTAAATATATTATTTTTGTGGTACTATATTAAAGAAAACTATCATAAAAAAGATTTAAAAAAAAACAATATAGTGCGTTTTGTTCAGTGGTGTTACATTGGAAGGGAATCTTCAATGGGGCGCGTCCCCGGGTGGCGGACAGAGGGTTATTTTTGCTAACCAAAATGGGTAAAAATTACATTATACATTAATCGCGTGAGCTTCGGTGCCCATAAAATGGCAGAGTATTCTTTTTAAATATTGTTTTTAGCTTGCAGTGACGCTTTACCTCTTATACAACCAAGTGGGTTTGGCATTCTTAGCAGGACTCTTCTTCAGTATTATTCTTATTCCAATAAACAAATTTATAGCAAACAAAATAGGGCAACTAAGTACCAAATTAATGGAGAAAAAGGACCAAAGGGTCAAAATGCTCACGGAAGTGCTTAGAGGTATCAGAGCCATTAAGTTGTATGTATGGGAGGAGCATTTTATAAAGCAAATTAATAGTAAGTGTAAAAGTCCGTAAACGCCAAACTCCTTAGCAAATGCACCTCCCCCGCTCCGTATATGCGCCCTATGTGCACCGCTCGTCGAATTCGTTTCAACGAACTTTCTACGATCTACGGAAAAACAGCAAACACGCATTAAAGTGAAATATTGACAACAAACTGCCGATGCCGTCCCAAAGGATCTCAAGAAAGCTGGTTTTCGGCAAAGGGCTTGCAAGCGGCGCGCGCACATTGAAATCACGATGAATCCGTGTTTGCGAGAGGAGCATTCGCGGAGCAGTTTGGTGTATACGGACCATAAAGCGGGATTTACATGGGTTGATCGTCGCATCGCTACCCCATTTACACGGGGCGACTAAAATCGCAAGGGAATAGTTCACATTTGTTGAAAATGTTGAGGAGAACAGGTGTTTTACGTAAGGTCACTATATCACGAAAGGAACTTCGTGACCCAGGTAGCAAGGGGTCATCAAATAACGTTTTTTTTTCGTCGAAAAGTGGTCATTTGGATGACCAGCAGGTCATCTACCAAAAAATGTTGTCTTTAAGGCGTCAGTTACTTGACGTCTTTTCGTAGTGTAGTTTTTGACGTCTAAAAAACGTCATATATTGGTCACTACTCACACTGCACACTTTGTCCAAGGGACATACACTCATACTTACATAGATGGTGCCCCAGGCAGTATTTGACCGGATTTATACGAAATGTGGGGGTACGTATGTAAAATAAATTAAATATGAAATCAAGACAAACTTCGAGGCTTCTTTCGCTTCAAGGTGGAGATGTGTAAGTCTAGGTTTAGGTCTATTTTGATCTGTACCTCACAGACGAACACCGCTGTACCTGTTCCAGTACTTCCAGGTCTAAGTCACAGAAGAGTCACCTTCTGTGTCTAAGTTTCCTTCAGTGTACTCAACTGCAGGGAATATTTCATATATTCAGACGAGTTAAAAAAAAGTCATAAATAGGTTTGTGTCTGTGTGTGTGTCTAATGTTCTGATTTGGTCCCAAATACGTCATATTGCTGACGTCTTTAAAACGTCTAAAAATTACGTCATTTTGGGTGTGTCTTTTGAACGTCATTTAAAGGTCATTTACACGTCAGATTAGAGACGTCAATGGTCATTAAAAATGACCTGTTTTTGACGTTTAAAAAACGTGACCTTGCTACCCGTGGATATAGTGACCTTAGTTTTACGTGCTGTGGAATTCAAATAGTGCGTGAAGCAAATCTTGATGAATTGATCAGTTTGGGATGACGTCTCAAATAGATCAGCTGATGCGTAGATATGTCGTGGATGACAAAGCATTGTTTACTATAAAAATGCAGTTTTCAATTTTGTAAAAATGCCTACTTTTCAGTGTTTCAGATATTTTATTGATGGCATGGAGCTCAGAAGATCCAAATTCTATTTTTCCTTTTCAGATACCGTATTGTGACGGATTTACATATAAAAAGCAGCTGCTTTCCTTTAAAATTTGACCTTTGTGTATTTAAGAACCGGATTTATTAGTGTTTCTATTTACTAAATGAAAGTTAGCGACTTTATTTTTAAATTTTTCTTTGGTATATCAATATTGAGAGGTCAGCTGTCAGTTTACTTTGCAAATCTGTCAGAATAAAGTCGACTCTAAAATAAAGTCCGATTTTATTCCAATAAGTCCCTATTAATTATACAGACAAAATTAAAGCGTTTAAAGAATTTTAATTGCAAAATCTTTTTTGTTTAGTTAGCTTATTGACTTAACTACAAATTTCAATTAAAAAATGCATAAATATAAAATAAATATATATTTTTTTAAGTTGCAGTTGGCTAAATTTTCCCATGATACGGGGCAATACCGCCACATTCTTGAGGTAAAAACACCATATTAGTTTTTGTTTATATCTAATACTTTCTACTGGTTTAGAAAGATCAATAAATAAAAAACACATCAACATATTTTACAAAAATTTATTTTTCAGTACAAAAATGACCTTTTTTTGTAGCTTAATCTAAAATTTAAAAGACGGTAATCTAACCACCAGTTGACGACAACGTAAACATTAGAAGCAAAACAGCATAATCTACTTATACTGGAGCCGAAATCAGACTAAGGAGGGGATACGTTGTAACTGGAATGCTTTAGCTTCTCGCACCACTGCTGCTCTGTTTGTCGTAACTGGCAGGTCTTTGGTTTCCTGATTGTCTAGATACCTGGGGTGGCGGTATTACCCCGCATGGCGGAATTCCCCTGTCTTTCCCTACAGTTTTCGGCTCTGTAACGAAATAGCGCGTATCAAAATAGCGCGTTTCAAAATAGCGCGTGTTCAAAATAGCGCGTATCAAAATAGCGCGTATCATAACGACGCGTGATCAAAATAGCGGGTATCATAATGGCGCGTGTTCAAAATAGCGTGTATCAAAATAGCCCGTATCAAAACAGCGCGTATCAAAATGGCGCGTGTTCAAAATAGCGCGTATCAAAATAGCGCGTATCAAAATAGCGCGTGTTTAAAATAGCGTGTGTTCAAAATAGCGCGTCTAAAAATACCGCGTTTTGAAATGTCGCCATTACAAACGTCGCTGTTATAAAATACTTCGAGTAAGGGGTCTCTTTCTAACATATTTAAAAAAAAAAAAACTTTCCTTAATTTTTTCCCGGGATCCTAAAGGGTGTAACCAAACCGAACCGAACCGATCCAAACCGCACCGAACTAAAATGAACCGCACCAAACCGAAACATTTTTTCAAAAAATTATTTCCTAAATTAACTTTCCGATCCATATTTTGGTAGGTTTCTATTCTAACTTGTGACATTTTTTTTTGGTGAAAAAAGGTCAAGGAGTGACTGGAAAAAATGTTTGGGTTCGGTTCGGTTCCGTCCGGTTCGGTTTGATTCGGCTTGGTTACAAACCCTCTAGGATCCCGGAAAATAAGCCAGGGAAGTTTTTTTTTGAAAAAATATGTTAGAAAGAGACGCCTTAGTGGAACTATATGAGTTGTGTTAATTATAGCGAGCCATCGGTTTATTTAACGGTTAAGTAAGTATAACTTATCTGACATTGCTCAAACTGTTTATGTGAATATACCTAAGCAAACTTGGGACGCGCTATTTTGTACACGCGCTATTTTGATACGCGCTATTTTGTTCACGCGCTATTTTGATACGCGCTATTTTGAACACGCGCTATTATGAACACGCGCTATTTTGATACACGCTCTTTTGATACGCGCTATTTTGAACACGCGCTATTTCGAACACGCGCTATTCTGAACACACGCTGTTTTAAAAAGCACTGTTTTGATACGCGCTATTTTGATACGCGCTATTTTGATACGCGCTATTTCGTTACAGAGCCACAGTTTTCGATCAACACTACTCTCGACCGTTCGGAAATCGCTCTCTGCTGGAGCAGATCTCTGTGGGAGCAACTGAAAACCGATCCAGCGGGATCTTTATTCGAACGCGCTTTTTTCACAAACCGTATCAAAATATTTGTTTTTATTTTTAAAAACATTTTTAAACAAGCAAACCAACGAATTTTATCAATTGTTTGAATAAAAAAATTCGTTAAATATTTTTGCTCGTCTTCAGAACTTGACCTAAGCGATAAAAACTCTTCCAATTTCATTATTTTGGGCCTTCTTTGAATATGTTTATTTATTTTGTTGCACTACACAGACACACAAAAAAGTAACAGGCCAAAACAAAATAAAAAAACTCACAAAAAAATAACAGGCCCAACAAAATGAAAAAAGTATGGTTATGTTTATTGATTTAATGCAAACCGGTTGATCCGTCTCAGGACTGAGAGCAAGCGAGATCGATCTATGCGAGATTTGGGAGAAAGTGTTTTGCCTAATCGAACAAAGGAATTTTTGAGATTGATCTGAGAGCGGTTTTTGATCGTTGCTTGAAACCAGTAATAATCAATGGTTTTGTTTTGGATCGTAGGTTTATATTACTGAATATGATATATGTTTTATGTCAATTTCTTTATTTGGTTTTGGGAAAAGCTGTTGTTTTATAGGATTTTAAATAATCTGTGTTTTAGAACTCAGAAAAGAAGAAATAAAATACTTAAGTGGTCGAAAATACCTCGATGCTCTTTGCGTGTATTTCTGGGCTACGACTCCTGTGATAATTTCTATTTTGACGTTTGTGACATATGTTTTAATGGGCAATGAACTGAAAGCTTCAACAGTATTTACGTCCATAGCTTTGTTGAATATGTTGATTGCACCCTTAAATGCATTTCCCTGGGTGTTAAATGGCATAACGGAAGCTTGGGTGTCCGTCAAGAGAATCCAGAGACTTCTTCAGGTAAGTTCGTGTTTTAATTAGCTTATTCTAGAACAACTATCGAAAACTTATTTTCCTTCATTTCTGTGCTGCACGGAATAGTATTTGTATGATAAAACCGGTTAATACTAAAAATGAGCAAACTACCTATTAACCATTTTTTGTTTAAGTTAAATTACCTGTCTATTAAACGACCGCCATTAAACTTCTCCCTCCACTTACATCGTGTCGTGAAGCCAGTCGCAACTCGATCAATGTTGGAATCACGCAAGGACTATAGACATAAAGGACTGCTTAGTTCCATTTAACCTGTGTTAACAATTGTGCGGGGTGAGGAGAGCGGCGTGACGTCACCACTTGTGCTAAATCCTATGTTTACATTCGTTGTATATGATGTTATTCGTATTTTCAAGAGAGTTTTGTTGATATTTCGCTGAATAGTTTGTGTTTTTTTTGATTGTTTCAGTGCAGTGCTAAGAAAAGACATATAAATAAACATTTTCACGTTTAGTTTGTTAACAGTGTCTAAAAATTCCATTCAGGACAGAGAAGAACGTTTGTTAAAAGATTGTGAATTGAAAAGGAATATTTTTCTAAATTAAATATTATTATTTATATTAATATTTTTAATTTATTGTATGTATCTGTACTTTTCTGTTTTTTTGTAAAAATGTAATAATAAATACTTTTTTATGTTCTATATTCCCGTTTTTTAATTATCTAATTAATAATCTCTTAAGATGCTTTAAAAAGCGGTTGTAATAATTAAACTATACATTATGTGCATTTTTTCCTCTTTGTTTTTTGCCTATTTGTTAAGAACAATATTTGTGCTTTTCCTTTTTTAAATAAATCAATAAATTTTTCGTCTAACTATATTTCCGTTTTTAATTAGTATCGCAAAATAATTTCTTTACATCTTTTTAAAACAATTGGACAAATTATGGGTGTCCCATAACTTGGGGGCCATAGTGCAGCAGGTGATAGAGGAGGTTATTTCCGAAAAAAAAGTTTTTATAACATGGGGTCAACACACATCTGTTTTTAAGATACAGGATTTTTAATGTTAGAGGTGTGGGGGAAAAAGGGTTTTGCAAAAAAAAGAAAATCTATCACCGACAGCTGAATACTCAGCTAATTGTGATTCAAAAATGTGATACTCCTTTTTTTAATAAAATTACACGTTAAGAAGATTCAGGCTGTCAAAATTACCTCCAAAAATGTATAAAAATAATCATTTTTTTAAAATTAATTTTTGCTTACTTATTCTTTTAAAAAATATCAATAATATTTTATTTATTATTATGTGTCGCTAAAGGCTTGTTTTTATTAACAAAAAATATAAAAAAAACATTGCGTTTAATATGGCATTTATAAAAGTTTATACCAAAAAAATAGTTTTTTCTAAAAAAAATTGACCGACTCATTTTTTTTCAAAATAAGTTTTATTTTAATGTATTGCTCTTGTTCTGATACACGACTTTACCCAATTTGATGTTTTTACTGCGTTTTTTGAAAAAGTTAATAACAAAAAAGTTAAAAAAATTGCCAACTTTGATGCTCTGTATATCTACAAAGAAAGAGTTTTGACCCATGCATTATAGGAACTTTTTTTATCAGACATGACATCCTCTATCACCTGTTGGCCTATGGCCCCTAAGTTATGGGACACCCTGTATAGCTACTACGACATTATGTGTAGCTTTTTTTTTCACTTTAAGTATTTAAATTTAATTTATTTAACAGATATTTCAAATATAAAATCATTTATCATCCCTGTAAAGACAATATTTTTAAATGTACAATGCCTCAATTTTGCATAAAATTTAATTTGCATAAAGAAAATAGCTCTAAAAGCACATAAAATCCAATATAACGATAGGCGCGCTTTCTGCCCAGCACAAGTGGTGACGTAACAGCGAGTTCAAGGTCAAGAACATCGATTGCAGACAGATTTGGCAACTGAGCAATCCTGTCTAGTGTATAATCGACGAGTCGTTAAATACCGAGATGAATTCCATCAAAGGAGCATGCGCCAAAATTAACGTCAAAATGTCTAATTTAAATTATTGGCGCGAATACCGTGATTGGCGCGAGATCGAAGAGCTTAACGTATAATAAAAAATTCAAGGTATAAAATAATGGTCAATTCTAATTTTTAGGTATGATTTTATGTAGGTACCGGGTGGTTTTTTATAAGCGGAGCACTCAGCAACTTTATCATTGAAAATAATTTTTTTTGGTTAATTATGACAACTTTAAAAGCCAACATAATTTTTTTCTATCCGTCACCATGTACACGGTGTCCCAAATTCGATGTTTTTGGGGGGTTTCGGGTATTTCTAGACGGGCTAAAAAAACTGATCCCCTTTGTGACACTCAAATTTCAAAAGAAGCTTAAAGGTGAAAATCGCATTTTGATATAGCAAGCCGTTTGTAAACGACGGGGTGTTTTTAAAAAGTCTGCATTTTGGGAAGGGGTCTATAACTTGTTTATTTATTAATATTTTTTATTTCTGTGAAAAAATTCTTGAGACACTTTTTTAAGAGGAATTCAACTGTTAAATTAAATTTCATTTGTCACGTTTAGTTTTTGAGATATCACATAAAATTAATTTTTCTTCTCTTTATTTCTTTATATTTTTGTATTTTTTTTATTTTTACCATATATTTTAGTTTGCTTAATGGGTTTAAAATATTTTAATATTATAAAATTATAAAAATAAAAAAATAATAAAGAGGTGATTAAAAAATAAAAATAAAGAGAACAATAAAAAAATAAAATATTGAGTGTGATCATTTTAAAGGAAATTTTAAGCTGATTTTAAAAATCGAATAAAAAAAGAGTTATTCTGTAAGAAAAATAACAACTTTATGCAATATCTTAAAAACCAAAAGAGATAAATAAAAACCGTTTACATCTGTCAATTCTTCAAGAAAAGATCTATAAGAAAGCTATTTACACAAAAACAAAACTTTCATAAACAAAAAAGTTATAGACCCCCTCCCAAAATGCAGACAAAAACACTCCGTAGCTTAAAAACGGCTTGCTATATCTAAATGTGGTTTTCACTTTTAGGCTCTCTTGAAATTTGAAAAATTAGAAATATCCGACACCACAAAAAAACAACGAATTTGGGACACCCTGTACAGAGTGTGACAATGAAGTCGATTTTTTTAGAGGTATATTTTTGCATTTTAAGATTCGTCTTTTCTTTCTGATTTCAAAAATATACAATATCTATGTGCTGCGATTAATATTTTTTGAGGCATATGCAGTATTTCTTCTATATGATCTTATGCATTTCACGTTTATTTTGTTTTGCCATGGGAGTATTGACTCTCAACTCCAATGTTTCTTCAAGTATTTCTTGATTGTGTTTGTATTTCAAATGATCACACAGATCCAAGTTTTTTGGGAAGGAGCATTTACATTCTAGGCATCTAAACATAAAAACACTTTCTGCATAGTACCTTTATTTTTGTATGCCATGTTTACTTTGACAGTGTTTATTCAAATTAAATTGGGCACTAAATAATTTGTCACACAACTTGCACGTCACCGGCATTTTCACAGCACAAAAACGACGAATTTTCATCAAAAAGAACTGGGAATTATTAAAGTTTTGCTGTATAAAACCCGTGATAAAACCATACTGAAATATCTCTCAGTTGATTGGTTGGCAGAAGTGACAGACCTTGCGCACGTCTTGGAGTTCATCTCGGTATTTAACGACTCGTTATAATCGTTGGGAATCACGCGCCTTTGTTCTCGATGCTTTATTTTATGGTGTTTGCTCCTATTGTTATTGTATTTTGGTGTGGTTCACTTCACAAACAACTATTAAATATGGAAATAAAAGGTATTTTTTAAAATGTCATTTAGTTCCTTTATTGTTTATAATGTACGCTTACGAAATATTTTAAAATGTCCTATTTGAGTATTTATATTTGCCTAAAGTTTTTTCTCATTACCTTGTTTTAGTTAGGTGTTTGGTCTTGTCGAACTAAATTTTTGAAATATACATGAAATTAAGCTTATGCCAACTATGGCTCACTATAAAATTTTCTGCCTATACCCGCCATGTTGCCTTTTATACATTCAAACCAGTAATGGTCGCGTAAAAAAAGTTAATGGAAATATATTTCATTTTTATTATTTAATTATTTATATGGTTATTTTAATAGCAAAAGACCCCCCGAAATAGCTTATTATTAACAAACTCTCTTATATTCGAAGAAATTGTAAAAAAAACAATAAATAATTTAATCCCTTTTTATCATACAAATATTTCTATGTGCGCTGTAGTTATATATTAACTTTTCCAACACCAAGTTTTCTTCAGTAGCAATAGTAACCCAACTATGTAATCATTGTGAGTAGGCTTTAAATAAAATGGGTAAAAGAACTCAAAAATTGACGACTGTTATAAGCTACGTATTTAAGATTTGTTGATTTACTTTCTGACAATTTAATTTATGCTGAATTTAGCTCGAATTTCCTGGAATTTGTGAAAATTTTCTAGTTTTGTAAAGCTAAAACCAACGATACATCAAATTTAGCAAATCAATTCTTAGCAATCCTGCAATGGTCGAAAGGTCATAAAATCTTAATTTTTTTAATTGTAAAACATTTTTTTAATTTGCTCTCTAAATTCTCTTATATTCGAAGAAATTGTAAAAAAAAACACAATAAATAATTTCATCTCTTTTTATCATACAAATATTTCTAGGTGCGCTGTAGTTATATAACAACTTTTCCAACACCAAGTTTTCTTCAGTAGCAATAGTAACCCAACTATGTAATCATTGTGAGTAGGCTTTAAATAAAATGGGTAAAAGAACTCAAAAATTGACGACTGTTATAAGCTACGTATTTAAGATTTGTTGATTTACTTTCTGACAATTTAATTTATGCTGAATTTAGCTCGAATTTCCTGGAATTTGTGAAAATTTTCTAGTTTTGTAAAGCTAAAACCAACGATACATCAAATTTAGCAAATCAATTCTTAGCAATCCTGCAATGGTCGAAAGGTCATAAAATCTTAATTTTTTTAATTGTAAAACATTTTTTTAATTTGCTCTCTAAATTCTCTTATATTCGAAGAAATTGTAAAAAAAAACACAATAAATAATTTCATCTCTTTTTATCATACAAATATTTCTAGGTGCGCTGTAGTTATATATCAACTTTTCCAACACCAAGTTTTCTTCAGTAGCAATAGTAACCCAACTATGTAATCATTGTGAGTAGGCTTTAAATAAAATGGGTAAAAGAACTCAAAAATTGACGACTGTTATAAGCTACGTATTTAAGATTTGTTGATTTACTTTCTAACAATTTAATTTATGCTGCACTTAGCTCGAATTTCCTGGAATTTGTGAAAATTTTCTAGTTTTGTAAAGCTAAAACCAACGATACATCAAATTTAACAAATCAATTCTTAGCAATCTTGCAATGGTCGAAAGGTCATAAAATCTTAATTTTTTTAATTGTAAAACATTTTCTTAATTTGCTCTCTAAACTCTCTTATATTCTAAGAAATTGTAAAAAAAACACAATAAATAATTTCATCCCTTTTTATCATACAAATATTTCTATGTGCGCTGTAGTTATATATCAACTTTTCCAACACCAAGTTTTCTTCAGTAGCAATAGTAACCCAACTATATAATCATTGTGAGTAGGCTTTAAATAAAATGGGTAAAAGAACTCAAAAATTGACGACTGTTATAAGCTACGTATTTAAGATTTGTTGATTTACTTTCTGACAATTTAATTTATGCTGAATTTAGCTCGAATTTCCTGGAATTTGTGAAAATTTTCTAGTTTTGTAAAGCTAAAACCAACGATACATCAAATTTAGCAAATCAATTCTTAGCAATCCTGCAATGGTCGAAAGGTCATAAAATCTTATTTTTTTTTAATTGTAAAACATTTTCTTAATTTGCTCTCTAAACTCTCTTATATTCGAAGAAATTGTAAAAAAAAACACAATAAATAATTTCATCCCTTTTTATCATACAAATATTTCTAGGTGCGCTGTAGTTATATAACAACTTTTCCAACACCAAGTTTTCTTCAGTAGCAATAGTAACCCAACTATGTAATCATTGTGAGTAGGCTTTAAATAAAATGGGTAAAAGAACTCAAAAATTGACGACTGTTATAAGCTACGTATTTAAGATTTGTTGATTTACTTTCTGACAATTTAATTTATGCTGAATTTAGCTCGAATTTCCTGGAATTTGTGAAAATTTTCTAGTTTTGTAAAGCTAAAACCAACGATACATCAAATTTAGCAAATCAATTCTTAGCAATCCTGCAATGGTCGAAAGGTCATAAAATCTTAATTTTTTTAATTGTAAAACATTTTTTTAATTTGCTCTCTAAATTCTCTTATATTCGAAGAAATTGTAAAAAAAAACACAATAAATAATTTCATCTCTTTTTATCATACAAATATTTCTAGGTGCGCTGTAGTTATATATCAACTTTTCCAACACCAAGTTTTCTTCAGTAGCAATAGTAACCCAACTATGTAATCATTGTGAGTAGGCTTTAAATAAAATGGGTAAAAGAACTCAAAAATTGACGACTGTTATAAGCTACGTATTTAAGATTTGTTGATTTACTTTCTAACAATTTAATTTATGCTGCACTTAGCTCGAATTTCCTGGAATTTGTGAAAATTTTCTAGTTTTGTAAAGCTAAAACCAACGATACATCAAATTTAACAAATCAATTCTTAGCAATCTTGCAATGGTCGAAAGGTCATAAAATCTTAATTTTTTTAATTGTAAAACATTTTCTTAATTTGCTCTCTAAACTCTCTTATATTCTAAGAAATTGTAAAAAAAACACAATAAATAATTTCATCCCTTTTTATCATACAAATATTTCTATGTGCGCTGTAGTTATATATCAACTTTTCCAACACCAAGTTTTCTTCAGTAGCAATAGTAACCCAACTATATAATCATTGTGAGTAGGCTTTAAATAAAATGGGTAAAAGAACTCAAAAATTGACGACTGTTATAAGCTACGTATTTAAGATTTGTTGATTTACTTTCTGACAATTTAATTTATGCTGAATTTAGCTCGAATTTCCTGGAATTTGTGAAAATTTTCTAGTTTTGTAAAGCTAAAACCAACGATACATCAAATTTAGCAAATCAATTCTTAGCAATCCTGCAATGGTCGAAAGGTCATAAAATCTTATTTTTTTTTAATTGTAAAACATTTTCTTAATTTGCTCTCTAAACTCTCTTATATTCGAAGAAATTGTAAAAAAAAACACAATAAATAATTTCATCCCTTTTTATCATACAAATATTTCTAGGTGCGCTGTAGTTATATAACAACTTTTCCAACACCAAGTTTTCTTCAGTAGCAATAGTAACCCAACTATGTAATCATTGTGAGTAGGCTTTAAATAAAATGGGTAAAAGAACTCAAAAATTGACGACTGTTATAAGCTACGTATTTAAGATTTGTTGATTTACTTTCTAACAATTTAATTTATGCTGCATTTAGCTCGAATTTATTGGAATTTGTGAAAATTTTCTAGTTCTGTAAAGCTAAAACCAATGATACATCAAAATTAGCAAATCAATTCTTAGCAATCCTGCAATGGTCGAAAGGTCATAAAATCTTAATTTTTTTAATTGTAAAGCATTTTCTTAATTTGCTCTCTAAACTCTCTTATATTCGAAGAAATTGTAAAAAAAACACAATAAATAATTTCATCCCTTTTTATCATACAAGTATTTCTAGGTGCGCTGTAGTTATATATCAACTTTTCCAACACCAAGTTTTCTTCAGTAGCAATAGTTACCCAACTATGTAATCATTGTGAGTAGGCTTTAAATAAAATGGGTAAAAGAACTCAAAAATTGACGACTGTTATAAGCTACGTATTTAAGATTTGTTGATTTACTTTCTAACAATTTAATTTATGCTGCATTTAGCTCGAATTTATTGGAATTTGTAAAAATTTTCTAGTTTTGTAAAGCTAAAACCAACGATACATCAAATTTAGCAAATCAATTCTTAGCAATCCTGCAATGGTCGAAAGGTCATAAAATCTTAATTTTTTTAATTGTAAAACATTTTCTTAATTTGCAATTTATAATTAATAAAAGCAAACAATTTTATTCCTTCGTTCAATTTTCGTTCACTACAGTCAGTGGCGGATCCAGGGGAGGGAAGAGGCCCCCCCCCACCCCTTTAGACATATAACTTATTTTTAAGTTTAGCAGCATCACTTATTTAATATTTGTCTCAAATTCTACTTAACTTTTAAAAAAATTTCCCCTCGGCGCCATAAATCTCCTTTAGGTACTAAATTTTACACCTCCTGGATGGTACCACTTTGGCCCCTCCCTTCCGGAAATCCTGGATCCGCCACTGTCTTCAGTAGGCCACATTTAAAATTTATAATCCAGGATTTTTACAGAACTGTAAGAAATTTAACAAATTTTCAAAAGCCGTCAGTTTAGTTTCCGAGGGATACCCTTTATGGCAAGATTGAAATTTTTCCTTCCAAAAAAAATCATAATAAAAAAATACATTTTTAAAAAATCTCAAAACTAGCGAACCGCATCGCATCACGCACTTAAATGGATCTGTGACGGCGAAACCACTACCGCCAATTAATTTATCGGGTCAGTCGTCGTTTTTTTTGTAGCTCAGGGCGGAAGAGTTTCAGAGAAATGCAAGCTGGTCGCGGCATTCTGAGATAAGTACAAAACGAAATTCAGTCAATGGAAAGGTTCTTGTCGCTTTTAATCGCCCTCTTGATATGAAAATATTTGACAGAAATATGCTTATAATATTTATTATACAGTGGCGCACCCAGGAATGTGTCTTGGGGGGGGCCCGACAGCTACAAAGCGAGCCCTCAAAAAACTTGCGACCAAAAAAAAAAAAAAGGTCATCATGTCTTTTCGCAACTACGCCACTGCTTGGAGTTGGGGGGGACCCGAAGCCTCCTGATGTCAAATTTTAAGGTATTTTTCGTGTTTTATCATCAAATATGTAGAAAATATATTAAAAAATCTAAGGCTTGGGGGGGGCCCGGGCCCCGAACCCCCCCCCTGGGTGCGCCCATGATTATATCGTTCTCTTTCGTGCCTGCAATAAGTCGTTTTTTCTTTGTTGCTGGTTCAAATGACATACGTCACATAACAGGGAAGACCGCCTTCACGCCAGGGTTGAGCGGTACAATAATTCCAGTCTTGTGAATAAGGCAAACTAATTTGACGTACTTCGAGGATTCTCTGATATCCTGGAAAGCACGATTTAAATGAGAGGGAAATTTTGTAGTATCGCATATAATTTACAGTGTTCCGACCAAGACCTCAATAACTATTATCAACCTTTGTCTGATCCAAGTGACGATATTTCAATAAGTAATGCGTATTTCACATGGGGAAAAGAACTAACTGAAGAAGAAAAAATTAAGTTGCATGGAGATGAAGAGCGGAAGCAATCATTTTCAATAGAAAGAAAAAGTAAAACTAGAAAAGATGTTAAAGGAAAAAGTATTCAAAAAACTTCAGAAAATATTATTTTTGAGGGTAATAATGATGAAGATAAAAGTAAAGAGAAGTTTTTGTTGAGTGACATCAATTTAAAAGTGAAAAAGGTAAGAATTAGTAGTCAGAAAACGCAAGTGCAAAATAATTTTTGCCTGGTAGTCACAAAAACTTTATCCATGAGGTATAGGCCAGTCAATAAAATTATTCAACATTGCAAATGCGCTATCGTTAAACACCCAAGTTTGCAACCTTGAAATCCCCGTGCTACTCCTGAGGAACTCAAAAACCATGCAATCTTTTTAAGTAAAAAAAACAACCGAACCGAACCTTAAGAATTTTTTTTTGTATTTACGTTCTATACTTTTGTAAACCCCCCCAAGTTCTCTACAATCTGAGTGTAACAACTGCTTCCTAGGTTTATTAGTTACGGATATACATGTGGTCTAATATGTGCAGTTTTTTACATAAACTTAAACTTTACCGGTCGGGTCATTTTCTAGTCCTTCTACCGGTTAAACTGACCGTCCTACAGAAAACTAATACAGAAGAAATTTATATGAAGGCGTTATAGTTTGGGCAAAACGGAAACAAATATTAAACCATCGATGTTCCAGAAAACAAAAAAAAACATTGTACAAAATAATAGCGTCTCTCTTCTGCTTTTTGATAAAGGTTTTATAAAAATTGTCTTAACCAATTACTAATTGATAAGAACCAAAACTGCATGAACAGACACAAAAATGGTAAAAAGTAGAATATCAAAATATATATATTTTTTTCTGAACGGTTTACGCTATGGTAATGAAAGTTAACATGCGCAATGGCCTTCCTTTTCCTAGCTAGCCTATTAGCACACTTCAAGTGAAGCCATGATAATATATCAGCCTTTAAAACAGTTTTTTGTAAATATCTCAGAAACTAAAGATTTTACGAAGTTTTTGGCAATGACATAAATTATTGAGCAAACCGCAGTCTACTATATTCCGAAAACTGTATATGAATATGATGCTTCGTTAAAAAGTTAGCATTTTTAAAATTTTTAGTTGTCAAAAAACATAATAATAATTAGCAATAATGATCGGGCAGCAAAACACAATTTTTGGTAATTTTGATAAAACTTGGTACATTCATAGATCGACTCAAGGTTAGTAGAAAAAAAATTACCGCAAACATGAAAAAATCATTGGTTCAAA
This sequence comes from Aspidapion aeneum, assembly GCA_963576565.1. Taxonomy (NCBI): domain Eukaryota; kingdom Metazoa; phylum Arthropoda; class Insecta; order Coleoptera; family Brentidae; genus Aspidapion; species Aspidapion aeneum. The sequence goes on from OY755039.1 coordinate 8,970,922, forward strand.
ATAACGGTTTTTTAAACAAAAATTACACTTTTGGAGTTAAACGGGTGGGGAGTTTTTATTTTACGTTTAATTTTGGGTCCCCCAAAAACATTTGCTTTACTATAGACAAGCTTTGAGCCTTGCAAATTTTAAAAAAATATATATTTGGTAAGTGGTAGCAAAAAAGCGTTTAAAATTGATATTTTTTAGTTTTTTTAAAAATATATTCAAATCGTATACTGGTCGGGCATTAAACCGCTATTTTCGTCAATTTTTAGGGGATTTTGACAACAATTGTTATGATTGTACACCGACTCAAGCAAAGTAAAAACTATCAAAAAAATGGTTGACACTCTACTATAAGTTGCGTATCAGTACCCTTCACTTTATGTTTTGCACTTTTACACTTTTTCAAAATATCTCAAAATCAAAAAAAAGCCAATTATTTTTTTTATTGCAGTTTTGATAAGTTAACTCCTGTCTCTATAGGCCTATGTACCACAACTTCATTTTTATCGATTTCCGGGAAAATGATGTCAAAATCAAAATTTTGACAAATTTACCAAAGTAGTGATTTTTTTAAAACTTGAATTTTGGACCCTGTCAAGAAATTTCTAAGTCGTATGTTATCTAAAATACTTTTTTTCTTCCTTTTAAGTCTGGCTATACCCGACTTACTCTGACCTAAACCTTTAAGAATTAACAAAAAATAAAATGGTGGGGATTAAGAGTCGATTAAACGAGGTGTTATAAAACCTTCATCAAAAAGCAGCGGCGTAGCGTGCCTGACGGGGCGGGGGGGGGCCGACAGCTAAAAAGGTCGCCCTCAAAAATATTGCGACCAAAAAAAAAAAAGGTCATTTCCTTTACCGGCCCTGCTCCTTTCTAAAGCTTAGGGCGCTTCGGACACCCATGGGGCGCCCGTACCCTCGGGGCGGGGGCGGGGGGCGACGAACCACCCGCGCCCGCGACATAAATTATTGAGCAAACCGTAGTCTACTATATTCCGAAAACTGTATATCAATATGATGCTTCGTTAAAAAGTTAGCATTTTTAAAATTTTTAGTTGTCAAAAAACATAATAATAATTAGATATAATGGTCGGGCAGCAAAACACAATTTTTGGTAATTTTGATAAAACTTGGTACATTCATAGATCGACTCAAGGTTAGTAGAAAAAAAAATTACCGCAAACATGAAAAAATCATTGGTTCAAAATAACGGTTTTTTAAACAAAAATTACACTTTTAGAGTCAAACGGCTGGGGATTTTTTATTTTACGTTTAATTTTGGGTCCCCCAAAAACATTTGCTTTACTATAGACAAGCTTTGAGCCTTGCAAATTTTAAATATATATATATTTGGTAAGTGGTAGCAAAAAAGCGTTTAAAATTGATATTTTTTAGTTTTTTTAAAAATATATTCAAATCGTATACTGGTCGGGCATTAAACCGCTATTTTCGTCAATTTTTGGGGGATTTTGACAACAATTGTCATGATTGTACACCGACTCAAGCAAAGTAAAAACTATCAAAAAAATGGTTGGCACTCTACTATAAGTTGCGTATCAGTACCCTTCACTTTATGTTTTGCACTTTTACACTTTTTCAAAATATCTCAAAATCAAAAAAAAAGCCAATTATTTTTTTTATTGCAGTTTTGATAAGTTAACACCTGTCTCTATAGGCCTATGTACCACAACTTCATTTTTATCGATTGCCGGGAAAATGATGTCAAAATCAAAATTTTGACAAATTTACCAAAGTAGTGATTTTTTTAAAACTTGAATTTTTGGACCCTGTCAAGAAATTTCTAAGTCGTATGTTATCTAAAATACTTTTTTTTCTTCCTTTTAAGTCTGGCTATACCCGACTTACTCTGACCTAAACCTTTAAGAATTAACAAAAAATAAAATGGTGGGGATTAAGAGTCGATTAAACGAGGTGTTATAAAACCTTCATCAAAAAGCAGCGGCGTAGCGTGCCTGACGGGGCGGGGGGGGGGGGGGCCGACAGCTAAAAAGGTCGCCCTCAAAAATATTGCGACCAAAAAAAAAAAAGGTTATTTCCTTTACCGGCCCTGCTCCTTTCTAAAGCTTAGGGCGCTTCGGACACCCATGGGGCGCCCGTACCCTCGGGGCGGGGGCGGGGGGCGACGAACCACCCGCGCCCCCCCCCCCCCCCACGCTACTCCACTGTCAAAAAGCACCGGAGGTTAAACTTTGACGCTATGGCTACTGACCAATATGTATACATAAACATCTTTAGAAAAGTAAAAGCATTTGGATTTAGCACTTAAAAATATTATATAGTTTAAAATATTCTTACACACGAAACAAATAAACAGAAACATAAATTTAAACCATAAAAACAAATCGAAAAATTCGAAACTTAGAGGCAATATTTTTAAACCAGATTGAAGCCAATTAAATTCTCTACAAATTGTCTTTTTATGAACTTGTTCTAGGATAATTAGTTTCGTCTAACTGAAAAAAGTACCAGTTTTTTGAAGGTTGCAAACTTGGGGATAATATACTCTCAACGATCCTAAAAATATAAAAAAAATTGTACAGTCGGGGACTTTTTAAATTGCCGCCCTTGAAAATGAAAAATATTCTTATTTGAAATTCGGAAAAGTAGTTTGAACAAAATAAAAACATTGTGAACCTTACCTCCGTCTGTATACATAAATATTTAAAAATTTATTCTTTTTGATTTCTTTAAATGATTAATTTTGATATAAAAAAAAATACAACGGCAATTTAAAATGTCCCTGACTATAGATACATGCGCGTTTGCAATATTTGCATTTTTTATGTCGATATTGACTGGCGTGGTATAAATTTATTTCTTTCAATTTTTATTTTAGTTTAAAATTTGCAAATCAAACCGATATATCTAAAAAAACAAAAAATCTGTTCATTCCAAACTCTGTTGGAGCTCAATTTTCATAGCACTCACAGAATTTAAACTGAAATTAAAACTCTGCATTAGTTTGTGTGAAGTTAAATGGACAATTGGTTATTTGTTTTGTCTTTTTAGGGTGAATTTTTGGGTATAATTGGACCAGTTGGCAGTGGAAAATCATCGCTATTGTCTGCAATACTAGCAGAAATTTCAATGATTTCGGGACAAATTTCAATTAGCCAGATTGAGTCAGGTGCGTTGATATCTTTTGTAATCGTTTTCCAAATGAATTTAGCGCATGTATTTTTCTAATGGACTTAAATGATTGAATTGGCTTTGGTTTCCAACTCAATATACTTCTCAGGTCGTTAATTCACATTTTGCTTTACAATTATTTAACATTTATCTTTTTACTTCCCTCGCTAGAGTTACTCCTTAAAGAGATATCCTCAAAAGAAGTTATTTCCAATCGAGGACAAATGCTCGTACACTTTTCAGATTTTCCTAATATGATGTATACATATCCTGTTTGTTTCGGATGGAGTGCTCATTTAATGAAATATTAGTTTGATATTATTTGATATTTCTAGAAAATCGGTCTTTTTGCTTTCCTGAAAAGTTTTGAAGTCAAGTCGAAGTGTAGGCCAAACTTGGAAAATGCTCAGCAAAACTCGTTTAATGTTCGGAAAAACTCAGGAAATGTTCAAAAAAATTGGGAATATTTTCGAGAAAACTCGGAAAAATTTGGGGTTTTTTCGAAAAACTCGGGAAATGTTCGGAAAGCTCTGAAAATGTTCGGGAAACTAGGTAAATGTCCGGAAAACTATGAAAATATTCTGAGAAACTCAAGAAATGTTCGGAAAAACTAGGTAAATGTTGACAAAACCCGGGAAATGTTCTTAAAACTAAGAAAAACTCGGGGTATGTTCGAAAAACTCGGGAAATAATTGGAAAGCTCTGGTAATGTTCGGAAATACTCAGCAAATGTTCGGAAAAACCAAGTAAATGTTGAGAAAACTCAGAAAATGTTTCGAAAAAACTCGCGTTTAATAAAGTAAGATTTTTAAAATAGCGCTCTTCTTGAGAGTATTTTCGATTTTTAGGTTGTGCCTTTGTAACCCAGCAAGCGTGGTTACAAATTGGTACTATTAGACAAAATATTCTTTTCGGAAGTCCCTTTGATGAAGAAAAGTATGCTAATACACTATTTGTCTGTGGACTAATTGAAGATATGACTTTTTTACCAAAAGGTAAGTAGTAAGAGAAACCATGCCATCAGTGTGTTTTTTAAAAATTAAAAATAGTTTGGTAAATTTGTTTTCAGTTACAAAATATGAATTATTTTGATGTTAGTTACTCAAAGGACAGATTAGCCGAATACAACTTTTTATTAATATACCGCGATCCTGAAAAGCATTCCTAAAACAAGTCGCTACGTTGCCCGAAATTTTACATATTCTTAACGTAGTCTTGCATGTAATTAATGCTTGTTGATAAAAACAATATTTAATTAAAAATATTTAAAAATTTATAATTAGAAAAAATACCATTTATATTAAAATCCCGTTTTGTTACACTACTAGTGATTTAAATTGCTTGTTTTTAATTACACGCTGTTTGTGATTCAGGCGGGAAGGTACGGTAGGGGAAAAAGCGGAAATTTTCCCCTCCCTTAAATCTCAAACTATATTAAGTTTTTACATACTACTACTATGTCGGTTTAGAACGTTTTTCTACGTTGTCCGACGCCTATTCTCCACCTCCTTCGATCCTGACAGTCATCTTCCGTCAGGTTTTTTTGACTCATTGATTTTTGGATTGACTGTTGCCATTCCAGTTTAGGACGCCCTCTTTTTCTGCGCCCTATTGGTTGTCGTTCTAGGACCTGTTTTGGTAATCTTTCGTCGCTCATCCGTTGTACATGGCCGTACCATATCAGTTGCCTTTTAGTGATGTCATCCGTTATGCTTCCCTCGATTCCCATTCTTTCTTTTATGATCTCATTTCTTATATGATCTGTTCTAGATATTCTCATTGATCTTCTTATTGCATCCATTTCGACACTTTCCATTTTTGCTTTGTGATTTTCTGTTACGCGACAAGTCTCTATTCCATACAAGAGCGTGCTTTTCACCATTGTTTCATATAGGTTAAATTTTACATTTTTTTTTATCTCTCTGCTCCATAAAATACTGTTAAGACAACCAATAACCTTTTTTGCTTTTACTATTCTTTTTTTCAGTTCTTTACAGTCTGTTCCTGTCTTATCAAATGAGACACCCAAGTATACATACTCATTACATGGAGATATTGTTTGTCGATTTTCTAGTTCTGATTCACTTGATTCGTTTCCAATACATAAGTACTGTGTCTTGTCCACGTGTTCTCAATTACTTGTTTAAGACAAAAAACATTATCACTACTAGATCTGCCTGCACGAAACCCACTTTGCTCTTCTTCTTCTTGTTCATGAAAATCATTCTCTATTAGATCTCTAAGAATCCTACCGTACAATCTACTTACAGTACTGGTTACTGAAATTCCTCTGTAATTGTTGCAATGCAGCTTGTTTCCTTTTTTATGTATTGAGGATATTAATGCAATTTTCCAATCATCAGGTACTGGATGTCCGTTTATGCATTGATTGATAATATATGTGAGATTTTCGAGTAGTTTCTCTGATCCATATTTGAGCATTTCAGCATATATTCCCCCAGGTCCGCTAGCTTTTCCGGATTTAAGCTTTTTAATACTATTCCTTATCATTTCTTTTTCGATGATTACTTCCTCTCCATGTACTTCTATGTCTCTCCTCGGAGAGGCTGCCAGATATTCGGGTCTCGTCTCCTGCAGCAGTCCCTTATAGTGTTCTGTCCATTGTTCTGGTTTGATGATCTGGATGTTTACTTTTTCTTTTGTGGGGTTTTTTACTGTAGAAATGAATTTCCATACTTCAGAACTCTGCCTACCTCCTACGTGTGTATTTATATCGTGGCATTTGCGCTCGAACATTTCATTCTTTTTTGTGCGTATAAAATTTCTTAGCTGTCTTCTGGTATGCCTGTAGATTTCTAGGTCTCTTTGCTCTTTAGTACTGAGCCATTTCAAGTATGTGCCTTTTTTCTCCTTGACCGTTTCCTGTATTTCTTCCGTCCACCACATCTTATTGTTATTTCTATTATCTTGGTATTCAACAGCTTCATTGCTTGCTTCCTTCAAGCTTTTTACTATGTTTGTATATATCTCTTCAAATGAGTGATTTGTGTTTATTAATTTTTCATCTAATCGGTTCTGATACAATCTTTGAGTACTTTCGATTTCTAGACTTCTAAAGTTGTATTTTTGATTGTCTTCGATGCATTCTAGATTTTCATTTTCTCTACTTTCGTCCTATTTTATTTTTATATAATAATATTTTTGCTTTTACCAGATGGTGGTCAGATCCACAGGTAACACCACGAAGTGTGCGCACATCATACCACTTTAGTTCCGAGTGTTGTCCACCTATAGCATAATCAATGATTGATCTGAGATTTCTTGTTGGCTGAATCCAGGTATACCGATGAATATCCTTATGTTTAAAAAAACCATTATTTATTTTTAGATTATGGGTTTCACACAATTGTTTTTACATACAAAATAAAATACAACTCCTTCTCCACTATGCAAAACAGTTTTATGCAATAATTATTATGATATTTCCCCTCCTCCTTCCCCCAAATAAAGTTGCATATCCGACCATGCCTGATTACCCCTTGCTTCCTTGCTGCCATCCCTAAGAAGAAAGCCACATGTAGAAATTTAACGTTTTTAAAGTTGTCTTATAATTTTGTCATAAAAAGTTAAACAAATAAAACCACATCACTTTTTTGTTTAAAACCATAAGACAATAAAAAAGTACCAAACTTAAACCCCGTTTTTCTCAAACGTAAAATTTTTACATGCAGCTTTCGTATTAGGAACCGCAGTATATTATTATCCAATATTATTTGAAATTTTAGGAGACCAAACTGGAGTAGGAGAAGGAGGCACTACTTTGTCAGGTGGCCAAAAGGCAAGAATTGCATTAGCAAGAGCAGTTTATCAAGACAAGTAAGCAAGGCTTATTTAAAAAATATATATTAGAAATTTAGACTGTCCTGCGTTAATCATTATACAGGGTTCCTAAATTGGGATTTAGGATTGGGATTCTCACATGCTAGTCAGAAATGCAATAAATATATTGTGTGGTACAAGTGCAATGTTGAAAATTCCTCACTCCGGTTGCAATAAAAAAAATAAAGTCTGTAAAGTTTTTGTTGTACTGGTAACGCTATCAATCAAGAATGGCGGACGATTTTTAAAAATAGCAATATTTAAAAGAAGGTAATTACAAATAATTTTTATTATTTTTATTTCCCTGCATCGTTTCTTCAGTCCAAAAGTTAAATTTCTTATCTCTACCTCCGACAGTAGACCCGAAAATGTACCTGAAAAAATGGCTTTTTTTGTTTTTTTTTTTTAATATTTTAATCTTCATTAACGTCAAAATACACTTCTCTCTTATTATACCAAGGCCGACAAGAAAATACAGGCCACGACCCTGAAAAAATCAGCTGTTCTCTGGGGGCTGATTTTTACATTGGGTCTTATGGGAGGTCAGACTTTTTTTTATGATAGTTTCAAAATGGCACTACAGATTTCTGCGAAATTTCAGTGAAATATTCTCAGACACCATCCCCATATTTCACCAAACTTTTGTAAGGATGCAAGATGATTAAAAGGTTAAAATCTTCAAGATTTAGCATTCCTTACTTTGAATTCAAATTACCCGCCATGTAACGCATGCCATCTGTTATATTTGACATGTATTTGACTTTGTCATCTGTGTTTGTCACATTCGCTTCTGTTTTAAATTTAATTTTAGCGTGAGCTAATAAAGCGGCTCTGAAAAAATAAGGATTACTATACATATAAAAAAAATTATTCTGCAAGCATATAGTAAAACAATCTCAAAACCGGCTTTATTTAAAAAAAAATCAAATATTCATGAACCGTCATTCCATTACAATATTTAAAAGACAATCAGGTGTGTCGTGACGCAACCATCAAAAAAAAAATCAGCCCCTGATATGACGTCAACAAAGTGGAGGATAATAATAATAATAATAATAAAGTGCCTTTATTTTTTGGAGGTGGCGATATTCGTATAACTACGCTCTTCCATATAACCACCTCATTAGAAAAATTTATACAGTGATTATTTTACATATAAGAACTAATTTATATAGATTATAACAATACATATGCCTTATGTATAAAAAACCTACCAAAAAGTTTGAATACAGTTAATAAAATTAATAGAGTAATATATTAAGGTACTAATATATTAATTATATTTAAAAAAAATCAATTTTATTGAGTTCAGTCGAGGCATACTAAGGACAAAATGAATTAACTAACGCCATTAATATGTTTTTTGAGGTGTTTTTTTAAAACTGACATCACTAGCCACTGCTTTGATACTGTTTGGAGTTTTATTAAAAATTTTGACGGCAGTATAACTAAAAGATCTTTCAAACAGTGAGGTTCTGTGTTTCGGCATCCTAAGGAGATCACTGTGGCGGGTAGAGCAGCCATGTGTCGAGCCAGTTTTAACCAGTTTTTCCGCTAAATATCTTGGTGAGTTTCTTTTGAGGATTTTATGTATTAAGCATCCAAGTTGGACTTCATATCTTTGTTGCAGGTTCAACCAGCCAGACTCAGCGAATTTTTCGGTAATATGTTCAAACTTGCGAACACCACAACTGAAGCGCAGGCATGAATTTTGTACCTTCTGTAGACTATTTCTGTCTCTCTGAAGGCAAAAAAATGATGCTACAGTAAGAAAGTTGTGATAGAACAAGGCTGTCACACAATCTGAGTTTTGTTTCATTACTAAGAGTGTTCTTATGAATGTATAGAATTCGCAGTTTTGCATATGACTTTTGAAGAAAAACAGAAACATGTTCAGAAAATCTAAAGTCAGAGTCTAATCATAGACCTAAGTTTCTACAGAAGTTTGAGGCTTCTAGAATGGTATTGTCAAGTCTGATCTTAAAATCAGCGTGGTTCAACAGCTGCCCTCTATTGCTACCAAAGACCAACATCTCAGTCTAGGAGCTATTTAGTTTTAAACCGTGGGCTTCAGAGAGTTGAGTTATAGATTCGAGGTCACTATTAATGTTTTCGACGCTAGTTTTGACATTTTCAAGAGTGAATAAATAGTAGATTTGTTGATCGTCAGCGAACTGATGTGAAATGCAAAACCTTAAAAAGGCCGAGAAATCCGCAGTATAGATAGAGAATATTATAGGCCCTAAAATACTTCCTTGAGGAACACCTCTATCCGAGATGACATAATCCGAGTAAGAGCCATTAAAAAATACTCTTTGACGTCTAAACGAGAGGTAACATTTAAAAAGATTATTGCTTGTCTGGTCAAAACCAAAGTATTTTAGATCGTCGCCCGTCCGTTTTGAACGCCCTGATTATACGTCAAACACTTCCTAGAAGAAGATATGGACTTTTATGTTATATCCCTTAATGTGTTAGTTTTGTGGACAACCTCAAAGGAATACCTCCTTTAAAAAAATTTCAAATTATTTTTTAATTTTATATATTTTATATGCAAATAAGCACATTTTAAATTTTAAAGTAAGAAAAAAGTTGTGCGAATATTATATTATGTCAACGATTTCTTATTGTCTTACAGTTTTTTATCCTTCTTTAACAGCAGTAGACTGTCAACGTTTACAAAAGATACAAAACAACTGTTGCCGTTTTGTATGTGGTATTCGTAAGTATGATCATGTGTCAAAAAAAATTAACGAACTCTCTTGGCTGAGAATAAATAATTTATATATATATTTGTTACTGATATTTATATACAAACTATTAAAAACATCAACACCGTCCTATTTAAGAGAAAAATTATCTTTTCGTAGCGATTTTCGAGGTTTTCCAATAAGATCTGATAAACTTATTTTACCCAGATATCGTTCTAGTATGTTTGAACGCAGTTTTTCTTATACCTGTGTTAAATATTATAATGAATTTCAAACTTACTTTGCCGCCTGCGGAAACGTTTTATCATTAAAGAAAAAACTTAAAATGGTTTTTATAGACAAGCAAAAACAAATATTATCGACGGATTGGAGAGTAGTTTATTAGGCTTCACAAATTTGTTCGTTTTTTTCTCCTTCATTGTTTCATTGTTTTATAGATATAAAATTAATCTGAGATTCGTATTTAGAGTAGGTAAGATTTATTAATCTTAATAAGGGTTAATGTTGAGTAGCTGGACTGTCAGCTAGACTTCGCCCTTTGAAAAGTGCTTTTTTTTATTTACTAACTACTTATTAAATTTCCAGCAATATTGTACATGGCATTTTTTTCAATAAAGACAATTTATTATTATTATTATTATTATTATTATTATATTTAAAAAAGTGATTTTAACGAAAGATCGGATCTTATTAAAAAATATCAAAAATACTTTTTTATAGCACCCTTAAATTTGCTTTTTTTGATGTATCACTCAGCATCCTAGCTTTGTCAGGTAGCCGTGCAAGCCAGCTACAAATTACAACTTTGCAAAATTTCGATGTTTTGGCTATAAAAACTGATTTTATTCTCAAGAATTGTGAAAAATAAATAATAAAGTTTTTTCTAGGTAATAAAATTTTAAGGTAAAACTTGCTAAAATTACCTACATAGCTACGGTATAATGGCTCTTAGTATAATGAATTACGTTAAAACAAAATGTTTAAGGTATTTTCCGAGGTATTTTCTGTCCAAAAGCAAAAACTCGAGGACAAACTTAATAGGTATGCAATGCACCTAGCTCAAGTATTTTGCTTTCAAATGGTGTAACCTTTTAGCTGCCTAGCTATTATGATAAGTTTGTTATTGGTTCAGTTTGCTTTGGCTCGGTTCGGTTAGATTTGATTAGGTTTCGTTAGGTTAGGTTTTTGAAACTGTCTATTTTCATGTGGTTAGAAATCAAGTGAAAATCATCCTGTTCATCTACTGTAATACATGAGGTAAATAATATTGGTAGATATGCGCATGCGAAAGTCAGGGAGCCAAAGTGAACTTGGTAGGGCTAGCGTCTTGTTTAACTATTTATTTGTTTATTTATTTATTTATTTATTTCAACAGTATCTACAGCAAAAAGCCAATTACAGATACTTTCTAACATTAAAAAAAAGATTTTATACAATACGTCACTTACATTACACATGATAAATAACAAACAAATCAAATTAAATAATTACTTATTAATTAACTGCTGCGCACTTTTAGATCTATAATTTTTTTAAATTTCTTATAGCTAACATTGTCAATATCAACATCTGATGCATACTTGTTAAATAAGTTGCATAAATTGTAGATAGGAGAGCTTTTAAATATTTGTTCGTGGATAAGCTAAATAAAACATATTTTCAACCTTGAATTGATTCGATTGATGGCAAAAGGAAGTTGTTCAACTATATTAGGACAGTCAACATCCCCTTTGAGAATTCTATACATTGTTGTTAGAAAAATTTTAGTTCTTCTTTGGTTTAGTGATAATCTGTCAAATATTTTTAATAAGATCTTGTTGTCACAACCTCTTTGTGGATAAATCCCAAACTTTCTAAAGTGCATGGCTTTTAAAAATTTTCGTTGAACTCCCTCAATCATACCAATCCAAATGTCATATTGGGGGGACCAGATAACACTTCCATATTCCAATAACGGCAGTACCAGACTGTCAAATAAGTATATGCTTACGTCAATGTTAAAACTTTTAGTATTTCTACAAATAAACCCAGCAACTTTCTGGGCACTCCTAATTTTAGAAATAATATGTGATGAGAATGAAAGATTAGCATCGAAGGTTATACCTAGGTCTTTTTGTTCAGATACACGCTCTAGGCTCTCATTATTTATTGTATAATCAAATTTAATTAAGTTTTTGTTACGACTAAAAGACAAACAAAAGCATTTACAGGGTAATATAGAGCTGTGTCCTGAAATTCACTTTGAAGTGTTTCACACACTAAACTAAAAAGTTGTATTTTTGTGCAGTTAAACTAAAACTGCGGTACCCTGTTCATATCTATATCTCATTTTGCCCCCTCTCCGCGATATCAACATGTAAAATATAAATCAAATTTTTCAGATCAATCTATCTTCTTGACGACATCCTTTCAGCGGTTGATCCAAATGTGGCCAAGCACATTTTTCAACACTGCATTATGGGAACATTAAAAGGAAAAACTCGAATTTTGTGCACCCACTTAGTTCAGTTTTTGTTTCATGCTGACAGAATTGTTTTGATGGAGAATGGGAAAATAAGGAAAGAGGGTATAACTCAAATATGTATATATTTTTAAATTTTATGCAGAGGTTCTCAACCTTCTCTATTTTTGCCTTTTATGAGTTTATTATTCATTATAGAGAAAAAGTGTTTATTTATTTTTTTATATAAGGTGTGCCTTAAAAGTTACTTTAGAAAAACTAAAAAATTTATTTTATTATGCAAATTAATACGTTAATAAAAATTAAAAAAAATACTTGCCGACTGAAATTGTTACATTTGAAAATGTTATAAAATTTAGTTCGTTCAAAAACGAGTGTGCTAGCATTTGGTGATAAGTGCGTCACACTATGCAAACGCATTCTGTCAGCGTTCGTTTGTCTTCGTTCCCCATACAAATAGATACGCACCAGTGGCGGTACATGTCTAGGTCATGAGCATGAAGTTAGCGAAGCACCCATCGCAGATCGAATCGTGACTAGGTGGATAATTTGCCGTTAATTAGTCGTGAATTAGTTGTGGAAAAATTAATTTTGTCGCTCTTATTTTTGACCCTTTTTTGGGTGCTTCGCTAACTTCATATGAAGTTAGCGAAGCACCCTCGTAAAAATGGCTTTTATCAAAATCGAATATGGTGGATAATTTGCTGCTAATTAGTTGTGAATTAGTTGTGGAAAAATTAATTTTGTCGCTCTTATTAACTTCATATGAAGTTAGCGAAGCACCCAAAAAAACGGTCAAAAATAAGAGCGACAAAATTAATTTTTCACCATATTCGATTTTCATAAAAGCCATTTTTACGAGGGTGCTTCGCTAACTTCATATGAAGTTAGCGAAGCACCCAAAAAAAGGGTCAAAAATAAGAGCGACAAAATTCATTTTTCCACAACTAATTCACGACTAATTCACGGCAAATTATCCACCTAGTAGCGATTCGATTTGCGATGGGTGCCGAAAAATGAAGTTAGCGAAGAACCCAAAAAAAGAGTCAAAAATAAGAGCGACAAAATTAATTTTTCCACAACTAATTCACGACTAATTAACGGCACATTATCCACCTAGTCACGATTCGATCTGCGATGGGTGCTTCGCTAACTTCATGCTCATGTCTAGGTCAGCAAGTGGCTACTTTTGAAGCTTCGGATGCATGCATACATTCCCAAAGATTTAAAATGATTTTTTTTAGGAAAGCCTTGTAAAATTAGATTTAAAATAGTTTGTATTTTGTATATAGTACTTCCAGACCTATAAGAAACTTATTATATCCGCTAGTCCCTTAACCGTTAACCTAAATAGCCTATAGTGTTGTTTTTTGTTTAAAACAACACGACGTTTTGGTTAGTAAGTATCTCTAACCATTATCAAGTGTAAACTAAACAATCTAGTCTCTAGGCTACTACTTATACTACTTGGTGTGCAGTCAGGTGTGACGGCCCGCCCCCTTTTTTAATCCTAAGACGCCTGTTTTCCTTAAGGAGTGGTTTCCATATGTTTGGTATGTCCGTGCTTGTTTCACTGAAAACTTCTTTATTCTGCATTATGAAAATGATGACGAACTACAAAATTTTCTACATCATTTAAACGGTATTCGACCAACAATCAAGTGCACCATGGAAATTGAAAAAGATTCAGCCTTACCTTTTTTGGATGTTCTTGTCAAACGATTAGACAGAAACATTCAAACCACTGTATATAGGAAACCTACACACACGGGACAGTACCTATATTTTAAGTCTAATCATTCTGTTGCAACAAAACAAGGAGTTATGAGAAGTTTGTATTTAAGAGCCGTAAATATTTGTAGTAATAATGAAGAATTAACCACAGAAATTAACAACATTAAAAAGGACTTACAACAGAATAGTTATTCAGAGAAATTAATAAACTCAACGATATTTAAAATTAAAAACAAACTAAATGTACTAAATTCTCAAAATAATAATCCGTTAGGTGTCATTAACATTCCATATGTTCAAGGGATTTCAGAAAACATAAGACGAATAGCTAAACACTATAATATAAAAACAGTATTTTCTTCGGGAAATACGATAAGAAATTTTGTAACTAAAACAAAACCAGACAATCCCTCAAATAATAAGGAATGTATTTACCATATCCCGTGTGAGTGTGGTAAATCATATGTAGGTGAAACGAAACGCCCTCTTCAGGTTAGAGTAAATGAACATCTAAAAAGTACCCAATTAGGGGATATTGAAAAATCCGGTTTAGCAGATCATGCATGGTCAAATGATCACAGGATTCAGTGGTCAGAAGCTAAAGTTTTACATAAGGAGTCGCATTGGCGAAAACGAAAGTTTATTGAAGCTGCGTTTATAATGCAGAATAAAGAAGTTTTCAGTCAACCAAGCACGGACATACCAAACATATAGAAACCACTCCTTAAGGAAAACAGGCGTCTTAGGATTAAAAAAGGGGGCGGGCCGTCACACCTGACTGCACACCAAGTAGTATAAGTAGTAGCCTAGAGACTAAATTGTTTAGTTTACACTTGATAACGGTTAGAGATACTTACTAACCGAAACGTCGTGTTTTAAAATAAATAAAGACAATGGAAGTCCGAAATTTTATTTCTATAGTGTTGTTGTTTAAAAATACCAAAAAACGATTTTATTACGCAAATTATTACGTTGATAAAAATGAAAAAAAAATATTTGCTGTTTTAAACTGTTACATTTCCAAATTTTAAAGAGTTTAGTTCGTTCGGAAACGAGTTTGCTAGCATTTGTTGATAAGTAACCCTATGCAAACTAAGGTCACTAGGGGTGACCGAGGCTAGTTGGCGCAGTTTTTGGTTTCTTAATTTGTATGTCTTTGTGGTTTATTATGCAAAATAAAAAGGTAGTGCAGCATCTAGACGTTTATCTCAGCTGTTTATGCCCCATGTATAATTTTTCTTTAGCTCTTATAGTTTAAAAGAAAATCAAGAAAAATCATGTTTATGCAAAATGCGCCAACTTGCCCCGCTCAGGGGCAAGTTGGCGTATGGCCGGGGTAAGTTGACGCTTTGGTTCTGGGTTGCGGACTAAATTTATTAAATAACAAAAAAAAATCACTTAAATTATGTTAATAAACATAAGCTAAGCTTTAATTTAAATGTAGTACTTTTCTTTTAAACAAAAATTAAAACATAAACTAATTCAAAAAATAATATAATCTGTTTACTCGCTTAAGCAATTAATGCACAAAAAAATTGCTGAAGTTTCACCAGCACATTCCTCATAAGCCCCGCCATGGCACCAGTTGCATTTAATCCATTTTTCCCTAAGGGCACTATTCTTATATGTATCAGTGCAATACAGACAAAAGCAGTCATCATCATCATCGCTGCTTAAGGGGTCATTATTTTTATTTTTTTATTTTTTATTTGCCGGTACCTAATTTTTCTATTTTCCTCCTTTTCGCTTATTTCAGAAGCTTTTTTAAGTTCTACCTTCTATTTTTTAGAGCTTGCTCTTCGCGAAGATCTTCTTTAATGGGCGTATCGGTTAATATAGCCGTAGTTCGTCTTTTTCGCCCTTTGGTAATATTTTTTCTTGCTTCCGCTTTAGGTAAGGGCCGTATTTGGGATTTGGGAACTATTTCGTTTTTTTCTGAAGTTATTTCTCCCAAAATTTTACGAGACGGACCTGGACGAATATCCTCGATTTGATTTTCGTCAACTTCTAAAGCTTGTTGTAAAAGATCAGGTTCTTGATACTCCTGTAATGCAGCTTCTGCAGCTTGGGGAACATTTTTCTCGCCATTTTCTTTCACTTGATCATCACCCAAGTCAATAATATTAGGGTTAGGTCGGTCCGTAGAATATGAAGGTAAAAACTCCTCTTCGGAATAGATATCCCGATTAAAAGGATAAATTCCTGAAACTTCAAAACCGGCAGTAATATTTATGTTATTTCTGTACCAATAATACTGCTTGGGGTAAGTTGACGCACGCGCCAAGTTGCCCCTGAAAAAATGAGCCAACTAACCCCAATCGTATTTTTTTGTTTCTTGAAATTTTTTCTCATACAACACTAAGATATAAACAAAAATTTTAGCTTGTTTTTGAAACTAGAAATTCCAATCTTTAAACTACTCTATCTAGTAAGTACCTACAATTATTGTATGAAAAGTTATCGCAAATATATTAAATGAATAAAAATTTACTTCCCACGTGTACGAACACATTAGAGAGCGCTCACGCTTAGCGACTGCACTCTGAATACTGGAATTCTTTACAAACAGACACTAGGTCACATACATCAAAATTGTCTATTAGCATAACGTTGCCAGACTGGTGGTTTAGTAGAAAATAGCCGTGCGCCAACTTGCCCTTGCGCCAACTAGCCCCGGTCTCCCCTATATCACGAAGTGAAGGAACTTCGTGATATAGTGACCTTAATGCAAACGCATCCGTCTATCAGCGTTAGTTCGTCTTCGTTCCCCATACAAATAGGTACGCACCAGTGGCGGCACGTGGCTACATCAACAAGGGGTTACTTTTGAAGTTTTGGATGGATGCATACATTCCCAAATAACGTTTTTTTTGGGAAAGCCTTGTAAAATTAGGTTTAAAATATTTTGTATTTTCTTTATAGTACTCCCAAACCTATAAGAAACTCATTATATACGCTAACCCCTTAACCTAAATGACCTGTTGTGTTTTGAATGTGTTGAATTATTGTTGTTCTAACAACAGGTAATAAAATATTAACGTGATAATATTGTTTTAATAAAAATCATATGGGTAAGTACTTTGTACTGGGGGCTGTTGCCCTAACGCCCATATAGGTAGGCTGCTACTGGTACGCCCTTTCATGAGGGTCGTTATTTGGGAAGGGAAGGGGGCACACAACAACCCCCTCCCCTCTACTTAAAAGTAGACACATAGACATGAAAGTAGTTTTGGACCCGAGGCATGCGACGCCATCCGATCGGAGTCGGTACTTCAAAGGCTGTATTTGTTCGTCTAAATGCGCGTCTTTACTTGAGCATGAGGCGAGGAGAGATTTTTGCCTAAAATAATACTCGTTTACATTCTCCCCCATCCTGCTTCCACCTCCCCTTTAAAAATTCCATGACGACGCCCATGGCAACTTTATGTGTTTTTAGGAAAACCCACCGATGTCCTTAACGAAATTGATGATAATTTAGCCATAGATATTGAACTTGGTGAGAGCGCGCCATATTCTTACAACAATTCTTTTTTGTCGACTGTGGACAACACTATTGCAGATACAAGTGATACAGACGATCTCTTAGGTGGGTTATTACGGCCGGGCAAAAACACAAAATTTCGAATAACAAAATATCGAAAACACAAAATATCGAAATACATAATATCAAACACAGAAAATATCGAAAAAATAAATTTTTGAAAAACCAAACCTTACCTAATCTGACCTACCCTAACAATGTTTTTTTAAATAAAATCATTTTGTAGGGGTTTTGCAGTAGATTAGCTGTGCAGTGGTTAGGTTAGGTTTGGTTGGGTTTATGTTGGTTAGGTGTGTTTTGCTTAGGTTTGGTAAGATTTGGGTCCCTAACCAAACCTAATTAAAATTTTGGTTAAATTAAGCCAGAATAAGTTATGGCAATTATTGTATGGTTTCGATATTTTGTGATAAAAACAGATAACTATAAACAATATCACCAGTATTTACTAAGACCTTAAGACTTAGCATTGTAGACCGGGTTTAAGTATCAAGTCTATAGACTTGATTCTGACCGGTTTAAGTGTATTTTTTTAATACTCACAGGTCAAATAACTGCAAAGATTTGGTTCACCCTAATGTGCAATATGATAGTAAGTATTTCTCAGTGAGTTTCACCTCATATAAATTCAAATTTACTTTAGAAATAAAGAAAAACCACATAAAATTTTTGTAACCAAATGTCATTTTTTGGAAACTTGGTCCGTGCAGTCGTAGGATTCCCATTTAAAATAGTCTTAAATTGTAGTACCACCCCTGAGGGGTGGTTTAAAGTTCGAAAAACAATAGAAATAATCCATAATTGACAAAAAAACTTACATACAAAAATATTCAAAGCTAAATAAAACATAAATAACTTAAAACTATATCTGTAGATGCATTACCGTATTAAATACGTATCAATATTTAAATACTGTAAAAAGCACAAGATATATTAGAATCCCTTTTCAATTACTCATTCACTAAAACAATCGACCATCGGTTTAATCGTCGCTAACTTGTCTAAAAAATTAACATGTAAAATATAGCGGACAGCTGACACTGACTTACACCGTTTTTATTCGACATTTCCTAGTGACATTTGGAGGTTTAAATATGGCTACCATTGTTAAACCAAAATATTTGATTATTTTTATTTATTTATAACCTTTGTGTGGAAATAATGTCTTTGTAACAACAAAAAAAGATCACCCATATCGCAAGGTATTTATGAACAATTTATATAAATATTAAAAACTATTGCATTTACGGGAAAAATGAGTTAAACCTTCAACCAAAATGTAGACTTTTAAACCTAGGATTGTAGGACTTAGCACTTAGCACTCTTTAGTAAATACTGATGTATAGGAATGGCTCACTGGCTGCCTATCGTATCAGACAAGGCATCGACCATATAAAGCTGTGGCTTTGTCATAATTGTATGTGTAATGCCCTGATAAGATTTATCAACGCAAAAAGTTTGGCAAAACTAAGCGATTGATCGTAGTATGGACTGGAACGTCTCTGTAGGTATAAATCTTTTTAAAAAATAAGATAAAGACGATGTCGGAATATAAAAAAATGTCCATCCGACATAATTAGATCTTTTTTACTAACGAATGATGGAAACAATTTCACAAAGTATCTAATTATAAACTTAAATTTTAATACTTCCTCTGTCGGTATTTTAAACTGAATATTGGAATTTTTTTTATAGTATATTAGGATTTTATTAATTGTTTATTATTGTTAACATGTGCCTTTATATGTTTTTTAGGTAAAGAATTTAGCGAAAAAGGTTCCGTCAAATTAAAAATATATTTATCCTATTGGAAAGCCATAGGCCATCTTGTCAGCTTAGCAATTTTAATTTCCATTGTTTTGATGCAGACAACACGAAACTTAACTGACTGGTAAGTACAAGTCTAGATATTCATTTGAAATTAACGTGTCCCAACCCAACATATTTTTCCTTAAATTAGCTTTTCTATCCTCTGCTTCAAATGTAGAAATCAAGGGTTCAACCTGAACTAGGGAGACAAGACTCTAGCGCTACCAAGTCCACTTCCAATCCCTGGCTTCGCATGCGTAGATCTACCAATATTATTTACCTCATGTATTAGAATCGATGTACAGGGTGATTTTCACTTGAATGATTCTAACCACATGAAAATATAAAGTTTCTAAAAACCTAACCTAACGAAACCTAATCAGATCTAACCGAACCGAACCAAAGCAAACTAAACCAATATTTTTTTTCAAAAAAAAAAAACTTTCCTGACTTCCTACCTGGGATGCTAGAGGATGTGAATCCGAACCGGACCGTACTGAACCGAACCTAGCCAAACCTAACCCTACCCAACTAAACCTAATTAGCAGTACGTGTTGTAGTTTAGTTTGGTTAGGTTAGGTTTGGTTCAGTTTAGTTAGGTTCGGTTTGGTTCGGTTCGGATTCACATCCTCTAGGATCCCGGGCAGGAAGTCAGGAAAGTTTTTTTTTTTGAAAAAAATTATTGGTTCAGTTTCCTTCGGTTCGGTTAGATTTGATTAGGTTTTGTTAGGTTAGGTTTTTGAAACTTTCTATTTTCATGTGGTTAGAATCATTCAAGTGAAAATCACCCTGTATGCATCTATTCTAAGACATGAGGTAAATAATATTGGTAGATCTGCGCTTGCGAAGCCAGGGATTGAAAGTGGACTTGGTAGCGCTAGCGTCTTGTAACTAGGGAGGGGTGTAGTGTATTTGCTAAAAATTTCTTGTTCTAATAGATTTTCTGACCTTTTTCGAATGGCCATGAACCTACCATCCATTTGTTAATACAGATCCACCGGAGGTATAGGGAAACGCCTATCTTGAGCAGGGCTTGGTCATCACCGAAGTGAGCAAGGCTGATTTATACAATGTCGTTATACGAAAGAGACGTTAAGAGGATGGTTCGATGTTAAAAGCGTAGATGGCGCTAACACGATAAAGACCCCTGGGCTCGACAAAGAGTTTTAGGCAAAATCAAATCCTCCTTGAGGAAAAAAATTTGCCTTGCCTACTGTGGGGATCCTTTATGGGCGAACCCCAGAGTTAGATCACAATTCCTCCCCGCGCTAACGTTGGGATTTCTTGGACGGTTATTTTTACATTAAAGGTCATAACTGCTGACAGACTATAGTGAATCCATTTATAAGTGAGAAATGACGAATCACTGAAATATGTTCTTTGACTGACTTTTTCTTAACAGAACTGAACGTAGCCAAAGCCCTTTGTTCTGCAGTTTTACCAAAAAAAAAATAATGCGCCCAACAAACATGAAACTATTGTTTTACCTACTTTAATGACCAGACGTTCGGTTTTAATAGGCTAGGCCACGTGGTGTGATCTAATACACAAAAGTGATCCGTGGCAATGGAATACTTCTTTGTGTTACATTAAAAAAACGATTGTGTTAAGATTATTCTTCTAATAATTAATAATTTTTAGTAATTAAAAATTCAAGTATTTATTGCTTTGCAATATTCTAGCAAAAAAGTACATTATTTTTTCTTTTTTATTGTGACTAGTCTATTTAATAAACTGGTATCGAAGAAGAATTTAGGGAAAGATAACCACAAAATGGTCGACTGACAGATCCCCATGGTTTCTCCATGAAATTCAGCTGAGCACTCGTCGAAAAGCTATCTACTCCCAACGATTATAAACACACACAGGATTGCCTATTAGCTCGAATCTTTCAGCGCTAGGCGGCGCCTTGCTTACGTCACTAGTGGACCTCTTCTTAGCGCGCTTCATTTAATACACATTGCAATCGTGAGTTTTTCTCGCTTTTTTCTTGCTTATTTGCAAACAAATTTTTTTACCAGACGATATGTTTGAGTTTCTTTTTTAAATAGTTGAAAGTTTTAGAATAGAAGTAGGATTTTTTCTAAAAGTTTAATCAATTTAAATCATTAGATGTATAATTATATTGTTTTTGTTGCGGATATAATAAAATACACTTATATTATGTAGTAACAAAAAGGTATTTATTTGATATTACAGATCTAAAATTGCAATATTTATTATA
Organism: Aspidapion aeneum; assembly: GCA_963576565.1. Classification (NCBI taxonomy): domain Eukaryota; kingdom Metazoa; phylum Arthropoda; class Insecta; order Coleoptera; family Brentidae; genus Aspidapion; species Aspidapion aeneum. The sequence goes on from OY755039.1 coordinate 8,992,379, forward strand.
TTATTATGTCAAAAACCAGTCAGTTTTTGGAGAAAACTGCCAAATAAGATGTGTTTTTCAACGTCTTATGCTTTAAATCAATAGATTTTCATAAGTTTTTTTTCAAATGATTTACATTGTTTGTGTTATGAGTTGTTTTTATCCCACCCAGCGCCCGTTTTCACTCCTTTTCCTGTAACATGTTTCTGAAAACTTCTATAAAGAGACTAAAAAAACTTAAGAAAAAAACTGAAACTAAACTTGGAGAAACTGTCTACAAAATAAACTTTCCAATAATCAGTTTAATAAAAGAAGTACGTTTGCGGCATAATTGCCAATTTTCTTTAATGTGATTAATTTAATGAGCAAGGAGTTTCCAAAATGTTTGGTTCTTACTAGTTTGGAAATGTTTTTTTAAACTTTGCTATTCCAGCCAAACTTCTTTACGTTCAATTTCCTAAGAGTCATTTGCAGCCGTAATAGCCAAGTTTAGAAAAACATTTTCACACTAGTAAGAACCATTCATTTTGAAATTTGTATTGTAGAACTTGGCTTTACTTTTATCTCAATTCTTTTTACAGAATACTACTTTCGCGTACTTGGCTTTTTTTACATGAAATGTTTTTGTTATGATTTTACTCCTTTTTTAAAGGATTTGGATATATTTAAGTTTTAAAGTAGTAAAATATGCGGGATATTGTTCAAAACTTTTGCAATGCCTTATTAAAAATGTTGAGTTTTTTTATATTTTCCTATGGTTTTATCATAGTTCTTATCAGCCTTCTAAAGCTCAGGTCTCTAGTGTTCCTGGAAGTAGGCAATGGTAATTTTACATAACCTTACATTTCTAGGGAAGGAAAGTAAATTAAAAGTAAATTAAAATCTTAGTGTTTTTAAATTTTTTTCTATAGTTTTATCATAGTTCATATGAGTCTTCCAAACCTCAGCTCTCTACCGTTTCTGAAAGTGGACAACGTTACTTTTACACAACTTTAAATTTATAGGGGAGGGAAGTAAAATAGAATTTTTGGGTTTTAAAATTTTTTTCTATAGTTTTATTATAGTTCCTATTAGTCTGGCATTTCTGGAAGTGGGCAATATTACTTTTACATAACTTTACATGTATAGGGGAGGGGAGTAAATTAGAATTTTCGGGTTTTTTTTCCAGGGGTTTGGTCATAATTTCTATCAGTCTGCCAAATTTCAGCTTTGTCGCATGTGTGGAAGTACAGTAGAATTTTGATGATCTATACATGAGTGAGTGAATGAGTGACAATTTCGACGTTTTTTGAAATTTTGTAACTACTTTAGTACTTTTTGGAATTCCATGAAACTTGGAGGGATTGTTAACCCCAAGGAGATCTACGACTGTTAAGTTTGAGATTCGTAGCTCACTCCGAAGTAGAGTTTTAGATAGGTCAAATATCTGCTGAAATGTTTCAAGAAAAGATGGTAAGGCGCGTGAACTTGGCCAGGCACTGCAGTGTCCTCAGATTTACCTTCTAAATAGTCAACCATACCGTCAAATTAATGAAAAAACGCAAAAAAACGGAGGTAAAAACGTCAAAAACGCCTTACAGGAACTCTCAAAACAAACAAAGGAACTGGTCCGCTGGTGACGTAAGCAGACAGTCTTCATCTTGCTTGAGCGGCGCTAACATAGCGGTAAATGAAAATAAGCAATCCTGTGTGTTTCTAATCGTTGATCTACTCCTCCCACATCTCTGGCCGGCCCGCTGGGTCTTCATGTAGTACGAAGATGAGAATGAATCAATATGTGTGTTTATCCCCGGGCATTAAGCGACTTCGAGTCAGGAACTTTATTCTTGACTGCTCGTGAGGTGAGGTGAGCGCTTACCAAATCTCAAAATGCTATTCTTCATGGCCGTGAGGTGAACTTAAGTTCAGCAACTTTTTCCACGGGAATTTTTGTGGTGTTTATATACCTTATATTACCTTACTTTTGTCTGTCAGTTTTGTTTTGGCTAAAGTGTGGACGTCATTTACATAAATTTTTTATCAAAAAATAAAATTAAAGCTATCAAAACACTTCTCTCGAAAACAAACCTGACCACCAAAAGCAAGGTTAGAAACACTCCCGCGGATTCATATCCCCGTGGAAAAAGATGATGAACTCATGAAGATCACCGGTGGACTTAAGTTCACCGATAATCTTAAGTCCACCCAACATTTCGCTCACCTCCTTTCACGGGCAGTCAAGAATACACGTCCAGATTATCTTGATGTCTACAGATTTGAGCTGCCAAAATTGTCTGCATCAAGCGGACAGAGGCAGTAAAGTCTAAACCAAACGAAACAAAAACGACTTTTTCGACAAAAAATTTAATTTTACGTAGGATACGTAATCCAACAAATTTCCAAATGTAATTTTTGGACTTAAAATGTGTTCAAAATAACAAGAGTTCAAACAAAAAAAATCGAGCAAAACTACATTTAAACGAAAAATGATCGAAAAAAATTGGTTCAAATAAAAATGTGAAATTCTTGTTTTTAAAATATCAAAAGGATACCCGTTATTTTATTACGTAATCCAATCTCAATATTGTGGATCTGGATTTTGCGCATTATGGTAATTTAATTCGGTCCAATAAAAACAAATGGTTATTCAAAAATTATCCGTCTGAGCGCACTACTTATTAAAGCCGTTGATTGAGTAACATTTGGGATTATATTTTTAATATAATAGTTGGTGCTATGAGATTTAAGTAAAAAAGATTATTAATCACAAAAATGTTTCTTATTTAAACAAATTTCCACTAATAACTTTTAAACCACAAAGCATATAAAAAAGCGGTTTTCATCATTTATTATTGTTTCTCGAAGTATTCTTCACGAAAATTAATGCACTTTTGCATGCGCTTAATCCAGTTGTCAAAGTTGTAATTCCACACGTTTGGTACTGTCAAAATTGCATTTTTGAAGGCGTCGACTGCTTCCTCTGGCGACAAAACTCTGTGACTACGCAGTCCATTCTTGATTTTCGGAAAAGTATAGAAATCATTGGGACTGTATGGATGATGGTCCAACAATTCGACGTTTTGTTGGGTTAAATATGCAATGGTTTTTCGTGCTTTGTTCGAAATTGCATTGTCGTGATTCTTCGTTCGGGGTTCGTTTTCGAAGCTCAGCGATGGCTTTCGGAAGACAAATGGTGTCGCGACCATTTTTTTGGATACACATCGAGAACGGATGACTTTTGTTGGCTTTTCTTCAACTTAGAACACCCAAACAGACGACTGACGCTTATTTTCGAGTTAATATGAGTAAATCCACGATTCAGAACCACTAACGTTTTTCGAGTTTTCTGTCTCAAAGCGGTCTAGCGTTTTCTCACACTTTCGATTCTTCGGTTAACAGATGCGGTATACAGCTGAAAACAAATTTTCTAACCCTTAATTCTTTATGCAAATTTTTTTGAATTAATCCCTAATGTGTTATCAGTATGCGCACAGCATCGATGTTTTCCTGGGTGACAGCCGTTTTTGGAGCACCTGGCCTTGGATCGTGGCTAAGGCTAATCCGACCACGCTTGAATTCTCCATACCAAGGACAAACTGTCGACTGATGTAGTGCTTTATTACCGAACAGAGAAATCAAATCGGCAAAGCATTCTTGTTGATAATTTTCTTCGAAAGTTGTAAAATTTATAGCCCAAAAATGTTCTCGGTTTAATTCAATTTTTCGACTGATTTGTTAACTTAAAAACGTTTTGAATTTAGGTTAGGTAAAGAGGTTAGGTTTTAATAATGACATTTGATCATTGTCGCCCTCTATGTTCCTATATGCAAAACATAAAAGACAGCCCTCGTATGAGAAAAAACAAAAATACAATAGGGACTTAATGGAATAAAACCTGACTTTATTTTAGAGTCGACTTTATTTTGACACATTTACACAGAAAACTAACAGCTGACGCTAACTTTCATTAAATGTAGAGTGGCCGGGCTAAATGATCTAAGTGCCAAAATATACAAATTTTAGATTTTCCACCCAAAATGATGTATGTGTCAAGGCCAATACGGGGCTATAAAAACTAAGTGCAATTTCCCCACCTTATGCCCTAACAAACATGTTTAAAATCACGTCATCCGTAAGTCCGCGTGCATGTATTGTACAGTTTTTTTTAGTTTCCCACAAAAACGCTTTTTGGCACTTAGATCAGTTAGCCTTTTCACTCTACAAATATATACCGACACTAATAAATCCGGTTTTTAAATACACAAAGGCCGAATTTTGACGAGTCGTTAAATACCGAGATGAATTCCAAGACGTGCGCAAGCGTGGATCTGTCACTTCTGCCAACCAATCAACTGAGAGATATTTCAGTATGGTTTTATACAGCAAAACTTTACCTGTACGGGGTGTCCCAAATTCGTGGTTTTTTTGTGTGTCGGGTATTTCTAGGGGAGATAGAAAAAAACTGACCCCCCTTTGCGACGCTCAAATTTCAAGAGAAGCCTAAAGGTGAAAACCACATTTAGATATAGCAAGCCGTTTTTAAGCTACGGAGTGTTTTTGTCTGCATTTTGGGAGGGGGTCTATAACTTTTTTGTTTATGAAAATTTTGTTTTTGTGTAAATAGCTTTCTTATAGATCTTTTCTTGGAGAATCGACAGCTGTAAACGGTTTTTATTTATCTCTTTTGGTTTTTAAAATATTGCATAAAGTTGTTATTTTTCTTACAGAATAACTCTTTTTTTATTCGATTTATAAAATCAGCTTCAAATTTCCTTTAAAATGATGTATCACACTCAATGTTTTATTTTTTTATTGTTTTCTTTATTTTTATTTTTTAATCACCTATTTATTATTTTTTTATTTTTATAATTTTATAATATTAAAATATTTTAAACCCATTAAGCAAACTAAAATATGTAGTAAAAATAAAAAAAATACAAAAATATAAAGAAATAAAGGGATCCTCTCATAAAGAAAAATTAATTTTATGTGATATCTCAAAAACTAAACGTGACAAATGAAATTTAATTTAACACTTCCTCTTAAAAAAGTGTCTTAAGAATGTTTTCACAGAAATAAAAAATATTAATATATAAACAAGTTATAGACCCCTTCCCAAAATGCAGACTTTTTAAAAACACCCCGTAGTTTAAAAACGGCTTGCTATATCAAAATACGATTTTCACCTTCAAGCTTTTTTTGAAATTTGAGTGTTGCAAAGGGGGATCAGTTTTTTTTTAGTCCCTCTAGAAATACCCGAAACCCCCAGTTGGCTTTTAAAGTTGTCATAATTAACCAAAAAAATCTCAATTTATTTTCAATGATAAAGTTGCTGAGTGCTTCGGTTATAAAAAACCACCCGGTACCGACATAAAATCATACCTAAAAATTAGAATTAACCATTATTTTATACCTTGAATTTTTTATTATACGTTAAGCTCTTCGATCTCGCGTCAATCACGGTATTCGCGCCAATAATTTAAATTAGACATTTTGACGTTAATTTTGGCGCATGCGCCTTTGATGGAATTTATCTCGGTATTTAACGACTCGTGAATTTTGAAGCAGAGCAGCTGATTTTTATATGCAAATCTGTCACCATAGGGTCGATGTTTAAATAAGGTCAGGTTTTATTCCAATAAGTGTCTAATATCTTTAAAGCAAATATTTTTTAAAAACGTACCCTTATTTTATTGGACGGGCTTTCCACCGCGATATCTCTAAATGTACTAAATCAAATTTAATTACATTATTAATTTGTGGTTGGTTTGGCTAGAGAGGTGTGTCTATTGTTATTAATGGTGTTTAATGCTAAGTAACTACTTGTATATGTGAAAGTATTTTTTTTTAATTTTTAACGTTTTAATAATGTTGTTCTGTCCAATTTTAAAAAATATAAAGTTATTTTAAAGCAGCGTTTTTTAGTACATACAGGGACAACTTTTTAGGTGGTTGGCACATTGGGTGACAAATGCTGAATCCAACGGGAGCCAGACGAATTCAGCCCCCAGGACTTCTTTATTAAACGCGGACCAGATTTACCTTCGAGGCACAGATAAAGACGATATATTTTACAAACATTATAACAACAGTTCAAAAGTTTTGGACATTATTTTTGGGTACCGTACTGACGACACCAACTCGTATTTAAAAATTTATGTTGGTTTTGCCGTTGTTAATACGTTGTTTACATTGTTTCGAGCGTTTTTGTTCGCTTATGGTGGGATCATTGCTGCAACGAACTTTCACAAGCTTTTGTTAAAGTCAGTTATAAAGGTAAGTTAGGTTAGGTTCAAGTCAAATACATTAGAGCATAAATACATATTCAAAAAAACGAAAAGTAAAACACTCATAACTTACAAATTGTGAAAGCTTGCCTTTGTAACAGGGGCCTGTGTGTGACAGTGGTACTGTCACCTCAAGTGGCCAAGGCTTAAATGTTGTAAGCTACCAACTTAGGCTACAACTTATATAAATTATAAAAAGATTAAATGTTACTATATGTTATTAAATTTACACGATCTCGAAAGGGAATTTGACGGTTCTTGGAGAAAAAGTATGCTATAAACATTGACTTCTATACCCTACGGGTAGACCCGGCATGGGCCAAAATTGCCATTATATCAAGCTTTTATCGCAATTGACCAAATACAAGTAAGAATTTAATGAGCAAAATAGGGATGAAAATAGAATTTCGGTTTGGTGAGTCCGGAAACATGCAACATCGCAAAAATATTCTATTTGCTTGTCTTGGATAAAAAAGGGCAGTGGCGGCGCAAAATAAAAATTTTGAATTCCACTAGAATTTTTTTATCAACAATTTTCTGTTTGAATAATAAATAATTCATGAATACTTACTTGTGTGTGTTTACAAAATTCTCTTCAGTAAAAAAAAAGAGTAAAAAGAATTTCTAATCATGCTAAGTGCAGTGGATGTATTAAAATTATTGTTTTCATCTTAGAACTTTACAAATGTTGTACCTTCCAGGTAAAATATTTTCTTTCTTTGAACAAGGGTCTTCTTCAACTCTTCTTTTCTTGGGTGGACTACAAGTTATGCTCGAGTCAGATGAAATTTCGGAACTAAAAATTTCAATTCGGAATGGGACAACCGGGCGCCGGGCCAACTCGGCGCCGCCAACAGGGCGCCACGCCGGGCCTAATGGGCACCGGGCCAACTCAGCGCCGGACTATTTTTTTTTCGATAAAATGTGCAGATAAAAACAAAATAAATATGTTATTTATACAAAACTTTCAACATCTATTAAGTCGAGTGTTGAAATTTGGTAGGTGTAGTGTTCTGCGACTTGAAACACCGCCAAGTTCCATATTCGATACATATCGATGCATAAATAAGAAAGTCCGCCATTTTGGATGCGCCATTTTAATTTTTTTAAGTTTGTTTTTCATCTGCACATTTTATTAAGAAAAAATATTTTAGTCCGGCGCCCAGTTGGCTCGGCGTCAAGTTGGCCCGGCGCCCAGTTGGCCTGCCGCCCAGTTGGTGGCGCCGAGTTGGCGGCGCCCAGTTGTCCTAGACTGCAACACATTTCAGGGGTCTGGTACGTTTTACCACCTTTCTTAAAACTACGAAGTTTTTTGAAAAATGATAATTTTAGACCATTTTATAGTGATTTCTAAAAAAAAATTGCGGACTATCGTTGATTTTGTTAAAAAACTTGAAATTGAAACATTCTTAAAACCCCATTAAAACCCATACAAATTGCTACAAATGAAGCATTTTCTCATTTCAAACTGAAACAAAACGGTCCCTGACGTCTATCAGCTGTCAACAAAAACTTGAAATAACTAAGGTCACTGATCGAAATCGGGTCAGTTTTTTTGGTCCTTTTATGAAAATGCACAATTTTTAAAAAAGCATGAAATTCAAAACAAAATCAAGAAAACTATGATTCCTACATTTTTACAAATAAAAATTAGTTTAATTGAACATTATATCAATTTTTATTCCTTAAAACACTAAAAATTAATAATTATTTACTTTTTTAAAATTTATCGAAGGTCTAACTGAACAAAAGCAAACTGAACCCATCCGTATCGAAATGAACCAAATCAAACCGAATCTAACGGTTCGGTTTGGTTCGGTTCGATTTGCTTAAACTGAACCGAACCTAACCGAATATAGCTAAACCTAACCTAAACAATCCTAGCGGAACCTAACCGAACATACTCAAACTGAACCAACCTAACCCAACCTAACCCAACCTAACCCAACCTAACCCAACCTAACCCAACCTAACCCAACCTAACCCAACCTAACCCAACCTAACCCAACCTAACCCAACCTAACCCAACCTAACCCAACCTAACCCAACCTAACCCAACCTAACCCAACCTAACCCAACCTAACCCAACCTAACCCAACCTAACCCAACCTAACCCAACCTAACCCAACCTAACCCAACCTAACCCAACCTAACCCAACCTAACCCAACCTAACCCAACCTAACCCAACCTAACCCAACCTAACCCAACCTAACCCAACCTAACCCAACCTAACCCAACCTAACCCAACCTAACCCAACCTAACCCAACCTAACCCAACCTAACCCAACCTAACCCAACCTAACCCAACCTAACCCAACCTAACCCAACCTAACCCAACCTAACCCAACCTAACCCAACCTAACCCAACCTAACCCAACCTAACCCAACCTAACCCAACCTAACCCAACCTAACCCAACCTAACCCAACCTAACCCAACCTAACCCAACCTAACCCAACCTAACCCAACCTAACCCAACCTAACCCAACCTAACCCAACCTAACCCAACCTAACCCAACCTAACCCAACCTAACCCAACCTAACCCAACCTAACCCAACCTAACCCAACCTAACCCAACCTAACCCAACCTAACCCAACCTAACCCAACCTAACCCAACCTAACCCAACCTAACCCAACCTAACCCAACCTAACCCAACCTAACCCAACCTAACCCAACCTAACCCAACCTAACCCAACCTAACCCAACCTAACCCAACCTAACCCAACCTAACCCAACCTAACCCAACCTAACCCAACCTAACCCAACCTAACCCAACCTAACCCAACCTAACCCAACCTAACCCAACCTAACCCAACCTAACCCAACCTAACCCAACCTAACCCAACCTAACCCAACCTAACCCAACCTAACCCAACCTAACCCAACCTAACCCAACCTAACCCAACCTAACCCAACCTAACCCAACCTAACCCAACCTAACCCAACCTAACCCAACCTAACCCAACCTAACCCAACCTAACCCAACCTAACCCAACCTAACCCAACCTAACCCAACCTAACCCAACCTAACCCAACCTAACCCAACCTAACCCAACCTAACCCAACCTAACCCAACCTAACCCAACCTAACCCAACCTAACCCAACCTAACCCAACCTAACCCAACCTAACCCAACCGAACCCAACCTAACCCAACCTAACCCAACCTAACCCAACCGAACCCAACCGAACCCAACCTAACCCAACCTAACCCAACCTAACCCAACCTAACCCAACCTAACACAACCTAACCCAACCTAACCCAACCTAACCCAACCTAACCCAACCTAACCCAACCTAACCCAACCTAACCCAACCTAACCCAACCTAACCCAACCTAACCCAACCTAACCCAACCTAACCCAACATAACCCAACCTAACCCAACCTAACCCAACCTAACCCAACCTAACCCAACCTAACCCAACCTAACCCAACCTAACCCAACCTAACCCAACCTAACCCAACCTAACCCAACCTAACCCAACCTAACCCAACCTAACCCAACCTAACCCAACCTAACCCAACCTAACCCAACCTAACCCAACCTAACCCAACCTAACCCAACCTAACCCAACCTAACCCAACCTAACCCAACCTAACCCAACCCAGCCCAACCTAACCCAACCTAACCCAACCTAACCAAACCTAACCTACCTATTGTTAATAAATATAGTAAAAGTTGTTAGGTTTATGTCCAGGGGGTAACCATTGTCCATAATCGTCGGAAATCGAGTTAGGATTAGTGTATGCGACCATAAACATTGAGTGGCGAGTGAGTGTTTGGTCTTCAATTTTTTTAGGGAAATTTTTCAAAATGTTTTTTTGCGCACTCTGGGCACCCTAATAAACCGTAATCTAGTCACCCTAATCCATCGCAATAAAAAAAAATGGGTAATCGAAGTGTCACAAATTTTTTGTTGGTTTCTATTCTTCTTTTATATTATGTAGGACAAAATTATTAATTAAACTAAGTGACCTTATTAAGTAAGACAGCATGATAGTCAAATGACATTAGAAGGACATAAACATATGATACCGGCCTGTAGACCGGTCGCGGTGGTCATATAATAATAAATATATACTTTCGCGATGAAAGACCAAAATTTAACTTAAAATTACTGTAAAGTCCGCAAAAAACATTAAATTTATCGAAATTTATAAAAACATAGATCAGTGTGTGTAACAATTCATCAAGATGTATGAAACTCGACCGTGACATGTCAAAAGTTTGGTTCGAAAAAACAAAAACAACTGGATAAAAATCGGTATGTAAGCATTTAAAAAGAAATCATTTTTAAGAAAATCAAATACTTTTTGTTAATTTTCATGCAATGCAAAAAAAAGTGCGGGGAAGTGACACTTTCTGAATCAAAATGTGTGAGGGTAAAATCGCACGGTCGCAGAAAAAACTATCTATCGTGACGCTACTGAACTTTCTCGTGTTTTAGGAAAAACTATCCGTTAAGACGACTTACTCATGAAATGTTGTTTTTTTATGGATTTTTTTTCTTCTTTTGCACAAAAAACAATTTTGGACCATGTTTAAACTCAAATAGTTACTTCTAAACTTGTTTTTAAACGTTTTAAGATTTATTTTTGTAATATTCCCGCACAAAATTCAAAAAAAAATCATTTCCGTACTTAGACAACATTGTCTATCAGTATTCCCTGTATACACGGACTAACAGGTAGAATCACTCAAAATACGGCAGGTGGATTAAAGGTAGCCAGCTGCTTTTCTGTCGCACTTATGCCGTCAGTGTGAAAGAGATAAAAGTACCCTTATATTATCTAGGGTATTATTAGCATGCAAAATCACCCTATCTTTGTCCGTTTCACATGTTCAATAATGTCTATCTCTGTTTTTATTGTAAAAGAAATACCCGACCATAGGAACCAAATTGGATAGGGTCAATAAAAAATGCCTTGTCTTTCCGTCTCTAACGCCCTTTTAGGGCGTTATACAACTCAATGGCTATAAACATTTTTCTCAAATGTATAACTAATGTAGGATAATCACACATACCTTTTCAATTTTCTTCTTGTAGCTTCACACGTTCACTTCTTATATTTATTAGTTGAATATCGACTTTTTACTACTATTAAACTTTTGTATTCAAATATTTACACTTCTTAAACTTTTAGGTTTTATAAACCTTTTATATATTTGTTATAAATATATATATTTATCAACATTTTAAACGTTGATTGAATGGGTGAAACCATTCAATCAACTGTTTAATTTACTTAATATTACTGTTTAGGTTTGGAATATGTTATTAATTAAAAATGCCGATTTTAGGGCAACGAATGGTTTGTATTTTGTTGATAAAAAACCTTAAAACAGTTAAACACATTATTTCAAAACACTGGAAACAGTAATAATTAATGACTTTAAAATCAATAAACTCCAAAAGAAAAGACTAAAATAATTATGAATAATAAAGATAATAGCTTATACAAAGTTAAAATAATTGACAAATTTCCCCAGTTGAAATAAAACCCCCCCTTAAGAAGTGTGAATGAAAGCGTAACGTACTAGGCGAAGCGCGACTAAAAAGTGACGTCTCTGACGACTTTCGAAAGTTTCCCGTCTCAGTTAAAGCGACTCTGCGCTTGAAGGGACAAATATCTTGGCGTTGAATGACTAGAATTCTACTCCCTTTCGCCTTGGCGAGAAAGAGATAGACTGCGCTTTAAGCGCTCCACTAAGAGACAAAATAGCAATGCAAGCCAGACTTAAAAACCCGTTAGAAAGTAAAAGTACGCAGTGTGTTTTTTTTAATTGAAAATTGTTTAAAATTTGTTTCCAGTTACAAAATAAGAATTATTTTGATGTTAGTGGCTCAAAGGACATATTAGCCGAATAAAACTTTTATTAAAATACGGCGAACCTGAAAATATGCCTAAAAACAAGTCGCCGAGTTGCCATAAATTTTACTTAATCTTAACCTAGTCTTGCATATAATTAATGCCTGTTGATGTCAAAACAATATTTAATTAAAAATCTTTAAAAACTTATAAATGGCAAAAATACCATTTATGCTCAAATCCCGTTTTGTTACACCTTGAAAACAATGGCAACTTGAACTTGAATTTAAATTCGCAGATGCGCATGTATTTTGTCAGGTAGACACACAACTGCTGTGTGGTTGCACGCCATATTTGTTGTTTGTTTACAATTTGCGGTGTTTTGCGTTTGTCGTGTAAAATTATGTTTTTCACTGTGAAAAATGGAAAATATTTCACGTAAAACATGTGCGGTTTGTGGAAAAATGCCCGGTAGAAGTAAGGGAGTGCTATTCCATAGGTAAGTACTAAAAGCCATTAAACACTCTTCATGGTCAAACTAAAATTTTAATCCACAATTTGAAAAATTTTCGTTCAATCTAGTTAAAAAAAACATAGACATAACCCTAAATTTTTGACAGCTGTCAGATAATGTCGTGACGTATGCGCATTAACCAAAATCCTCTTTACTCGATAAAGGAAGAATTAATAATTTCAACCATCGCGTGTGAGAATGCATGGATATTGTAATTTATTTTTTCAAATTAATAAAAGTCGTTTTTATTTATTTATTATTTATATACCACATATTTATGCTCTAACGTATTTCGGTTAAGTCTATCAGTATAAAAAAATATTACTTTTTTTTCAGCAACAATTGGATATCGGCAGTGTTCAGGGTATTTCAAATTGTGCACTTTTAGGGAGTTTCGAGTACATCTAGGGGGAAATTTTTGCGACATTATTGGTGAAAGTCTTTATACACTCAAAATCATGGCCAATAGTGTCACAAAAATCTCCCTAGATTTGAGTATTTTAGGATAATAGCGGCACCAAGGCATGCCCATTTTGTATTAAATAATTAAGAGAAGATTGCATTTGTAAATAGTTAATTTTACTGGTTGCAAGTTTCGGAAGACGCGGTTTTGACCTAGAATTTGTTAGGTAACTTACCTACTTATGACGTCCTGCGCGAACACCCTACCCGCTTTTCCCAGTGCCCACATAGCGAGTTGGAACACCCCAAGTTATTGCCACAAATATCGGAAATTTTTTCTTGAAGAGTAAATCGAACATTACAGAAAAATGATAGCTACAGGTCAAAACTGAAAAGCCGGTTAAGTGTAAACGACGCACAGAGGGGCCGGGACCCATAAAAGTTACCAAAAATATGAAATTCAGGATATGAAATTTAAATGAAAAAAACGCTTGAAAATTATCCTCCTTGCATCTCTTTCTTTATTTGAGGCATCCATGAAAAAGTGCGTACAACGAAACAATTGACGCTTGTCAAAGGTAACGTCATTTTAATTATGTTACATATGCATTTTTTAAAGTAAAATATTTGGTACTTTCAAAGGTCATTTTCTCTGTGACGGAATTTCTTAGAACTAAAAGGTAAATAATAAACGAAACTACGGTAAGTATAGATTTGTTTAGTATACAATTATTTAGTTTATTTTTTAATGTTATTTAGATAATTAAATTCTAATCAAAACGTAACAGAAATTGAGTTTTGTTTTAAAACTGTAGTTTCGGCTGGCTCAAAAGTTAAGGATCCATTCGAATCCATCACACACTTTTATTACTTCCTGTTCTACAAAACCTCATCTTTAATGTGGTATAATCATTTTTTGCGGTATTTTGCGGTTTAACTCAAGAAAACGATTTCCAGAGTTTCAAGCATGTGCATATTGTGTGACATTTTAACAAGCCACATTTCCGTCTAAATGTCCCACACACTATAATTTATATTTAATAACAAAATATCACTATTAACAACTTTGCCTAGTTAAAAATGGGACTAAACACATTTTAGAATTATATTCTGCCAATTCTTGAGCATTTAAGCGTAAAAGATTAAAATCAGAATTGGAATAAAATATAAGTAGGTACTTATTTTCTCCGTAACTATTTATTAATTTCCTAAAAAAATTGAATAAATATTTTTTGAGTTATAAGCTTTGGTTACAGTTATATAAACATATAGGCATACATACAGACAAGAATGCTTCAAATTATTTTTCACAAAAGCAGATATATAATTTTGGTAAAATCATCGCACTTTTTGTTCTTGTAGCTTTCAGTAGGATCACTATAGATAGATAGATAATTAATTATAGTTTGGTATATTGTGCGCTAAAAATGACAGGAGAAAATAAGTTTGTTATATTTTAATAAAGACAGAATTTAGAAAAATTAGGGTCAAAATTTTTTTATTTAAATAAAAAAAAATAATATGTGGATTATTTTGAAATCAGCCGTCATATTTCGATAAAAGTAAAAGAATGTCCGTCTTTAAATTCAAACCAAAAGTGTCAAAATGTATGTTATAGTTTAAAGAGAAGTGGAAAAAAGCTGCTAGAAATGAGTCAACTTTTATTTGAACAAACAGAAATTGGTTAAAAAGTAATTTAACTTCCAAAATTTGCCTATTACAAAGTATGACGTCTGCTAACAGAGTTTACAGAATGCAGTGAAAACAGTAAACGCCAGAAAACTGCACATTTGCGAAAAAAACACAATTGAGAAAATATTATATGCTGCGCAAATGGAGTTTATATTACATTTAAACTATTAAACGAATTATCTTTAAATCCCGATTGAGCTTCTGAATACTTAAACTTTTTAACAAAAGTAGTAAAAGAAACGACTAACTAAGTACTGCGTTAGCGTACCGCATACCTCGACTAATTGCTCGTGCGACAATAATTTTTCATTAAATTATTAATTTTAAGAATAAAAAGTGCGTTTATAGACAATTTCAATAAACATTATATGCATATAGAATTTTCGGTAACTTTTATGTGTTCCGGCCCCACTGTGCGACGCAAGGCAAGCAAGGAATTGCCGATATTGCATTGTTATCAATTTGGCTTGAATTTGAATTCCTAAAAATTTTATGTGCGACATTATTCATAAATCAGGGTACACACGCTATGAAAACTTGGCTGGACCGCTACGAAATTTAAGCAAGATCTTGGTGATCCGTCGTGATATAAGTTTAAAAACTTTCGCGACGCTCGCAATGACGCTATAATCGTAAACACATTCTTTGTGTTGGAGCAATGTCGGCTAGAGTCGTTCCTAATCCCTTTTTATAGGGATATAATCATTGTCGTTTTAATAATTGTGAAAAGGGGCATCAGTTTTATGAGCTTTTATTAAAATTTGTTTCTTACCGGGATTAAAGGATCAGCCATTAAGTATTCCCCTGAATCAGCGTACAAGAAACTCCCTGTGCGCTGCCTCGATGAAGCAGAAAAGAATCTAAGAAAATACAATTAATGGTATTTATTTTTGATGAGTATCTGTTTTTTAAGAATATGATAAAGGTGGATACGAATATCCTGTTTTTATTAAGCGATTTTATTTAACTTGAACGAGCTTGGCTGTCTATCTATTGTGTGTCTGTCTATCAAATCTTGTGATTTATTTTTGACACATTTTTAGAGGGTGGTTAAGGGGTGTAAAGGGGTGCAACGGCAAAGAAGATATATATTCTTTGGTAACGGGTATAAATTCAAAACTTTGGGACCAAATGACAATAAAATTTTATGAAATAAATCTCGGAAATAAGCTTGTGGGTGAGGGGAGTAAAAAGAGGAAATTCAGAACCAAAACAGATACGAATATGCGGTTTTTAGATTTTTATTTTGATCTGGTACTAATACAATTTTATAAACAAAAATCTGAGGTAGTGGGTGCGTGAGGGGTGTAAAGGGTTGTGGTGAAGGGTGTAGAGGGGGGGGAGGTAAGGGGTGTAAAAGGTTGTAAATTCATAACTTTGTGATTAAAACATATACGAACATGCGGTTTTCAGATTAGTGATTTGATCTGATGACAATATAATATTATAAAAGATTTTGGGGCACAAAAACGTAAAATAAATGTTAATAAATGAAAAAAAAAGTTTGGTATGTATATTCTTTGAATATTCCCCGTTAACAGAAACCCACTAACTAGATAGATATCGTTTTAAAGATAATTTAATTTTCAACAAAATAGAGTGAAACAAGATTTTTCAGAAAGCTTAGTTTTTAAGAAAATTAAATAAATCAAATTAAAAAAATCATTAGAAAAAATAACCTCAATATGCGGACGCCTATGGAGTGTCAATAATAGCTTCAACACAACTAGGCGACACGTCGTTTAGAAGAACGTTTTAATTTCTCTAGAAAAGGCATTTCAACATTTTTGCCTAAAATCCTTAGTGTTTTTGAAAACTGCATAAAACCTAAAAACACGATTTTTTTTCGTGATCCTAAAAAATGAGCCCAATTTATGGATGCCAATTAAGTGCTAACCGTGGACTTGGCCCACTTAAGTGATACATCGTTTAAAAGATAATTTAATTTTCTACAATAACGTTAATTACAAACTTTCTGTAAATTGCTTATAGTTCGGGGCCTAAGAGGGGAATTTTGGGGTTTGTTTGCATTTTCGCGTACCGTAATGAAATTTGGCACAGAGGTAGTAGACACCTAGAGATGCCATTTTAGAAGTGGTGCTCCGATGGAACCCAGTGCAGGGCCCAGATACAGGGGCGTACTTGAGGTGGGATAGAAAAAATGTATAAATTAAATATGAAACTCATTTCGCGTACAGTTTTTTGTTTGTTTTACCTTATAGCTTGTAAATCCAAAAAATTTACAAAAAATAAAGTTGAGAAAACGGTTTTTTTGAGGGGGGGGGACAAAAGAAAGGAGGACACACATTGTTAAAATCTTATTTCCTCTAAAGTGGTCGTGTGGGGTATCGATTTCTAGGTAATTTCGTACTCTAAACGAAAATAGATATAAATTAGGTCAATACGTCAAACTGTTCACATGATATGTCAAAAACTGACACCTTAAATGTACCTGCTCTGAGATCTAGGCCAAAGAATATTAAAAACACCTAACGAAGCCTAACTTAATAAAATTTGATAAATTAACTAAAAGTGGAGTTTCTAAAAGTTTTAAATTTTATTATACAGGGTGTTTAAAGTTAAGTCGGCACTATTACTTACTTCGTTAATATTAGGTCTACAGGGTCGGTTAAATAGACAAAGTTGTGGTATTTTTTCCTCTGATTATGATGGTGATGAACGAAAAGAAAATCAAATAACGAGTAGGTGAGTTATGATAAAAAAAAACACAATTTTTAAATGGGACACCCGGTATACAGTTAAGCCAATAGAAAGAACATTTGGCTTTAAACAAAAGTTATTTTTTGACTACGAAGTTATTAACAACTTTCCTAATCATAGGGGTTATCGAAAGCTGTCTTTATTTAGAAAATCGTTAATATTTATGAAAAAAATATGTTTAAAATTAAATTTTCTATTGATTGAAGGTACTATGTTACAGGTGTTAAAGCGATTATTTCACTTTTTACTGTAACTCATCTACGCGTTTTTCAACTTTTCTTTTATTTTCAAAATTCTATGTCTTAGTGCAATTAAAATTTTTTCATGTCTAAGTGCACTTAAATGGTGCCAAGGAAAAGAAATTATAAATTTTTTATATATTGACAAAAGAAACACCCTGTATTTTCTTACCATTACAAAACTAGTTAACACAGTGACCACCACGTTAAAAAGACGTGCCTCTAGTTTTGACAGGTACTAAAATTAACAAGGTATCTTAAACTGCATTACCGGTATGAACAAGAATTTGAGACTACTACTTTTTACAGGATTTTTTAATATCACCCTGTATCTTATAACATATTACCAAATTAGGCAAACTTAAATTTTTGTGTGGTAGCCTGTAGTAAGTCGATAAACTGTGCCAAGTGTCATTGCAAAATTCCTATTAATGCAGTAGCTACAGTAGATAATGTAAAAAAACAGTAAAAATGACAGCAAAGTAGTTGTGGCCCAGTATATACGTTCATAAATTGGTAATGATGTGGCGCTTAATACGAACATAGAGTCCGATAAATGGGTTATAAAGGAGAATATAGTAATTTTAATGACATGCTTATTTGACATATCTAGAGTATTTTGAATTTTTAGCACTAAAATAAAAAATTGCGAAAAAACCTTATTGTGTAGTTACTTTTTAAGACTCTGTAAAAAAAATGTATTTAAGAAAATAAAAGCTGTACTAGTTTTGTTGTAATGTTCTGATTTTAGATTTTTTATAGTGATTTGTAACGTCATCGTAAAAAAACTATTTAAAATGATCATAAAAATTTTACTTATTTTTAAAAATCACCCTTTATTTTAACAGTTCAATCTAGCTCTTTTTTATTTCTATAAAATATATATAAAAGCTAAGTATCTTTTATTCGGTATATATTTTTTTACAATATCGTAACGTCTAACAAATCCACATACGTTTCCATCTTTTTAGATTTTTTAAATTTAGAATTAGTAAATAAAACCACCCTGTACTCCGACCGTGTATATGCCACACCCGTCCAGCAATTTTTGTTTTAAAGAGAAACAAATTAGTTATACTTACAATAAATTTTATCACCGTATCCTGCATAACTAAGCTTCTGTATTTTTTTTTCTACTCAACACCCACACCATAAATTTCTCAAAAAAAAAATATTTTTTTTATTTCTTGAAAGTAAATAAATCAATATATTTTTTTTATTGCTCAAAATAAAAGTGTATATGTCCTTATAATCGGCGCCAAGTTTCATTGCTCTAGCTTTACATTTTAATTTTATACAGAATTTTAATTAGATAGATGCACTTAAAAATAAAACACCCTGCATCTTTGCTCTGCACTGGGTTCGGGATGAGCACCACTTCGTAAAATAATACTATAGTGTTGTACTATATTCGTGCCAAGTATCATTACGGTACGCAAAAATGCAGAGAAGAGTGGCTTCGAACTATTACCTTTTGACAAAGTGAATAATTTTGGTTTATTTTGCATATGCTATGGAAATACATAGGAAACGGGTGTACAACAGAATAATACTACGGTTCGTATCTCAGCAAAGGTACTACACAAAGAACTCAGCAATGACTCGTTTAATAGGCTATTAGTTGGTCTTTTATTAACGTTAATACAGATTTTCTTAAAAATAAGCAGTTTTAAAATTAAAGGCCACTAAAAAGAATTGATCAAAATCCAAAATGGCGGCCAAATGTTTAGCGTTATAACTCTAAAACCATTCGTCTGACAAAAAAATATACAAAAGCGTTCAAAACTTATTTTCTAAACCGTACAGCAACCAAGTGGTTAAAAAAACCCTTTTTTGCACACTAAATTCAAGATGCCGTTTGTTTGTTTTGAGGAGTCCAATCTCAACAACATATGTCAAAATCGCGACTACACCACCTTTTGCAAGCTAAAATTCTATATAATTCTATTCTATGTTCTATAATTTTATAAGAATTATCCGATTACCCTTAGATGCACCGTACCAAGGCTTAGGTAATCCATTCTCCCTCTTTGTTGTTTTGTATATGAGCAACAAGGACTTAATCACGATTAAAGCCATAATCGCGCTTAAGTGCTTATACAGTGACCCACATAATGTTCGCAACATATGGAAAAAAAATTTATTTGTGAGATATGGGCAAAAATTTTATATACGATCAATCCTGCTTGTTGAATATCGCCAAAATACATTTTTACATTTGTCACATGCTCACTGTCATGGCGGCAAATTCAAAAAATTAGGCCTGAAAACCCAAAAAGTGAGGTTAAATCGCAAAATATCGAAAAAAGTTATTTGAAAAAAGTGTTTAGAATGTCATTTTAGGGTCCTCTATGAAATTTGGAGTATAATACAAAATAAGAAATACCCTATTTTTGGCCCTAGCCTTATTATGAATTAATTTTATACAGATTTAATTATTGAAATAGTTTAAGTAACGCAATATTTAATGGATAAAGGTAAAATGATTCCAAATTCTTAATTGAAGTCGTTCATAAAAAATTAAATAAAAATATCCGATTAGCACATGTACCTTTCTTGTTGCAATGGCCTTTTTTTGACAGTTTGTAAGGTTTCCGTGAACTTAGTATTAATACCACAATAGAAAAAAGCCTTATCATCAATCAAGGCCAACACAAAAATAGAGGCCACGACCCTAAAAAAATCAGCTGTTCTCCCGGGGCTGAATTTTACATTGGGTCTTATGGGAGGTCAGACGTTTTTTTATGATATTTTCAAAATGGCACTACAGATTTCCGCAAAATTTCAGTGAAATATTCTCAGACACCATCCCGATATTCCACCAAAGGTTTGTAAGGAAGCAACATGATTAAAAGGTTAAAATCTTCAAGATTTAGCATTCCTTATTTTGAATTCAAATTACCCGCCATAAACCGGATGCGAACTGTTATATTGGACATGTATTTGACTTTGTCATATGTGATTGTCACATTCGCTTCTGCTTTAAACTTAATTTTTGTGTGAGCTAATGAAGCGGCTATGAAAAATTAGGGCTTACTATACATTTAAAAAAAATTGTTCTGCCAGAATAAAGTAAAAACAATCTCAAAAACGGCTTTATTTTTAAAAAAATCAAATATCCATGAACCGTCATTCCAACTTCAATATTTTAAAGACAATCAGCTGTGTCGTAACGTGACCATCAAAAAAAAATCAGCCCCGGATGTGACGTCAACAAAGTGGAGGATCGTGGCCCGTCCATTTTGATAGCCCTGCATCAATATTATTTAATAAATAATATAAATGACATTGTTCTTTTCCATTGTGGTATTAATACTAAATTTACGGAAACCTTACAAACTGTCAAAACAAAAGGCCATTGCGACAAGAAACGTACATGTGCCAATCGGATATTTTTATTTAATTTTTTATGAATGACTTTAATAAAGAATTTGGAATTATTTTACCTTTTCCCAATAAATATTCCGTTACTTAAATTATTTCAATAATAAAATCTGTATAAAATTAATTCATAATAAGGCTAGGGCCAAAAATAGGGTATTTCTTATTTTTTATTATTATTGCTCCAAATTTCATAGAAGACCCTAAATTGACATTCTAAACACTTTTTTCAAATAACTTTTTTCGATATTTTGCCATCTAACCTCACTTTGTGGGTTTTCATGACTAATTTTTTTAATTTGCCACCATGACAGTGATCACGTGACTAATGTCAAAATGTCTTTCTAGGTTATTCAACAAGCAGGATTGATCGTATATAAAATTTTTCCCATATCTCACAAATAAAAATTTTTCCCATATGTTGCGAAGATTATGGGGGGCACTGTATATGAGGGTGAGTCGATAACATAAATAAAGCTAATTTAGAATTTTTTTTACGACATACGTTTTAGACAATCACAATCGTGTACGATGTAACGCCAGTGGGTATTTTGTTGAACAGATTTTCCAGTGATACCTACACCATAGATGACTCTTTGCCTTTTATCTTGAACATTCTTCTTGCGCAGTTTTTCGGACTTCTGGGTAAGTAAGTACAGTAAGAAAATCTTGATTAAACGTAAAGTGATTTGTAGTATGACGTCACGACAAATGGCACGTTTATTAAAATATTCTATATTTAATTTTTTTTTCCTAAATGAATGAACCGAACCGAACCGAACCGAACGCCACTGGTGACGTCCTTTACGCGTCAAAAAGCAATAATTTTTGATGACCTATGACGTCTTTAAACTGACGTATAGGTCACGGTATTTCAACTCTATACGGTAGGGTCATTGCTAGAGAGCTTTCGTAAAGCTGCATTAGAGTCCCTGTATGTTGAGATATTTGGATGTATTAATACATCCAAATATGTCAACATACAGGGACTCTAAGCTGCACCAGCCTATGGAAGTGAACCATTTCTTTCTAATTAATAGACTATATTGGCGTTCTCTCTCTGACCCACAGTCCAATCGAATAAAAACAGATAGTGACAACCAATTCATTCGCAAGAGAGGTTTACTTCCAAGCAGTGGATTGAAAACTAGGTACCAATTTTTTCTCATGCCCCTATCGTCTAGAGTTTAAATACCGTAGATAATGCTTATATGACTTTCAAAAAGGTGTCATATTCCTAAAGTCAAACAAGTGGCATCTTAAAGACAACAATTTTTGACCTGCGAGCACGTAGGTCTTAAATATATCTGTACTGCTAAAGCGTATTAAAACCACTAATGGAAAATGACTGCTACAAGCGTACCGCCATATTGAATTCAATTGAACCAAACGTATGGCTTGGATTAAAAATTATTATGCTAATTTTTATTTTTGATTTAAATTTAAGAAAATTATTTGTATTTCGGAAGGCAAAGCCATTATCTTGCGTTGACGTCGTCGCTTACTTGTTATTTTTTTTTAAATAAATTAATAAGTATTTATCCTAAGGTAACAGATAATGGATGTTTTTTAGCTTAGAAAAGAGATGGCGCAGAGAGCAGGACAGCACCCATTTTCAATAGCCTGATTTTATCTAAGCGATACATTTGGGTAAATTTAAAATCCAACATGCCGGACGCTTGTAGCACTTATTTTTAGAAGCCCTTTCCCAGTACAGATATATTAAGGACGTACGTGCCTGCGAATCGTCCAAATGACGACTTTCACGTATAAACGTCACTTTATTCATTGCTACCCAGCGGCGTAGCGTGCCCGAAAGGGCGGGGGGGGGGCGACAGCTAAAAAGGGCGCCTCTGAAAACTGATGAAAAATCTTGTGGCAAAAAAAAAACAAAAAGGTCAAAAAGGCGCCTCTCACAAAAAAAAAGGTCATCATGTGTGAGGGGGCGGCCGATAAGTCACAAGGGCGCCTCTCACGAACCTTGCGACCAAAAAAAAAAAAACAAAAAGGTCTTCATGTCGTTAGTTTCCTTTGGCACCCACCATTACCGGCCCGACTTAATAAAGCTGAGGGCGCTTCGGCCACCTATGGGGCGCCACTACCCTCGGGGCGGGGGGGGCGACGAACCCCCCGCGCCCCCCTTACGCTACGCCGCTGTTGCTACCTGGGTATTTAATTGTTACTATTTAAACGGCTTCACATTTTTAAATCATGATTTTTAATAACGCATTTCTTCTTTAGGTTCCATTTGATTTTCTTTAAAACTCATGTTTTTAGGTGCTCTTGCTATAACAATCTACGGTCTTCCGTGGATCTGTATTTTTTTGGTACCATTGATACCAATCTACCATTGGCTGCAAAACCATTATAGAAAAACTTCCAGAGAACTTAAACGAATTTCTAGTGTGACTTTGTCACCAGTTTATAGCCATTTTAATGAAACTTTGCAAGGTAAATTAACATAAAGTAATATTTAGGATCCGACATCCTTGGAAATGCATTCGCGGAACTTGAAAGTTCTATACAGAGTGTCCCAAATAAAAGTAACTACATCCCAACTAACATTTATAGTAGCGGCTACACGCTCCAAAGACTTATATTGTCAGGAATGCAAATAACCCCTGACTGTGCCACTGTACGAAACCATCTTGGAAAAGCGACAAACACAATTATGGTTCTGTTGAGATAAGAAAGTGGTTCCGCCTCCCTCCAAAATAGAAAACATTTGGTTGCCGCCCACTACACAGCAGATGGTTATGACGAGAAAAACTATTGAAAAGTCTAGAGTGGGAGTCGTAATGGTTGAGCGTGGGGATACAGCAAGTAGCGAGAGGGTTTTCCCTTTAAAGTGATTGGACATGGAAAAACTGTGAGATAAGAAAATGTTGTCTATAAAATGTATTTTATCTCTGTTTTTGTTTAGCTTATCTTGTTTAGCTCATTAGCTAAAATATAAAGTAAATTTTAGGATTACCCGGCACCTCCACCAACTTGTTGGGTACGATTTTATTTTAAATCGAACCCTTGAACGAGGGTACCGTAATAGATCTCTTATGTGAGTAAAATAAATATGAAACAGTTTTAAAAACGTTACAAACTTTAATGAATACAAAATAAAACTCTGTTGCAATTTACAAATTGTTACGAGACTTTTCTTATGACCTATAAAACGAACAAGACCCAAAATATTAAAATAAAACTTTAACTTACCAAAATAACAAACTGCAAAATATTCTTTAAATATAAAAATCTTATGTTTCTTTACTGACAATTAATTTTAGAGGTTTTAGTTAAATTCAACAAAAGTTAGAATGTAACTACCGACTTGTCTTCTCAAAGTTTGGGTTTTTATAAATGGTAGGTTGGACCTAAATAATCCATTATCCCCTCTTTAAAGAGCTTGGAGGAACCAAGTCAGTGGCGTTGCTGATAATCCTAAAATTTACTTTATATTCTAGCTAATGAGCTAAACAAGATAAGCTAAACAAAAACAGAGATAAAATACATTTTATAGACAACATTTTCTTATCTCACAGTTTTTCCATGTCCAATCACTTTAAAGGGAAAACCCTCTCGCTACTTGCTGTATCCCCACGCTCAACCATTACGACTCCCACTCTAGACTTTTCAATAGTTTTTCTCGTCATAACCATCTGCTATGTAGTGGGCGGCAACCAAATGTTTTCTATTTTGGAGGGAGGCGGAACCACTTTCTTATCTCAACAGAACCATAGTTGTGTTTGTCGCTTTTCCAAGATGGTTTCGTACAGTGGCATAGTCAGGGGTTATTTGCATTCCTGACAATATCTTATGGTAGAAATCTGATGATCCCAACAAAATTTGGCATTTTTTAGTTCTATACTATTTAGTATCACGAAAAAGTAGAGCTTTCGTAAAAACGACCCTCTAAACTACTTAGGATTGTTTCTTGATAGTCTAATACCACCCTGATTCAAAAAACGCATCACCTGATGCGTTTTTTCAGGATGGGCACGCATAGGTGGAAACCGGGTATTATTAAATATTTTTTCCTGTCGGTTTAGGATATATGTACCCTACACATTTTATATTTAAAGTTTTTCTATATCTCATATAGGATGCGGCAGTCAAACCTGCATTTTTGAAATATCTGTGAGAAATAGGCGGTTTCATTTTCAATATTTTTTTTGATTACATATTAATTTTCGTTAAAAAGCATTTTAGAAACATTATACGTTTAGAAATAACATTATTAACATGGTATCAATAGGGACTTATTGAAATAAAACCTGACCTTATTTTATAATCGGCAGTATTGTGACAGATTTACACATAAAAAGCAGCTGCTTTCTTTCAAAATTGGCCCGGATTTATTAGTATCTGTTATTATTACATGAAAGTTAGTGAGTTTCCCAGCAAACATGGATTACAAAAAAAGTACTTTTTAAGTACTGGCTTTCGCTGCTGCCCATAACGGCAAAGTACTAAGTAGAAAGTACTTAATTCGTATTGATTTGGAACAACGGCCTGCATCAGGCTAGCATGTATATATTTTAGTACAAAAAACACTGTACTTTTGAAGTAATGAATTTTTTAAAACTTATTTGTACACAAAAGCATGTACTTTTCAAGCAATGTATTTTCTTTGTATTTTTAGTAAATATAAAAAACTGAATTTTTATACATTTTTTAAGAAAACCTGTACTTTTAAAGCATTGTATTTTATTAATTTTTTAGTAGTACAAAGTAAGTACTTTTATTGTAAATATTGTAAGGACACTACGTCACTCACGTCTCATATTTACAAAAAGAAATATTAATTGATCATTATATAATCATTATATATGGATCTTTAATATTTTCCTTTTCATATCAGATGAGGATATTTCCAAAGATCTTGGAACATTCCACATCAATTTAAAAATAAATAAAATCATTCACATTCTTAAGCTTGACATTCCTTAGGGCCGGTTTATCAATGGAGGGATACCCCTCGAGTTAGAGATAGCCCGGGGCTAAAGTTGTCAAAAGTGTTTATCCATCCAAGGTTAACTGCAAACTCGAGGGTTAACCCTAGGCTAACTTGACCCGCGCTCGGACGGCAGGGTAACGTATTTAGCTCTGGGTTAACCATAAAATTTTTAATTATTTTAAAGTGTTTTTTTTTTTATTTTGGTTGATTATTGTCAAAAGCATAACATATAAATTGTGTACTTAATTTTATAAGTGTTAAATACGATGTTCCGAAATGTTTACAACAGCATCAGCGGCGATACTTTATATGGTGTGAGGCTGAGATGATGGAATTCCCCACAGACATGGAGATTTTTGCAATGGGAGCAGTCTACCAAGCAAGCCTCAAATATTTTTTCTATGAGCAAGATAATGTTTAATAGAAAAGCACTCCATGAATAACCCAATAAATATCCCACCCGCCAACAGAGCTATACCTACTATTTGTACCGAGCCACAATACAGACCCTGGTGGTCACAGTGACGGGGCTGCAAGGCCCATTCACATATGAATCATCATCAATATGTGTACCAGTTTTATTATAATTCTAATTTATGTATATAGTTTTAAAACATTTTATATTTATTTAAAAATTCAAAATGAAAAGTGAATGTACTTCAAACACTGAGTTTTCAATGTTTATTTGGGGGCCCCTGAAAAATGACTAATTTCTTTTGTTATAGAACAGTGTTTTAGGAATCAGAAATAATCAACAATTAACATACAGAGTAAGATCAAAATAAAATACTGAAAGAGCACTTTTATAATAAAAAAAATATATGCTACAGAATAAATAATATATAAAATGAAGGTTTTGAAACAACTTCTGGTCAGCCAGGAAACCTCTTGCTCTGCACAGGGTGTAAATCAGTCATTCCGGGATAACAGTTTCATGTGTCAGAAACTAGTACCATTATTTCTTGTTGACGTACCTTGTTAATATTTCTTCATGAGAATGCCCAAGTTTAGAGAAGTTTATTTGTTTCCTTGCAAAGACGTGATCTGTAACAAACATAAAATAGGTGTAGTAGTTTAAAAATAAAGTTAAAAAATGCAGCATGATCCAATATGGACATTAATCCATTTGCTTTTAACTCATTTTATCTCTTAAATTATGTAATGTATAAATCTAGCTTTAATAGGTCGATAGGTACCTATAGATGCATTTTTATTTTAAGTACAAGTAGGTACAAGACAACAGAAACAATTTACAAATTTGGAGCTACATGCTAATTTTTATGGAGCTAAACTATTTTCATCATACGTAGTAAATACTTACTGGCTAGAGTACAATAACTGAAGAAGGTGAATCAAAAATATATCCGTTTTGATAGCCCTGGGTGAATAAAATTTTTTTAAATAATTTTTTTAAATAAAACACCCAAAACCAAAAACATATGATTATAACCACAAAATGTCCAAAATACCATAGACTATCAAATAAGAAGGCAAAACTTAGATGGTCGATTGTTATCAGCATTGCCAACCTACGAGTTTCGGAGCTCTGGGTTAAAATGATGTGGATAAACACTTTTCTCTTTAGCTCGAGGGTTATCCCAAGGTTGGAGTTGGCCCTGGGCTAGCTAACATGACGAGATACCCCCCCATTGATAAATCGGCCCTTAACCAGTAAAATGATGACTAGTGTTTGTTATCTAGTGGCAAGGACGACAAACATCAACTTTGTCAGTAAAACTTTTAAACTTTTAATAATAAATTAAATGTACTTTAAGAGTACCTTCTTCAAAATGTTATTAAAATGTTTCTTTTTGAGTATTTTACTTTCTTAGTAAAATATTTAATTGTTTTGTACTAAAATAAAGTGCTTTAAAAGCAACTGCGTAAATATACTTTTAAAGTGTTTTTTTGCCATTAACCCTGGCTGCACTTGTCATTCTTCAAAAATAAAGTTTAAATGTTGTATTAAAAATAAAGTACTAAAATGTTGCGTTTTTTGTACTTTTAAACAATATGTAAATTAGACAATACAAAAGTAATTAAAATAATGCATATCGTTGCCGATGCCAGCAGTTGCCAGCAGTTAAAGTACAATATTAGTAAAGTACCAGCAGGTCAATGTTTGCGGGGTTATTTTTAAATTTGAATTTGATATGTCAATATTGAGAGGAGGTCAGCTGTCAGTTTTCTTTGTAGATCTGTCACAATAAAGCCGACTTTAAAATAAAGTTAGGTTTTATTCCAATCCATAATATTTTAAAAAATGCAACCGTATATTTTTAACAGCTGAAATAAAACAGGTCAAACAAAGAGTTTACAGTTATCTCGAAACTGCAGGTTTAACTGCCGCACCCTGTATTAAGCGCAGTGGATCTTGGTTAAAATACACGGAAACATCCTGTATATCTAGAATTTATTTTAGGGTTGACTACCATTCATGCCATGCGCCAGAGACCGCGATTTATCCGTGACAACGAATTAAAAGTTGACTCAAACCTTAAGGCCCAATTTGCCAGCCAAGTAGTATCGAGATGGCTGGGCTTGCGATTGCAGTTTATTGGGGTTGCTATCATAACTGCCGTCAGTTTTATGGCTGTGGTGCAACATCAGTATGATGTTGCTGATCCAGGTAAAAAACAACATACACAATCACTATCTCTCTCTAAGGGTACGGACATACGGAGATACCGAAGATACATGAATGAGCGTGGTGGAGGTCGCGGTCGCGATCGCTACATGGAAGTGAAAACAAACATTTATTTTCTAATGAGACTGCACATACCGACGATGCTTCACCCGTTCACCATTGGCGCCTATCATCGCGGTTTACAGCCATAGATAAAGGATTGCGGCGCGGTTCAGTGAGTTTTTATTAGATAGGCAACTCCGGCTGTTTGACAGATCGTTAACTCTGTGGCGCCCACTACTGAGCTTAGTGACGAACTAAAAGTTGAGGCGGGAAATTTGAATCGCCTTTTATATTAAATTTTCTTTAATTTTAAAGTTTTTTTTGAAATTTTTAATCAGTTAATATTTTATAGACATACACTGTCTTTATAAGATATAAACGGATTGAAAATGATATATAAAGTGCAATAAATAAAACATTTTTTAAATGAGTTTTAATTATTATAAAAAAAGCTAAAATTAAATATCATGAAAAACCAAACACTATCTAGTATAGTTAAATTTGCTTTTAACATTTCTGGTGCGTGATGAGTGAATAAATAATGAAACAGTTGTTCGTGAAGAGAATCATTCTTAAATGTCTACTTTTTAACAGCTTGACGAAAATCTGACATGATTTAAAAGTACCTCCTCGCCTTGGTTGTAAGTTGTGTAGGGTATGTTTCAAAGCAGTATATACATAGCTTATCAGTGGTCGCACATATTATCCAAAAGCTGAAAACAATAAAAAAAAATCAACTTATAATCACATATAACCACATTAATCATAGGTACTAGATTATGGTAAGATAGAGATTTAAAATTAAGGAATAAATTTATTCAAAGTACATTACGCTGCTGGGTAATCCCTCGTTTACCCATCAATTAAGCGCAAATTTAGTGTTAATTTTGTATGTGTCTCCCTTTTACTTAATATCAAAAGAAAGGGATAGACATAAAATTAACACTAAATTTGTGCTTAATTGATGGGCAAATAAGGCACCTACCAGGCATTGGAAACCTGTATTCAGAGTTCCGTAAAGTAAGCGATAAGAAGTTAAAAAGACACTACCAATACAAATTTTATCAAATGCCAATCTAACCTCAAATGAGAAAATAAGAAAACTTACCTTAAAATGTCTCAGAAAACTATGCATTTTATACTCGTCTGAACTTTAGACACTTCACCCAGAAAAGCAACTAGAAATTCTTATTCTTTTATATTTAAAAATTGCAAAAGTTACAAATTTAACAAAATTTAATTTTAATGCGTCACAGCACCAAAGATTACCTACATAAGCCAAAAAGATAGATTTAAAATGAACCCTAAATAAAATGGGGTGGAAGAGGTTTTTCTACTTGAAAAAAAGGGGGATGGAGAATCCAAACTACAGATAATTCCAAAAAAAATAGAATAAGGAACAAACGCGCGACCGCTGCGCCTCTTTTGAGCTTGGTGAGAATTTGAACCTAACGACCTGTCAAATTGCATTGAGTTTCCTAGGCATGGTTTACAGCGATGTCGATAGGAGAACAAAAAAGTTTGATTTTATATGGCGATCGAGCTGTGGCCGCGAGGTAAACTTGCACGTTTATTGGTACTCTACAATCACGTCACATTCTTCAGTGAGTACAGAACGTGGCACGTATTTATTTTTTAATTCTTTGTGGTTTCTCGTTGTGTAAAGGCCTTGAGACGTTTGGGTTATGTATCTAGAATCATTATAGGACCTGCTTTGGTTATCTTTCGTTGTTCATCCGTTGTACATGGCCGTACCATATCAGTTGCCTTTTAGTGATGTTATGCTTTCCTCGATTCCCATTCTTTCTTTTATGGTCTCATTTCTTATATGATCGGTTCTAGATATCCTAATTGATCTTCTGATTGCATCCTTTTCGACACTTTTTATTTTGTATGTATTTTTGTTTGTTTGTTTCATATATCTTAAATTTTACATTACTTTTTATCTCTCTGCTCCTCAAAATACTGTTAAGTCATCCACTAACATTTTGTGCTTTTACTATTCTTTTTTCCAGTTCTTTACAGTCTGTTCCTATCTTATCAAATGTGACACTTAAGTATACATACTCAGTGCATAAAGATATTGTTTGTCCATTGTCTAGTTCTATGTCACTTGATTCGTTCCCAATACATAAGTACTGTGCCTTGTTTACGTAGACTGTTATCCCCCACTTTTGGTATTTTCCGTTAACTTTCTCATAATATACTCCATGTCTTCTTTATCACTACAATTACTTGGTCGTCAGCAAACTGTAGTGTGTTGTTCAGTTGTATTCCCATACCGTGTACTTTATGTTTCCAGTTTTTTTGAGCTACTGCGATATATATTTTAAAAAGAGTTGAGGACATAAAACATCCCTGTCTTAACGCTTTCGTTACCAGGAATTGAAAGTCGATTCCTAATTTCAGTTTTAAATTTTGAACCTTTGTATAGTTCTGTTATCACTGTCCATAATTTTTCTACTGGAACGGTATGTATTTTTGTGTGTCCACACATGTCCAAATCCATAAAAAAAATATCCAAAAAGGCCTTTGTTACGTTTCCATTGCAACACACTGTATAAATTAGGTGAAAGGTAACAATCGTTCTGTAGATACTAGACACTTAAACTGGAGATACACACTTCGAATTGCGTTCATAGCTTAATAGCTGTTTTTCTCTAATGGAGGCTTTTAAACCTTAGTTTAAATCGGGAGTTTATATAGCGGTGATTAGACAGATGGTGCTGACGTTGAAATCTACACATCTGGCAGTGGTCTGGCAACCAGCATAGCTTAAACTATTGATCGCCTTGCGTCACAGATTGTTGACGTGACGTGACAGTCAAAAAAATTTAATGGCATCCTAAAGGGAGTGTTTTGTTACTTTTGGTTGTTATTTTTGTGAAATTTCATAAAAAACTTAGTTGTTCGTGTTTGTTATTTATCGGTAAACAAAGAAAAATTCATAAGGCTTCATAATGGATGATTTTTGGTCTAAAAACGATGTACTTTACAATGCAGGTAAGCCTAGTATGTAGCAATTTGGTTTTGAAATGACATGGCATCGGAATTATACAATTAAACAAATAAGTAATTATTGAAATTTTGCTGTAAGGTTACCTAGTCCTTCTTGTCAATCTTCCAAGTCCTAATTTTTTGCATAAATTTATTCTTAATTTATACTGGGTGTACTAGATTATGTTAGCATTATTGCTAACATCACTATTAATTGGAGGTAGGTGCTTTTTAAGGAAAACCTTGTATATTTTTACACAAGATGATAGCAAATAATTTTGTAAACAGAAAGGTTCCTATGCACCACTGGTCTAAGCTTGTAGCCCCAATAAAAGTGAAGTTCGCAATATAGTGCACACTTAATCTGCGACATCCTACAAAAGTAACTTTTTTTTTCTCTAAGTAGTTATATTTAATTATTTTTAGCTACTTTTTTATTAATATTTAACTACTTTGTAAGTACCTTTTGTAATAAAAAATATAGTCCACTTAATTAACTAATAACTACTAGTAATTATTAGTTTTAATTAGGTACTAGTAGTTATATGCTTTACAACTAAATCTGCCCAGCTCTTTAGCGATCCCTATTACTGTTACTTTGATAAGACAAAGATAAACAGTTGAGACTAAAATAAGTTTAAGATTTAAAACTATCCTGCCTAAAAACTGGTTCACAATTCTGGAAAAACCTCAGGAAAAATCAATACAATCTTATCTTGTTAGTAGGTACTATATGTTTGGTTTATGATTCTTCACAATTCACAAAAGTAACCGATTTAAAAGATATGTTTCACAAACATAAAATTTCTATTAAATCTTGTAAATTCTCATGATTTTGGCACATGAGAATTGATGAAAGTTTTTATGGAACTAATCATATTTTGTGTAAGACACATAATAAGCGGGTCAAATTTCCTAAAAAAATCTTCTATAATAACATTTAAATACTATTCACAGGGGCATTTTTACTAATTACAACTTTTTTATTTTCAGAAAAGGATGAAATGAACCTTGACTATGAAGCAGGTGATGCCAATGAGATTATCTTAAGGAATCAGCTTTTGACAAATGGAAAGCAAAACAAAAGAGATCTAGATCTAAGTATTTTTACACATTTGAATTTAATTAATAACTTTAAAACTGTCTCCTCCACTTTTCAGTTATTCTGTTTTTTAAATAAATTATGTATTTAATTATTTCCTTTGTCTTTTTACCCAACCTTTTATAATAATATAGAAAAAAAAAAGGTTTTGTAAAAAGGACCAACTCAGACATAATTTAAACATAAAAAAGGTTAATTGTGTTGATTACAATGCGACTGAAAAATAAAAAGATTTCAAAAGGACAAAAAATCGCAATAATTTTTACTGGCCCTTTTGAACTCTTTTATTTTTCGGGCGTATTACATATTGGTCCTTTTTGAATCAATCCCGCTCGACCGAAATTTCCGCATCCAGCGCCATCTCTTCGCACAAAGCGCAATTACTGTCAACTAAAATTTTTTCGGACGTGATCAATATAACGAGAAAACTTAGTTCCAGACTTTAGCATTGCAGTTGGGCTTCTGGTAGCCACGCAGACCGAACCGCAGCTTTTTTTTCTGTGATTGCGTTGTTGTTGTCGTGACGAGGTGAATCCCGTAATTTGATTGGTCAGGCGGGCGTTCGATACTGTGCCGACGGGGCTGGCTGCCATTCGTACGGGCGACAGCCGACAACACGTAGCTTTACGACACGGTTCGTAAAGAAAGATAGAAGAAGGATAACTGCCGCGTCATAGGCTGCCGAGTTCTGATTGGGCAAGAGTTACCAGACAACCGTTTCTTTACGAACTGTGGCTTTACGACACATAACCCGTTCGTATCTCATGCAGCGATGTAGTGAGCTGTTAAAAGGGAATCCTGAACAATAAGATTACAAAATTTCCCAGTTATGTAACAGGGGCCTGTGTGTGACAGTGGTACTGTCACCTCAAGTGGCCAAGGCCTAAATGTTGTAAGCTACCAACTTAGGCTACAACTTATATAAATTATAAAAAGATTAAATGTTACTATATGTTATTAAATTTTCACGATCTCGAAAGGGAATTTGACGGTTCTTGGAGGAAAAGTATGCTATAAACGTTTTTCTCAAATGTATAACTAATGTAGGATAATCATATATACCTTTTCAATTTTCTTCTTGTAGCTTCACACTTTCACTTCTTATATTTATTAGTTGAATATCGACTTTTTACTACTATTAAACTTTTGTATTCAAATATTTACACTTCTTAGTTTTATAAACCTTTTATATATTTGTTATAAATATATATATTTATCAACATCTTAAACGTTGATTGAATGAGTGAAACTATTCAATCAACTGTTTAAACTACTTAATATTACTGTTTAGGTTTGGGATATATTGTTGAAGAAAAATGCCGATTTTAGGGCAACTAATGGTTTGTATTCTGATGTTAAAAAAAACCATAAAACAGATAAAAACATTATTTCAAAACACTGGAAACAGTAATAATTAAAAGTTTTAAAATTAATAAACTCTAAAAGAAAAGACTAAACTAATTATGAATAATAAAGATAATAGCTTATACAATGTTAAAATGATTGACAAATTTCCCCAGTTGAAATAAAACCCCCCTTAAGAAGTGTGAATGAAAGTGTAACGTACCAAGCAAAGCGCGACTAAAAAGTGACGTCCCTGACGACTTTCGAAAGTTTCCCGTCTCAGTTAAAGCGACCCTGCGCTTGAAGGGACAAATATCTTGGCGTTGATTGGCTAGAATTCTACTCCCTTTCGCCTTGGCGAGAAAGTGATAGACTCCGCTTTAAGCGCTCCACTAAGAGACAAAATAGCAATGCAAGCCAGACTTAAAAACCCGTTAGAAAGTAAAATTACACAGTGTGTTTTTTTTTCATTGAAAATAGTTTAAAATTTGTTTCCAGTTACAAAATAAAAATTATTTTGATGTTAGTGGCTCAAAGGACATATTAGCCGAATACAAATTTTATTAAAATACGGCGAACCTGAAAATATGCCTAAAAACAAGTCGCCTAGTTGCCATAAATTTTACTTAATCTTAACCTAGTCTTGCATATAATTAATGCTTGTTGATGTCAAAACAATATTTAATTAAAAATCTTTAAAAACTTATAAATGGCAAAAATACCATTTATATTCAAATCCCGTTTTGTTACAGTTACAACAACGACTACGCATTGCAAAGTGCGTATCATTTTAAAGTGGCTACTATTTAAACATTTTTTCAACAGTTACGCCGCGTCGGCCATTTTATTTTAAAACAAATATGCTTTTCTACATAGGTCTCATAGGTCTAGCGATCTCCTATGCTCTCACAATTACGGGCTCACTTAGTGGCGTAATTAACTCGTTTACGGAAACCGAACGAGAAATAATAGCTGTGGAGAGAGTCGATTACTGCATCCAAACTTTTCCACCAGAATCCACTTATTTCAGCATAGTACCTCCTTTTGGATGGCCCAATCAGGGTGTTGTGGCTTTTCGTGATGTTGTGCTTAAGTACAGGTAAATACAAGATGTTTAATTGAATCTCATTATTTTAAATTGCAAATGCCCACATAGAACAATCACGTGTATAAAATGTAAAAAGGCGTGAGTAAAAAACGTTGATAAAACCGGACTGTTTTTTTGAGCCCTTAAAAATGTTGTAATCAGATTTTTGCTATACAGCGTGTCCCATTTTCGATGGGATTAAATGGGAAACTCGGTTATTATTAAAGATATTGATTTTCTGATTGCACCTTACCGTGCTCTTTTTTTGAGCCCTTAAAAATGGCGTAATCAGATTTTTGCTATACCCCGTAGTTTCGCTAATACTTAAAATTGTATTTTTAATAATCCCTTCTATCTCGCTTATTTTGCGAGATATTTTTATTCTGTAAAAACCTTTTCATGGCAACTTTTTTAGAAGAAAATAATGACGTTTTCAACTTTTTGAAATATTGTTTAGTTTTTGAGATATGGTATTTATCATAAAAAAATTAAATACGGACCTGGATTTTTTTTATTACTATTTTGATTGGTTTCATGCTAGTATTATGATAAAACAATAAAAATTTTAAAAATTTTTGTTTTAAGGTAAAAAAAAATATTTAATATTTAAAAAAAAAATTAGTCCGAACCTGGATATTTCCAATATAAATATAAATTAAAAATTGCTAGTTAAACAATTTTTAGTTTAACTGTTTTGATACTTAGCATATTAAAATGGTTTTACGTTAATTTACAGATTTATTTGAAACAAAGTCTACGAAAAATACAAAAAAAACAAATTACAAAAAATAACTAATTTATGGCATTGTTGGCATTTTTGAGTAATTTTTCTTAACGCATTTAAATGGCAGAAAAATATTTCTGCCATTTAAATATTGGGATTTTGTTGCTTGAATGAAGCAGTCAAACATATCACATTTTTCAAAATCTGGATATGGTCGATTTCTAGCCAGTTTAAAATAATTGTAAGCCATGCACAAAAATGACATGTAAAGTAATAATGTCAATTCCACGCTTTTGTTTTGTAAATTTCACGACCTGCTGTGCTACCATCAAATAATTAGTATGATATTATTTTTGTAACTTTTTAACGTTTTTTACTTTATTTATAAATCTTTTAATTATCATTTCAAAACAGATATACTAAAAATCGTTCAACTAGTGTGTCTTGCAATTTTTAATTTATAATTACGTTGGAAATTTCCAGGTTCGGACTATAATTTTTTTTTCAAATATTAAATAGTTTTTTTAAACTTAAATCAAAAAAATATTAAAGTTTTATCATTTTAAGGTAATAATAGCATGGAACTAATCAAAACAGTAATAAAAAAATCCAGGTCCGTATTTAATTTTTTTATTATAAACACCATATCTCAAAAACTAAACAATATTTAAAAAAATTGACAACGTCATTATTTTGCTCTAAAAAAGTTGCCTATAAAAGGTTTTTCCAAAATGAACATATCTGGCAAAAAGTCCCTGTAATAGCGAAACCATGGGGTATAGCAAAAATCTGTTAACATAATTTTTAAGGGTTCAAAAAACGAGCACGGTAAGGTGCAATCGGAAAATCGATATCTTTAATACCAACCGAGTTTCCTATTTAATCCCATCGAAAATGGGACACACTGTATATTAAATATTAAATCATTTTTATCAATTTGACATTTGGAAGTAACAATGTTCTTACAAATGGCCTAGATAGACGGGGGGGAGTTCTCAAAGCCATAACTTCATCATATAGTAGTTTTAACAAAAATTATTAGTCAATAATAAAATATATTGGCAGGCGCTAACCTTCAGACAGCCCCCAGGGAAAAGCAAGGCCCTCCTCTTAACCTAATCCAACAAATCTAACGAACATCCCCCACCCCCCTAATCAGTGGCGTATATAGAACAAAGTTTCGGCGTGGCCCGAGATAGTTTTGGGGCCGAGACCTCATGAGGCTGTATTTTATGCTATTTTATGTTTGTATTCATGAAATATGAGGAAAATATCCAAAAAAATCTTAGCTTCGGGGGAGGCCCGGGCCTGGGCCCCCCTGGCCCCCCCATATATACGCCACTGCCCCTAATAAATGTTTGCATAATATCCTAAACGCACATAAAAAAACTTGAGTTAGCAAAATTAAAAAATAAATTAAGAAATAAATCATTACAGTTTAACAAAAAATAACATAAATTCATTGGCGTAGCTAGCCTTGCTTTTCAGGGGGGGCCGTGGCCCCGGTCTATCTTGAACAAAAAGCAAACATAGGTTTTAAAGAGTCGTGCAAAGTGTGCAATGAATAAAAAAAAATACGCGCATTAAATGTTCTAATATTTTAATATAACAAATTTAATAATACATTTACCAACTTATTTATATGTATACACAGGAAGTATGTAATTCAGCAATTCTACAAAGAAAGTTTTCTACGTCGCTGTCTGAAAGCGTCTACCACACTGTCTAAGTCGACCTCAACATCTTTTTCTATTAATAACAATGACAAACCTGAGTGTCTCTCTTGAATCATAGTTGTTCTAAGCCAATTAAAAACTCTCCTCATGGCAGAGAAAGACCTCTCGCAAGTTGCACTTGAAATTGGAAGAATACTCGCAACTTTAAAAAGTTGGTAGAGGTTTGGATAGGTGTTTTCTGCTATATGTTGTTTGATAGAATCATGACCAACAGTTTGATTTAACCGAAAAATACAATTCTTTAAAACGGTCATTTCTGCTCTTAGAGTAGAAGTATTAATATTAAAAATTTCCCGGTATTGCTCGACGAACTTATTCCATTTAACGACGTGGGAAAACTTAATATGAAAATGGTTATGAAATTGTCACCAAAATCGGAAAATTTTCATAAGACACTAAACGCTAACCTCAAAAAAACTAAAAAGATTATTATATTTATTTTAGAAAAACAGTTTAAAAAGGTCTTTTATAATCGTACGACATCTACAACCCGATTTCGGAAACAGAGGGGCAAAGGTCGCTGTCTTTATTAAATGTGAAATTTAACTTACACTTCTATAATATTTTACAAGATGTCGCCAATATGTATGAAATATTCAATATGCAATTATGTAAATTTAAAAAATATTTTCGGGAAATTGCATAAGTGCAGAAAAGTTACCGATAATTTAAAGAGAAAAAGCCTAATTCCGCAAGACAAGGGCTTTTTCCTGAAATGTAAACATTATCTGAATGATTTTAAATTTTAATGCACCTATTTTATTTGAATATTTCCCGAATAATAATAGAAAAGTATGTATTTTCAGCGTCATGTTCTTTTACTACTAGTCGGTAGGGGAGGCCTAAAATATCTTAGGGAGGGCCTGGGGGACTTCAGGGGGGGCCAGGCCCCCCTGCCCCCCACCCCCCCTAGCTACGCCATTTCTCAATAAAAAACTTTTTTTTAAAGCGCGCTAGCTCAATTTTTACCTTCCTAGCCTGCGCAGCAATGGCTAGAGAAGGTATTATTTTTGTCAAAATCCATTAAATCTAATGACAGTTTTTTGACAATTAAATTTTTTTTTATAACGGAACATCGCATTGATATGCGGTTTTCGGAATATCGCGTTTTTCTTAAAAATTTGTGTTATAACCAAAAACATTGTAGGAACTTTCATTTCTGAAATTTTTATAAAAAACCGTTTTCAAGGCTTATATATTATGGATTTCACTAGAAGTGTACTAATGTGCTAGCTAGAAAGGTATTAGATTCATTATGGATCCATTTATTTACAATTTTTTAATATTTTTAAAAAAGTTTTTATCTTTCTTAGTTTAAAGAATATAAAAGTACTTTTTACAGTATTTCTGAAAAATTAATGTGAGGAAAATTAAAGTTTCTGAAAAGACGTGAAAAAGGTGGCCATCTTGGATTTATTACGTCTCTTTTTAAATTTTTAGAAAGCAATTGGATCGATCGCTAAACGGTGTCACATTCGAGACAAGATCTTGCGAAAAAATTGGCGTAGTTGGGAGAACGGGAGCAGGCAAAAGCTCTCTAATCTCTGCGCTTTTTAGAATGAATAACATTGAATCTGGAACAATAACCATTGATTCAGTTAATATTAAGCAGGTGTCTATTTTATCTTTGAGGTAAGTAATTTTAAGTTAGCAACCCACCCATAGTTAAGGTCACTGTATAACCCATAGTAACTGTTTAACAAAGCAGGGAATTGTGCTCAAGATGACATATACTCTTTGCAATAAGGGTAGTCCTTTTGTTTAATCATGGCTATCAAAATGGACGGGCCACGATCCTCCACTTTGTTGACGTCACATCCGGGGCTGATTTTTTTTTTGATGTTCACGTTACGACACAGCTGATTGTCTTTAAAATATTGAAGTTGGAATGACGGTTCATGGATATTTGATTTTTTTTTAAATAAAGCCGTTTTTGAGATTGTTTTTACTTTATTCTGGCAGAACAATTTTTTTTTAATGTATAGTAAGCCCTAATTTTTCATAGCCGCTTCATTAGCTCACACAAAAATTAAGTTTAAAGCAGAAGCGAATGTGACAATCACATATGACAAAGTCAAATACATGTCAAATATAACAGTTGGCATGTGGTACATGGCGGGTAATTTGAATTCAAAATAAGGAATGCCAAATCTTGAAAATTTTAACCTTTTAATCATGTTGCTTCCTTACAAACCTTTGGTGGAATATCGGGATGGTGTCTGAGAATATTGCACTGAAATTTTGCGGAAATCTGTAGTGCCATTTTGAAAATATCATAAAAAAACGTCTGACCTCCCATAAGACCCAATGTAAAATTCAGCCCCGGGAGAACAGCTGATTTTTTCAGGGTAGTGGCCTCTATTTTTGTGTTGGCCTTGGTTTAATCACCCCGTAATTCTGGTAACAAAACGCAAGTGTATTCTTAATTCAGTTTTCAACCACAGATTCCTAAGGTAACTGAAAATGTATGCTGCGAAACTAATTATCAGCTACCTTAAGGTTAACATGATCGGTCCACCCTCTATAATAAGGGTGATGGAGCGGTGTTTAAACTGTCAATCTTCTTGAAATTTGTGATATCGCTTATTTTTTATTTGAGATCTAATTTAATTGCTATTTGGAATAGCTTTTTGAAAAAGTTTCTGCCCCTAAATGATTTTATGTAGTGAAAAATGTATGTACAGCGTATGTGCTTTACTGGCAATCATTGATCAATCAACTGGGGTGCACTGCCGAAAAATTTCTACATTGGAAGGTGTTGAATGCGACCGGCCGTAGAGCTACAAACCATAAACAAACGATAAACTAATGAAGATTTCATTTGAAAGAAAAATGTTAATATCTACAATCTATTTCGAGCTGTTAAGTTAATCTAAGCTTCGCAATTTGTTTTGGAAAAAAGTGTGATTCAAATAGGCTTAGGCAATATTTATATTATTTTTTGTAAATTAAAGTTTTAAATATTAATACCTAAGCATAAAGATTTAGTAAAAGTTAAATTAATATTATTTGTAGTTTCTACAAATGAACTTCAGCTCGACTCATATTAATGTAGGTACTTACTTATTTCTTTGTTATAATAATAGTATAAAGGTATTTATATTTTTTGTTTAAAATAAAATAAAAAACCGTATTTTATTATATTTTTTAATAAAAAAGATGTTCATATGAAAATCTCACACTTTTTATGATTAACACATAGAACTTTTCAAAAGTGTAAAGAAGTTTGCTTTCGGAATTTCAACAAAAACTGTATTGAGAACAAAAGACATACAGACTTTGTCTGAGTGAATTTAAAAAATATTTCAGACACAATATATAAACTATAAAGAGCTATATTGAGGCTATTAATTACTAAATACTAAGTTTAAAATGTTGTACTAGAACTTAAACAGATCATAGGATTAAGTTCAAATTGAATTATTAAAATTATTGTATAACGCTTTAAGCAAAATTGATTATTGGTTAATTAATATAGTAATAATTAATTAGTATTTAAAAATCTAAAATCTTACTAAAAAAACTAAAAAAAACAAACTACGCAAAAATCAGTTATTTTCATCGC
This sequence comes from Aspidapion aeneum, assembly GCA_963576565.1. Lineage (NCBI taxonomy): Eukaryota > Metazoa > Arthropoda > Insecta > Coleoptera > Brentidae > Aspidapion > Aspidapion aeneum. The sequence goes on from OY755039.1 coordinate 9,033,583, forward strand.
CCAAAAAACTTCATCTTATGAACTGGTATCGTCAGTTATGACGAGAAGAATGACATCAATAGCTGCTTCATTTTCTCAGTCTTTCAGAATTAGTTTGTCGTAATGCATCATGTAAATAACTTTGCCAATGGGTTTTATATTTTTAAAGAATGGGTTCACAAAATTTTTGAAGTAGTTTTTTAGAGTCTTCATATTTTTTGTCATTATTACAGATTTTCTTTAAATTTCGCTGTGCAGTTACTAGAGCTGGGACTGAAGATCGAAAGAAGAAGCCTGGAATTTTCTTGCCCATTTTTCTGAGAATATGTTGATAAAATAATGTCTACTTTACAACATATTTTGACTACTTGTCAGAATTTTTTTTGTTTACTTTTATTGTCAATTTTTACTTTGATAGACAAACAGGCTTGCAACTGCCAACTGCAATCTGGGGCCAACAATGATTTTCGATGCTATTTTCTGTCTTCTTTATAGCAGAAAAATAAAAAAGGATACCTAAGGGACTTGGGGTATTGCAAGGACTATACTTTTTGTTTCGAGACAAATAACAAACGTAAATGTGATAGAAAGTATATCTTAGGTTATCCATGTAAAACTTTCAACTACGGAACACAAAAAAAAGATTTTATTGAAAACAATAGATGAAATTAATATAAAAAACACCAAGCACGTCCATATGGGTAAGAAGATACGCATCAGCCAAGTTGACATACCTAACCATCCAATCGCGGATGGGAGTGAAAATCTAGTCGACGAAAAAATTATTTGTAACACAATTTTTTTTCTAGGGGGAGCAATTCGTCTATTTTCCCTTTATTTATTAACGAAAAGCGCATATTTCTATTTCTAGGGGAGGGGGTAATTACCACGTTACCCTCCCACCTCAAATCTGCGGTTGTAACCATCGGAGCACAGTTTAACACAAGACGCTAGCGCTACCAAGTCCACTTTCAATCCCTGACTTCGCATGAGCAGATCTACCAATATTATTTACCTCATGTATTAGAATTGATGAATACAGGGTGATTTTCACTTGAATGATTCTAACCACATGAAAATAGAAAGTTTCAAAAACCTAACCTAACAAAACTTAATCAAATCTAACCGAACCGAACCAAAGGAAACTGAACCAATAATTTTTTTCAAAAAAAAAACTTTCCTGACTTCCTGCCCGGGATCCTAGAGGATGTGAATCCGAACCGAACCAAACCGAACCTAACTAAACTGAACCAAACCTAACCTAACCAAACTAAACTACAACACGTACTGCTAATTAGGTTTAGTTGGGTAGGGTTAGGTTTGGATAGGTTTGGTTCGGTACGGTCCGGTTCGGATTCACATCCTCTAGGATCCCGGGTAGGAAGTCAGGAAAGTTTTTTTTTTTAATATTGGTTTAGTTTGCTTTGGTTCGGTTCGGTTAGATCTGATTAGGTTTCGTTAGGTTAGGTTTTTGAAACTTTCTATTTTCATGTGGTTAGAATCATTCAAGTGAAAATCACCCTGTACATCTGTTCTAATACATGAGGTAAATAATATTGGTAGATCTACGCATGCGAAGTCAGGGATTGGAAGTGGACTTGGTAGGGCTAGCGTCTTGTCAGTTTAACATTTAAACACATTAGATCTTTGTGGAATGCTAGCACAAAGAGTGTAGCGATCGATAATAAAACAACATAATTTTAAATTATCGGTATTTTCCGGGTAAGTTAAAAAATTTGAGGCCATTTGCGACTTTTTTAGGTTATAATTCGTATCAATTTCACAAAAGTTGAATACGGGCTTGTAGCGTATGCTGCGTATGTCATCTTAAGGACAATTTCCCTATTTTTCAGTAAAACTAGTCTAAATTTACAAAACAGACTTTGTTGAGTTAGGAAAGGATCCAAGAATATATAAAATGAAATCACCACTGTTTTAAGTAATAAAAAGATAAGTTTTCAACAATTTTCATGAAAAGCAAACAAAATGTAGACGATAAAAATTAAAAAAGAAAAAAATCCGTTTATTTCAATTTTTGGAAAATTTTAGGTTGGTGTATAAAAAAATAGTTTAAAGACAAATAACTTTTGCAGTAAACTTTTTCGATCGGAGTTCAAAAAAGTTCATAAAAGTTCACCCTTAAAAGTCGGATTGAGTCTAATTTACTTTCCCTGTTAGCTGCAATATATTGTCTTTCATTTCCAATAGTTTTATTCTGTTTACTTTTTCCTTTTTAAAAAGTACGGAGGATAATGCCACACACAATGCAAATGATTTTACAAGGAGCATGTTCGCTGACCAGATATAGGTACCTATTTTGTACCTACTTTTCTTTTCTAACTGATTTTGCTTTGTTTTATCACACATTCTCTTTTCAGATCCCGATTATTCTGCATCCCACAGGACCCGTTTCTGTTCAGCGGTACGATTCGAGAAAATTTAGACCCTCTCCAGGTAAATATAATAATGCTTTATTGCTTATATTTTAGGAGTGCCGTCATGTATGATCATTTTTACGCTTACAGTGTTCTTTGGCTTTCGCTCACAGTTTTAAAAGGTTTTGGTAAAATTGCCATTTAAATTGTGTGCCTCGAGGCCTCTATGTAGCAGGGGACTCGGATTTTTAGCTCACACATATACTATACTATAGTAGTGTGAGCTATGGTGATCCTAATTTTTTCGAGAAAAAAAAAGTTGCTCCGATTTCAAAAATTTTTATATATCTTTGCGTTTCAGATGATTTTGAAACTATGTATGTAAGTATGTCTGTATGTCTGTCTGTAACGACCAACGCGCATAACTCAAAAACCGCTTGGCCGATTTTAACGAAATTTGGTACCTAGGCTGGGTCTTGGGTCGAGATGGTCCCATTTTAAAATGACCAAAATCCACCGAACAGAAACCAAATAAAAGGGTGGGGGTAGATTTCAAAATTAGAGTTTATGTGAAAATATGGCGTGTGCGATATCAAACGAAAGGTAATTGAGTCTGCAGTTAAACAAAATTCATTTTAATTTATTTTAAAAAAAGGGTGGGGGTATATTTTTAAAATTAGAGTTTAAGTGAAAATATGGCGTGTGTGATATCAAACGAAAGGTAATTGAGTCCGGAGTTTAACAAAATACATTTTAGTTTTTGTTTTTTTAAGGGTGGAGGTAGATTTCAAAAATTTGGGTTTAAGTCAAAACATGGCTTGTGTGGTATCAAACAAAAGGTAATTTAGTCTGGAGTTGAATAAAATATATTTCAGTTTTTAGTTATATTAGCTCACACGTACACTATAACTATAGTACCTAGTGTGAGCTTAGGGGCCCATATATTGGCAGAGTATTTTCTTTAGCAGGAGCAGTAAATACTATTTTGTAAGGTTATCAAAAAAATTCACGGCTTGACGTTGAAAAAAATCAGGTATTATTCCAACGTGTATTTTTACCTTGGGTAATCAGGGACTTATTGCAATAAAGCCAGGCTGTTATAGTGCCAGGCAGTATTTTGACACCTTCACATTGTAAAATCAGCTGTGATCTTTCATTATGCGGCCTTTGTTTACTATATGAACCAGAATAAATACTGCCTTCCTTTATTAATGGAAAATAAATGACTTAGCTTTAAATTCGATTTTGGTTATGTCAATTTTAAAAGATTAACTGTCAGTTCAAAGGCGGTTCTGGAGCCAAATTCTAGGGGGGGGGGGGGGTAATGGTCAAACGGTGCCTTGAAACTAGGGTACAGGAAAAAAGCTCATATGACAAAAGCACACAGGAAAGATCCTGTTAGGAAAAGAGCGCACACGTCAAAAAGCGCTCGTGGATAAAAGCGCACACCAAAAAAGCGCACACAGAAAATAGCGCACATAGTAAAACAGTGCACAATTAAATAAAGTTATGCTTCTAGAATTCAAATGTTCCATATAAAAAAGTACCTATAGGTTATTAGACCGATTAATTACCCGCAGTACCCCCCCCCCTGTAAAACGGACGGTGTGTCAGTTTTTAATGTGAAACTGTCAGAATACTGCCTGGCACTATTGCAATACGTTCCTATTATGCCGTGGTGACCATAAAGAAACATCAAACCTTGGCTTGTGATGCTACAAAGTGGTACATCGTGCCGCAAACTGTTTGATACCCTTGGATTTGATCAAAACGGATGGACCACGATCTAAAACTTTTTTGACGTCAAAACCCATCCAATTTTAGGTCACACATATACTATACTATAGTAGTGTGAGCTATGGTGATCCAAATTTTTTCGAGAAGAAAAACGTTGCTCCGATTTCAAAATTTAACACTACAATTTACGTTTTTTATTACAACAATGGCGGATCTTTTATTTTTAAACCGATTTGTCTGAAACTTAAAAGCCTGAGATTTCTAAATACAGTTTTATCCTCAAACTTAAAAAAATCAATATGGCGGATCCAAAATGGTGGATTTTCTTATTTAATAACCGATTTGCCTCAAACTTGAAATATTACATTGCTTAAGGTCATTTAACACAATTTTTAACGCGAACTTAAAAAAATCAAAATGGCCGATCCAAAATGGCGGACTTTCTTACTTATGAACCGATGTGTATCAAATATAGAAATGGGCGGTGTTTCAAGTCGCTGATTACAACTTTCAACGTAAACTTATAAAAAATTTAAAATGGCGAATCCAAAATGGCGGACTTTCTTATTTACTAACCGATTTGTCTCAAACTTGAAATATTACATTGCTTAAGGTCATTTAACACAATTTTTTACTCAAACTTAGAAAAATCAAAATGGCCGATCCAAATTGATCTTAGGCACTGCAAACTTTAAAGTTTCAGACAAATCGGTTTAAAAATAAAGAAATCCGCCATTTTAGAGCGGCCATTTTGATTTTTTTAAGTTTGAGGAAAAATTTTTGTTAAATGACCTTAAGCAATGTTATATTTCAAGTTTGAGACACATCGGTGAGTAAATAAGAAAATCCGCCATTTTGAATTTTTTAAGTTTGACGATAAACCTGTTTTAAGTGATCTCAGGCACTGCAAACTTTCAAGTTTTAGACAAATCGGTTTAAAAATAAAGAAATCTGCCATTTTGGATCGGTCATTTTCAAGTTTAAGGAAAAAATTTTGTTTAATGACCTTAAGCAATGTAATATTTCAAGTTTGAGACAAATCAGTGAGTAAATAAGAAAATACACCATTTTGGATTCGCCATTTTGAATTTTTTAAGTTTGAAGATAAAACTGTAGCTGCGTTCGGTAATTATTCAGATTAATCTTTTTGATCGAAATCGTTCGTTAATTTCATCTAAATCTAGGGGAGGTAGATCTGAATCGTTCGGTAATTCTGCTCAGACTAGTCGGACGTTAATCTGGTTGCTCTGTACATTTTGATCGACGAAACAGATTAATCCGAGATTGTAACGTTATGTTACGTTTATTTGTTTACAAAAATAATTTTATGTAAAAAGATTGAAATCGAATTATTTGATGTTGAAGATAACAAATTATATAAATTTCCGACATCACAGGAAAATTTTGTCAAAATTATAGCTGGGCGTTAGTTGCAATATGTACATAATATTTTTGGTTATATTTAAGGTTATAACCATTTACAAAAATTTGATCGATTTGATCCGGATCGTTCGTTAATTCTAATTTGCTCAGACTAATCTGTAATCACGTGACCAAAAATCCGTCGCGTCTGAGATGCAAATACCGAACGCAGCTTGTATTAAGTGATCTCAGGCACTGCAAACTTTCAAGTTTTAGACAAATCGGTTTAAAAATAAAGAAATCCGCCATACTTGTAATAAAAAAACGTAAATTGTAGTGTTAGCACGGTACCAAACACTACACCTACCAAATTTCAACACTCGACTTAATGGATTTAACTTTACTTAACAAAACCAAATTTCAAAAGAAATTGCCAAAGGATTTTTTAAAGATGTTTTTGTATAAATAACTATTTTGTTTTTCATCTGCACATTTTATCAAAAAAAAAATTTTTAGTACGACGCCGAGTTGGCCGGCGCCCAGTTGGCGGCGCCCAGTTGTCGTAGACCGCTAAAATAGAGTTTTAAATAAATGCTGTTACTCTTACATTAGAGATTTGCCTATTTTCAGGAATTCAAAGACGAGGAAATATGGCAGGCTCTATCCAAAGTTAATCTGGAGAATACGATCAAAAATTTAGGCGGTTTAACCAATACCGTGGATGGGAACGGTATGAATTTTTCAGTAGGCCAAAAACAGTTGATTTGTTTAGCCCGGGCCGTATTACATAATGCCAAAGTAAGTACGGATTTTTACAAGATATTTTAATTCCATAAAAACCTTGATTATTTTTTAATTGTGAAAAACGAATCAATCTGTTTATTATTCTTTTGAAGTAATTTTTTATTTGATTATTTAAGCTTATCTGCGTGCGAGTGGGATACAGCTTTTGAGTACCTAACAGTTTTCCGCACTGCGTACTTGATATAGTGTATTAATTTCTTAACAAGTGCAAAATAGTAGTTTACCTAACTAGTGCGGAAAGTGCCTCTTTTCCGCACGCGATTGCAGATGGCCAAACGACGCGATAGCGGAGTTTGGCCAGCAATCAAGTGCGGAAAAGACACTTTACGCACGAGTTAGGTACATTATTTTTTCTATAAGCGTGAGGAAAAAACTAAAAATTAATCAGAAAATTATTTATATTCAAAACATTTTAATCAAATCAATTATTATTATTAACATTAATATTAAAGGTGCAGTTTGTAGCGTGCTGTAAGTTGATAGCAGAGGCAAGTGTTTTCTCAAATGAAGTGGCAGATTTGAAACTTGGGTTTTGGTTCTCCACTGCGTTCTCCAAGTTTTCGGAAACATCTGTTGCAACTGTGGTCATGCATTTGGGGCTGGATTGAGGCACTTTGGAAGGTTGTATGGTAGAAGAAAGTTGCTGACTAGTTGAAGGACCAGGGTGGCTGAACTTCAAAATTTTATTCGAAATATTTTTTTGGAATCCAGTTGAACTGTCAAGGTACCCTTCTGCGACACTTGAAGATTTCCATCCACCGAGTCGTTTGATATTGGTTATTCCTTCGCCTGAATCTGCCAACATTGTTGCGGCAGAACGTCGGAAGCTGTGGCCCGTGTATAATTCTGGATTTGAAAGCTTCAGATAGCATGCGATATCTGATGGCATTTTACCGAATGTATTAATTCCAATGCATTGTACCGTACATGCTCCTTTTTTGTAGTTTACGAAGAACCGTCTATGTGGGGTCTCTGGTTTCCTTAAGTTGACATATTTTCGGATCAATTGGAGAAGTTTTCCATTCTCGGCTTCTTCTGAAATAGCAAAACTTCTAAATGTATGGTTTTTTGAGTCAGGAATTTTTATAATGACCATATTTCCTTTTTCTTCAATGTCATCTAGGCACATTTTTGCTAGTTCTTCACGGCGACATGCGTCCGCCAAACCTTAAAATCGTGGCAACTTTCATATGCAAATAAACTAGGTCAGGAGCTTCGCTTAAAAACTTGAAAATTTCTTCTTTTGTGAAGATTTTTGCCTTCTTGGGTCTGAATCCAACGTTTTGTTTTTTCAAGTAGGCCGTAAGTTTAAAAAAATTGCTTAAGTCAACGTTTTTTCTGAGTTTTATTACACTTTTGAGCATAGAATACCTCGACCAAAGGGTATTCGGTTTGCACGTTTTGGAAATTTCGGAGAAATATGCCAAAAAAACAGCTTCTTGAAGGGATTTGATGCCTTTAGCGTGGCACCATCTCTCAAACAAACTATATTCCTTCTCATACCTGTGACGAGATTTTGAAGGAAGCAGGTCCAAATTAGCGATTCTAGCGGATTCTAGAACTGACTGGGGTAGATCTTCGTCCGAAGAATCCATTGAAAATCTGATTTTTTTGTTTGAAAAATTCAAAAGACGCTTGTATCTGCAAAATTGGCTTTGTTTTGACAGTTTGTTTGTACTTTGTTGCTATGGTGATTTAAGATGCCAAATCTAAATCCACTAGTGTTCATTGTTGTTTGACATTGACAATGACGATATTTTTGAATATTTTTAGGATATTTCGTGTGGTAGGAAAGATACAAATGTATTTTGAACGGTCTAAATGTTATAGAACACCTCAAAATCGTAACAAATTTACTTTTCCGCACTAGTGCGGAAAAAATATTTTTCCGCACTAGTGCGGAAAAGTGGCACCTTCCACACTAAAATGCGTGCGGAAAAGTGGACTTTTCCGCACGCTTATAGAAAAAATGTTTAACGATTAAGCATGTGATTGCAGTTTCCCGACCGACACATAGCGTAGTTCGGCCAGCAATCAAGGGCAGAAAAAATACTGTTAGTAACAGTATTTTTTCTTCGAGCGCCCGGAAAACATAAAAAATAAAAACTATTTAAAAAAACAGGTTTGTTAAATTCATAGGTTTTTTATGCTTAAATATGCACACTACCCCACGAAACTTATGAATACACTTTATTTGCCAGATCGTTGCCATGCGGATAGATCATTAAAACCTTGACAGTGCCTTGACATGGGCGGTTGTTGACAATTATTTGAAAGTTGGGTTGTTAAGCACACCCGAGAAAATAAATATTAAGGTACCGATTCTTAGGTATTTTGAACCGTGCGGAAAAGTAGTGCGGAAAAAAAGCTCGTTCAAAAGTAAAATCTAAGCGGAAAAGTGATACTTTCCGCACGCTCCACAAAGGGGCCAATCGGGTGTAAAAGTGGAAGAAACTAAAAAAACACAAATAGACATATACAATATCTGGAACTTAAATTATGTAGCAAACTAGTGGGTGCTGAAAATGCAACAGAGTATTTTCACTTGTTTTTTAGTATGACGTGAGTTTGACACTTTAAAAAGCGTCTGTTTAATTTTTATGATAATTACATACAAATTATTGAATAATTATGTATTACTTTCTCTAATAATATATGAAGTGTTATATTTAAAACTAAATTTTTTTTACGATAGAGACATCCAGCACAGGTAATTTAACCATAGAGTAATCATATTTTTTAAACTAAGAAGTCAATTATTATTAGAATTTACCTTAAAGAAATATAAAAAATATAATTGTTAATTGAATGTTTCTTAACAAAATGAAAAAAAAATGCCTGCGCTTTCTTGCGCCTTTTTGAGATTTTTAAATAAAGTGCCTTCATACGACCCAAGTAAAAGAAATTAAACTATACATCTTAAATATAAAACTTGTTTGTTTATTAACGAACTTTTATTAAATAAAAAGTGTTTAATTGACTAAAAATTTGATTGATAGTTTTTTAACACAAATTTGATTACGCATTGAATTTAAAGATGGCGGACGCGTAAAAATTAGGAAAAGCTTCTTTTGAAAAAATTTTAAAATAAAGGATTTTAATCAAATTGATATAAACAACTTTTTAGGCCTGTAAAAAGCCAAGTGAGTTATGGTAGCGGTTACAGTTACTTTAGTTAAAAGGAGGTAAATTCTTCGAAAGTCAAATTTTGAACCAAAACTTTTACAAACTTGCCGTTTTCGTATTTTTAACTTAGGAAAGGTGCCCGAAAATTTTTGACAGATCTTTGTTTTGGAAAGGGTTAAGTGGATTATCAAAGGACCACGCACTAGTTTACACAGGCCTTATGGGGAATTTTTGTCTCTTTTAAACTGGCTATAATTTTAGTATGTTATAGTGGGGTATGTAACAAAAAAAAATGTAAGTAAAGTTAAGTTTTTCTATGTACAGTTTTTGAGATATAAACGGTCAAAATTCGTGAAATGGTCGTTTTTTTGTATGTTTTAATAATATTAACTCTTACATCTTGACCGATAAAAATTAATTTACCATAAAAACGGCTTAGTAAACGCCTGATGGCAAAGTCACTTGTAATGCAATTTTTTTTTAATTTGTTGGAGAATATATGGGGGTTAGTCAAAAAATCAACTTTTTTATATCAGCACTACTACCGAATTTTAAAACTAGCATAATGTATTTTAACATGAATTAATAGTTCTATACCATATTGCAAGAAAAAAGTTACTTTTGTTTTTTGATTGGCTCTACTTTTATAGTTGTTATGGTTGTTAAGGTTATGCATAGGTGGAAGTTTTCGGAAAATTTATGTATGATCTTTGGTAGCTTAATGAAAGAGCGTTTGCGTACAGAGCAAGAGGTTCCGAGTTCGAGTCCCGGCCAAAGAGAAACTTGTTGTTTAAAGTTAATATCAATAAAACAATGTTAGAAAGCAAAACAATTACACATGTGTGGAGTGTGTCCACAAAATAATAATAATAGGTCTTATTTTAACATAAATTTTGCCCTTATGTCATTTTTTTACAATGATCTTTAATACAAAACCTAATTTTATATGTGGAGAATAGCAAAATGCAAGCAAAAAATAAACAACTTTTATCCAAAAAGCCTTTACATTAAATTCCTTTTTTTAGAAAATGGTAAAATTAGTTTTTAGATGCAATATAAGTAAAAAAATATGCATGCATATGTCTTATTGAAGACACTCTGTACAATATAGTATTTTCAGGTGACTCCTCTTCCTATTTCAAAATTGACGTGTCCATGATTTTATCTCCAAATTTAAAAAAAAAAGGTGATTCCAGACTTTTGGGACATACTGTGTATTATGAGCCAGGTTAAATAACTTAAACAGAAATATTATAAAATGTAGAATTTTTAAACTCATTTTTAATAAATGTTTAGGTCTTAATTACTTTTTTTTGTAAATGTACTTAAATTTCTTTTAAAAAAATCTATTTTTAAATCACCCTGTAAAAAAAAACAAATATTAAAGCTTTATAAAATATTAAGCAGGTGCATTTTAACCTATATCACAATAACCAATACACATTATTTTTGTTTCTAATATTTTGGGTGTTTAAATAATTATTTCCGACATTAGCTCCATTTGGCCCCTCTGTGCGCTCGTTGAAAAAAAATTTGATCCCACTCCGTAGTCTGTTTTGGTGTATAGTTTTCGTGAAAGTTAAAAAAATACGATGGCGAAACAAAAATATCGTTTGGCTTTTTTAATAGCTGGTATGACAAGAAGGTAAACGCAGCGGCTACCGGTGCCCGATGCAAAAATCTGATTTTTCTACTTTCTTCCAAACCTAACCCTGCCGTATACACAAAGGACTAAACATTTAGTTTTGTTCTAAATGAAAAAGAGGTCAAGAGGAAGCATGTTAATAACCGGTGGTTAAATCCGGAAAACCGGTTTTTTTTTCATCAGTTAACCGATTATTATCAGCTATTTTTTGTTAAAACCGTTAAAAAACCGGTTATTTAGCCATATAAATACCATAATTATTTATTAAAAACTCGAAAACATAAAATTTATTTTATTAACATTTTTATGTTATTCATTATTATAACTTTATTATTCTGATATAAAAAATACGAAAAACAAATAACCAAAAATCCGTTTAACCTGAATAACCGGGTGGTTTTAATTATAATCACTTTTTTTTAAATCGATTAATCTGAATACCCGGTGTTTTCTATCAGTTATAACCGGGCAGTTAAAATGAATGCAAAAATAACCGGTTAACCGAAAAACCGGTTTATTCCAAAAATTCTGACATCCCTAGTCTAGAGGTTCATAGGTTTTGGACTGAGCGTATTCAAAAGACAATTGAATTTGGCTGACGTTTCGACTATATTTTAAGTCTTCTTCAGAGCTAATCCTTAGTGTTGACGCTTCTTTATTTTAAGTTTTATCAAGCGTCAAGACTAAGGATTAGCTCTGAAGAAGACTTAAAATCTAGTTGAAACGTTAGCAATATTCAATTCTTTTGAATATGCTCAGTCCTAAACCTATATGAACCTCTGGACCTGTATCTAACCATAAGGACAAATATTAACTCTCATTAAATAAAAAATATAAATATCGTAATTTTGACTCGAATTAAACAAAATAAAAAATATATATTATGATATTTTCGTAAAGTATCGTTCAACAAACGATACGTGTGGAAAAGTACTACTTTCCGCAATTGTTAGATACATATATAAATATTTTTGAAGTGTAAACTTCTTTAGGCGCGCTTAGCAGTTTTTGTGGGTAGTGAATTGAACTAAGCCGTCAGGCTCGGCTATGTAACGCTCATTCGGGTGAAGTCGGCTCGAGTCGACTAACTGTGAGAGGAACATTCAGCGAGCGATATGATGATGCAGATGAAGGCCAGTATTATTAATTTCGCTTTGTTGAAGTTTAAACTTCTACCGTGTGGTCTTAAGCATACACAATTTTTTTTGTTCTCTTTGGATGCTCCTTTGTACGGTCCTATTTGGTTTCTGCGGAGCTCCTTGTTCTGTTTTTACATACCTCCACAAGTTGTATGAGCATGCAGAGAACAGAGGCCATTATATTAGAATCCATATTCTGTGCCATGCCTTCGTTGGAACTATGCCCTAACCAATTCTTGTATTTAAACTTTGTTTTCAATAAAAAGGATATTTCTTTGTTCTGTTTTTTTTTCAGACCAATTTTTTTGAGCAACAATTTTGCCTTATTCCTTGTTGTTAAACCCCATTAAGGTATATTCAAACTTCCTACCCCCGCGCAGCATTGGCTAGAAAAGGTATTGTTTCGACAAAAAAATTTTTTTTGAGATACCGTCGAAAATACTTTTTTTGGGTGTCGTATGTTGGTGTGTGTGTGGTGTGCGGGTGTGTGCGTGTGTGCATGTGTATGGTGTGCGGGTGTGTGTATTTCTGTCCGACCCACGATAGCTCCTAAACCGCTGAACCGCTGTTTATAAAATTTTTAGGTAAAAATCGCGTACAATACTGTAGTGACAGTTTTTTGACAGTTTAAAAATTGAAAGTTTTTGGAATATAATAGAACACGTTTTCCTTAAAAATTTATGTAATTATGTTTTTAAGGTTTATTTAGCGTGGAGTTCAATTGTACTCATGGATTAGGAAGGTATCAAGGTATCAGATACATCATCGATTTATTTATTTTATTTACAGATCTTATGTGTCGACGAAGCCACAGCAAATGTAGATCAAGAAACTGATCGCCAAATTCAACAGACCTTGAGGATCGCTTTTAAGAAAAGCACAGTGATTACTATAGCTCATAGAATTCAAACCATTTTGGATTCGGATCGAGTGTTGGTTATGGGCGAAGGGAAAGTGCTAGAGTTTGATAGTCCTGATAGTTTACTCAGTGATCCTAGCAGTCATTTCTTTAATTTGGTCAACCAAGATCCATACTAAATTATACGCATAATGTGCCAAAATACATTATTTTGATTTATAGAAAGAAAGAACGGTTTTAAAAATTTTAGAAAATTTTGATTTTTTTAGTTTAAGTAAGTAAGTTTCTTGTTTAACCCAAATCATAATTATAAATAAACTAGAGGAATTAGATGTTACGCATGTATTATATAATAGTTTTTTTTTAATACAAATTACGTGATTTCTTGTATTCGTTTCTTGTTAATTTTAAAAATATTTTTTTACAATAGTAAGTATTTCTTCCGATGTATTTTAAATAGATACAAATAAACATTTTAATAACTTTAAAAATAGACAGTTATGTTTAAAACGTTTTTTTTAAGCAGAGGTGGCCAACCATTTTTGTAAACAGTGTCACTTTAAACTTTTAAATGTTGAGTGTGTCACTCGTTTTTGTTTGAGCCAAGGGCGACAATCATTTTGGGGGGGAGGGGGTTCGGTTCGGTTCGGTTTGGTTCGGGAGGAGGGGGGTCATTTTTTTCTTGAGAGATGAAAAGGCATTTTGATTCAAGAAATGGAAAAAAATAACATGCTGTATTATACTGCAGTTTCTACGAAGAAAGCCTGATGTAGAAATTTTACGTTTGGATAAAAACAAATTTAAAATTTAATACTTTTTTCTTGTCTTATAATTTTGAAATAAAAATGACAATAAAAAACTATTAAACTTTAAAGTAGTTTAGCAATTATTCTTATGACTTAACTACCCCCCCCCCCCCCCCGTTCTCTTATCAATGCCCTTGTTTGGCGCAATATTTTGTGCTTTCAAATTCTATAATAAAAAATTTTAAAATGTTATTCACTACTTTATTATAAAAAACAAAATCTCTACTTCAGATTCAGTAAAAAAAGCTAAAACCCAACATTTTTCCGAAAAATAAAAAATAACACAAACAAAATAGCGACTATCAAAAAAATTGTGTATCAAAAAAGCAATTGTAAGAAAAGAAAAAGAGCAATGTAACCTATTTTTTCAAAAAAAAACTTCTCTGACTTCTTTTCTGGGATCCTACAGGGTATGAATGCAAACCGAACCGAATCGAATCAGCATAATTAAAAAAAACTTCCCTGACTTCTTTCTAGGGATCCTACAGGGTGTGAATCCGAACCGAACCGAATCCGATTCGGTTCGGTTCGGATTTACACCGTCTAGGATCCCGGAAAAGCAGTCAATATGCTGGTATAGCCAAAATAGCGCTATTTTGATATGGCGTTGTTTTGTTACAAACGCTATTTTGATACATCGCTATTTTGATAGTCGCTCTTTCATTACATCGCTATTTTCATAGTCGCTATTTCATTATTCGCCATTTCATACGTCGCTATTTTGTACATCGCTATTTTGTTCCGGAGCCGTTTGATGTACCTCCTTAACCCAAAAATTGAGTTAATAAAAATTTTTATTAAAAAAAATCAAAAATAACGATAACGACAAAGAATCTTAATTAAAGAAATTCGTAATGTGTAATAAGGATAAAGGAATAATAAGATGATACTGTTCAGCGTCAGTGACAAGCATCTATCTATCTAGCTTTCTTCGATCCATCTTTGGACATAGGTCTCCCCCAATATCTTTCATTCTTCTCTGTCTGTCGCCGTGTTCATCCATCTAGCTCCTGCATGTCTCTTCAAATCGTCCGCTCATCTCATTTGGGGTCTTCCCCTACTTCTTCATTTTCCCAAGGTCTCCAGGTTACAATACACTTGTTCCATCGATCGTCTTTCTGTCTAATATTATGACCGGCAAATTTCCATTTTAATTTGGCTACTTCTTCTCTTACATCCCTTACTTTTGTTTTATTTATTATCCATTTATTCCTTTTTCTATCTGTTAGCTTTACATGTAACATTTGTCTTTCCATTGATCTTTGAGCTTTTGTTACCTTATCCATGTTTGATTTTGTAAATGTCCAGGTCTGGGATCCATAGGTAAGTACAGGAAGGATACATTGGTTATACACTTTCGTTTTGAGGTACGGAGGATATTTTTTATTTTTTAATATGTAGCGTAATTTACCGAATGCTGCCCTGGCCAATCTTACTCGTCTCTTGATTTCAGCCGTTTGGTTTTCCTTTTTTAGTTTAATAATTTGTCCCAGGTATATATATATATATATATATATATATATATATATATATATATACAGGGTGAGGAAAAAGTACCGGGACCCCTAAATATCTCGATAACAGAGTTATTTGCAAAAATGGTCTAAATAAAAGTTTTAGGATTGAATTTGTTCTATTTGGTCGTGACTTTGACATTGACGTATCTGTCAGCATTAGGAGTTTTTCGGAGGTCAACTTTAAAAATTTAAATGAAAACCATATTTTTTTATTTTACCATTCGATGGAGAATAAAAATCTACATTTAAAATGACATTGTCATTTTCTGACGTTGAAAAATAAATGGATAATTAAATAAAATAATGTTTTAAGTTTTAGTGACCTTTTTTTTTTCATCTCTAAGGTCTTTAAATACGGCCAGACATTTCTTTTAAAAACATGTACCTACTGTTTTAAAATCATAACAGTAATAATTAAAAGTTTTGTTATTAATAACGAATAACATAATATTAGTCATTTTTTAAATAAATTTAATTAAAAAAATTAACAAGATTTTCAAAATTCAAATTTAAGTGTAAAAAATTAAAATTAAATCAACTGCTCAAATTGTCCTCCGTTCACTGTTTGGCAAATGTTTATTCTGTGGTAAAAACTTTGAACGGCCTTTCTGATGAAATCTAAAGGAATGAATGCTGCTACCTGAATTATACTGTTTCTTAATTCATTGAGATTCTGTGGATTAGTTTTGTATACTTTATCTTTTAAATATCCCCATAAGAAGTAGTCCATTGGTGTAAGATCCGGGGAACTAGGAGGCCACTCTACAGAACCTCTTCTACCAATCCACCGATGAGGGAAAAATTTAGGTACTGGCGAACGTCCCGAGCATAGTGAGGGGGAGCCCCATCTTGCTGAAACCATATGTTTTCAAAATTGTCCCCTACAGTATTACGTGCAGCTGGAATAATCTGATTTATTAACATTGTTTCATTCTTTTCTGAATTCAAATTTCCTTCGATAAAGAATGGACCAATTATCCTATTATCAATAATCCCTATCCAAACATTTAATTTTTGGGGATGCTGTGTATGAGCCTCATAAATCCAGTGAGGATTTTCGTTATTCCAATAGCGACAATTATGTCTATTAACATGCCCATTTAGGCAAAATGTTGCTTCATCCGTAAAACGGATTTTTGATATAAAATTGTTGTCATCATTTATTTTTTCCATCGTCAACTCACAAAATTCTAAGCGTTTGTCAAAATCATCCTCATTTAATTCTTGAAGTAAATGGAGCTTATAGGGGTGAAACTTTGATTGTTTTAATATCTTCAAAACGGATTTTTGATCTATTTCGTGTTCTAAAGCCACTTTTCATGTTGAACTGTGAGGATCTTCTACAAATGACATCACCACGTTAAAGTATGTTTCAGGATTGGTTGCAGTTTTTGGTCTTCCTGATTTGGGCCTGGATTTAACGGCTCCCGTTTCCGAAAACCTCCTGATCGTCCTTTCTACAGTGGATTTTGATATCAAAGTTGCGTTGTTATGATTTCGAAAACTGGCGTTAAAAAGTAATTTTACATCGCTGTATGATCTTAGCCTCTCTCCCCATTCTCTCATCATGAGCAGAGAAATTATTTCCTGTTCTGTAAGATGAAACATTTTGGAAAAAAGAAAACTTTTAAACAAATATCCTTCAAACAAGAAACAATTTGCGATTTGTTTTGACACAATATTAAGATATAATGTCATTGTCACAGCTACACGCATAATAAAATACAGGGGTAATTAAATAATCTACGAGTTTCTTAAAGTGTTAAGGCCACTCAGGGCTATCAAAACGGACGGGCCACGATCCTCCACTTTGTTGACGTCACATCCGGGGCTGATTTTTTTTTGATGGTTGCGTCACGACACAGCTGATTGTCTTTAAAATATTGAAGTTGGAATGACGGTTCAAGAATATTTGATTTTTTTAAAAATAAAGCCAGTTTTAAGATTGTTGTTACTATATTCTTGAAGAACAATTTTTTTTTAAATGTATAGTAATCCTTAATTTTTTAGAGCCGCTTCATAAGCTCACACTAAAATTAAATTTAAAACAGAAGCGAATGTGACAAACACAGATGACAAAGTCAAATACATGTCAAATATAACAGTTGGCATGCGGTACATGGCGGGTAATTTGAATTCAAAATAAGGAATGCTAAATTTTGAAGATTTTAACCTTTTAATCTTCTTGCATCCTTACAAAAGTTTGGTGGAATATGGGGATGGGATCTGAGAATATTTCACTGAAATTTCGCCGAAATCTGTAGTGCCATTTTGAAAATATCATAAAAAAACGTCTGACCTCCCATAAGACCCAATGTTAAAATCAGCCCCGGGAGAACAGCTGATTTTTTCAGGGTCTTGGCCTCTATTTTTGTGTTGGCCTTGGGCCACTTTAAGAACAATTATTTAATTTATATTCTTCGAAATGTCATTCTGACACAAAATTACAATGTCATTTTAAACGTAGATTTTTATTCTCCATCGAATGGTAAAAGAAAAAAATATGGTTTTATTTAAATTTTTAAAGTTGACCTCCGAAAAACTCCTAATGCTGACAGATACGTCAATGTCAATGTCACGACCAAATTGAACAAATTCAATCCTAAAACTTTTATTTAGACCATTTTTGCAAATAACTCTTAGTTATCGAGATATTTAGGGGTCCCGGTGCTTTTTCCTCACCCTGTATTTCGCTACTTGTTCTATTTTCTCTTGGTTAATTCTGATCGTGATATCCCCATCTGTGTTTGTTATGACTTTAGTTTTAGTGCAGTTTATACTCAAGCCTATATTTTTAGCTGCTGTATCCAGTTCCTCCAGCATTTTTATCAGTTCTTCTTTCTTATTTGTTATTAAGGCAATATCATCAGCATATCTTAGGTGGTTCAAGAATTGTCCGTTTACTTTGATGCCTATTTCTTCCCAATCTAAGTTTTTAAAAACATCTCCTAGGGCCTGGTTAAATAGTTTGGGGGATATTGTGTCACCCTGTCTGACACCTCTTATAAGGATTTACTTGATTCCTTCGTGGATTTTGATTGATGTTGTTGCATCGCTATATATATTGGCTATTAAGTCTGTGTATAATTAAAGATATTTTACTGCCCACTGCTCAAGTCTATAAACGCTGTATAAAGTGGAATGTTGTATTTGTTGGCTCGTTCTATTAGGATTTTCATGGTTTATAGGTGGTCAACGGTACTGAAACCTTTTCTGAAGCCTGTTTGTTCTTTTGATTGATATCCGTCAAATTTTGTAGTTAGTATATCTGTTAATATTTTCGTGAAAAGCTTATTAATTGCATTGACCAGCAGAATTTGTAGGGTAATAACTACAGCTTTACAACCGTATTTTAGCATTTCTGCCGTTACTCCGTCTTTTCCAGGTGATTTGTTATTTTTCATTTTCTTTAATGCTCTCTTTATTTCCGCTTTGATTATATCAGGTTGTAGCTATAAGTTTATGTTCTTTATTTTTCTTTGGAGTTTCTTCGTGGTTTCTCGTGTTCCCTTTTTGTTTGGTATAATTCTGTATAGAATAGTTGTGTGATATTTATAATATCCTCTTTAAAGTTAGTCTATGCCGTTCATATCCTTTATTTTAATTATTTCATATCTACCTAGAGTCGGCCTTAGACATTTCATATTTCTGTTATTTTCTATAACTCTTTCAATTTCTTGGCTCTTTCTTCTCTTTCGAGATGTTTACATTACTGAGATTACAAAAAAAATCAAAATGTTATATTTTAAAGCCTCTATTTATTGAACAAAGGAAAAAAATATAGTTTAATAATTTTAATCTTATCAGGCCTTAATTTTTCTTTAACAACAATGCGGTAACACTCATACCATTTTTATGTTCTTCTAAAATTTTGGATTTGTCGTAAAACTTAAACATATTAGCTCA
The DNA here is from genome assembly GCA_963576565.1 of Aspidapion aeneum. Classification (NCBI taxonomy): domain Eukaryota; kingdom Metazoa; phylum Arthropoda; class Insecta; order Coleoptera; family Brentidae; genus Aspidapion; species Aspidapion aeneum. Next base: position 9,052,838 of record OY755039.1, read on the forward strand.
CACTACTACTATAAGTAGTGTGAGCTATGGTGATCCTAATTTTTTCGAAAAAAAAAAGTTGCTCCGATTTCAAAAATTTTTATATATCTTTGCATTTCAGATGATTTTGAAACTTTTTTGTTTTGCTGTCTGTCTGTCTGTCTGTCTGTCTGTCTGTCTGTATGTCTGTCTGTAACGACCAACCCGCATAACTCAAAAATCGCTTGTCCGATTTTAATGAAATTTGGTACCTAAGTTGGGTCTTGGGCCGTGATGGTCCCATTTAAAAATGAACAAAATCCACCGAACGCAAGCCAAATAAAAGGGTGGGGGTAGATTCAAAAAATTAGAGTTTATGTGAAAATATGGCGTGTGTGATATCAAACGAAAGGTAATTAAGTCTGGAGTTAAAAAAAATTAATTTTAGTTTATTTTTAAAAAAAGGGTGGGGGTAGATGTCAAAAATTAGAGTTTAAGTGAAAATATGGCGTGTGTGATATCAAACGAAAGGTAATTGAGTCTGGAGTTAAACAAAATACATTTTAGTTTTTTTTAAAGGGTGGGGGTAGATTAAAAAAATTTGAGTTTAAGTCAAAACATGGCTTGTGTGGTATCAAACGAAAGGTAATTGAGTCTGGAGTTGAATAAAATATATTTCAGTTTTTGATTATATTAGCTCACACTATAACTATAGTACCTAGTGTGAGCTTAGGTGCCCATAGATTGGCAGAGTATCTTCTTATTTTTAACTATTTTGCGAGACACGCCGCTAGTGCTTACACCTCTTAGCTCTTTAAGAAAACTGCAACAAGTGCATGATGCAAAGCATACATATTACAAGCAAGCTTAGGTGCTCAAAATCAAGTCTTAACAGCTCTATGACAGCCAAACTTCTTTAAACAGCTCTATGACAGCCAAACTTCTTTATGTTCAATTTAGCACTGTGCCTAAGAGTCATTTACAGCCGTAATAGCCAAGTTTAGAAAAATATTTCCAAACTAGTAAGAACCTTTCATTTTGAAATTTGTATTGGAGAACTTGGCTTTACTTTTTATCTCAATTCTTTTTACGGAATGCCATTTTCGCGTACTTGGCTTTTTTTTTACATGAAATGTTTTTGTTATGATTTCACTTCTTTTTTAAAGGAATTGGAAAATACTTAATTTTTAAAGTAGTAAAATATCCGTAATATTGTTTGAGATTTTTTAATTTTTTTCCATGGTTTTATCGTAGTTCCTATCAGCCTCCCAAAGCTCAGCTCTCTAGCGTTTCTGAAAGTGCACAATGTTACTTTTACATAAATTTACATGTATAGGGGAGGGAAATAAATTAGTAAAAAATTGGGGTGTTTTAATTTTTTCTTATAGTTTTATCATAGTTCCTATCAGTCTGCCAAAGCTCAACTCTCTAGCATTTCTGGAAGTGGGCAATGCTACTTTTATATAACTTTAAATCTATAGGGGACGAGAGTAAATTAAAATTTTGGGGTTTTTTGATTTTTTCCTATAGTTTTATCATAGTTCCTATCAGTCTGCCAAAGCTCAACTCTCTAGCATTTCTGGAAGTGGGCGATGCTAATTTTTCATAACTTTAAATGTATTGGGGAGGGGAGTAAATTAAAATTTTGGGGTTTTTTGATTTTTTCCAGGGGTTTGGTCATAATTTCTATCAGTCTGCCAAATTTCAGCTTTGTAGCATGTCTGGAAGTACAGTAGAATATTGATGATCTATACATGAGTGAGTGAGTCAGTGGCAATTTCGACGTTTTTTGAAATTTCGTAACTACTTTACTACTTTATGGAATTCCATGAAACTTGGAGTGGTTGTTAACTCCATGGAGATCTACGACTGTGCCAAGTTCAAGATTCGTAGCTCATTCCGAAGTAGAGTTTTAGGTAGGTCAAATATCGGCTGAAATGTTTCCAGAAAAGATGGTTACGGCGCGCGAACTTGGCGAGGCACTGCCGTGCCCTCAGATAAATCACATCATCGAGAAATGTTATTGTTCACACTACAGAATCAACATGGAAATATTTTACTGTTCACATTATTGGGTTGTTCATATAAACGCCAGTTCACGTTAGCGCGAGTTTACTGTATATTATCATGGCTTCACTTGTGTGATAATAGGCTAGTTCGTAAGGTGTCAGATCCGTCATGGATCCATTTATCATTTTTCTTATAGTTTTATTTACTTCCGTGTATTGTATTGATGTTCTTTTTCACTTCTTTCTCCAGGTTCCGCCTTTTTTCCATCAGTTTCTTTATTTCTACCATCCATCAGTTTCTTTATTTCTACATTGTATTTCTTCTGATATACAATTTTCTCTCTTTTTATCTTTTTTTGCAATATCATTTCCTAATTTGGTCATACCTCTTGTCAGCGTATCATTTATTTTATCTATATTTTCATTTTCACAGTTTTGGGTTAGCTGTTCTTTTAGCATTTCTTTGTATATAGCTTTATTTTGTGTAAGTTTATTCATGTCAAGTTTTTCATTATTATTATCAATTTTTCTTTTCATTTAGAAATTGCTGTCAATGCAGATTGTTGTTCTAACCATCCTATGATCACTGCCTGTTGTAAAGCTGTTTAGGACTATTACATCTCTAACGATGTTTTTCACAGTAGTCAGTATGTAATCAGTTTCGTTTTTCGTTATTCCATTAGGGCTTAGCCATGTCCACTTTCGTTACGATTTCTTTCTATATAGTGATACAGTCATAAGCAGATCAATAACGAAATGTGAAATAAGTATTTAAAAATCTCTCCAGCCTTGAAAAACTTGGTAAAATATAAAAATACTTGATGATTGGTTTTGATATAGAAAATCTATGGAAATAGCTAGGTACCTATTAATTAATTAAAAATTCAGATACTTTTGAGTGATATATATCAATTTGCTCTCCAATTTCGTGTAATTCCACCATAAGGAAAATAAGACGCAACGCGTGTAACATGTCACTCGTCCCGCGTCGGCACATAAAAGTTTTCACCTTGCTGATGAAACATAATACTTGTGTAGGCGTATTTACACTTCACATGCTTCTCTTATTAAACATCACAATTAATTATGCCAAAATTCAAACTATATCCTGGTGCGATCCAACAAAATTGCCATAAAAAAATTAATCGGAAACCACCAAACCCCGTCCACTAATCCTATCACAAGTAAGAAAATGTGGCTAAAAGATTCAAAGTTTAGGGTTCCATTAAAGTTCCATATGTGCTTCCTACATGGACAAAAATGATCAACTAAATTTTAGATATAGTGAAGTCTAATCTTATCGATTCAAGATAATATTTACTAAATCAAGAAAATGCTCTTATTGGTTAATGCAACAAGCTATTACCCAATTTAAACTAAGAATTGTTTTATTAATAAGTTCGAGATAGGCTGAGCTTAACTCAATAAAAACTACAGCCCCGGTCTCCCCTAAATCTTGAATATCCTAGGTAGGGGAGATTGGGTGAAGATGGCGCACCTAAGGGAGATTTGCAATATATTTTGTATTTTTTTATAAAATTATTTAAATTTTTAATAATTAGATCTTTTGCAACTTTATAAAAAAAGTACAGTGCGCGAGGCACTGCGTCATATTTACAGCGCATTAAGCCGATTATAATTTTTGTAAAAGTTTATAGAACAAAGTCGATTTTTCTATTACGCCGATAAAAAAATAGCTAATATTTAAGGTCAAATAACTCTTTTATTTCTTAATTAATATTATTAAGTAATACACCGCCGGCGCCGTACGTAGTAACGGCATTATTGATGGTGTTTAGGTTTTGTTACTGGCGCACTTGACATTTCTCAGGGAGGTAAAAATATCTGTTTTAAATTAGTCCGTTATTTTGACATTTGTACAAAAATGGCTCCTGTCATAGAAAACAGAAAGTATTTTTTTTAACGACACAATTTTTTAAAGGAATTTGTACTTAGTTAAACTTTTGCACCAGTAACTTGATACCTGTGATGCTGCCCCAGGGTTGGGTAAAAACCGAGCGAATATTAGCTCACACATATACTATACTATAGTAGTGTGAGCTAGGGTGATCCTAATTTTTTCGAGAAAAAAAAAGTTGCTCCGATTTCAAAATTTTTTATATATCTTTGCGTTTCAGATGAATTTGAAACTTTTTTGTTGCGCCGTCTGTCTGTCTGTCTGTCTGTCTGTCTGTCTGTATGTCTGTCTGTCTGTCTGTCTGTGTGTCTGTATGTCTGTCTGTAACGACCAACGCGCATAACTCAAAAACCGCTTGGCCGATTTTAATGAAATTTGGTACCTAGGCTGGGTCTTGGGTCGAGATGGTCCCATTTAAAAACGAACAAAATCCACCGAACACAAACCAAATAAAAGGGTGGGGGTAGATTTCAAAAATTAGAGTTTATGTGAAAATATGGCGTGTGTGATATTAAACGAAAGGTAATTGAGTCTGCAGTTAAACAAAATACATTTTAATTTATTTAAAAAAAAGGGTGGGGGTATATTTTAAAAATTAGAGTTTAAGTGAAAATATGGCGTGTGTGATATCAAACGAAAGGTAATTGAGTCCGGACTTTAACAAAATACATTTTAGTTTTTGTTTTTTTTGTAAGGGTGGGGGTAGATTTCAAAAATTTGAGTTTAAGTCAAAACATGGCTTGTGTGGTATCAAACAAAAGGTAATTTAGTCTGGAGTTGAATAAAATATATTGCAGTTTTTAGTTATATTAGCTCACCCGTACACTATAACTATAGTACCTAGTGTGAGTTTAGGGGCCCATATATTGGCAGAGTATTTTTCTAAGTTACCCCGGGTGCAGTTACAAAATCTTTACCATCTTTTTAGCGTAAGCGTTTTAGCGTATATTGCTTTGTTTACAACCGTTTTATTGATATAAATTAAACACTTTCTTTAAAGCAAGTTATTATATATTGATAAATAAAATATAGTACATATTCCAAAGTATTGCATGTCGTTATTTTTATTCAAGTCACACAAAAGTTAAAATTATAACATTAAAATTTTTTTACCATAGTCTACCAGTTAACATATTAGCAAAACGCTCTTGTGAGCAAAAGTTGTAGTAAAACAAAACGATTCAAAGTCAATTTTCATAGTCCACGAATTTTCAGCAAAAACCGATAGATTAAAGTTCAAAATAAATCTCTCACCATAATTACAGCCAGAATGCCACCACTAATATTTAGTAGTAGTAGTAGTAGTAGTAGTAGTAGTGTGGGGTAGGCTCTAGGCCTGGCGCCTAGGCACATGAAGCGCCCTTTTCGCCAACCCCCGGACATCCCCCCTTCTGCGTCCGTTTTTCGCTAAGGAATCTGCCCGTCTTCTGTACAAAGGCCAGAATATCGGGCCACCTCAGATTCAGAAGGTCCTCCGTCTCAAAGGCTTCCTCTTCGAATACCACTCTTCTTGCCTCCTTGTATGCTTCACATGATGAGAGAAAATGCGCCGAGGTCTCGTCCTCAGCCCAACATCGCACGCACGTCGCGTCCTCCTTCACTCTCATCCGAACCGAACCGAACCAAATCCGATACCGAACGGAACTAATGCGGGGGGAGGTTAAAACAACAATACAAAGTCCATGTAAATGCGGCCTAAAAATAGAGTCGTTTTAATCCGTTTTTTAATCATTTACAAGCAGACTTACACGGGATTACATGCAAGGGCCTTACGCTTCATCGCATTGGAAATTAAAATTTTGATATTGGAAACTCTTTTGCGGCTTGACTGTTCTGACAATTAAAATTAATGGATGTTGATTTTTTAATAATCTACTTTGAAACCTTATCATTTTTTGTAAGTAATGTAAAATTTGTGAAAATGGAGCAGCTTCGCCGGGTTGTGTGTTTTTGTGCTTAATAACGGGTGGCTCTTTTTATTCTTTTAATAAAAAAAGAATGACGCTTTTTTGCAAATATTAAACGCTATTTATACGAAATCTAAATGTTAAGATAGAGGTATCAATTTAACAAAAAATGGACCTCTTCTCAAAATGTAGAATTTTTAAAATAAAAATGCGGTTTTTGCCATTATTCGTTGAAATGGATAGTATCTAACTTTCAGGTGAGGCAGGAACCCTAAGAGCACTTGCTGCTTTCTGCTAAATCGTTAGTGCAACCCACGGAAAGCAAAATGCTCATATTTCAAATTCATGAAAAAATATCACCAGGTTTCTTTACCTTATAACACTTAAAAATTAAGATATCTGATTGTTTTATGTTAGGTTACCTGTAATGCTGTAAAAATACTTTTAGTTAAATAAAAAAATTAAAAATTTTGGAAAAAAAAAATCGGAAATTTTGAATTTAATTGTTTTTTAAAATACTCTGCCAAACTATGGGCACCTAAGCTCACACTAAGTACTGTAGTTATAGTGTACGTGTGAGCTAATATAACTAAAAACTGAAATATATTTTATTCAACTCCAGACTCAATTACCTTTCGTTTGATACCACACAAGCCATGTTTTGCCTTAAACTCTAATTTTTAAAATCTACCCCCACCCTTTTTTTAAAAACTTAAAAGTATTTTGTTTAACTCCAGACTTAATTACCTTTCGTTTGATATCACACACGCCATATTTTCACATAAACTCTCATTTTTGAAATCTACCCTCACCCTTTTATGTGACTTGTGTACGGTGGATTTTGTTCATTTTTTAATGGGACCACCACGGCACAAGACTCAGCCTAGGTACCAAATTTCATTTAAATCGGACAAGCGGTTTTTGATTTATGCGGGTTGGTCGTTACAGACAGACAGACAGACATACAGACAGACAGACAGACAGACAGACAGACAGCAAGACAAAAAAGCTTCAAAATCATCTGAAACGCAAAGATATATAAAATTTTTTGAAATCGGAGCAACTTTTTTTTTCTCGAAAAAATTAGGATCACCATAGCTCACACTACTATAGTATAGTAGTAGTGTGAGCTAAAATACATGGGATGCCTCATTCGATAGGTAGATATTTAAAATACCTTTTCGCCCTTCAGGGACTAAAGTGGCTTACTTTAACAAAAATCATTAAATCTTCTTTTTTTTTTGGTTCATTTCATATAAATTTACCCTGTTGCGAAAATTTAGGGACTTTTTTCACCAGGGATTCGAATTCGGATTCAGAATCGAAAGATACATAAGAATTTCTTCGGTACAGTGCGAATAAGGGCAACATTGCTTGGTATACTTTTTGATCCATTGGTGACGTATCGAAGAAGACACAAAATACTGCCAAACTATACCTGCGTGCAAGGTCTGTAGAGGATATAGACATTGACCTGCGTGCAAGGCCTGTAGAGGATATAGACATTGATCTGCGTGTACATAAGAATGACGTCTGTCTTACAAACCTCGACATTTTTGTTTGTTGGCCATGTTATCTTTACCCAGGGCTATCAAAACGGACGGGCCACGATCCTCCACTTTGTTGACGTCACATCCGGTGCTGATTTTTTTTTGATGGTCACGTTACGACACAGCTGATTGTCTGTAAAATATTAAAGTTGGAATGACGGTTCATGAATATTTGATTTTTTTTAAATGAAGCCGGTTTTGAAATTGTTTTTACCATATGCTTTTAGAACAATTTTTTTTTCAATCTATAGTAATCCTTCATTTTTCAGAGCCGCTTCATTAGCTCACACAAAAATTAAATTTAAAGCAGAAGCGAATGTGACAAACACAGATGTCAAAGTCAAATACATGTCAAATATAACAGTTGGCATGCGGTACATGGCGGGTAATTTGAATTCAAAATAAGGACTGCTAAATCTTGAATATTTTAACCTTTTAATCATGTTGCTTCCTTACAAAACATTGGTGGAATATCGGGACGCCGTCTGAGAATATTCCACTGAAATTTCGCGGAAATCTGTAGTGCCATTTTGAAAATATCATAAAAAAACGTCTGACCTCCCATAAGACGCAATGTAAAATTCAGCCCCCGGAGAACAGCTGATTTCGTGGCCTCTATTTTTGTGTTGGCCTTGCTTTACCATATTATGATTAAGGTAGTTACTGTCCGGCCCGAATAAAATTTCAATATTACAAGAAAACACGGTACGTTTAACGAAATCGACTCCAGCCCCTTTATACTTCACACCATTTTATTGGGGCTCTATTGTTACCGCTGGCTCAACTAGACTCCGGCCCGTTCACAATTCACACCCTTTTATTCAGCTTCTATTGTTTTTGCTGGGCTCAAACGGGATGAATCGGCACGTTTCATACACATTCTAAAATTCAACAAGAAACAGTGGCGTATCATTTTTAATTTTTTAATGAAACTGTGTGGAGTTCCAATTTTGAAGATATAACGAATGGTTTATTTTTAGAAAGGCAATTCATATCTTTTTAGGTTTCTAGATTCCTACGAACCTACCTAGTGAAATAGCTAGGTATCTATATAATATAATGTAAGATCGATATCATTGCACTTACAGAGACAAAAAAGAAAGGAACAGGTACGAATAGTGTCGGCAATTTCGTCCATATATTCACTGGAGTCCCAAAAGAAAGAAGAGCAGCCAGAGAGGTATCCTTATTAATAAAGAAAAACCTAAAAAATAAGATTACCGACTACGATTGCATTAGTGAAAACATACTTCGAGTGAACATGAAGATGCTTGGTCATAATATAAGCATAATAGCAGTCTACGCACCATCAGATGACGAAAAAGTAGTTACAAAACAACTGTTCTTTGACCAACTTGATGAGACTCTCACCAAAATCGGTAATACCAGAGAAATAATTATGCTTGGCGATTTTAATAGCCGAACTGGTAGACAAACCCAGAGCACAGTGATAGGACCATTTGGAGAAGAAGTAACAAATGATAATGGCTTGAGACTGATGCAATTGTGGAAACCCACAACCTAAAAATAAATAATGGTTTTTTTCGGCATATGTATATTCATCGATATACCTGGATTCAGCCAACAAGAAATCTTAAATCAATCATTGACTATGCTATAGGTGGACAACACTCGTAATTAAAGTGGTATGATGTGCGGGCACTTTGTGGTATTACCTGTGGATCTGACCACCATCTGGTAAAAGCAAAAATATTATTCCCTTTAAGAAAAACACATAAGGACGAAAGTATTGAAGAAAATGAAAACCTAGAATGCATCGAAGACAATCAAAAATACAACTTTAGAAGTCTAGAAATCGAAAGTACTCAAAGATTGTATCAGAACCGATTAGATAAAAAATTAATAAACACAGAACACTCATTTGAAGAGATATATACAAACATAATAAAAAACTTGAAGGAAGCAAGCATCGAAGCTGTTGGATACCAAGATAATAGAAATAGCAGGAAGATGTGGTGGACGGAAAAAATACAGGAAATGGTCAAAGAGAAAGAACGCACATACTTGAAATGGCTTAGTACTAAAGAACAAAGAGACCTAGAAATCTACAGGGAAACCAAAAGACAGCTGAGAAATTTGATACGCACAGAAAAAAATGAACTGTTCGAGCGCAAATGCCACGATATCAATACACACGTAGGAGATAGGCAGAGTTCTGAAGTATGGAAATTCATTTCTACAGTAAAAAACCCAACAAAAGAAAAAGTAAACATCCAGATCATCAAACCAGAACAATGGACAGAACACTACAAGGGACTGCTGCAGGAAACGAGACCCGAATATCTGGCGGCCTCCCGAGGAGAGACATAGAAGTACACGGAGAGGAAGTAATCATCGAAAAAGAAATGATAAAAAATAGTATTAAAAAGCTTAAATCCGGAAAAGCTAGCGGATCAGATCAGAGAAACTAATCGAAAATCTCACATATATTATCAATCAATGCATAAACGGACATCCAGTACCTGATGATTGGAAAATTGCATTCATATTCTCAATACATAAAAAAGGAAACAAGCTGGATTGCAACAATTACAGAGGAATTTCAGTAACTAGTACTCTCAGTAGATTGTACGGTAGGATTCTTAGAGATCTAATAGAGATGGATTTTCATGAACAGGAAGAAGAAGAGCAAAGTGGGTTTCGTGCAGGCAGATCTTGTAGTGATAATATTTTTTGTCTTAAACAAGTAATTGAGAAAAGGAGCGCCAGAAATATAGAGAATCATGTTACCTTTGTGGACCTACAAAAAGCAAATGATACCGTACCAGTAGAAAAACTATGGACAGTGCTAGAGCAGACTAATATCAATCATACATACATAAAAGCGATAAAAGAACTATACAAAGGGTCCAAATCTAAAATTAAAATTGGAAATCGACTTTCAAAAGAATTCCTGGTAACAAAAGGCTTAAGACAGGGATGTTGTATTTCTCCAACTCTTTTTAAAATATATTCGCAGTAGCTCTAAAAAAGTGGAAACGGAAAGTGCACGGCATGGGAATACAACTTAACGACCGATTTACCATATACACACTACAGTTTGCTGACGACCAGGTAATTGTAGCTAATGATAAAGAGGACATGGAGTGTATGATGAGAGAGTTAATGGAAGAATACCAAAAGTGGCGATTAACAGTGAACGTGGACAAGACACAGTACTTATGTATTGGAAACGAATCCAGTGAGTTAGAACTAGACAATGGACAAGTAATATCTCCATGCAATGTGTATGTATACTTGGGTGTCACATTTGATAAGACAGGAACAGACTGTAAAGAACTGGAAAAAAGAATAGTAAAAGCAAAAAAGGTTATTGGATGTCTTAACAGTATTTTATGGAGCAGAGAGATAAAAAAGAATGTAAAATTTAACATATATGAAACAATGGTGAAAAGCACGCTGTTGTATGGAATAGAGACTTGTCGCGTAACAGAAAAATACAAAACAAAAATGGAAAGTGTCGAAATGGATGCAATAAGAAGATCAATGAGAATATCTAGAACAGATCACATAAGAAATGAGATCATAAAAGAAAGAATGGGAATCGAAGGGAGCATAATGGATGACATCACTAAAAGACAACTGATATGGTACGGCCATGTTCAACGGATGAACGACGAAAGATTACCAAAGCAGGTCCTAGAATGGCAACCAATAGGGCGCAGAAAAAGTGGGCGTCCTAAACTAGAATGGCAACAGTCAATCCAAAGATCAATGAGTCAAAAAAATCTGACAGAAGATGATTGTCAGGATCGAAGGAGGTGGAGAATAGGCGTCAGACAACGTAGAAAAACGTTCTAAACCGACAAAATAAAAATAAAAAAAAATCTATATAATATAATAAGTATAAAAGTTTTGAAAAAAATATTTCATTCTAAGAAAAATAATGTATGGAGTTTTCCAGCAAAAAAAGGCTTAGGAGGAGCAAAATATAAAGTTAATACCTAATAATGATAAATTAAATTTGATTTGACTCGGCCACTCTTCCATTCAAAAAAAGAGGAGGAGCTGCCGAGTGCTTCATGGCATCAAATCAAACGCTCGAGCCTGTGAACACCCTCGGTCGATGCTTCTGCCAACTACCTTATTCGTATGTCTTGACTACTAATACTACTATTTATTTTAAAATGTGTATGGGCCAATAACGATCGCAACGTCCATGTCGTAATTAGTCTGGTCTGTGGGTATTTCGCGGAAATTAACTCAAGTTTTTCCAACTATGGACTAATCACTTCTGGATTAGATTATATCCGATAAAATTTTAGATTGAAATAGCGGATATACAGGGTGTCAAAGAACTAAATGGTGAAGGAAAACCTTAAATTACTTACACCTTACCAAAACTTGATTCTACCTTTTTCATTTGAATTTCATAGGGCCCATCGCACCGACTTTTAAAATCCTCTTTCATTACTATGGTTTGCTTTAATTATAAGCATGCCTTATTTTTAAATTTGTTGCACCGAGCAAAAATCTCCTCTCCTTTGTTAAGATGCGGCCAGCTTGTGACCCAATCAGGCAACACCGCTGTTTCAACCGACAAAATTTTTAAACTATGAAAAAACAACAACAACACCCGTACTCGGTAGGTAACTTCTTTTAAAATGTTAATACTTTATAATGTTAAGCTTGATCCCCACTTGTACCAAACACCATTTACTAAAATTTTGTTTTTGTTTTCTTAAAGTATAGGTTAGGAAAATGGTTAATACCAACCGGACCACTAATGGGATTTTGAAAATGTAATTATTATACAATTAGGAACTGTGCTAGAAAAAAAAACGTAATATTAAAAATATTTTACTTCTGGTTAGAAGCGAAGATAAAATACGCACACATTTTAGTTGAAATTTCAGCGTAACAGATATTAAAGTAATTTTTATAAAATTTTAGAAAAAATGGTGTTTAAACAAAATAAATGGAACATAAATGTGGTTTATTAAGGTTGAAAATGATAAACACAGGTACTTGCATAACGTTTTAAAAAATACTCCAATTAAAATGCAATTAAAAATGATTTTCCGCCAAGTTATCTTTCTCTATAAGTCCTAATTTTAGGACCACACATCTATCAATAGTTTCAAAGCATAAGCTTTCCTATAACCCCGCGTTTTTCTTAATCTCGCGATGTGTAAACACAGAAAATAGAAAAATCTGTTTCTGTTTTTGATCAGGCATCACAAACCATCCAAAATATTTTCAATACCGTAAGGCTGTTTTAAGCCCCAGTGTTTACGAATCGTGGCTTTTACCGCAAAAAAATTATATCAAGCACACTGTGCGGTAAAGTTAGTTTACCCCATAGTGTGTGGTAAAGTCAAATACGTTCTAGACAAATAAATTAGAGCATAAATATGGGGCATACCCATGCATTCTCACACGCGACGCTTGAAGCCGGAACACCTATTTAATTCTTAATGTTCCTTTTTCGGCTAGACAGGATATCGCTTAATGCGCATGCGTCAGTTTTGGTTGTTTTGGAACATACCAACGATTATGTTTAAACACACAGGATTGCTTATTTCCATTTAACTAATGTTAGCGTCGCTCAGCGAGACGAACAGTGTCTGCTTACGTCACCAGCGGACCAGTTGCTTTGTTTGTATTCAGAGTTCGTGTGATTTTAAGGTGTTTTTGACGTTTTTATCTCGGTTTTTTTGGGTTTTTTTTCATTAATTTGACGGTGTGGTTGACTATTTAGGAGGTAAATAAACCTTTAGAAATGTGAATTAAGTGAATTTATATAAACAAAGCACATTAATTTATTGTTGAAATAAAAGCTTTGCGTTCCCTCTTTCAGTGTAGAAATATAAATGTACATACTTTTATCATGGGCGCACCCAGGGGCGGGGGTTCGGTTCGGTTCGGGGGGGGGGGTGCTTGGGGCTTGCCCCCCCAAACCGTGGATTTTTTTACATATTTTCCACGTTTCAAAAAAGAAAAAACAAAAATAGCTTAAAATTCGACATCATGAGGCTTTGCCCCCGCCCAGCCCCAAAAGGCCTCGGCCCCCCCCTCAAGACCTATTCCTGGGTGCGCCACTGCTTTTATATTATTATATTTATATACTTTTAATTTTTTTTTGGATTTTTGGAAACTGCTTGCTCATTCAATTAATAACATTGAAGAAAATTGGTAATTATGCCGCAAACGTACTTCTTTTGTTAAACTGATTTTTGGAAAGTTTATTTTGTAGACAGTTTCTCCAAGTTTAGTTTCATTCTTTTTCTTAAGTTTTTTTAGTCTCTTTATAGAAGTTTTCAGAAACATGTTACAGGAGAAGGAGTGAAAACGGGCGGTGGGTGGAATAAAAACAACTCATAACACAAACAATGTAAATCATTTGAAAAAAACCTTATGAAAATCTATTGATTTAAAGCATAAGAAGTTGAAAAAAACATCTTATTTGGCTGTTTTCTCCAAAAACTGACTGGTTTTTGACATAATAATATAATAAATATTGCAATTTAAGATCTGTAATATCAAATAAATACCTTTTTGTTACTACATAATTAAGTGTATTTTATTATATCCGCAACAAAAACAATACATTATACATCTAATGATTTAAATTGATTAAATTTTTAGAAAAAATCCTACTTCTATTCTAAGAAACTCCAACATATCGTCTGGTAGGAGAATTCAGCTCTCAGAGCAAACTCTTGATTTATCAAATCATTTGTTTTGAATGAATGAAATTATTAATTATATTTGGTAACATGAATAAAAAATTTGTTTGCAAATAAGCAAGAAAAAGCGGGAAAAACTCACGATTGCAATGTGTATTAAATCAAGCGCGCTGAGCAGAGGTCTACTAGTGACGTAAGCAAGGCGCCGCCTACCGCTAAAAGATTCGAGCAAATAGGCAATCCTGTGTGTTTATAATCGTTGGGAACATACTCCGTTACGTCACTACATTATTTGACAATTATTAAATATTTAGGGTTATGTCTATTATTTTTTTCTAAACACTAGTTGATTGGGTGAAAATTTATCAAATTGTGGATTCATTTTTTAGTTTTTCCAAAACTAATTGTGCAGATTTATTGTGGACACCATGAAGACTGTTTAATGGCATCTATAAACCACTCTAACTTTATTAACAAATTGTAAAGAAAAATACACCTATGGAATGGCACTCCCTTACTTCTTCCGGATATTTTTCCACAAACCGCGCGTCTTACGTGAAATATTTCCCATTTTTTACAGAAAAAAAGATAATTTTACACGACAAACACAAAACACCGCAAAATTTGAAGATGGTCTCCAATTACACAGCAGCTGGTGTCTACATGACAAAACAAACGCATGTGCACTTGCAAATTCGCATCCGCGAATTTAAATTTGCCATTGTTTTCAAAGCCAGCTATGAGGGCTTCACTTTTCGATTCTTTGAACATGTATTTATGCTAGAACGGTTCTATAAAAACGTACGAAATATGAAAGAGCGACATTTCAAATAGCGACAATCAAAACAGGGATGTATCAAAATAGAAAATAACGCATGAGTTCTTGCCTGGGACCGTAGAGGGTGTAAATTCGAACCGAACCAAACCGAACCAAGATATTTCTTTAAAAAGAAAACTTACTTCTTTCTCGGGATTCAAGAGGTTGTGAATCTGAACGGAACCAAACTAAACCGAACCGAATTTGGTTTAAACTGAACCGAACCGAATTCGATTTGAACTGGACCGAACCGAATTCGGTTCGGTTCGTTTTGGTTCAATTTAGTTTGGTTTTTTTCGATTCGGTCGGATTTTTTTTTGAAAAAATATGGGTCGATATGTTGTTACATCATTATTTTGATAGCCGCTATTTTGTTACATCGCTATTTTGATAGTCGCTATTTTGTTACATCGCTATTTGGTTACAATCGCTTTTTCATTACATTTCAAAAATGTTTGATTTTACTTTACCGCAGCCTATGCGGTAAAGTAACTTGACCGCATACTCTACTGTAAAGTGCCACTTTCTGTTCTCAAATCAAAGTGGTAAAATTCACTTTCACGCACACGAGTAGATAGAAATGTTTTCGAAAAATATTCGCGCTGTAAACACCAAATTCTTGTAACTAAAATTGTCTACTTCCAAAAATAACTTTACAAGAGCATTTTATGAACTCTATTGAGGCGTCAAGAATTCTTTTCAATGGACTTTCAAAAGGTTTGGAAAAGCGCCTTCTTGATTTTGTATTATATGTATGTAAAAATAATAATAGGTACAAGTCATTGCATTTTTTTAATTTTGTTTAATATGATTCTTAATTATTAATTTAATAAATTATTTGATGGACTTGTACGATTTGGGGTCAAAATAAAATAAACAATTTTTTTAAAACCCTCCACGTTTTGTCAAATATTGATTTTCAAGGGGCTTATAATAATATCTCCAACATTGCATTATTGTTACAATAAAGAAGCTGTGGAAGATTTGAAGCATCAGCTCTTGGAAGAAACCTCAAAAGTTTAAAATAATTGGTTGTTTAATTTTGACCCCAAATTCACCAATTTCATTAAATGAGATTGAAATGATGGATCACAAAATAAACTACTATTATTTATATTGGATGTCAACACAACTGACATCAGAACACACAATGGGCTTTTGTGAAGATATATTAACGAAACTACAATAAAGAAACTATGGAAGATTTAAAGCAAACCTAAATAAAAAACTCAAGAGACATCAGCTCCATAAAAATGTCAATATATTAGACGAAACGTAGGAGGGTTTAAAACAATCGGTTGTTTTATTTCGACCCCAAGTTCATTAAACAGGATTGTCGTATTGGGAAAACAAAAACAAAACTGACGAAAAGTAAAGTGTAAACGGGCGAATGCACCTTGCTCGGCGAATGCGCCGAATTCATTTCAACGAACTTTCTACGATCCACAGAAAAGCAGCAACCACGCATTGAAATGAAAACTCGACAATAAACTGCCGATGCCGTCCCAAAATATCCGCGAATACACAAAGAGAAGCAGCAGAAAGCTGGTTTTCGGCATACGGCTTGCAAGCGGCGCGCGCGCAACTTGAAAACACAAAAACAGGACTAATCCGTGTTTGCACGCGGAGTGTGAACAGCGCGCGGCCGCACATACGGCGCGTTCGCGGAGCAGTTTGGTGTATCTGTACTTTAATACGAAAAGTAAGAAGAATGATTAATTAATTTAAAAAATGTGGACAAATTCCTATGTCTTTCATCTTTAACCCCCCTCATGACGACGATTCTCTCCATGAACATCGTGGAATATCGTCTCCTTATTGAGGCACGGACATCCTTTTCCGCCTAATGGAACTTTTCAAGTGATGCGTTTTTAAGAGGGAGATATTTTTTACATAATACTGACTGCCAACCACTCTTGAATTTTCATTCTGGCATTGTATGGGGTGACATAAGGGAGATTTTGCACAAGAATAAACCTAAAATTTTTAAATTTTTAATATTTCACTATTTCGTTACTTCGCTCTTTTAATATTTTGCTGTTTTGATACTTTGCTCTTTCATACTCCGCTTATTCGTGCCTAAGTCACACTTTTGTAAAATATGAATTTTTAAAATTTGACCATTTAAGGCTTTTAGAACTTAATACATAGTTTTTGGTCGTGCCAAATTTAGGCCCGATAACTTCGCCGACAGCGATAACTTTAACAATAGTTGACAGTTCGAAAGAGTCTTTTTGGTACCGGTTTTAGTCGACAACGACCGACCGACGGTGCGGTTATTTGTCGTGTTATGCATGGAAGACTATTAACCGCGGGACATAATAATAATAAATAATAATAATAAAATGTTTATTTGCAACAGAACAATAAATTTTATAAACATAGTGTTATAACAAATACAAACTAAATACCAGAGGTTGCAAAAAGGACTCAAAAACAGCAAGGCTGATCAAAGTTTGAGCCCTTGAGAAAATTATATTTAGATAACAGTATCCGAATAGCTAACTTATATAATCTAAAAATAAGAGAAAATAAATAAATAAAAAACAAAATACAAAAACAAAAAAACAAAGAACACCAACCAAACTAAAACGATTAAATTGCTGACGTAATTAGCTATTAGCTTATTGGTTAACAGACCTAATATTACTTTATGGGTAGATAAATTATTATAGTTGAAAGATTATATGTGAAGAATCAACCAAACGGCAACCAGTCCACAAAGAGCGAGGAAATTAAGATTCTAAGCAATCTGATTAATTAGATTTTAAGTAACTCACTTCTAAGATATTTTTTAAATTTTAGGGGTTTAAGTTTTTTAATCTTTTTGGGAATTGAATTATAAAGTTTGCAGATGTTGAACTGGAATGATCGTTCAAAGAAGGTTGTGCGGTGTGCGGGTGTGACAATCCTATTCCCAGGCGCGATCCAAGACCATAAATATCAGCTCTGAATTTAATTTTATTATGCAAATACTGAGGCTTTTTGTTATGAATAATTATATGAAACAAAAATAAAGAGTGCCATTTAGCCTCCCTTAATTTGTAGCTAATTCGGTCGTATTTCCTGATTCCGAATACAAATCTTAAGCAAGCCTTTTGAACTTTTTCTATTCTCTCGCTGGTCTGTGCATCCAGACAAGGGTCGTAAACCACGTCACAATAGTTAAACTGACTAAGTATTAATGTATCGGCCAATTTTGTTTTAATGGATTGTGATAGGATGTGTCTACTAGGAAATAACATCTTAAGATTATAATATGCCCTTTGTAAACAGTTGCTGATGTGAGTTTTAAAACGAAGAGTGTTGTCTATTGTTAAGCCTAAATTTTTTGCAATAGATAAAACCTTTAATGTTTCATTTTTTATGTTTATTTCAAATGGGTCATCTCTTCCTTTTCCAAAGAGCATAACACATGATTTTGATGAATTTATAAGCAGATTATGAGACTCTGAGAACTTTACCAAATTATTTATGTCTTCGTTCATTTCCTTTTCAGCTATGTTTCATTGGAAGTTATCAAAAGATTTTTGGTATTGCGTATCATCAGCGTACGTGTGTGGTTTGCTGTGTTTAATAGAACTGGTGACCTTTGCTGTGTAGATACAGAAGAGGAGTGGAGATAATATAGAACCTTGCGGAACTCCATTTAAGATTTATTTCTTCTCCGAAAACCCCTCCTCCGTCTCTACATATTGTTTTCCTCTAAAAAGGTAGTTTGTGATAAATCTAATAGCGCTCTCCGAAAAACCCATAAAATGCAAGATGGAAAATAGGAGTTCATGATTGATCCTATCAAAAGCTTTTGAGTAGTCTAGTAAAACTAACGCTATGGACATCCCCCTGTCTGTAGCTTCAATTATATCATCGGTTAAATTTAACAGTGCCGTTGTACAGCTGTATCCCTGTCGAAAATCTGATTGATGTTCTGGTAATAAGTTGTATTTGTCTATATGTTCTCGTATTTGGAAATTCATTATTTTTTCTAAGATTTTTGAGAGAACTGGCAAAATAATTATTGGGCGCAGATCGTTATGGGATTAGGTGGCCATACACACAGAGGTTGATCCGTCGGTTTGGAACGGCGCGGTTTAAACTGGCGGATTTGTCTTTCAATTAGTGGACATTCCACGCGCCAGTTATAGCCGGTACAGATTTATCTGTGAGTTCAGACCGACGGGAAAAACTTGTGGGTTCCGCGCTCGATATTTTAACCGGCGCAGACTTGTCTGTCGTCTTACACTGTGCCAGGGATAACAGACCGTTCATATATCCTCTCTTCAATTTATTGAATATGTTTCCGGAATGATATAACCAAGTGCCTGTGCAGAAATTCCCACTGAAAATTTCAGATCTTCATATGATCTTCCCGTGGCAAGGAAATGAAGGGCAGCATTTAATCGCTGTTCTGGTCCAATGGCTTCTCACATTTGAGTATCTTGTTTTGTAAGATCCTCTCTTACCAAATTTAATAAAATGTCATACATGTTAATATCCATTCTTAAATCATATTTAAAATCGTCTGGATCATTTTCTCTTAACTCTTTTAATATAAGGTCAAGGCTAAATAGTTTCCTCTTAAGCAAGTAACTTTTAACCCACTTGGAACGTCTCTTTTTCACACCACTATGCATTATTTCCATATTAATCATCATTCCCATACACAGAGCCTGCTTCTTTTTAGCATGAAACATTTTACATACACTATGCTTAAAATACCGTGCCGCATAAAATTTTCGACTTGACGAAATTCCACAGTTTTGGTTTAACCGGCAGATAAATCTTGAGTTATCGCCCACTAACGCGCGGTTATGTCTGCCACAGACCGATATGAAGGATCGATTCGAAAGATTTTTTTTGTGTTAGTGGACTGCAGCAGTTTTAAACCGTTGCGGACAAAACGGTCAGACTTATCTGTGCCGTTCCAAACCGACGGATTAACCTCTGTGTGTATGGCCAGCTATTCAGCTGCACTTTTTTTAGGAAGAGGCTTGACTTTAGCTACCTTCCAAGAATCAGGAAATACTCCCTCAATTAAGCATGTATTAATTATGTTTGTTAAAAATGGTAGAATCCTGGGACAGCTTAAAAGAAGCATATTGAGGTTTATGTTATCTGCTCATAGGGGAGGATGAGGGAATATTTTTTTTGTCCGAGGGAAACAACTTATTTGCAGTTTTAATACTTTGTTAGTGGTCAAATGTAAGCCTTTCTTTGTATTGTTTTTAAATTTTTCTTGTATTAAACAAGTAGTTTAGAATGAATATGTTTCTTATTACTTACTAATAAAAAACATCCAAATATATTATTTTTTATAAACAACAAGTGAATTTAGCGAAAGAAAAATAAGAACTCTTGCTCTGTATGCAAACATTCTAAGCATTGAACTACCGAAGACCACACACAAAAATTTTCGAAAATCTTCCATCTATGCAGGTGCGCGGTGTCTCAATAAAAGAACGAGAAATTCTCAGGGTATTAACTCGACCAAGTCATCCAACTGATCTCTTTTAATTCTTCTTTCCCACTGTCAAAGGTACGATAACTTAAATTAGACGTAAAGAATCAACGCCTGAAAGCATGAGATCACCTTTTTTCTTATTTTTCTTTCTTTAATTTCACTTGTTGTTTCTAGTCTTAGGACCTTGCATTATTTGCAATTTGGTATTTGATATATTATTTTTTGTTGCATATTGATTTGAGTAGTGATGTTACCTTTAAATTTGACTAAAGTGATTTATGTAAAGCTGTAGAGATGGCAAGTTGCGGAAGAATTTAATGGCATCTAACGCAATGCAAATAGCTTACAGTAAACCGGTGTATTTTTTAAGTCATGACTAACAGCCTGAATTCTCGTACATATATTTATTCGTTAGAGGCGCCTAACTTTTTCCTCTGTGAAAATTCTTGAAAGTGATTCCTAACTGAATGTGCGGGCACAGAAATCTTTTGAGCTTCGAACTGACTAAACCAAGGATATGATTTTGGAATTACTTTCAAATTATCTCAAAATTATAAATTACGAGATGAAAAAAGTTCCATAAAATAATTACCAACCGGTAATTTTTTTTCTTTAGTTTAAAAAATGTGTATAAAAGGCAATTAATGGCAATATTGTCTACAAATTATATGGTTGGTTTAGTCAGTCCGATGCACGAAGCTTGTCTACGCCTGCGTATTCTGTTAGGAATCACTTCCAAGTATTTTTGCAGGAGGAAAAGTTAGGTGTCTCAGCCAGTGGCGGCTCGTGAAGTATAAGAATGGGTGTGCGCTATAATAAGTGTGTCGAAATAAATTTAAAATAAATAAAGTTAAAAAAATTTGCATACTTATTTGTAGCCAAATAAAAGAACTTATGGTGCCCACTAGGTAATAAGATTGTCAAAGTAAAAAAAGCAGGTCTCCAATAAATAAAAATATGCCTACACAAAAAAAAAATTACCTACAGTAGGTATACATACATATTAGTTTTTAGCCAACGATGGATAACATTAATTCAATGTACAAAACCGTTTTATCTTAGCTTTTGATTCAAATACCATTTCATATTTTATGTTCGTATACGTTGGTTTAAAAATTCATGCTTTTTAATTTTTGCCTCTAGATGATTTAAGTCAGTTACCCCTATGCGGCTCCAGCTTTTATCCATGCTTGCATTGAAAAATAATAAGCATGGAAAACAAAATAACGAGTTTGTAACATCACATCCACAAATCCAGTTGTTTTTTTGGTAAATATATTTTCTAAAGTATCTTTTAAAATTCTAGTTCTGGAGTCGGCCTTCCTAATTTTTTAATTTCAATTTTTGATTTAAATTAAAGGAGGAAAAGCTTGCTATAATATTTTGTACACAATTAAGTCTTGAATTACTTCCAGGATTACCCGAACACGAACTTATAACTGCTTCAGACATATTCGACACTTGTAGATAATAATTAACCCAAAAATTACAAACAAGAAGCCGAAAACAGCATAAAATTCACTTAAAAACTGCGTAAATAAATTTTAATTACGCCCAAGACACGCATACTAACGATAATATAAACAGTAATCAGCTGAGAACTAGAAAAAAACGATGCAAGTGTGTATTGATTTAGCGCACCACCTCGCCCTTTTCTCGGCCGATATCCCGAGCATTTCCGATCCAATTGCGTGGCAAAAATTGGATTAAAGAGGAACGCCGAATCCACGCGCACCTCCAGATTCAAGCCCGCCCTCTCATATCTCTAGATTCAAGCGAGGCAAGGCGATCGAAGGCCACCGTATGCGGCAGCAAGCGTCAAGTCGAAAAGATATTAATTACTTCCGTTAATGGCCGATAGATGCCACTAGCGGGATCGGGATCATTAAAAAATAAATAAAAACAAAAGTAATTATTTAATAATAGTTTGTATTTATTTTTTTTTCTTATTTTTGCTGGGGGTGCGCGCGCACCAGCGCTCCTATGGACGAGCCACCCCTGGTCTCAGCCAAATAAAGCTATATACAAAAATTTAACCTGTTAGTAATAACTTAAAAAATAGACCGGTGAACTGTGGACTATTTGCGTTACTTAAATGCCATTTAATATCTTTGCAACTTGCCATTTCTAAAGCTTTACATAAATACTACTTTTGTAAAATTTGAAGGCAACTTCATGAAGTACTCAAATCAGTCTGCAACAAAAAATAATATAATTTTTATTGCCCCATTACTTTAGTCAAAACGAAAGGGTAATAACAATTTAATTCTAAACTTGTTATTTATGACAGGCTAAATTTAAAACGATAAATAGCAAGTCTTACATTTGACAACAAAACTTATTAATATTGTATTAGAAAACTTTCAAAAGTTTTTTTCAGATATCTCAAATGACAAAGGACAAAATGCAAGAGTAGCAACAAAATATTTCCTATTTCCTCTGTTTCTTATTCCCCCATCTTCCCCTATGTCAAATAAATGGGTTCCGCTCAACACTTCAGTGAATTGTGCAGCCAGCGCCAGGCGATCGCATCGGCGCGGAATGTAATAGCAGCCGACGAAAACACAATTGCACACGTTCTACGTACGTCAAAATACTTATGAAGCCGGGATTAAACGACTCGTGTACTTGGCGAATAATTGTTACTTGCGTTTACTTGCCATGTCGTGTGAGTGGGTTACTTGTACAATTATTTATCAATCGTTGGTTTTCCATTTGTGGTCGGTAAAAATGGGCCAAGTCAAAGAGCTCACGATTATTCGTACGCTTGCCAAGTACATTCATACACACATATTTTCGTACTTGTAAATTGTACGCGTCGTGTGAGCGCCCTGCTTGCTATCGCAATTCGCAAAGCTCGGGTACTTGCCAAGTACGTAAATAATTGTGTATTTGCCAAGTAGACGAGTCGTTTGAGCCCGCCTTTAATCGTCCGTGGGTTTGCGGCGTTCCACGGAAGCCGTTAACTATGACGTTCAAATGTCAACGGTATCAAATAGCGTTATTCGTCGGCCGTTTTGGGCACGATCAAAAACTGTCTAATATCAACCTACAAACCGCTAAACGATAGGTATTTAACCAAATATCAAGTTAAAATTAGTTTTTTTTGCATCAGTATAGTAAAATCTTTATTACTTACTTACATACGTCACTCACTTATGGCAAAAAGCGATTGAGTTACAGGGCGAAACAAGAACAATTGCCTTAGATATATCTAAAGCATTCGATAAAGTCTGGCATGAAAATCTGTTCAACAAGCTCAAAGCAACGGGATTGTCGCCGAGACTTTGCACTTGGTTTGAAAGTTACCTTAAGGATAGATCCATTTATGTTGCACTGGATGGCCGGAACTCCAACTCTTACCAAATAAATGCTGGTGTGCCACAGGGAGCAATCCTTTCGCCAACACTTTTTCAAATGACCTCATAGATAAAACAGTAAATCCACTTTATTGCTTTGCAGATAATGGCAATGTAGTATCCTCAGTCATATCACCCACATGTCTCTCCGCACCATTACCTTAGACTAACTGAAATATCACAGATAAATAACGACTTGGAGATAATAGAGGACTGGGGCAACAAAAACCTTGTACAGTTCAACGCGCAGAAAACCCAAGCAGCCCTGTTTTCAAAAAAGACCAGCACCATGCTATCTGGAAGTGCTGTCGCATTGCAGAGCCAGTTGAACATCTTAGGAGTCACTGCAGAGACCAACATGTCTTGGCACAGTCACGTGGCAGATATAGCTAAAAGGGCGTCCCAAAAGCTTGGGGTGTTATTTCGTACAAGACATCTGTATACACCAAGCCAACTGCTGACACTCTACAAAGCCCAGATTCGACCAACTATGGAGTACTGCTCACATATATGGAGTGCGGCACCCAAACATACCTTAATGCTTTTGAACACCGTGCAAAAACGAGCTATCAAGCTGATCAATGACCCCACACTTACCCGTAGCTTGGATGGTCTCGAACATCGAAGAACTGTGGGCGATCTATCTCTCTTCTACAGGTATTATCACGGAAAATGCTCTGAAGAGTTGGCACGTATGATCCCCCCGGCAGTAGCACCTACTAGGCGAACACGTCAAACAGATGGTAACCATCAATTTATTGTCAAAATAGAGGCACCAAGAACCTCATTATATCAGAATTCATATCTCTGGAGAACAGCATCGCTGTGGAATAAACTCCTTGCGACAGTTTTCCCTGCAGGTTACAACCTGAACCGTTTCAAAACCAACACACACCAACATTTCCGCGCACTTGCCGCTTCTCGAGCGTGATAGGGATCTCCTTGCGAGTGCGCATACCCGTAAAAAAAAAATCATACCTACCTACTACAATTCGGAGCCGTAACAGATAAGTTGATTTAGAGTTAGAGGCTAATTTTTGTTGCCTGTGAGTATAAATAAGTTTTTCGTCGTCGTGTATATTATGGTCAGCACAACAAGGGTCGAAGTTCGAAAAAGAAACCCTCCAAGATTTTTTCGATTGAATAAACATTAAAAGTATTTAGGTATTGTTTACCCTGATTAAAAAAATCTCCCTAATTTTTTGTCAGGTAATTTACGGTTTAAAAACACGTACAATAAATCCCTAATTTATCGTTGTTAAAAACCACGATTGCACTTCGCGATCGCGATATGAAGGATGAATGCACTGCACTCAGTGCATATATACAGTGGTGCAGGGCACATCACTCACTAATTCACGTATTCAATAAATTGTACCGCATTTGGAAAAAGCAAACACAGTCCTCCTGTTTATAATTTTACATCACTTCTTAAGCAAAGATCAGGGGCGTACCAAAGTGTAAGGCAACGAGGCAGCCGCCTCAGGCAACCACCTTCAGAGGGCAACCAAACTTTAACGTTTTCAAAATGTTACCGTTCCCTAAAAAATTAAATGATCTGCAATTATAAAGTTAAGGTAAATTATATGGTGCAGAAGAAACTAAGGTTTGAGAATATGATGATGAATTTGCAGAGAAGACTGTCGGGGGTACCAAAACTTCTGGGGCAAGTAACTTTGCATAGTATGTATTTATTTCAAATGAAATGATCGATTGCTATATTTATTTGTGCTTTATCACAGGTAATTTAGGGGCGTAATTAGGGGGGCTTCGCCCTCTCGAGTTTAATTGACCTACCCAAACAAAATGGTCATAATTTATCAGAGGCGATTTAACTCTACATATAAGTCAGTGAAAGTTCCTGCTTTTTCGAAAAAATTAATTATTTTATTTTTCTGAAATTTTCCTCCTTTTTCTTTTAAATTTTTACCATAAATTTTATACTGTGGCACCAATTTCTTTAAAAATACTTAATTTTTCTCCATTTTTCGCTTGCGGCGCCATTATTTTTGTTATATTTGTTTTAAAATGATTTCCACATCGCGATTTTTTTCGAAATTTAAGTACTTGAATTTTTCAACATTTTTTCTTGACGCGCAATTGTTTTTAATTATCCAGTAGTTTTTTATATTGAAAACATTTTCTTCTATGGCGCCATTCTCGCAAAAAAGAAGGTAATTTTTTTGAAATTTTTGCCCGCAGTGATATTTTCTTTGTATATCGTCAAGACGTTTAACGCGGTGAGATTTTTTTAAAATGTTCGCCTTGCGGCGCAATTTTTTAAATAAATGAACAAAATCCACCGAACGCAAGCCCAATAAATGGGTGGGGGTAGATTTCAAAAATTAGAGTTTATGTGAAAATATGGCGAGTGTGATATCAAATGAAAGGTAATTTAGTCTGAAGTTAAACAAAATACATTTTGGGTGATTAAAAAAAAAGGGTGGGGGCAGATTTCAAAAAATAGTGTTTAAGTGAAAATATGGCGTGTGTGTTATCAAACGATAGGTAATTGAGTCTGGAGTTAAACAAAATACAATTTAATTTTTTTTTTAATGGGTGGGGTTAGATTTCGAAAATTAGAGTTTAAATCAAAACATGGCTTGTGTGGTATCAAACGAAAGGTAATTGAGTCTAGAGTTGAATAAAACATATTTGACATTTTAGTTATATTAGCTTAAACGTACACTATAACTAAAGTACCTACTGTGAGCTTAGGTACCCATCAATTGGCAGAGAATTTTTATAGTAGTTTTAGCTCACACAATACTTACTATAGTAGTGTGAGCTATGGTGATCCTAATTTTTTCGAGAAAAAAAACAGTTGCTCCGATTTTAAATTTTTTTATATATCCTTGCGTTTCAGATAATTTTGAAACTTTTTTGTCGCGCCGTCTGTCTGTCTGTCTGTCTGTATGTCTGTCTGTAACGACCAACGCGCATAACTCAAAAACGGCTTGCCCGATTTCAATGAAATTTGGTACCTAGGCTAGATGTTGGGTCGAGATGGTCCCATTTAAAAATGAACCAAATCCATCGGACACAAGCCAAATAAAAGGGTGGGGGTAGATTTCAAAAATTAGAGTTTATGTGAAAATATGGCGTGTGTGATATCAAACAAAAGGTAAATGGGTCTGGAGTTACACAAAATACATTTTAGTTAATAAAAAGGGTGGGGGTAGATTCCAAAAATTAGAGCTTACGTGAAAATTGGCGTGTATGATATCAAACGAAAGGTTATTGAGTCCGAAGTTAAACAAAATACATTTTAGTTTTTTTCAAGGGTGGGGGTAGATTTTAAAAATTTGAGTTTAAGTCAAAATATGGCTTGTGTGGTATCAAACGAAAGGTAATTCAGTTTGGAGTTGAATAAAATATATTTCAGTTTTTAGTTATATTAGCTCATAACTATAGTACCTAGTGTGAGCTTAGGGGCCCATATATTGGCCAACTATTTTATATTGCAATCCTTTCCTTTACGTTAGGGTGTGTTAAACCATCTCAGAGCCCCTCCTATTGTCGTATTTTTTGCATTCGCTAGTGTTAACCCTGGGGCTCAAGCTCCCCTAAGATGGCCTGGCTAGCCCCCCTGAGTTGATGGGTTAGTGGGAAAATATTAGAGATTAAAAAATGTTCAAAGAAATCATTATGACGGAAAGTTTCGTATGTTGTCTACTTACTACTGTTTTTATTAGTTTACACTACTACTATATAAGTAGTGTGAGCTATGGTGATCCTAATTTTTTCGAGAAAAAAAAAGTTGCTCCGATTTCAAAATTTTTTATATATCTTTGCGTTTCAGATGATTTTGAAACTTTTTTGTTTTGCCGTCTGTCTGTCTGTCTGTCTGTATGTCTTTCTGTCTGTATGTCTGTCTCTAACGACCAACCCGCATAACTCAAAAACCGCTTGTCCGATTTTAATAAAATTTGGTACCTAAGTTGGGTCTTAAGCCGTGATGGTCCCATTTAAAAATGAACAAAATCCACCGAACGCAAGCCAAATAAGAGGGTGGGGGTA
The DNA here is from genome assembly GCA_963576565.1 of Aspidapion aeneum. Classification (NCBI taxonomy): domain Eukaryota; kingdom Metazoa; phylum Arthropoda; class Insecta; order Coleoptera; family Brentidae; genus Aspidapion; species Aspidapion aeneum. Next base: position 9,080,487 of record OY755039.1, read on the forward strand.
GATTCCAAAAATTAGAGTTTATGTGAAAATATGGCGTGTGTGATATCAAACGAAAGGTAATTAAGTCTGGAGTTAAACAAAATGAATTTTAGTTTATTTTTAAAAAAAGGGTGGGGTAGATGTAAAAAATTAGAGTTTAAGTGAAAATATGACGTGTGTAATATCAAACGAAAGGTAATTGAGTCTAGAGTTAGACAAAATACATTTTAATTTTTTTTAAAGGGTGGGGGTAGATTTAAAAAATTTGAGTTTAAGTCAAAACATGGCTTGTGTGGTATCAAACGAAAGTAATTGAGTCTGGAGTTGAATAAAATATATTTCAGTTTTTGATTATATTAGCTCACACTATAACTATAGTACCTAGTGTGAGCTTAGGTGCCCATAGATTGGCAGAGTATTTGTTTTCGAGGTAGCTTTTAAACTCCTAAGGATCAAGTATGTATGAAGGTTACTATGCATCTTGAGAAGGATTGAAAAGTATAAAGTGCATAAAACGAATTCTAGTTCCTGTGGTGCAGAAAAAATGATTGCATAAGTTGTTTGTTTTTAAATGAGGGGCAGCAATTTTTCTCTTTGTCTCAGGCAACCAAAATGTTAGGCACGCCTCTGCAAAGATAGTACGGGAAAGTTAGGGGGTTTATTGGGAACTGAATAAGATAAAACTACGACTTGCATTAATCGATCGCTCTTGGCTTTCTAATTAATATACTAAAAGTACTCCCCCCCCCCCCCGTGCTTTCTTGTCAAAATGACGCCGATATCTTGAATATTTGCTTATTTTTGTTTTTTCCTCAATAATTTTTAAAGTAAAGCTTTTCTGAAAAAAGTACAAAAGTTCTAGACAAATAAAAAATGCATCAAAGAGTACTTTTCTGGTAGTTTTGGCAAAAATGGTTTTAAAGATAAAGAAATTCAAATGTATTCGATTTGTAAAAATTTTGACTATTTTTTGTTTTTTTCTCAACAGTGTCTAAACTAAAGCTTTTTTAAAAAAGTTGTAAAACACAAATGTTGTAGACAAATAAAAAAAGCATCAAACGGTACTTTTCCGGTAGTTCTAGTTTAAGGTTTTAAAGTCACGATATTTTTAATTTAATATTATAAAAAATAAAATAAAATTTTTTTATAAATTATTATGGTGTAAAATCAAGACTAGGCGTAATCAGTGGGGTTCCATAAAATAAAATTATAGCCCCCGACCCCTTTCCTTTCAGGGATATTTTCAAAAATAAAATTCTTTATTAGCCTTTTACTCAAAAAATACTTGTTTCTTGTAAAGTTATGTGAACAATTTTTTTTAAGCCCAATATTTATTGGGAACGAACGAACTGAACCGAACCGAACCGAACCGAACCGAACCGAACCGAACCGAACCGAACCGAACCGAACCGAACCGAACCGACCGAACCGAACCGGACCTATTAAATGACAGGCTTTACAGCTGCTTACTACCCTTCCCAAGATACGTACCCTTAAGCATCCCCAATATGCCAATTTTTAGCATATTTTATTTAAAATAAACACATCAACATTTTTAATTTAACTAATCTTCCTAGAAACAAAGCAATTTGTTAAAAAGAATATAAAAATCACTTTTTTGTAGACAATAAAATTTTCTTTTAATTCATATACCACTTTGTGCAGTACAGAGGGTAGGTAAAACTCCTATGCCGTTCGTATACTAGAATCCTCCTTTAAAAATTCACTTTTATTGTAAGTTTATTGCAATTTTTGAAAAAGCATATTACAAAAACATGTATATCAAACATATATATTTTAAAATATTTACAACTCGGAAGGACATATTTATAACCAAATATGGAGGTTATTTACAGAAATTATCAAAAATCTTTTTTAATTTTAAGTTGTTCATTGACTAACCTTGGTAACCTGAGTTTTGGACCTATTAAAAGAAAATTTTAATTTCTATGATGAGTCATAAACCATTTTTGCCCAAAACACTTCACTTTCAAGAAAATTGATTAAAAACTTATATGTAAATTATATTTTCGCCAATTTCTGTAAATAACATATATTTATGGACGCCACTGTGACGTTAGTAGTAAATTTCACTAAGTGGAATGTAAATTTTATCTTCGTCATAAAATGTTCTATGTATGTATAATTGCAAAAAAACAAACAATACTTTTTATTACATTGTATACAAAAACTCTACTATAGTTTTTTTCGCAAAAGGCTTTGTTTTTAAGAAAATCAGTTAAAATTAAAAATTTGACGTATTTATTTTGAATAAAATTACCTGGTACTAGGGTCTCCAAGTCCACAAGACGCTAGCGCTACCAAGTCCACTTCCAATCCCTGGCTTCGCATGCGTAGATCTACCAATATTATTTACCTCATGTATTAGAATCGATGTACAGGGTGATTTTCACTTGAATGATTCTAACCACATGAAAATAGAAAGTTTCAAAAACCTAACCTAACGAAACCTAATCAGATCTAACCGAACCGAACCAAAGCAAACTAAACCAATATTTTTTTTCAAAAAAAAAACTTTCCTGACTTCCTACCTGGGATGCTAGAGGATGTGAATCCGAACCGGACCGTACCGAACCGAACCTATCCAAACCTAACCCTACCCAACTAAACCTAATTAGCAGTACGTGTTGTAGTTTAGTTTGGTTAGGTTAGGTTTGGTTCAGTTTAGTTAGGTTCGGTTTGGTTCGGTTCGGATTCACATCCTCTAGGATCCCGGGCAGGAAGTCAGGAAAGTTTTTTTTTTTTTTAAATTATTGGTTCAGTTTCCTTCGGTTCGGTTAGATTTGATTAGGTTTTGTTAGGTTAGGTTTTTGAAACTTTCTATTTTCATGTGGTTAGAATCATTCAAGTGAAAATCACCCTGTATGCATCAATTCTTAGACATGAGGTAAATAATATTGGTAGATCTGCGCTTGCGAAGCCAGGGATTGAAAGTGGACTTGGTGGCGCTAGCGTCTTGTCTCCAAGTCCCGGGACCAAATATGTTTTCGGGACTTCGGGACCAAATGTCAGGTCCCGGGATTAGTCCCGGGATTAGTCCCGGGAATGGTCCCAAAACTAAAATAAAAGTAATTAAATTAATTTAACACAGAACAGAACACAGGTTTATTGATATTGGTAAATAGTTAACATAAAAACAAATTGCCAAACATAGCAAAGAAAAATGTAGGTATAGGGAAACATTACTTTTGTCGAAAGCGCGATTCTGCGCCGCAACGCCGCCTATTGCATGAAAGCGAAAGGATCGCAAAAGCTGTTTAAAGTTTTCACTGAAAGTAAAGAAAGCAACAGCATTCACACATTATGCATGTGTCTCATATAATTTAGCGGTTTCGGGACCAAGTTGAGTCTCGGGACCACTTTTTTTAGGAAAACTCCCTGGACCGTCCCTAGACCAAGTCCCGGTACTGGATACCCTACCTGGTACGTATATTCTCAGAAAATCTAAAAAAAATCTATTCAAATAAATGCAATCCGAAATCGGCCGCCCCCAAAAACTTCAAACCCAAAAACGTATCATACTTTGTACCTCATAAGTATAGTAGATTCGGTTTATTTTGGGGAAAATTTTAAAAGTTGACGTTATACGATTTTATCTTCTTGAATTCATATTTGGGTTTCCTTAGTTTGGCTGCCATGGCCGTGCCGAGCAATGGACCATATTATTATGTCATATCCATTATAAAGTTACTTTATTCAAAAATTTCATATAAAAAACTTTAATAAAATTTGAAGTGTGACACCCAATGTTAAAAAATGAACCTTGTTGGTAGCCTCTGTTAAGCCTTAAAAGTTATTGGTTACGTATTACTAGAATTGATTCGTTCGATACTTTACTTAAAGGCATTAGAATACGAAATCAGCAGTTTTAATTTTCTAAACCTTTTACGTGATACATGCACACCACTTCACTCCCGACTGGCACTAAAAAGTTTTAATTCACACCGAGCTACAACGGGAATTATAAGTGCCCGACGAGCTACTTATAATGGGGATATGGATCGTTGTATGCGATAAGTAGCTGCGTTATATACCTACATATATCAGTAGAGTGTTTACAGCCTACCTTTACTTTTGTTAACCTTAAAAATACAGAGTTTCATTTTATATTTTTATATTTGAATCGGTGCTAGAATGAAAGGTTTGCAACGAACATATAGACACAATAGTGGCCTGTCACCAGTGTTGCAACTGACGACTTTCCTTCAACTAAGTGACAAAAAAACCTTCATATCCTTCAAAACAGAGGGTGGTTGACACCATATACGTAATATTCCAATACTGGATAGAATCAGGGCCTGGTCACTCGAGCTTCACTTACCCGTCGATGGTGGCGCCACCGTAGACCCCCGCTCATCCTCACCCAACCCGCTACTGCCCATCTTTTCGGTAGAAACCAGCTGATCGGTCTCGAATTTTCTGGAATTCCATTTTTTCGTTTTTTACTGCAATTTTTACGGCTTTTACCAACATTTTTGGTATTTAGGAAACCAAATTTTACCGGCCAGCCAAAAATTCAAGAATTTGTAAATAATCTCAAGTAAGTATATAACATAACCTATAAAATAAATTTGCATGGTTTATTTTAACAAAAAGCCCAATTTCATCGGCGTGGCCAGCCTGAAGGGGGCTGCGGCCTACGTCTATGCTTTCTGTGATACACATATATTGTATCTGTATTTTTTTAATAGTAGTGATCCAGGGGACCCCTGCAATACATAAGGGCAGCCTGAGATCCAATAGAGGGGGCCAGGCCCCCCTTAGCTACGCTGATGTCTATCCTCTGATTGTGGGTTATAAATTTCAAACCTTGGGCTGGGTACTTTTGGTAAATAGGAATTATAACATTCCGAAGAAAGAATATTGTTTGTATATTACAATTTTATATTGTTTCAGGTAATGTTTTTCCAGCTGCTCCAAAGGAGACATGACTGACATGCACATAGAGTGGGGCTCGTGTTCACAATTCACATTTTCAAAAACGAGACCAATTATAACAGCGGGATAGATCATTTAGGGTAATTTGGTGTGTATGCTAAGGTAGGTAACTGATCAAGAGAGCAGCACTCACTACGTGACGTAGGATATTCTACCTGGGCAAATATAGTGTACTAAAATTAGCAACCGAACCACCTCTGGACAAAAGTGTTAAAATATGATATATTGTGACTGAGCTAGCCCCCTAATATATGTAAAGAACTCACATGTTTATTATTAAGAGAGATTAATTATAATACTGGTATTACATATTTAGTGTGTTGAATTATACAATAAAAAATTAATTAATTTCCTTTTAATAAAGTTTTAAATAAGTTATTTATAATAAATACCTACCCACATACATAATGTAGTTTTGTTTTCTGAATTTACTGCCAAAATATTTGCATTGTTTCATTTTTGATATGAAACAATGCAAACATTTTGGTGCAATCAAAATTTAATTTTTAAAATTGGTGGCTGCCGCCGCCGCGCCAGCTGGGCGATTGCAGCGCCGCGCTCGATAGGTCAGGAACTAAAAAAAGAGGCATAGAATGAGTGTCCCATCTTTTTTATATACTTATTTACCTAATCTGTGGATAGAATATACCGGTGTTCGGATCTTTTAATTATATGTCGAATTTTCCCATCACTGGTGGTCCAGCTGATTTTTATAAACAAAAGTTAGATATGATATGAACAACTAATTTTTTTTGAATTTCTTGAAAACTAAGGCCATTTTCCTACTATTTTTTAGTAGATTCTTATAAAATAATATTTTTCAGACATACCAGTCGTTATTATTTTTAGCTCGCTTCATTCCTCTTTACACAAAAATTAAAATTCCAAGAAAATAATGTGTTCGTTTCAGCTTCAAAAATCATCCGCTGACCTACATCTTTGTTTACTACCCAATAGTCCTCAGTTCACCTTTGATACTAAACGATCACATTCAGTTTGACTTGTAGTTTAAGTTCTGTATAATAAAAGATAAAGCGGGCTAAAAAACAATAACGATAATACGTCTGGAAAATTACATTTTATAATTATGTACTAGAAAACAGTACGAAAATTGCCTTAGTTTTCAAAAAATTCATATCATATCATATCTAACTATTGTTTACAAAAATCAGCTGGACCACCAGTGACGTGGAAAATTCGATATATATATATATATATATATATATATATATATATATATATATATATATATATATATAAGATCCGAACACCGGTATATTCTATCCACCGTGACTCCCTGTTACCTATTAACACAATGGTTGGCGTTTGATTTAGGGCCGGTTTATCAATGGAGGGTTACCCCTCGAGTTAGAGATAGCCCTGGGTTAAAGTTGTCAAAAGTGTTTATCCATCCAAGGTTAAATGCAAACTCGATGGTTAACCCTAGGCTAACTTGACCCGCGCTCGAACGGCAGGGTAGCGTATTTAGCTCTGGGTTAAAGTCAAAATTTCCAATTATTTTGAAGTGTTTTTTTTTTATTTTGGTTGATTTTTTTCAAAAGCATAACATTTAACTTGTGTACTTCAATTTTTGTGTTAAATAGGATGCTCAGAAATTTTTAAAACACGAGCGGTGATACTTTTTATGGTGTGAGGCTGAGATGATGGAATCCCCCACAGACATGGATATTTTTGCAATGGGAGCAGTCTACCAAGCAAACCAAAAATAAATATTCTTTTTTCTATGATCAAGATCATGTTTAATAGAAAAGCACCCAATAAATATCCCACCTGCCAACAGAGCTATACCTAATATGTGTAGGTACCGAGCCACAATATAGATCCACTGGTGGTCGCAGCGGAAGGGCTGCAAGGCCCACTCCGAGGGGTCATCGGCACCCTAAAATTTTGTACAGCGTCCAACAGGACTTGGGTCCTGACGTGTACTGTTGGGTCCTGTTGAGTACTGTTGGGTACTGTCGAGTACTGTTGGGTACTGTCGTGTATTGTCGAGTACTGTTGGGTCCTGTCGGTGTACTGTTGGGTACTGTCGTGTACTGTCGAGTACTGTTGGGTCCTGTTGAGTACTGTCGTCGTGCCTTGGGGGGGTCCGACAGGGACAAAGCGCGCCCTCAAAAAACATGCGAGCAAAAAAAAAAAACAAAAAAAAACAAAAAAAAAAAAAGGTCATCATCTTTGGGGAACCGCGCCGCGCTCACAAATCTTGCGACCAAAAAAAAAAAAAGGTCATCCTGGGGAAGGCCGACAGCCTCAAAACACTGGCGACCAAAAAAAAAAAAACGTCATCCTGTCTTTTCGCATCTACGCCACTGTTTCGGGTAAGACGGTTGTGTCGAGTACTGTCGTGTCCTGTTGGATTCTATCGTGTCCTGTTGAGTACTGTTACGTACTGTCGTGTACTGTTGGGTACTGTCGTGTACTGTCGTGTACTGTCGAGTACTGTTGGGTCCTGTCGTGTACTGTCCTGTACTGTCGTGTACTGTCGAGTACTGTTGGGTCCTGTCGTGTACTGTCGAGTACTGTTGGGTACTGTCGGGTACTGTTGGGTCCTGTCGTGTACTGTTGGGTACTGTCGTGTACTGTCGGGTACTGTTGGGTCCTGTCGTGTACTGTCGAGTACAGTTGGGTACTGTCGAGTACTGTTGGGTCCTGTCGTGGTACTGTCGAGTACTGTTGGGTACTGTCGTGTACTGTCGAGTACTGTTGGATCCTGTCGTGGTACTGTCGGGTACTGTTGTGAAATTTGTACAGTACTGTTGAAAGCTGATGACCCCTCGGCCCACTCACATATGAATCGTCATCAATATGTGTACCAGTTTTATTATAATTACTAATTTGTGTATATAATTTTAAAACTTTTAATATGTATTTAAAAATGCAAAAGAAAATGTGAATATATATTTCAAACACAGTTTTTTACATTTTTGTTTGGCGGTTCCTGAAAAATGACTATTAAGTTCTTTTGTTAGACAACAGTATTTTAGGAATCTGAAATAATATATATGTATATGTAATATAACTATATATGAATTGTACGTAACATCAAAATAAAATACTTAAATTATTGCAACATGCTAGAGCACTTTTATAATTAAAAAAATATGTTACAGAGTAAATATTATATCACATCAAGGTTTCTAAACACTTTCTGGTCATTCAGGAAGCCTCTGCTTGCTCTGCACAGGGGGGTGTTTCTAAATCAGTCATTCCGGGATAACAGGTTGATGTGTCAGAAACTAGTACCATTATTTCTTGTTGATGTGCCTTATTGATATTCCTTTATTAAAATGTAGAAGTCTGTTGGTTTCCTTGTAAAGGCATGACCTGTAACAAAAATAAAATAGGTGTAGTAGTTTAAAAATAAACTTAAAAAATGCAGAATTATGATCCAATACCAAAGATAATCCATTTGCTTTTAACTTATTTTATCTCTTAAATTATCTAGCTTTAATAGGTAGATGGGTACCTATAGATGCATCTTTGTTTTAGACTATAATTAGTAGTTAAGTACAACAGAAACAATTTACAAAATTCGAACTACATGCTAATTTTTATGTAGCTAAATTGTTTTCATCATACATATATTAGATACTTACTGGCTAGAGTACAATAACTGAAGAAACTGAATAAGTTTTTTCCAAATAATATTTTTAACAAAACACTCGACACCAACAATACAAAAAAACATATGATTATAACCACAAAATGTCAAAAATTCCACAGACTATTAAATAAGAAGGGAAAACTTGGATGGTCGATTGTTACCAGCATTGCCAACCTGCGAGTTTCGGAGCTCTGGGTTAAAATCGCGTGGATAAACACTTTTCTCTTTAACTTACCCCAAGGTTAGAGTTGGCCCTGGGCTAGCCAACACGACGAGATACCCCTCCATTGATAAACCGGCCCTTAAACATTCAGAAATATAGGTACGAAAAATGCACAGATACCAAATTTATATAGATATAGTTTTTGTCAACTGTGAGCCGATGATTTGACATGATGAATACACGAATTAAATAATATGCATGTGTAAAGTATAAACAATCAGGACATTTTAACTTAATGATCGCAAAAAGGATAGACTTAGTGACCATTGATATTGCTATTTCAAATATGTTTGCATTCTGCATCGTAAGGTACCGTAGGAATTGCAATAATACGTACTATATGGAAATAATATGCATATGTCTTTGAAAGCAACCAATCAGATCCTTTTTGCTTGAAGACCCCAAGGCCCTCATGTTTGCATCATGAATGGGCAGTTACCGTGGGTACTTGAATATTATGTTTATGGTCGACACCAAACCAAAAAAAAGTTTATACCATGAACAAATTCTTTCAATAAAAATTGTAGAAAAAACCAAACAAATAAAATATTTATAACTTAAATCATAAATTATAAAAATTAAAATTAAACATAAAGTATTTAAATTTATCTACATAAGTTATGTTTGATAAATTATTGAAATATTTGCAAAATATGTAACTTTTCCTCAAAATGGTCAAAATCCTTGTCCAAAACCCTTCAATTCTGGTAAGACTGCTTGACACTTAGGTTAGGTTAGGTAAGTTAAGGTGGCAGAAAGCCGCATGTAGAAATTTTACATTTTGAGAAAAACTTTATAGTTTTTTATTGTCTTATAATTTTAAAATAAAAAAAAAACAGAAGCTCACTCACAGGAGCCTGGTTAAACTTCAAAAAAATTTAAACATTTTCGTTACAAAGAAGTCCATTTTTTATTTCAACAAAAAAAAATCAGCTTTATAATTTTTCTGAACGAACCCGCGTCTGTCTTGTCCGAGAAAGTGAAGTTTTCACTACGATATCAAGTGGGGTTAAGGGTGACTGAAAAGCCAGAATTATCTTAATTAATTAGAAGTTTAGTTTAGCGGAACAACCTGAAATGGAAGAGCGCGGTTTTTTGCTTCGCGCTAAATGAAAACTCTGCCTTTTTTTTAAGATACTATATTTGAATATTATATTGTTATTTGTGGTGTTTTTGACAAAAGCATTATTATTGTTATTATTATTCTATTATTTTTGTTTTGAGTGGCCTTCCTGACGGTTATGCTGCTTCGACCCATACGGGTGCAAGTAGGTCAGGTGTTGAAAAACAGCAAACACAACAGCAACTTGACAACAAACTGCCGATGCCGGCACAAAGGATCTGCGAACACACAAGAGGTTTTCGGCAAACGGCTTACAAATAATGTAAATAGGGCGAAAGCGTGTTTGCGCGCGGAATGTGAACAGCATGCGAGCGGCGCACATACAGCGCGCTCGCGGAGCTGTTTGGTGTATACGACTCGCGGCTACAGACTAAAAAGTACTTTGGCTCCTTCGATTTCGAGGTTATGTTTTAATTGTTTTGTTTTGTTCAAATAGCCTGGAAGCATGGAATAAATAAATTTCTTCGATGGTGGAAGTGTTTGAATTCCTTTCGAGTTTTAAAAATTAGTATTAAAAATATTTGTCGTGTCGTTAGTTCGGTCAAATTTAGTTCAAAATAGCGCTAGTAACGAAATAGGGTGTCTTTCTAACATATTTTTTCAAAAAAAAAACTTCCCTGGCTTCTTTCGCGGGATCCTAGCGGGTGTGAAACAAAACCGAACCGAACGGAACGGAACTGAACCGAACCGGCATCCCAGAGGTTGTGAAACCAAACCGAACTAAACCGATTCGGTTAAATTCCGTTCGGTTCGGTTCGGTTTTGTTTCACACCCGCTAGAATCCCGCGAAAGAAGTCAGGGAAGTTTTTTTTTGAAAAAATATGTTAGAAAGACACCCTATTTCGTTACTAGCGCTATTTTGAACTAAATTTGACCGAACTAACGACACGACAAATATTTTTAATACTAATTTTTAAAACTCGAAAGGAATTCAAACACTTCCACCGTCGAAGAAATTTATTTATTCCATGCTTCCAGGCTATTTGAACAAAACAAAACAATTAAAACATAACCTCGAAATCGAAGGAGCCAAAGTACTTTTTAGTCTGTAGCCGCGAGTGTGTATACGTACTCTTACAGCTTCTACTCCCCACCAACCGCGGGGTTAGTAGAAACGGTATTCTGCATCGTGTGCCCTCCGAGAGTTTCAATTACTAAAACCACTAGCTTGACTGTATAGCCCCGGTACATTAGGTGGCCATACACACAGAGGTTGATCCGCCGGTTTGGAACGGCGCGGTTTAAACTGGCGGATTTGTCTTTCAATTAGTGGACATTCCACGCGCCAGTTATAGCCGGTACAGATTTATCTGTGAGTTCAGACCGGCGGGCGAAACTTGTGGGTTCCGCGCTCGATATTTTAACCGGCGCAGACTTGTCTGTCGGTTTACACTGTACCAGGGATAACAGACCGTTCATAGTCTCTCTTTAGTTTATTGAATATTATGGCATATGTTTCCGGAATGATATAACCAAGTGCCTGTGCAGAAATTCCCACTGAAAATTTCAGATCTTCATATGATCTTCCCGTGGCAAGGAAACGAAGGGCAGCATTTAAACGCTGTTCTGGTCCAATGGCTTCCCTCATTTGAGTATCTTGTTTCGTAAGATCCTTTCTTCCAAATTTAATAAAAGGTCATACGTATTAATATCCATTCTTAAATAATTTTTAAAATCGTCTGGATCATTTTCTCTTAACGATTTTAATAGAAGGTCATGGCTAAATAGTTTCCTCTTAAGCAGATAACTTTTAACCCACTTAAAATGTCTCCTTTTTACACCACTATGCATTATTTTCATATTAATAATCATTCCCATACACAGAGTCTGCTTCTTTTTAGCACGAAACATTTTACATACACTATGCTTAAAATACCGTGCCGCATAAAACTTTCGACTTGACGAAATTCCACAGTTTTGGTTTAACCGGTAGATAAATCTTGAGTTTTCGCCCACTAACGCGCGGTTAAGTCTGCCACAGACCGATATGAAGGATCGATTCGAAAGATTTTTTTTGTGTTAGTGGACTGCAGCAGTTTTAAACCGCTGCGGACAAAACGGCCAGACTTATCTGTGCCGTTTTAAACCGACGGATCAACCTCTGTGTGTATGGGGAGCTATTAGGCAAAGGTCAAAGAGCAGATCCCAGAACCCAATGACATACATAATTTTATCATTTTTATCAAGAAGTACTATATCCGACTTGTTCGCGTTTACAAGACGGAGTGGTGGGATTGCGATATTCTAGTAAATTCTGGTTCTGTTATTCTTCACTACGGCCCGAATATTAGAGGGGTCATATGGCAGCACTGCACTGGACCATTATCCCCTCAAACTTTGCCTCCAGGACCACCGTTGATATTTACCTACTTTATTTGCAGCATTACATTACCCATGTCCATTTTAAGAACAAATTTACTCAAATTAAGTTTACTTTTCAGTAAAATAACATAATTGTATAGTGGGTGCATACAAATGACTCGCGACCCATAAGATAAATAGCTGTATAAGGCCCCTATAGCAATTTGTAAACAATACGTTACCGCCACAGAGCCTGCGTGATAAAAAGTTAATGCACCTTTTTTTCTTGTCGAGCAATACTCGTTTATGACAAAGTACATGAGCACACCAAGGGGGGAGCGGCCTGGGATGCGCTCCCCCCCCCCCCTAAGCCTAAGATTTTTTTTGATATTTTGTTATGGATGGCTATAGGTGCCTACTTGTGCCAATTTTTTATCAAAATTTCATCTTAAAAGTTAAATTAAAATTTCTTCATACAGGCGCGGATCTACGGGGGAAAAGGGGGAAATTCTCCCCCCTCCAAATCCCACAATATATTTAGTTTTACCACACAGAATACACCTTCTGGTCAGACTCTAGGACAATTCGCCGCCGACCCGATTAGCCATCGGGCCAACTTGCCGCCAAGACAACTAGCCGTTGCGCGCCGCCCTTGTTTTTGTTTGCAATTTTGTTTATTAAATGGTTCAAGTACTTTGGGATGAGCTACAGTTTTTATAATTGACAAGTATATAGAGATCCGGTGACAATGCAATTTAATATTATTAACACTAAAAATGGCGAATCCAAATTGGCGTTTTTTATTTATAAACCGATTTGTCTCAAACTTGAAATATACCTACCTAATACAGTTTATGACTTATATCTGAAAAAATTAAAATGGCGCTTCCAAAATGGTGAAATTTTCCATTTATAAACCGGTCCATATCAAATTTAGAACTTGGAATTTAGCATGTAAAAATACAATGTAATTGCAGTTTAAACTCGCTATTTAAGTCTTTTGAATTAAACCTTAAATAAATGTCAAAATGGCGGATCCAAAATGGCAGACCTTTTAATTCAAAAACCGATATTTCATAAATTTTGGGTAGCAAAGGTTACTAATTGTGATTTTTAAATAAAACTTTAAAAAATAAGACAGCGGATCCAAAATGGCGGCCCCTTCCATTTATTAACGTACGTACTATTTTCGGAACTTTGTGGTGATTAATTTCGCTTATTATAATTTTTAATTTAATTTTTAGAAAAATCAAAATGGCTGATCCAAAATAGCGAAAGTTTCCATTTATAAACCGATATGTATTATTTTTAAAGTATGCGGTGTTTAAGGTCGGTATTTATTTATTTATTTATTTATTAATTTACGGGTCAAGCCCATTTAAAAATTTTACAATAGAGCACTTAAGAAAAACAACAAGTTAATACATATAAACTAAGCAAAATCAAATAATTAGATAAAGAATAAAATTAAATTAAATTTTGACCATGTAACATTAAAAGAACACTTTTATTTTTTAAGGCTTAGGGTCCATCTCACCGACTTTTGTTTCGTTACTTAGCTTAAAGCGTTTCTTAATATAATCATAGTATGACGTAATAAGGAACACTTAAGGCTAAGTACCGAAAAAAAGAGTCGGTGCGATGGGCTATTAATTACTTAAATTAGGTAATTAAAGACAAAGGCCAGAGAGAGCTCTTACAAATGGTTCATAGGGCCCAAAGAAATCAATGTCACCTAAGTCATTACAGAGCCTAAGGGTACGAGGAATAAAAGATTGAGATGCATAGTTAGTTCTGTGAAACTGTTGATGAAAAGTATAAGTTCTGCGAGTGTTGCGGGATGTTACATGTAGAGCTATTTTTGAAGTTAACTAGGGGCAGTCAATTGTAGAATTTATGATTCTGTGGATTAGTTTAAGGTCTCTCTGTTTCCTTCTAGAGGAAAGGGTCGACAAATGAAGTGTCTCACAAAGGTGTTTGTAATGGAAATCTTCATTGTTAAAAAATTTATAGCTAATATACCTGCAGAACTTACGCTGAACGGTTTCAAGGCGATGGATATGACTGGTATAGTTTGGAGTGAAATACAGAGTCTTGATGGAGTCAATGTTGGCAAATTCCCTTGTATTACGTTTTACAAACCCAAGCATCCGAAGTGCTTTGCTGATTATTGAGTCAATGTGTGGTGCAAAATCAAGATATCCTCTCATCAAAACACCCAGATCTCTGATCTGGTCCACACAGTCCAGTGGATTACCATTGATGTGATAAATACAGTTGTTAAAGGCTCTAGTTTTATGGAATTTTATTACTTTACATTTAGATACATTGAGATCCATACCATTAGTTTGACATCACTGGATTAGTCTGTCAAGGTCATCTTGCAGTGCAAGGCAATCATCAGGGGTTACAATTTTTAGGAATAATTTTAAGTCATCAGCAAAAAGAAGAAATAAAGAGTGTAGGAAGCAAGAATTGATGTCGTTGATGAACAGGTTAAAGAGCAGTGGACCCAAATGCGAGCCTTGAGGCACAGCCGATGAAACTAGAATTTGAGAGGAAGTAAAGTTATTAATATGGACTAGCTGTATCCTTTCCATAAGATAGCTTTTTACCCAGCAAAGAAGAGAGCCTGAGATGCCAAATTTCTCTAGTTTTTTAACTAAGATTTCATGATTGACCCTGTCAAGCGCCTTGGAGAAGTCGGTGTATATAGTGTGCACCTCCCCACCCTCCTCCAAGGTGTTTGCCAAAAAGTCAGCGTATGTGACAAGATTGATTTCTGTTGATGACATCCTTTTAAAGCCAAATTATGACTTTTAAATTTCAAAAAAATCAAATTGTCGAATACAAACTGGCGGATTTTTTTCTTTATGAACCGATATGTATTAAATTGGAAACTTTAGGATGTTTAAGGCTACTGATTATGAGTTTGCAAAAAATCAAAATGAAGTGCTAAAGGTAGCAAATAATGATTTTTGAATAACACCGTAGGAAAAGCAACTTGGCGGATCCAATATGGTGGACCTTTTCATTGATAAACCCATATTTATTAAATTATAAAATCATATTAATTACCCATCTTAAAATTAATACATGTCATAACGCACTTCAAAGTGCCAAATTTAATACATATCGGTTCATAACTGGAAAAATCCACCATTCTGAACTCTCCATTTTAACTATTTTCAAGTGCAATTCAAAATCACACACACTAAACACCTGTCCAAATTGCAAACTGAAACTACGGCGGCGAGTTGGCCCGGCGGCAAATCGGGTCGCCAGCGGTGAATTGGATCGGCCTCGTAACAAGCTGGCAAATTAGCCGCTGCTAATAGGCGGTGGCGAATTGTCCCATTCCCCCTGGCAACTATGCAAAACAAGAAAAATTTTTCCCCCAAATAGAATTAGTAGATCCGCCCCTGCTCCATGCAAGAAAGATTTTTCTTAAATTAAGCCAATTTGACTTTGATGGAATTAAATAAATATTACTTAATATGAGATATGGTTTTGTTCCCTTTCGGTTGAACGCGGAATTTCTTTGATGCATAAAAAGACAAGTTTGTTTTGAACCCATTTGCCTTGATTTAATTTCTAATGGTCACACACCCTTTAAGTTGTTTTTCGATGCTTGATGAGGGCTTTCATCCTGATAGGCCTGGCAATACATTACGATTTTGAGCCTGCAGGACCCCCTCTATTTTAATAGTTTCTAAGCCCAGATTTTCAACGTGGTGTCTGGCCTCATGAGAAAGGCACTGATTTATTAAAGCAAAAGGTTGCAAGGGATTCCTGTTAAGATATGTGACAACATTTTCAGTTATCACAAAATGTATTAAAGAAAGATAACTTATTGAGTATTGAAGACGGTGGAGGAAGGACGGCAAAGATGGCGGATGTATGAAAAAAAAATCCAAAAAAATACGCTGTATGTACAAATAAATTTGCTTTGTAAGCTTTCACTTATTTAAGTTATTATCTATCTAGAAAAAATACATAACTTAAGAATTGTTAATAATAAAATTGTGTGTGGTAAAGACCACACGGCAGAAGTGTAAACTTCAACAAGGCGAAATTAATAATACTGGCCTTCATCTGCATCATCCTTAGAGTAATATTTTATTACTCTGAGGCATCATCATGAATGTTCCTCTCACAGTTAGTCGACTCGAGCCGACTTCACCCGAATGAGCGTTACATAGCCGAGCCTGACGGCTCAGTTCAATTTAATACCCACAAAACTCCTAAACGAGGATTTTTGTCAACTTACCCGAACTCTCGTTTAAGATGGCGAACCTATGAGGGTTGGCGAATCAACATATTATATCAGAAATAAAGATATAAAAAGAATTAAAATCACTGCGCGCTTCGTTCCACTATATTGCATTGAACCCAATCTTCTGTAAATGTTCCTCCATTATTAATATCTACGTCACAGTCTCATTTTGTATTCTCTTATTTTTGAAAGTATTTCCTTTTCCTTTATTTTGAGAAACTGTCTTTCCTTTGCAAAATTTCTCTCTTTTCTTGTGGTCCTTTTCTTTTAAGAACTACTTAAACATTTACTGAAACATTTCGTCAATTTTAAAGGTCGTGTATTTTTTTTAAACTACTACAATACTTCTTCAGTGGGATTTAAACGAGTAGTTTATAAAAAATACCTTATTTTCCCAAGCTCTAAAATTAAAACAGCATCTGGCTGTTTAGTGGCGCCACCCAGCATTTTATGGTTTAAATATTAGTGCACAGTACTCGTGCGAGATAAATAAAACGTTAATTTTAGGCAATTCGCCATCTTACCCACTTGGCCATCTTACCCGTCCTTTCCCCAGTTGAGTAAAATATTTTGTGGAAAACAGCTTTTCACGCACTCATTTGCGTGCAGTGCGTGAAAAGCTATCACTTTACCGCTCTGCGTGCGTGTAAATTTTTTTACCTACTCGCGTGCGGTAATGTAATTACTTTACCGCAGAACTTTACGGCACGCGCACCATTTATAAACCTTAGCATTGCATCAATAAGACAGCTTCAGTATTTGTTTACATTTCAATTCCATCTAATTTGACATATTTATTTATAAATTACATTCAATGTTTTGAAAAAAAAGGTACTTATAGGTAAAATATTGTACCTAACACATGCGGAAAGTGTCTTTAACACCCTTGACGGCTTGTGCGGTAAAGTATTACTTTCCGCACTTGTTATGTAAATAACTATTATCACACGTTGTGTTATTTTTTATTACTGCCCTTAAACGTCAAAATATGACGATGACCAAAATGTATCGTAAAGTTGGTGCTTAAAAATTGTGTACCTAATTTGTAGCACATCCAGAATAAACTGCCCTACTTTAGAGCAAAGGAAATAATGTACCTATAGAGTAATATGTTGTTTGCTTAGCTTAGAGCCTTCTGCTCTCAAAGTGTCCATATACGGGCTCTATGGCGTGCGGCAAAGTTTACATAAAACAGATCTTCGCGCGCCTTCGATGAGATCGCTGCATGCAGGAAGAATCATGGCAGACCGTGGCGCTACAGTATGCGAGCGCGATTCGCGTATGTTTTTTACCGTTAGGCTGTCGAACACATTACCGGCTTTTTTAAATTAGCGGAAAAAAATAGAGAAATTGACTTTTTGTCAAAAAAAAATTAATAAACTTGAAAAAACTTTTGTGTGCTTACCCCTTAAGATCTTGTAGTTTTTCCTTAGCTCTAGTGAATAGTGTTTAGGTAGTAATTCTAACTTTTGGTAAAGATTTTTTGTAGTAAAAAAATGTGACATTAAAGTTTTCTTTAAGTTATATAGTTAAAGCTGTGACAAAATTTTTTGCACCAACTAAAGTTTAAAATTTGGTAAGTTTTAAATTTTTTATATAACTTTTAAGAAAAAATATTTAGGTTTTAAATCCATATAATAGACTTTAAATATGCACAGTTAAGCTGAGATTTAGGTATAATATAAAAAAATATTTAAACAAAACAAAAAAATAACAAAAACAAGATGAAAGTTGTTAAAAATATTGGGACTGATTTGTAAAAATAAACATTAAATAGTAGACATTTATTAGAGCTAAAAAACGGTTCAAAGTTTTCAAATTAAAAACTATAAATATAAAGTAGTCTATTCAAACTGTCTTGTTACACTATAATGGCACAAATCACTCAACATAGGCAAGACAGGACAAGGTATTGGGTATCCGTCAAAAAATTATTTTAAGTAAGTTATTTTACCACCTCATCCTTCTTCTCCTCCCGGGCGCACAAAATGGTTATATTTTTGGCCTGCGTCCCCATATGTACGTCGTAGGGACGTAACTTTAGCCATTATTTTCCTTCGATTTGTACGTACTATGGACGTACTATGTACGTACATTCGACGTATTTTGGACGAATGTACGTACTAGGTACGTACAGGGTGTCCCAAATAATTAATGTTCGAATTCGCCATTGAATTCTTTTCAAAATGATGCATCATATGTCATAGTTTGATTGAGCGGTTTAGGAGATATTCAGCTTTTTTACTTCTAGTGCGCTATGATTTTTTGCTGAGGCAGGTCAAGGCACTCACAAGGCAGTATTTTTATTATTTTACACAGTTAAAAATATAGTAAGCCTGTTTTGGAAAAATTATAATTCAGCTGACGGCCCTGAAAGGTTATAATTTTTCCTTTTAAGTGTTCGGTGGATTGAAGTTCTCAGTATGCCTCTGGCAGCTTCTAATTGTCTCAATAATCGCGAATTATTTTGTTTTAACTCACCAATAATGCCTATCTCCTCTAACTCACGGTCCCTCCTAACGACATATATTTGGGCCCGCCGTTTTGAAAAAGAGCCATACTGAACAAGGTTCCTTTTCAACTTTGGAAATATATCCATATACGGTTGTCTTCGTTCGGGATACCTTTGAAGATATAAGTTTCCAGCACCCTGTCGATTATCATTACTTTCCTAGTAACATTTTAACATGCCATACTTTTTATCGTTTTTATACATATTTCAAAATAAAATTAAAAACGCTTTTGTGCAAAATAATTTCATATCAAAGCGTAATGTCAAATTGTTTAAACAATTGAAAACAATGACAAAACGCCAAGACGCAAGGCCAACTTGATTTGCATAGTATCAGACAACAAAACTATAGGAGCATTGAAGTAGGATTTGACCGCAAGCTTTTATGTCAATGGCGCATGACGTCATTCAACGCATACTAGACAAAAATAAAAAACTTTATTTATCTCCGAAACCGCTCAATAAAACTATGACATATGATACATCATTTTGAAAAGAATTCAATGGCGAATTAGAAAATTAATAAAAATATAGGCCAATCCATAAGAAAAAATGCAACTTTATGTCATATCTCAAAAACTAAAAGTGACAGTTAAAATTTAATTTAGCTGGTAAATTCCTCGTGACAAAGTCTATAAAATTGCAATTTACTCTAAATCAAAATTTCCACTAATAACGATGTTATAGACCCCCTTCCATAATGCAGACTTTTCAAAAAGCCCCCGTAGCTTAAAGACGAGACGATATTTCAAAATGCGGTTTTCACTATAAGTCTTCTCTTGAAATGTGAGCCTCGCAATGCGTGGTCAGTTTTCTCTGTCTCCCCTAGAAAAACCCCCTAAAAGTGCCCAATTTGGGACATCCTGTATATGGTATGTCCAATTAAACGTAAAATGTACGTACTTCAGACGTACATTTTACGTACATAGTACCTAAAATGTACGTACCCTAGACGTACATGGTTCGTACATAGGGCGTCAAATAAAAACACAGAAAGTGAAGGATTAGGACTATGTATCATTTAAAATATTCCAGCTACCTGAACATTCCTACTTTAGAGTGAATCTTCCAGTTTTACCTCGAGACTGGAAGTCTATATCCACAGGTTTGATTAAGTTTGTTTTGCTTGATTCAATAATTAAGAAATATATCTAGAACAATGCCGTTAAATGTTAACTAGTGTACGCCATCTATTACCAAATTCCGTTGTTAAATTTTCGGAAGCGCATCTCTAAAATGAACGTAAAATGTACGTACTATGTACGTAGCTGGTGTACGTACTATGTACGTAGCTGGTGTACGTACTACGTACGTACATACATGTACGTAAATTGTACGTACATTATTTGTCTCGAGAAGGACCGACGTACAATGTACGTAGCTATTAGACGTACTATGTACGTACACAATTGTATGTACAGGGTGTCTTATTATATTTTTCCCACCATTAATAATTGATATAGGAATATAAAAGAAATTGTGTTCGAATTGGCGAAATTTTTACTTTTAAATTGTATCTTGACTTTATTGCTGATGCTTACCGTATTTGACAGGCGCTCAAATTTATAGTTTTTGTAAATTGGATGCTCCTTATATTATTTAATTAATAGATTGGGCTTGGAATATACTTTCCAAGAATACCCCATATGTCTCAGTTTTGATAAATGTTTCTGAAATATTAGCGATAAATTTTTTAATGATAAAAAAATAACATTACCACTTTTGTGTTAATTTCAGTGTCCTTATTTCAAACTATGTTAGTCCCCATGTATAAACGGTGATAATGACAAATATTTTTTTTTAAATGACGCTCAAAATGACAACCGGTAACGACAACAAAGTCACTGTTGATACATGGGTACTAACATAATTTGGAATAAGGATACTAAAATTAACACAAGAGCGGTACTGTTATAATTGCTAATATCTCAGAAACTACGGCATATCGGGTATTTTTGGAAATTATGTTCCAAGCCTAATCTATTAATTAAATAATATAAGGAGCATCCAATTTATAAAAACTATAATTTTGAGCGCCTGTCAAATATGGTAAGGATCAAGAATAAAGTCAAGATGCAATTTAAAAGTAAAAATTTCGCGAATTCGAACACAATTTCTTGTATATTCCTATATCAATTATTAATGATCAAAAAGGGTGGGATCTTACCCAAGATGTGAAATTTCTCGGGTTAAATGCGCCTACATAATTAAGTTTAACCAGACTAATGTAACCTATAACCTATAAAATAACTACATAAATATTGCACTGATACTTAACACCAACCATGGACCAACGCAAAACCACTCGCTAGTCAAAACTTCTGACTTAGATCGGGAATTCAGACTGCACATGCAAACTAAAGAGAGTGAAGTAACGGAAAACAAAATACAAATCACTCTGTGATGCTCAAACCAGGAGTGCCTTTGTCACAGAAGAGCCACCTTTGTCTACATCCAACTACCCAACATCATTTGGATAATATATCCAAATATGTCAACATACAGGGACTCTAATTACCCCTAAAAACGCATTTGCCCCAACTCATCCTATGCAGGGTGTTTTTTTTTAAATATGACTGGGCTATTACCTTATATCAAATCAAGGACTGTCCTTGATATCAAATATCCCAAATGCATAATGTCTTGGGAAGATTTTAGCATCGTAAGTCGGTTAAAATAATTACAAGTATAAAGTATAAGTAAACTGGAATATGTATTAACAGTTTTTAAATAAATAGGGTTCGAAAAAAACACCACGAACGTTGTCTCACTCCGATAGCTCAAAAAATTGTGGTTTACCTAGTGGACTGTATTTAGACAAGTCCTTCGCTTTCATTTGAAGGGTATAGGAACGCACGCGAAATCGTACCTTTCTGAAGTGAAATTTAATTGAGACATAAAAATAATATTGGTATATGTTGACTATTTAAGAGCGAAATAATAGAAAAATATTAATGATGCGATCTTATAGGAGAGGGACTTACCGGTGATGTCTTGATCTCTTCCAACTGGTGCACCAGATTCGCCAGAAGTCTTCTATAGCGGTCCAGCACTCCCGAGTTTCAATGTTTGGAGTTTTAGAGGAATTTAATGGTTTTTAGAGTTCACCATTTTTTATAAAAGCGTTGATCGTTCAAAATATTCCGATCGAGAGCGTGTCTGAATGGCGACAGACTTTTCGGTTCTGTCGTTTTTGCGGCGTGTTTCTTCGCCCTCTATAGGAAAATCGCATCACTTCTAATAAAAAGAATTTAGAATTCTAATTTTATTAAAAATAATAAAAACGCGATTTAAATTAAAATATGCAGAGGGCGGTAGTAATATGAGGATTGAATTAAAATTAGAAATATATTATTAAATGCGTTTGGAATTTAAATATTAAACTATGCCAAATTGATAGTTTATAGCTAGTTTGTAAGTTTTAAATTTAACTTAACCTATTGAGTAAAACTACAACCCAATTATACCCAATTGTAACCCAAAATATGAGTTTTAAAAATAAAAATAAAATGTTCTGAAAAAATAATAAAAATTAGATTAAAAGAAAAAGAGGTTTTTTGCGAAACCGAAACAAACGTAGAAAAAATAGACCATCGAAGATAAAAAATACTTAAAAACACATGTAAACATAACGCTCTAATTAAATCGTGGCACTCCAAATGACGCGCTGTCACCTCTCACGCCGCTTCTACCATAGATATACCAGGCAACCTATCCTCTTGACAGACCTTGAGTTTGTCGCGTCTCTAGTTCTGTTCCATCAAACAGTTCTACAGTCATAGAACCATCCAAAAAATCCCAATACGCGCGCAATGCAGTACAAGGAGTACGAGGACTGTTTTAAAACGGTTCGGGTTAGATGGAACGACCAAATAACTGTCCAAAAACCGAATGCTGTTCGATTTACTTCAGGCCCGTGATCATATGCGAGAGAGTTAAATTCAAAATCACGTCACTAAAAGAAAGGGTAGGTTTGGCGTCTGGCTTAAAGATAAATCGAAGGCAACAGATGAATTCGAGAGCACGAAATTAAATTTGCACACAGAAAGGATTACACAATTACATAGGATTATCATAATATATTTTTAATTTTAGTTTTTTAAAATGCAGATAAAATTACATCAATTTAATTTATACAGGGTGTAACTAAATAAGTGTAAAACATTTAAGGGGATGATTCCTCATCGAAAAAAGATAGGATCTCGGATCTTTCATATAAAGAAACTTTATTGGAGCATCCCTTGTTAAGATACCGCCCCTTAAAGGGGGTCATAACATTTATGACCAAGTATCTCTGTAGTTGTTCGTGAAATAATTTTTTGCTGCGAACTGGTTTATTTTGGGCAAAAATCCAAGAGACATTTTTTATTTACAATGAAACAGGCTATCGGAAATACATTTTTAAATGGAAAACAAATAATAAGACAAAAAATTACATTCGAAATAAATTTTAGGGGTTGCGTTTTCCACCCCTTACAACCATGGGGTAAACCAAATTCATTACCGGCTTTTTTGGTAGTAGAACATTTTATGTACCCTCTTTAAGGGGCTGTATCTTAACAAAGGATGCTCCAATGAAGTTTCTTTATATGAAAGATCCTATCTTTTTTTGATGCGGAATCACCCCCTTAAATGTTTTACACTTATTTAGTTACACCCTGTATTCACAAACTATAAACCACTACAGACTGCCTAATAAACTAAATATACCAAAAATTAACACGAACTTGCATTAGCACATATTTTTGGGCGAAACTTGTGAAAATATATTTATTTTTTCTAATATCACAAGTTTTATGTAAAATTTATATATTTATTTATTTGTATTTTCTAATTTGATTTTTATAAAATATTTGTGAAATTACCTACATATTATAGAAAGCCTTAATATTCACAAGGTTTTCGTGATACTTTTAAGTAGTTAGGAAAATCACATTTTGTAGCTTGTACTTTAGTAATGACAATGTCGATGCCTTAAAGCGAATCCTATCCAATCACCTGCTAAACTAGTTTTTCTTTTTCTAAGCAAGCTACCCTATGGTCAGTATAGCTTTTTTTCATGTGGTATACCTACATGATCCGCAGTCCCGTAGTAATAAAAATTAAGAGGCTCTTGCAAAAAAATCAACACATGCTGCAGATGTTGCAAAATTTTTTTTTGGACATTTTGTCATGTGTTAAAATTGGTTGTAAAACTCAATTTATTTTGAAAAAAATTTTTTTTGGGTTATTCACTGGTTTTTTGAATATTTTCAGACAAATGTAAGTTTAATGTAATTTTATGGTATATTATTATCTCAGGTGATGTAAACTAGAAATGTGTGTGTTTTACATACAATTTTTCCGCGCCTTCTAATGCGCCTGTGTGCAATTCTTGTCTTTCAGAGGAGTCCGAAACCAGTTTAGGTTGCTTGATGGAACGGAAAACTGACTGTCCCATAACAGTACAACGTCGACCTGGAACGCAAACAGGATTTTTCGTACCGTTCTATAACCGTCCCACGCTTTGATGGAACGAATCTATTTCTTTAAAATATGTCATAACCCTGTACGAACCAAAAAGCAGAAATTTGTTAAACATTATTTGGGTTAGATTTTTGGCTACAAATCGAAGCGAACCGAACCATAGAATGAAATAAAGCAAAAAGGTGACCATAGAAGATACCAGGTTATTCTTTAAAAACATATAAAGTGAAACTCGAATCGAAACGACTTCTAAATAAAGACAAAAAATGTGGTAGCGCAGCCAGTATTCATTATGCATCAGAAAATAAGTACCCATGGGTTCTGGTGGCTCTTTCATCCAATTTTGCTATATAAGGAAAAACGTACTGATTTAAATAGTGACATCCCGCAGAGAAGCATGTAAGAGCAGCATTAACTTGTATAGAATAAAAATATTTAAATTAAAAATTTATTAAATTAACATTTTAAAAATAAGGAAATAATTATTATATACGTATATATTTTTTAAATAACCCGAATGTCAACAGTGCCAATTGGGTTTGGTGCAAACGATAGAGGTAATATGGGACACTCTCAGATTAAATGTTCTTATGCAATCACTCGCGATCACTTTGGACGTCGTGCATAGCTTAGACTACAGATCACTACCTAGAAATAGAAAATTTTAAATAAAAAGTAAATAATTTTCGCCAGGCTCAGACAAAGATATAACCTATGTTAGATATAAAAAAATGACACCAATATTTCAATTAAAAGTTCCTCGAACACCAGCAGAGGAAATATTTATAAAAGTTGTACGCACGTGTGTAATAAATCTTCTTCATTTGTTTAAAGAAGTCAATTCCTTTCGGAACATTCTGTTACGGCCTCCTCCTTCAGTACCGAGACGAATTTTCGTGCCATATGTTTCGAAACAGTGTGGTTCAATAATACGTCATTAATATTTGGTGACGTCATTACTTTGTTCGTGGCTATCCTCGCTACGTCTTCTACGACTGCGGGGGCCAATTCTTCAACGGGAACGTGTGGTTTTTCATTCGAACGTTCACCGATCACGAGTCGTTAAATACCGAGATGAATTCCATCAAAGGAGCATGCGCCAAAATTAACGTCAAAATGTCTAATTTAAATTATTGGCGCGAATACCGGGATTGGCGCGAGATCGAAGAGCTTAACGTATAATAAAAAATTCAAGGTATAAAATAATGGTCAATTCTAATTTTTGGGTATGATTTTATGTAGGTACCGGGTGGTTTTTTATAACCGGAGCACTCAGCAACTTTATTATTGAAAATAAAGGGCTATAATAAATTGTAGATTTTTTTTGGTTAATTATGATGATGATGAACTTTAAAAGCCAACATAATTTTTTTCTATCCGTCACCATGTACAGGGTGTCCCAAATTCGATGTTTTTGGGGAGTTTCGGGTATTTCTAGAGGAACTAAAAAAACCTCATCAACCTTTGCGACACTCAAATTTCAAAAGAAACTTAAATGTGAAAGCCGTTTTTAAACTACGGGGTGTTTTTAAAAAGTCTGCATTTTGGGAAGGGGTCTATAACTTGTTTATTTATTAATATTTTTATTTCTGTGAAAACATTCTGTAGACACTTTTTTAAGAGGAATTCAACTGTTAAATTAAATTTCATTTGTCACGTTTAGTTTTTGAGATATCACATAAAATTAATTTTTCTTTATGGGATTAGTGGGATTTCTTTATATTTTTGTTTTTTTTTTTTGCCACGTATTTTAGTTTGCTTAATATTAAAAAATAATAAAGAGGTGATTAAAAAATAAAAATAAAGAAAACAATAAAAAAAAATAAAAATTAAAATATTGAGTGTGATACATCATTTTAAAGGAAATTTTAGAGAGAGTTTTAGAGTTATTCTGTAAGAAAAATAACAACTTTATGCAATATTTTAAAAACCAAAAGAGATAAATAAAAACCGTTGACATCTGTCAATTCTTCAAGAAAAGATCTATAAGAAAGCTATTTACACAAAAGCAAAATGCAGACAAAAACACTCCGTAGCTTAAAAACGGCTTGTTATATCTAAATGTAGTTTTCACCTTTAGGCTTCTCTTAAAATTTGAGCGTCGCAAAGGGGGCTCAGTTTTTTTCTTTCTCCCCTAGAAATACCCGACACCACAAAAAAACAACGAATTTGGGACACCCTGTACAGGGTGTGACAATAAAGTCGATTTTTTGAGAGGGAACACCCTGTATATTTTTGCATTTTAAGATTCGTCTTTTCTTTTTGATTTCAAACATATACAATATCTATGTGCTGCGATTAATATTTTTTGAGGTATATGCAGTATTTCTTCTATATGCATTTCACGTTTATTTTGTTTTACCATGGGAGTATTGACAAATTTAAATGCGCTAAATCTTTAAAAAAAATGTTTATCGTAGCATAGACATACAGTAGAACCCCGATGACAGTGTTTATTCAAATTAAATTGGGCACTAAATAATTTGTCACACAACTTGCACGTCACTGGCATTTTCATAGAACAAAAACGACGAATTTTCATCAAAAAGAACTGGGAATTATTAAAGTTTTGCTGTATAAAACCATACTGAAATATCTCTCAGTTGATTGGTTGGCAGAAGTGACAGATCAACGCTTGCGCATGTCTTGGAATTCATCTCGGTATTTAACGACTCGTCACCGATCGGGCGCGAATGCTACCTATATTGTATTTGTGTGATCATGGGAGACCGGGAACGATCACATCTCTCGAGAGAACGTTCATTCCTATACTCTTCCAAAAGAAATTAAATTAAAAAAAAAGTTATAATATATTTTTTTGGAGCCTAAAAATACACTTTTTCTACGAGCGTGCGGAGTGTCACTTTCCCGCACGCATTTTAGTTTGAAAAGTTTTTTTCCGCACTACTTTTCTGCACGCTTCTCAAAACTTTAAATGCGGTACCTTAATAGTTGTGTTTTTAGGTGTCTTTGACAACCCAACTTTCAAATAGTTGTCAAAAACCGCCCATGTCAAGCGTTTATTGCTATATCCGCGTGAGCTGCTGGATGTTGTGTGTGTGTCACTTTATGGTAGTTTAAATAATTTTTCTTATAATTTTATTATTTTTTTGCTTTCCACAAGCTCGAAGAAAAAATAGTGTTCCTAACTCTTGCGAAAAGTTTATTTTCCGCACTTGATTGCTGACCGAACGACGCGTAGCAAGTTCGGCCAACTGCAATCGCGTGCGGAAAAGTGACACCTTCCACACTTCAAGTGAGTTTCTCTCGTATCTCGGTGGATGGCGCCTCTTGCTATAGTTCGCTCACTAATTACATTTAATTAGAGACAAAACCATCTGATTAACTTCGCAAGATTTGTCACTTGACCAGCAGTGTTCTGAGGAGTCCCATAAGGACGAAACGGTTAACTGTCAACACTTATTAGGTGTCCATTAGATCTTGGACCCCCGTGAGGTTAAGCTTTCAAGCTACCCACGGAAAAATATAAGGGAAACAAAAACTCCTTTTTGCCCGATTAGCCATGAAACTTGTTTGATTTTTAAATTCACGGGTATGAAATTTCACGTTATGTTATTTAGGTGTATTTTGACCTATCCTCGCAATATCGTCGTGATGTCTGTCTATGTTTGTGTGTATATTATTTCTGTACGTAAAACGATCGCTCCTAAACCGCTGAACCGATTTTTATAAAATTTTCAGGCAAAATAGTGTTCGACACTCTCACGAGCTGATTAGGTTTTGGTCAAAATCCATCTAATGAGAGTTTTATGGCAATTAAAAGTTTTAAAAAATGCTAACTTTTTAACGGAGCATCGCATCAAGATACAGTTTTCGGAATATAGTAGACTACATTTTGCTTAATAATTTGTGTTTTAATCAAAAGAGCTTTAGTTTCTGACATAATTATAAAAAACTGTTTCAAGCCTGATTTATTATCATGGCTTTATTTGAAGTGTGCTAATGTAAGGTTCGTCTTTTTTAACTCACCTTTTTTTGCAATGGGTAACAACCAAGGTAGCATCAATCACTGTTATACCATTTTAATTGTCAATTGTCACTTCCTTTCTTAATTAGCTTGACAGGCAGGCGTCAGGTACCATAAAAATAAAACAATAAGCTTACTCATCTGCTCAATTATTCATAAACTTAAAGTTTACTCACCGGGGGCCTCATGCCGCCCTTCCATGCAACTTCACTATCGTACATTTCATTAACAATAAAATCAGATATAATTTATGTAATACTTTTAATCTTCTTTCTTCAGCATGCTACCTTAAAATAGTATGAGGGCTTCCCCTGGACGCTTAATTGCCGCTAAACAATTAGCATCCCAACATCCAAGTGATAAGGTTATCTTTTACTGAAACCTTCCACCTTGATGTGTCATTCAGAAAGCATGTAAGAACCTATAAAACTTACAGATCCTCTAATCTGAAGGAACGCCGGCAGGCACTAACAGCCTCTTAGGTTTTTCTCAGTGGCCCGCCATAATGCGCACTGCCTCAACAGTGATCCGCCATTATGCGCTACACTACTCAACAGTGGTCCGCCATAATGCGCACTGCCTCAACAGTGATCCGCCATTATGCGCTACACTGCTCTTTCACAAACTATCTCACTTTTCACTACTGAACTACATTCTCTCTTTTTATATTAAACTCTATGCTTGCTTCGCAACACCCAAAACACTTGAGCTTTTACCGGTCTTTACTGGGCAATATCTAACTTCTCAATAATTCTCATATCTTAATGTTTTATTCTATATAATGCTTTTTGCCTGCCTGCCTTTTTAGTCAGCATAAAATAAATAGGTGGGTGTCAATAATTATATTAAGAGGGGGTTTCAACTAATGAATAATAATTAAAGAATATTTCAGGTATATTTATGTTAAATACAGAAAAAGGTAACTAAAAACTAATTGATTAAAAATATACGTTACACTAATAGGCTAGCTAGGAAGGTATCAGATCCGTCATGGATTCATTTATTTATTTACTAAAAGCATATAGTTAGATTTAAATTCTCAAAATAGAATACAATGTTTAGTCAAATGTCCAAAATTTTAGCACAAGTAAAAATAATTCAATATATCAACACATAGAACATTGTGTATCATCTCAAAAGTCAGTCCATGAATACTAAGGGGCGGAAGGTGACGAAATTCTTGTCGACTACGGTATTTTCCAAATTTTTATCATTTTAAAGTTGATGAACTTCTTATTACTACAGACAAAAAGCTGTGTGTGTATGCCTAACATGTATCTAAAGCATAAGCCATGCTAATTAAAATATTGTCTAATTAACAAGATTTCCTACATGTAAGCTCGTAAATCCAAAACTTGCAACTAAGCATACTAACTAGCACTATTTAACTAAACTTTTTGATGTAGTATAATAGCCAAGAGGTTGTGAGTTGGCGAAAATAACAGAGAAGAGATCTTAATTTTCATTGGAAAAGTTGTTGGCTATAAAATACCGGATATGCGCTCATAAAATATCGTTTTTGTTTATTTATATGAGATATGCACAATATATGCATATGTTTAGACTAGTTTTTAGTGCTTTTTAAATTGTACTTTTTGATCGAGTTTAACTGTTGATTAAATACCAGGGCTGTCTTTTATCTTTTGCATATAGGAACATAGAGGACGACAATAATCGAATGTCGTTACTAAACCTTAAGCTATAGACCAATTGCTCTACTTCCGGTGATATCAAAAGTAATGGAAAGAGTTGTGAACAATCACCTAACCAAGTACTTGGAAAAATACAAAATTATCAACGACAAGCAATACGGATTTCGAAAATATAGGTCAACTGGCGATTTACTTACATACGTCACTCACTTATGGCAAAAAGCGATTGAGTTGCGAGGTGAAACAAGAACAATTGCCTTAGATATATCTAAAGTATTCGATAAAGTCTGGCATGAAAATCTGCTCAACAAGCTCAAAGCAACGGGATTGTCGCCGAGACTTTGCACTTGGTTTGAAAGTTACCTTAAGGATAGATCCATTTATGTTGCACTGGATGGCCGGAACTCCAACTCTTACCAAATAAATGCTGGTGTGCCACAGGGAGCAATCCTTTCGCCAACACTTTTTCTGATTTACATAAATGACCTCATAGATAAAACAGTAAATCCACTTTATTGCTTTGTAGATGATGGCAATGTAGTCTCCTCAGTCATACCACCCACTCAGTGTCTATCCGCACGTGAATTCCATCATCTTAGACTAACTCCAAATCGCACGACCTGGAGATAATAGAGGACTGGGGCAACAAAAACCTTGTACAGTTCAACGCGCAGAAAACCCAAGCAGCCCTGTTTTCAAAAAAGACCAGCACCGGTGAGCCAAACATCATGCTATCTGGAAGTGCTGTCACATTGCAGAGCCAGTTGAACATCTTAGGAGTTACTGCAGAGACCAACATGTCTTGGCACAGTCACGTGGCAGATATAGCTAAAAGGGCGTCCCAAAAGCTTGGGGTGCTATTTCGTACAAGACATCTGTATACACCAAGCCAACTGCTGACACTCTACAAAGCCCAGATTCGACCAACTATGGAGTACTGCTCACATATATGGAGTGCGGCACCCAAACATACCTTAATGCTTTTGAACACCGTGCAAAAGCGAGCTATCAAGCTGATCAATGACCCCGCACTTACCCGTAGCTTGGATAGTCTCGAACATCGAAGAACTGTGGGCGATCTCTCTCTCTTCTACAGGTATTATCACGGAAAATGCTCTAAAGAGTTGGCACGTATGATCCCCCGGGAGTAGCACCTACTAGGCGAACACGTCAAACAGACGGTAACCATCAATTTACTGTCAAACTAGAGGCACCAAGAACCTCATTATATCAGAATTCATATCTCTGGAGAACAGCATCGCTGTGGAATAAACTCCCTGCGACAGTTTTCCCTGCAGGTTACAACCTGAACCGTTTCAAAACCAACACACACCAACATTTCCGCGCACTTGCCGCTTGTCGAGCGTGATAGGGATCTCCTTGCGAGTGCGCATACCCGTAAAAAAAAAAAAAAAAAAAAAAGCTCAATCCGTACCTAACCTAAATTTAAAACATCAGTGCGATACACGTAGTTTTATAGGCCCTGATTGCTTCAGTGGGCGAGGTGTCCGATTGCCAATCAGAGGTTGTGTGGTGTGGTGAACCTACTCTCCGTTTGTGAATACAGATTTACCGGAAGTAGGGGTAAAGCCTGTCTTGGGCGAAGTTTGGGCATCAACGAAGTAGGCAAGGTTGATGATGAATACAAGATCGTGGTTCGGAAGTCACGTTAAGCCGGTGGTCCCGTGTTAAGAGCGTAGATGGCGCTAGCACGATAAAGACCCCTGTGTACGACAAAGAGCATCAGGCTAAATTAAATCCTCCATGAGAAAAGAAAATTGCCTATCATGGTGGTCTATATATGTATGAATGTGAGTGTGTTCTGATTGTCCAAATCAGAAATCAGAGCATTAAGTTGCAGAAGTGGCTAGATGGCCTTTGATGCATAGGCCAGCCAAACCGAAATACGAATGAATGAATGAATGTAGTTTAATTGCTAAAGTGTATTTTTTAAATAAACAAATCAGTCGAAAAATGGAATTAAACCGATAATATTTTCGGGCTAATATTTTTTACAACTTTCGAAGGAATAATCTTAACAAAAAGAATTCCTTGCCGAGTTGATTTCTGTTTTCGATAATGAAGCACCACATTAGTCGACAGTTTCTGTGCGCAGGCTCATCACGGAAGGTAGATTTATTATAGACTATTTCTTAGTCTTTTAAAGGTGGAAATCTTACTGTGGTTGCTCCTGTTTAGTAATAAAAAACTATTAATGAATTTTGAGTCACAGCGGCAGACGCTCATGAATATGCGCGTCTTTGGTCCCTCACTGACTTCTTGCTTTCCATAAGTTCATCCTTTTTTATACGCTTTTCATAAAGGCTAAACGTTCGAAGTCGAGCCCTGTATATTATAGACAACATGAGAAAAATTAATAGAAACAATTTAGATAGATTCACATCAAAGTGATCTTCACAAATGTAAATCACAAATGTAAAGTGAAGATGTATTAGATAAGGCCCTTGGGTCTCTTCGAGCAAGTTCTAGCCACTTTTTCATTTCTTTTACTGCTGTAGGTACATGAATAAATAGTTTTTTAAGTCTTTTTATGCTAGTGTTGGAACACTGAGGCACTACACACCACTTATAGGACATTTTTTTACATAAAAAACAGTAAAAACACAGACCAAAAACAAATAAAACCCTTGAATGTCGTGTATCTGTCCGCGAGTTTACTGCGCTGTGACGTCATTGTAACGCCATGCTTGAAATGAGCGTTTTAGAGGCAAATTCAAATCGGAAATTAGAAAACTTGATTTTAAAAGTAGTAGTTTTTCTACCCGTGAGGTACCTAAACACCAAAAGTGTTAAATTCTGATTATCCTGTAGTAATAAAATACATTAAAATTTAATAAAAATTACCTCAAAAATCAAATAAAAATATTTTATTAAAATTGAAAAAAAATACTCTGCCAATTTATGGGCACTTAAGCTCACACAACGTACTATAGTTATAGTGTACGTGTGAGCTAATGTTACTAAAAACTGAAATATATTTTATTCAATTCCAGACTCAATTACCTTTCGTTTGATATCACACAAGCCATGTTTTGACTTAAACTCTAATTTTTGAAATTTACCTACACCCTTTTTTTTTATTCTAAAATGTATTTTATTTAACTCCAGACTCAATTACCTTTCGTTGGATATGCCACACGCCATATTTCCACTTAAACTCTAATTTTTGAAATTTACCCCCACCCTTTCTTTAAAATAAACTAAAATGTATTTTGTTTAACTCCAAACTCAATTACCTTTTGTTTGATATCACACACGCCATATTTTTACATAAACTCTAATTTTTGAAATCTTCCCACGCCCTTTTATTTGGCTTATGTTCAGTGGATTTTGTTAATTTTTAAATGGGACCATCTCGAGCCAAAACCTAGCCTAGGTACCAAATTTCATTAAAATCGGGCAAGCGGTTTTTGAGTTATGCGGGTTGGTCGTTACAGACAGACATACAGAGAGACAGACATACAGACGGCGCAACAAAAAAGTTTCAAAATCATCTAAAACGCAAAGATATATAAAAATTTTTAAAATCGGAGCAACTTATTTTTTCTCAAAAAAATAGGATCACCATAGCTCACACTACTATAGTATAGTAGTAGTGTGAGCTAATATTTAAAAAACAGTTCTGATAATAAAACAAAATTACAGGTAAGAAACACAAATGCGGTTATTCCTTTAGTATCGAATGGTAGTACCTGAGAAGACCGACCCCCTTCTCGAGTAGTAAAGCAACCGAATATTAGAGTAGACGCGACGAGAGTTGGTGCCACGCACGTCATCAATTTTATCTTCGTATACGCCTAATTGCGATCGGAGAGTGCCGTGCGAAATAAATTACACATAATCAGTGTTGCCACCCTCGACCCTAAGGTTTTCGGTAGAAGGCTTCGAGAAAAATCGGTAGATTTTTTAATCATCTTAGCAAGCAGTGCTGGAGAACTATCGATAGAATTGTGTGAGCAGTAATTTTCTGGGAATCATTCAATTTATTGGCAAGTAACCTCAGGGGATTCACAAGGTCGGAGCCAATCGAAGCGCTTCCCGAGTCATCCTTTTATAACAGCGTGATCTTTAATGCCGCTTGCGGCTGCTGGCTGAGTATAGCAAAATCCAAGAGAGAGACAATGGCTTGAAATAAAATTTTTATTCTACAAAGGATCCTACATAAAAAGAATATTTTATTTATGGTGTTTTTTTTTAATCGCGATCACAAGGCGTATAAAAAAAAACAAGTTTTTATCAAAAAAAAATCGGTAAAAAACTATGGTAATTCGGTATATCGTAAAGTAAAAGGCTAAATCGGTAGATTTACCGAAAAATCGCTGCTCATAATATACTAACGCTTATGGATCTCTGAAACAGCGAATTACAAGCTAGAGACGGGGCCAGTAGATCCCCCTCAGTCGTGACGTGGGTGGCTTCAACTCTGGCCGCGCGAACTTTAACAGAAACGTATGTGGCGCTGTTTTCAGTGAAAATAATCATTTAGATTAAAATAACTTAATTTAATTAAATTTCCTTACCACTTTGAAGTAAAATTTAAAAAAAAAAACCACATCACTTTTTACGTTAAATTTAAAGGACAATAAGAAAGTACAAAACTTTAAATCTGTTTTCCCAACACGCCAAATTTCTATATGCCGCTTTCTTTTTAGGGACGGCAATGTACAATTTTGAATTGCCACGATCGACAAAAAATAAAAATAAAAACTTTTAGAAATTTTCCAAATTAAGTTTTTGTTAGCTTGTCCTGTCTGGATAAACGTGTATTTGTCGCCTCAGTCCAGTTTTTCTCAAAATTAAAAACTACGTAGGTATGAGCTTGTTCATTTTGTTCATATACACAATAAAGAACTTTTTACTGAAGATACAAAAATCTTATAGTTAAGGCAAGATTTCGGAAAATCCACTTTTTAGAAGTATTTTATATTACTTTTTGGCAAATGATCAATTCCCCATATTTCGACCCCGCTAAAACCAAATATGCCTGTTGCCACCTCAAAATGTTGACAGGGGCTGAAATATTCTAGATGATGGCCAACATGGCAGCGAAATTTTAAAGCCCAAATTGACACAGGTGTACATTCAAAATAAAAAATGGCTGCAAAAACCTCCAAAAATCCACCCAGACCCCCCAAAATTTGAAAGTTTGAGGTTTCTTCAAATTTTCTTAAAAACTAAGCTACCAGTAGAAAAGATTACAATATACTTTATTGTAGACAATAAAATTCCCTTTTTAACTAGGGATTGTTCAATGGATTTTGACTGATAACAAACTCTCCAGCGGCGTCCGTTAGTTGAATTAATGTAAAAAAGTTGAAAAAATATCCACTTTGTTATAGTCAATAAAATTTTCTTTGAATTTGTGAATAAGATGATTGGATTGGTATTAAATCAATTTAAAAAAACAGAAAATTAACCATTTTTGTTACAGGTTTTATCTAATTTTCTCAGAAACTAGGCTTATTATGAAAAAATTAGTACTATACTTTATTGTAGACAGTAAAATTCCCTTTTTAACAGTGTAAAACTTAAAGGTGTTGGCTTATAATAAACTCTGCAGCGACGTCCGTAAATGGAGGTGATTTTAAAAAATCATTAAAAAACATGTTTTATTCAATTTTCTTAAAAACCAAGCTCGTTCTCAAAAAATATATTCTACACTTCATCATAGATAATAAAATTTACTATGTGTAATAAAGTAAAAGTTATTTCATAGATACCGCTCCAGGGGTGTCCTTAATTTAAATTAATTATTTAAAATCACCAAACTAATCAATTTTTTTACAAATTGTGAAAGGCTTTCGCGGCCATCGTCCAATGGTTGGTGTGCTTTCGGGATGTTCGGCCGTCGTCGTTGGAAATTCGTTCTCGACGTTTCGCCATCTCGAGTGGATGGCATCTTCAGGAGATGTTGACTGTTTGTCGGCCTCTCGAAGACTGGTGGTTAGTCTGTCGCGGGCGCAGGTTATATACGCTATGGTGGGCGGGGCGTATATCAGAGCTGGTCGGTGATTGGTCACTTTCCCGAGATTCAGTTTTGTTCTTGTAAGCGAGCCGTTTAGTGTTTTTAAGAACCAGTACCCATGTTCTGTTAATTTTAAGAGTTTCTTCAGATCTGTTGAAGTTCTGCTGGTGTTTATGAATTTCGATTGCTTCTCTATAGAGTCTTGGATAGTATGAAGAGGAAGCGCAGAGAATTTGTGTGTCTTCGAATTTTATTCGGTGGTCTTCATTGTTTAGTGTGTGGTCTGCAACTGCGGATTTTTCCGTATGTCCGAGTCGACAGTTGGCTTTGTGTTCTTTGATTCTTGTGTTTACGGACCGTTTGGTTGTTCCGATGTAGACACTTCCACGGGTACAGGGAATGCGGTATACCCCCGAAGAACTTAGTGGGTTCCTTATATCCTTCGCAGATCTGAGGTGGTTCTCGATCTTCTTAGATGGCTTGAAGATCGTTTTTATGTTGTGTTTTCCCAGAATATGTCCGATCCTATCTGTCACTCTAGGTAGGGTAGAAAGGATCTTGAAGAAACTTCGCGGCTGCTCAGTCCACCGCTACTGTTACTTCTAGTGCTCGGCTTTGGTCGTATACATTTATCTATGTCGCTTTGAGTGTATCCATTTGCTACGAGGGCGTTTTTAAGATGGTTTAATTCTTTGTCTAGATGTTCTGGTTCGCAGATTATTTTTGCCCTCTCTACCAATGTTCTTATTACCCCTTTTCGTTGGCAGGGGTGGTGGTTAGATGTGTTGTTTAAGTAGCGGTCTGTGTGAATAGGTTTTCTGTATACGGTATGTCCTAGTCGTCCCTCTTTCCTCGTTACTAGTATGTTAAGGAATGCTAATTTTCTGTTGTTTTCTGTTTCCATTGTAAATTGTATACTGGGGTGTATGCTGTTAATGTGGTTGAGAAATTCATTAAGGCTGTCTCTACCATAAGGCCAAACGACAAAAGTGTCATCTACATATCGAAACCAGACTTTGGGTTTATGAGGGGTATTATTCAACGCCTTCTCTTCTAGTTTCTCCATGAAAAAGTTCGCAATCACTGGCGATAAAGGGCTACCCATTGATACTCCATCGATCTGTTCATAAATTTGTTCATTGAAGGTGAAATATGATGTCGTTAGGCAGATTTTAAACAGGTCGGTGATGTCCTGCTTAAAGCTGGAATGATACGCATTTTCAGCTTACCATACTGTTGATTCACTTAGCGATGACCTGGACCGCGAAACCTCTAAGTGCGCAGTTTTAAAACAGGACAAGCCTTAGCAGCATTAAGCCGCGTCCAGATCAATAAATTTATGTGTTGTGCGTTGTATTTGACGCAAATTTGTTCGTGCTCGTCAAAATATTTATAGATGTGGACTGTGCGCCGCACAAAAAAACACGCAAATTTGTGCGCCAGATACAACGCACGCTATCCACCAGTCTGTCGGTTTTTCTGCCAACATCAAAGATATTTGCGCCGAACGACCGTCGAGTGCTTGTTTTAATGTGGACTTGAATTTTTAAAAAAAATATGTTTTGAAATATTTGTGTCACATAGTGTGTATATAGCTTAGAGTAATAATATATGTTATTACTCTGAGGTATATAGTTATTGTTGGGGTGCCATCATGTCCTCCAAACTTCTTGTTAAAAAAAAGTGTGCAGTTTATATAATACTGAATTACCTACAACATAATAATAATAAGAGAGACAATGGTAAACATACAAAAATTATTGCTAAATGCAAACACCACCACATCAGTAAATAGTCTATGGACAAATCGGCCTAAAAGAAGGTTTCGTGTCCAAGTCGTGCCAACTTTTTGCCGATAAGCCAGGTTTGTTAAGAGCACTCCATAGATCAGGTTTTGACTTGTTGTCATTCTGGTAAGTGTGTTTTTTTAAAGATATGGCCCCTACCACTTTTTTTTGCACGATATTTTTTAAAACGATGTATCTCTCTTAAAAATAGTCGCAGAGGGTTGCAAAAATTGGCAAATGAATCAGTAAACAGTCGCAATAAAATAACCTATTATATTTTTTAAAATTTTGCTTACTTTTTTTAGAAAAAATAAAATAACTGAATTTTTACTTTTTTTTTGTATGGCTAGTAAAGTTTTATTAACAACAAAGCAAAATTTCAAAAAAAAAGTTTAAATAAAAGTTTTAGAATGAACATTTTTCTTTAATTTGGTGTATACAAGTCTTATATGAATGTATATTTGTTTCAATAAAAAAACCATTCGTTGTCACCAAAACGACTACCGAAAGTGTATTACCGTACGCGGAAGGCAGCGCGCGGCTTTACGCAGCTGAGGCGTCTAGTAAAACAGATGATTTCTATTATTATTGTTATCGTTGTTTGATGGACATTAGGGACCTATTGCAATAGTGCCAGGCACAAATTGTGCCGGGCACTATATTGACAGTTTCTCATTATAAGAACAGCTGTGTCCTTTCAAAATTAGGCCTTTGTGTATTATACGAGCCGGATTTGTGACGCCACTATTAATGGAAAATAAACGACGGGATTTATAAATTTGACTTTGGTATGTCAATTTTGAAAGATCAACTGTCAGTTTGTAATGCGAAACTGTCAATCTAGTGCCCGGCACAATTTGTGCCTGGCACTATTGCAATTGGTTCCTATTATCAAACAACGTTGTTATTGTTATTTAAGTGAATGTCAATCGACGAAAGTTTTACAATATAGTGCAGGTGCTAGAGATAGTTGAGTATGCAAAATATGGGGACCGCAGTTTGACAATGGATCCTAGCTGAGAATAGGTCACAGACTAACGATTTGGATGTTGCCGGGCAAGTTTTTGGTCCAATTTTTTTTATCCTTCCTCCTTATATAGTCGTGTTCGAATTTCTTAAAATGTATCTAAGTTGACGCCCTAAAGACACAATGACATAGAAATGGATCAAAAATGTGTAAAATCTAATTTAAAAATAAAATTATATTAGTTTTTTAAATTTTACCCCCCAGGCTCCCCAAATCCTGAAATTTTTAGATTTTTTTCAAATTTTCTTAAAACTAAGCTTGAGGAAAAATATGTACTAATCTTTATTGGAGACCATAAAATTTCCTTTTCAACATTCAATAAGTCAGTGGGGTACGACTTATGACAAACTCTCCAGCGGCATCCGTTTATTGAGGTAAAAAGAAACATGTTTAATACAGGTTTTACCCGATTTTGTTAAAAACCGAGTTCTATATCTGAAAATATAATACACACTTTGTTATAGACAATAAAATTGCCTTGTAAATGATGTATAATAAGACAATGGTAGGTTTATCTATAACAATTTCAGGGCGTCTGTAAATAAAATCAATTTTTAAAAATCACTAAATTTTTTGTTTATCCAATTTTCTCAAAAATTAAGCTGTTTGGAAAAACAATTATTTCACCGTTTATTGTAGAAAATAAAATTTCCTTTTTAACAATGTATTAGCGGCGCGGCGTTCGTTTATTAAGAAAATATAAAAAAATTAAAGAAACCACATAGGTTTTACCCGATTATCTGAAAAACCAAGCTCTCTACCAAAAATTGTTACCCATAGTCGATTGTAGACAATAAAATTTGTTTTTAAACGTGTATAATAATGTAAGATTTGTCTTCAGATTAAAACTTCACAGGCCTGTGCAACTTACATTAATTTTTACAAATCACCAAACAAATTAATTCTGTTACAAGTTTTTTCCAATTTACTCAGAAACTAAGCTCAATTGACAAAAATGTGTTGTATACTTTATTGTAGGAAATAAAATTTTCTTTTTAACAATGTGTAAGCCACTTGGGTTTAATTAATGACAAACCCTTCAGCGACGTCCGTATATGGGGGTCAATTAAAAAATAAAATAAATAAAATCATTCTTGTCACTTGTTTCACTCGATTTTTTTTTCGAATATTAAAAAAAAATACATTTTTTAAAAAGTATTTTTTTAACACATTTCAAATCAAGTAATTTAAGCTTTGTTGTATTAAAATCGAATAAAAAATAAAAAAGATACAATTTGTTTTTAAATATGCTTTTCCGCCATATTGAATCCGCCATATTTAAAAAAAAGCGCGATTATCACAATGACAATAAGTCAAAACCTGATCTGCTAGGTATGTTAAACAAATTTAAGTTATTTTCCAAAAGTTCTTATGGTTTTCATTAAAAGCATAATTTTTAAATATACCCCAAAGACCCCTATTTTTTCCAGTTATTTGGACATAACTTAAAAACTAATTAGGGCATGGGAACAATTGAACCAGATTTGAATAAAGAATCAAAATAGCTATCTTTTTTATGTAAACTTTTTTTTTCTAGCTCCAATAGTTGTATAAATAAAATTTAAAATAAAAAAAAAATTACTTTTTTTTTGAATTTTTTTATTTTTTTGACAAATACAAAAAAAAAATATTTTCTGACCAATACATTTTTAAGTACATTACAAAGCAAGTATTTCAAACTTTGTTCCATGAAAATCGGATAAGAAATACAAAAGTTACAATTTTTTGAAAGATACGCCTTTCCGCCATTTTGAATCCGCCATATCTTTCAAAAAACGCATTTACTAGAATGACAACAAGTCAAAACCTGATATATGGGATGCCCTTAACAAAGTTAGCTTATCGGCAGAAAGTTGGCACGACTTGCACACGAAACTTGATTTGTCCATAGACTAAAACTAACTACGCACCAAAATAGATCGCAGTAAATAAACCAGTACAGCGCACAGATTTGCTCCACAAATTTACAATAATAAAAATATTTAAAATATTTGCGGCGCAAATAAATACAAGAATAAAATAATATTCATGCGTAAAAGTATAACCAATCAGGACATTTTATCTTAAGGGCCGCAAAGAGAATAGACTTATCCCAATTGATCTTGCTATTTCAAATATGTTTGCATTCTGCATTGTAAGGTACCGTAGGCAGTAACGCACCCAGGAATATGTCTTGGGGGGGGGCCCAAGGCCTCATAATGTCGTATTTCATGCTATTTTTTGTGTTTATTCATGAAATATGTGGAAAATATATACAAAAATCATAGGCTTGGGGGGGCCCGGGCCCCGGGCCCCCCCTGGGTACGCCCTTGCCGTAGGTATTGCAATAATATGTACTATATGGAAATAATATGCATATGTCTTTGAAAGCAACCAATCAGGTCTTTTTTGGTCAAAGACTCCAAGGCCCTTATGTTTGCGTCATGAATGAGCAGTTACCGTGGGTATTGGAATATTATGTATTTGCCTTTTAGCCTAATCTAACCTAACAGATGACGAAGGGTTTCTATCTAAATTATTTTCCTCGATCCTCCTTTTGGTAGGATGAGATCGGTGTTATCCTAACCTTGGTGTGGTGTAAATTGGGTAAGGTTGTAAATTTAATTGTTACTCCTTACAAGGAAAACTTCTAAGATTAAATATAATATAATATAGGTACCTACCTACCAAGGACAACTAGGTAAGTATATATATTTTTTCCATTCTTTGTTCTTTTTATTGTGTTAACTAACTTCGGATGTGGGATTAACTTCTGGAAAGCAACAGAAAAAAGCTTTTTGCAGTGGTGTTGGCCAGAAGGGCCAGGCCTTTTGGTTTCGCGTTATTAACTTTGCTAATTTATTAAATGTTCGCCTTTTTCTAGCTTCTTTTGACTTGTACTATTACCTAAGGATAAAGCATTATGACCTAACATGCAAAGCTATATTGCTAAAACCTCGTTAAGTTAGACAGACTTTGTTTTACATTCCCAAGTGCAGATTTGAGGTGAAGGTAACGGGGTAATTATCCCCCCTAGATGAAAAAATATGCACTTTTTCCTAATAAAATCAGAGAAAACAGGAGAATTACCCCCCCCCCCCCTTGAAAAAAAAAATTATATTACAAAAAAAAATTTCGTCGACTATTACCCCCCCCCCCCCTAGATTTTGACCCAGATCTGCGCTTGCACACTCTCTCAGTCAAAAGGACCAGATAAAAATACCCTGTCTAGGGTTACAAAGATGGGGGATAATCCGTGCGATTACGCGTTTTGAAAAATTTTTTGCCATAAGCTAACTAGACCCCAGTGTATTGAATCAGGACCAATAGAGATGCGGAAATCAAGTGAGATCGCATACGCAGTTTGACTTTCACCCGATTTCTAGGAAGTACTCCTTCTCACCCATTCAAGAATTTATACACAGAATTTTTGTAAATTTTTGTAACTTCTCCTACTTTACATTTCTCCGTAGTGTAAGGTATGGGATTATATTTTGGAGTAACTCAACAGAGGCACTAACAATCCTAAAAATAAAAAAAAAAATGCATCAGGGTACTGCTGAATCTAAAGAACACAGATAGTTGTAAACAAAATTTTATAAAATTAAAAATCCACACAGTCTTTAACTTATATATACTTGAATGTGTAAACTTTGTCACAAAAAACTATGATCTCTTTGAGAAAAATCAAACTTCTCATTCATACAATACCAGATTTAAAGACAACCTTAAAGCTGAAAAAGCTAACTATAGCTACATTCAAAAAAATATTTCTCACAATATCCTAAAAATTTGGAATACCCTTCAACTAACTGTAAGAGAACTTCCACCTAGACAAATTCAAAACAAAATAAAAAACTTTCTTAAAATGAGGGCCTATTATAGCTTAGATGATTTTTTTAGAGATGACAAAAGATTAATGTCGAAAATCTGTGATATAGAACTGTGATAAATACCTAAGCTAATTCTGTTTTCCTTTTAATGTGTTAGAGTTGTAAGATAGTACCTACTTATTACTTTTTAAATTTTTAAATGTACCTAATGTAAAAATGTTGACGTGCAATCTTCTATATTGTAAAACTTTTGTGTTGATTCTATTTTTTAGATCTATAAATGACGAGTTCTACACCTTATAGGTATACATATTATGTAAAATAAGAACGAAAAATAAAATTCTATTCTATTGTGTAAGGACAGTTGAACAATTGTTATTGAGGATAGATGATTCAAGTGTTCTATTTCTCCTAATTGTATATTTTGGATACAGATATGCCGAATACTTGAGATTAAGTTAAATTAAAAATTATTTAGGGCAAAAATTTTAAATATAGTAATTTCAAATAAAATCCTTTTAAATGAAATAAAATGAAATTTAAAAAATCAATTTGGACCCTTGTTAATTTTTTTGCTTGGACAATCACGAAAGTGTACCAAAAAAATGTTGGTCATTGGTTGGTTTACTTTTTTCCTGGGATAAATTTGTCCAAAGAAAGCAATAAGAACTGTAACAAAACGGGATTTGAGCATAAATGGTATTTTTGCCATTTATAAGTTTTTAAAGATTTTTAATTAAATATTGTTTTTGTCATCAACAAGCATTAATTATATGCAAGACTAGGTTAAGATTAAGTAAAATTTATGGCAACTCGGCGACTTGTTTTTAGGCATATTTTCAGGTTCGCCGTATTTTAATAAAAGTTGTATTCGGCTAATATGTCCTTTGAGCCACTAACATCAAAATAATTCTTATTTTGTAACTGAAAACAAATTTTAAACTATTTTCAATTAAAAAAAAACACACTGTGTAATTTTACTTTCTAACGGGTTTTTAAGTCTGGCTTGCATTGCTATTTTGTCTCTTAGTGGAGCGCTTAAAGCGCAGTCTATCTCTTTCTCGCCAAGGCGAAAGGGAGTAGAATTCTAGCCAATCAACGCCAAGATATTTGTCCCTTCAAGCGCAGGGTCGCTTTAACTGAGACGGGAAACTTTCGAAAGTCGGATTTTACTTTACTCTTTAGTTTACCTTTGCCTGGTACGTTACGCTTTCATTCACACTTCTTAAGGGGGGTTTTATTTCAACTGGGGAAATTTATCAATTATTTTAACATTGTATAAAACTGTTAACCTTGATATTCATAATTATTTTGGTCTTTTCTTTTAGAGCTTATTAATTTTAAAGCTTTTATTTATTACTGTTTCCAGTGTTTTGAAATAATGTTTTTATCTGTTTTATGGTTTATTTTAACAACAAAATACAAACCATAAGTTGCCCTAAAATCGGCATTTTTAATCAATAACATATCCCAAACCTAAACAGTAATATTAAGTAAATTAAACAGTTGATTGAATAGTTTCACTCATTCAATCAACGTTTAAGATGTTGATAAATATATATATATATATTTACAACAAATATATAAAAGGTTTATAAAACCTAAAAGTTTAAGAAGTGTAAATATTTGAATACAAAAGTTTAATAGTAGTAAAAAGTCGATATTCAACTAATAAATATAAGAAGTGAAAGTGTGAAGCTACAAGAAGAAAATTGAAAAGGTATGTATGATTATCCTATTAGTTATACATTTGAGAAAAACGTTTATTGCATACTTTTCCTCCAAGAACCGCCAAATTCCCTTTCGAGATTGTGTAAATTTAATAACATATAGTAACATTTAATCTTTTCATAATTTATATAAGTTGTAGCCTAAGTTGGTAGCTTACAACATTTAAGCCTTGGCCACTTGAGGTGA
This sequence comes from Aspidapion aeneum, assembly GCA_963576565.1. Lineage (NCBI taxonomy): Eukaryota > Metazoa > Arthropoda > Insecta > Coleoptera > Brentidae > Aspidapion > Aspidapion aeneum. The sequence continues at coordinate 9,125,120 of OY755039.1, forward strand.
CAGTACCACTGTCACACACAGGCCCCTGTTACAAAGTAAGAATTATTTTGATGTTAGTGGCTCAAAGGACATATTAGCCGAATACAACTTTTATTAAAATACGGCGAACCTGAAAATATGCCTAAAAACAAGTCGCCGAGTTGCCATAAATTTTACTTAATCTTAACCTAGTCTTGCATATAATTAATGCTTGTTGATGACAAAAACAATATTTAATTAAAAATCTTTAAAAACTTATAAATGGCAAAAATACCATTTATACCAGGGAACAAAAATAAAGGGGCTCAACACTTTAAAAAACGTCGTTCTTTGAAGATAACGAAAAAGGGCGGCTTAGACCCTTATTCTTCTCTCTAGAACAGTCATGCAATAAAAACCAAATATGACCCGTATAAGAAGTTTTGTGTTAAAAATGGAATGATGCATGATAGCTGTGGAAGATTTTTCAACTTTTGAGACATTTGCGACGAAAATTGTTCAACGAAAAAATAGAATTCTACCTCTCCTTGAAATGTGTGCCATCTGATTTTTAAGTAAGTTTTTCAATTTTTCAGCGTGCCAGGAGTCCTTACCAGGTACCAAAGACCTTGCCAGGTGCGCCAACTCACCTATTTATCGTCCTTCTGTCTGTCGGTAATGACCAACGTGCATAAATCAAGAACTGCATAACTCAATAACTGCTTGCTTGATGAAATTCGGTACCTAAGTTGGGCCATGGCAATAGATGTCCCATTTAAAAATAAATAAAATCCTGCGGACATTGGTAGAGTATATTAAATTATTTTTGGTGAAAGGCTTCTTCACCTATTTTACTTGATGGTGATGAGCTGTTACTGTGTTTTAAACCGTTCTAAAGTGAATAACTAGTAATTTATCCCTTGGTTGACATTTAAAATGAGCTTTTTAGGCCCTTAGCCTATTACCACAGAAACACCGCTTAAATAGTTTTTTTTATAACCGGATATTGTTTATTGTTGCTTTTTGCTATTTTTTAAATAAGTTTAGTTAGTTTTAGTGCGCTTTTTAAAAGATAAATAATAATCTTCTTGCCATTCTTGAATTTGAGTTCTTCTCGAACGACTCTCAAATACTGGCGTATTAATGGGCATAATTTGGAAAAAAAAAACCTAAATATTAACAGTGGTTAGAGGAGTACAATCATACTGTGTTTTTTTTTAAATGATATTTCGTGTATCAAAAGGAAAAATTAGAGGAAGCCAAGGGTTGATGAAACGGAAAAATTTTTGGCAAAACAATACAGAGGAGGTCATCTTTTTGTACAATTTATCCCACACGATAAATTCCACTCATTGAAAAAAATTAACGTAAAAAGAAACAAAACAAATGATTGTGAGGTTAGAAAACCCAATAACCTTCCTTGAAAGTGTGGTGATTACCGGTAATAAACGATGACGTACAAAGGGCTTATTCATGACGTCACTCTTCAAGTAGTGGTATTTACCAAGGCCGCTTGAACGTCAATAGTAAATACTAGTAATTATTCGCTTGAAAACGGCTTTAAATACATTGTAAAGGATAAAAGTTTTGTTAACTCTCGCGGCGTTAATTTCTTTTTGTGCGCTTTGCCCTGTAATGCATATTATATTCCCAAGCTTTTCGGGATTTTTCTAGACAGAGTCTGAAAAACATTGCGGAACATTTTAATGATCCTTAAAAAAATTAAAATAAAAATACTTAGAAATAACAAGAAATTTCCCTTCCCGGCCCCCTCTAACAAAAAACATAGTTTTTAGTTCATGTACAAAAATAAGCAAATGCATAAACCGCAATTTCTGACGAAATCTAGATTTTTGACCAAAATTAATTTAAGAACATGCTGGAACATTTGATTTTTCAGTTTTGGTTAATAAAAATTTTAAATAAGATATATGTTTGTAGCGGATTCATTTTACAAACAAATTTTTATCTGGGTATCACGCCACTATTAAGAAAAATTTTTCTTTGAGAAACCACTGCGCTTTTCCTAGAAAAAGAAAAATCACTAATTTGCCAGTGGTTTATAAGAAGAAATAAATATCTGTCCAACAAAAGATATTAGGGACCTATAAGCAGCTCTCCTTCAAAATTCGGCCGTTGTGTATTTAAAAACCGAATTTACTAGTGTCGGTATTTATTAAATTAAAGTTAGCGTCTTTATTATTAACTTTGGCTTTCGTATGTCAATTTTGAGAGGTCAGCTGTTAGTTTTCTGTGCAAATGTGTCAGAATAAAGTCGACTTTTTTTTTTACGGGTATGCGCACTCGCAAGGAGATCCCTATCACGCTCGAGAAGCGGCAAGTGCGCGGAAATGTTGGTGTGTGTTGGTTTTGAAACGGTTCAGGTTGTAACCTGCAGGGAAAACTGTCGCAGGGAGTTTATTCCACAGCGATGCTGTTCTCCAGAGATATGAATTCTGATATAATGAGGTTCTTGGTGCCTCTATTTTGACAATAAATTGATGGTTACTGTCTGTTTGACGTGTCCGCCTAGTAGGTGCTACTCCCGGGGGGATCATACGTGCCAACTCTTCAGAGCATTTTCCGTGACAATACCTGTAGAAGAGAGATAGATCACCCACAGTTCTTCGATGTTCGAGACTATCCAAGCTACGGGTAAGTACGACTCTCAAATACTGGCGTATTTAATTCGAAATGGGCATAATTTGGAAAAAAAGACCTAAATATAAACAGTGGTTAGAGGAGTACAATCATACTGTGTTTTTTTTAATGATATTTCGTGTATCAAAAGGTAAAATTAGAGGAAGCCAAGGGTTGATGAAACGGAAAAAAAATTGGCAAAACAGTATAGAGGAGGCCATCTTTACCGGGGTCATTGATTAGCTTGATAGCTCGTTTTTGCACGGTGTTCAAAAGCATTAAGGTATGTTTGGGTGCCGCACTCCATATATGTGAGCAGTACTCCATAGTTGGTCGAATCTGGGCTTTGTAGTGTCAGCAGTTGGCTTGGTGTATGCAGATGTCTTGTACGAAATAGCACCTCAAGCTTTTGGGACGCCCTTTTAGCTATATCTGCCACGTGACTGTGCCAAGACATGTTGGTCTCTGCAATGACTCCTAAGATGTTCAACTGGCTCTGCAATGCGACAGCACTTCCAGATAGCATGATGTTTGGCTCACCGGTGCTTGTCTTTTTTGAAAACAGGGCTGCTTGGGTTTTCTGCGCGTTGAACTATACAAGGTTTTTGTTGCCCCAGTCCTCTATTATCTCCAAGTCGTTATTTATCTGTGATATTTGAGTTAGTCTAAGGTAATGGAATTCACGTGCGGAGAGACATGTGGGTTGTATGACTGAGGAGACTACATTGCCATCATCTGCAAAGCAATAAAGTGGATTTACTGTTTTATCTATGAGGTCATTTATGTAAATCAGAAAAAGTGTTGGCGAAAGGATTGCTCCCTGTGGCACACCAGCATTTATTTGGTAAGAGTTGGAGTTCCGGCCATCCAGTGCAACATAAATGGATCTATCCTTAAGGTAACTTTCAAACCAAGTGCAAAGTCTCGGCGACAATCCCGTTGCTTTGAGCTTGTTGAGCAGATTTTCATGCCAGACTTTATCGAATGCTTTAGATATATCTAAGGCAATTGTTCTTGTTTCACCTCGCAACTCAATCGCTTTTTGCCATAAGTGAGTGACGTATGTAAGTAAGACTCTAAAATAAAGTCAGGTTTTATTCCAATAAGTCTCTATTATCTTTTTGAAACACAGCATTAGTGCGAGGCCGACGTTAATAAATAACAAACATATACATAAAGCAGATAAAATAGTATTACTAAAAGAATAATTTAAAAATTAGATATTTAGAGCTTGAAACCAATTGTAGAACAATCGAAATGTCGCGTCCACCACTGGCAAATTATTGTTTTTTCTTTTTTTAGGAGAAACGTAATGCTCTTGTAATGAAAAAATTTGCTTAATAGTGTCGTAATACCCAGATAAAGTTATGTTGTAAAAATGTAAAGTTTAGTATTCAAGATAAAATATGTATTTCTGATATTTTTGATTGTTCGCCTTGAAATAGTTTTAGTTTTTCAAATTATTGTGCAAGTTGTGGCTTTCGGTTTATACATTTTGTTAAATGTATTATAAATTTTATATAATCTATAGTTTATCTATAGTTTACTACGGTATTTTTTATATTCCCGTTAACAGTAGCGTATCGTGGATAAAAGGGCGGGGGGCGAAGACCTTAAGGAGCGCAAATATAGGTATGGGTGTCAAATAAATTACAAACTTTTTTTAAAAATAATATCTGACACTATTATTTCTATTTTTTTCTCAAAGGACGCCAGGGGCGCCAAGCGGAGTGGGGGGGGGGCGTTCGCCCCCCTGGCCCTCTATACGACACGCCACTGCCCGTTAAATAATTTAATGTTATTTAATAAAGAATTTGTGATATCTTTATTTTGTATATTTTTTTGCTCTTTTAAAAAGGGCCCGCCTCTGCGACATATAAATTAGCGACTTATATCAAATGGGCGATAATTAAAAACAGCAACAATAAAAAAATAATAAAACAGAAAATTTAAAAGAGCGATATTTAAAACAGCGACATATTAAAACAGCGACATCTCAGTTTTTTCTTAAATTTAAACTGATTAGGTTAGTACAAATACGCGATGCTTAATGCCAGCCAGCTCATTTAATTCTTAATATTCCTTTTTCGAGTAGACAGAATTTCGGTTACTGCGCAAGCCTCAGTTTTGGTGGTTTTCGAACACACTTCGTTACGTCACTACATCATTTGACAATTGTCAAAAATTTAGTGTTATATATATATATATTTTTTTAAAACATTGCGTGAAAATTTATCAAACTGTGGATTAAAATTGTAGTTTGTCTAAAATAAATTTTGCAGATTTATTATGAACACCATGTAGAGTGCTTTATGACATCTTAACTTATTTATTAACAAATTATTTTTCTAAAAACCGCAAATGTTTTACGTGAATTATTTACCATTTTTCACAGATAAACACATATTTTTTCACAACGAATGCAAAACATCGCAAAATGTAAATAAACAACAAATATGGCGTCCATCGACACAACCGCTGTGTCAACGTGACAAAACATACGCATGCGCACTTGAAAATTCGCGTCCGCAAATTTAAATTTGCCATTGTTTCCAACGCAAGCTATGAGTGCTTCACTTTTCGATTTTTTAAACATGTATTTACGCTCTAACCTATTTGGGTTAGTTTAGTAGTATAGCTCTTAATAGATATTATCTCTCTCAATATAATTAGTTAGTCTTTTCATCTTATCATCTTACATAAATTTTAAAGCATACCTATTCTATTACTTTGGCATGCTTAGCATGGCTTATTATTATTACATTCAGACGCAGACGTCTTAAAACATGAAGAGAATAAGATTAATAAAATAAGAACTCAACTATTGTTAAAGTTTCGACACAAAAGCTTGACTAAAATTTGTGAGCTGAATAGAGAGTAGATTTCTATCATATAGAAGACGTCAAAGTCCGGTGTGCGTACTTGGGATTTAATAAAATAATCTCTTGACAAAATTATACAGTTTGGTTATGAATTGTTAGGTACAGGCCGCAAATTACCCTGTACAGTCGGGGACTTTTTAAATTGCCGCTGTATTTTTTTCTATCAAAATTAATCATTTAAAGAAATCAAAAAACTTTTCAGAGCACCATAGTTTTGATTTTACTAATCCGAAAATTTTAGATTTAGAAACAAATTTTGAAAAGAGAAAAATTAGTGAGATGATTTTTATCCAATTGAATAATGCGATTAACGTTAAGACAGACGTTCAAGGACTGAGCTATTCCTACATGAACATTCTCAAGAATCATATCACAAACAAAAACACGGACGAAGGTACAACCTAACAGTATTACAGTAGATAAATAAACCAAAAAAAAACAAACAAAAAAAAAGTTATATATATATATATATATATATATATATATATATATATATATATATATATATATATATATATATATATATATATATATATTATGAAGGGAAAAAGGAGGAAAACAAAAATTCTCTGATTTTCTTCTTCTTTTCTTCTTTCATTTTGATATGGCTCTTGACTAGATCATGTAAGAAATTTCATAAATAAATAAATAAATAAAATTTCCCTTTAACTGTTTTCAAATCTTTCTGACTTATAACAATATTCCAAAGTTCACCGCAATGTGATATCATATAAAATAATTTATTTCTTCGCGCGTTACCCAAATTAAAACAATTATAAAAAATTGTTCGATAAAAATTCTCTCATTATTTCTAGTTAAGCACTTGACAAATTAACAATATACATTGTTTTGAATTCAAAAAGAAAATAAAGAAAATTGACTAGAAATTAGGATAAAATTAATATTTTAATAAAATGACATTTGATTGGAAATGTTGTGTGTGGTTCCTCTTGTGTTGTGTTTTATCAAGCGTCAAGACTAAGAATTAGGTAAGCTAATGAGTCCTTTTTATATGTTTTGTTTTTATTTATTTGGATTTTTTAAATATTTTATCATTATATCTTTTTTGTTGAATTTTTTTTTAAAATCTGTTTTGGTTTAATTTTTGTTTAGGGTATATATATTCGTTTTAATCCCTTATTCTACTTATATAAAGAGAAAAATCAGTATTTAGAGTTTTTTTTTCTGGCTTCTGATACCTATTAAAAAAAAATCAATTTTTATACCAAAAAAGAAAGAACAAAGTTTTAATCCTATTTTTAAGTAGTTATCATATTTAATAAGAACTATTTTTTGTTTGTAGCTCCGAAGAAGACTAAAAATATAGTCGAAACGTCAGCAAAATTCAATTGTCTTTTGAATACGCTCAGTCCTAAACCTATTAACCTCTAGACCTGAAAAAACTTTAATTTTTAAATATATATGTATACAGACAGACGTAAGTTTCACAATTTTTTTGTTTTGGTTCAAACTACTTTTCCGAATTTCAAATAGGAATATTTTTTATTTTCAAGGGCAGCCATTTAAAAAGTCCCCGACTGTACCAGAGGAGCTATTCTTGTAATCGTGTTAAATTCACCGCTGTAACTCAATGGCGTACGCAAAAACGAATTCTGGGCGGGCTTAAGGGCGGATCGATACGTAGAGATGGATCCTGGGGGAGGGGGGCATTTTAATCTTGATTTTTGGGAAAAAATAATATTTTAGGGGTCAGTATTTAGTGGCTGTGCGGGAGAGGCTTCAGTCACCGAGCTCCCCGCGTTGCGTACGCCAATGCGGGGAGAGTCTAGGTAGGCCTAACTTAACCACAATTTTTTAGGGAAAACCATCGGATGGTCATTTTTTTTTAAATGTGGACGTTTTGTTGAATAAATTGTGTACGGAAAAGATACTTATTTATAAAAGGCAACATAATACGTGAATCTGTGGATGCATTTTTTTGCAAAAAGCAGTAGGCACTTAATGCGCAAACATTTTAAGAGAAGTTTTAGTAGGCTAAATATAAGGACGAAGATGTTTATGCATTTTCAACTATCACCCCCAACTAACATTTATAGTAGCGGCTACATGTTCTAAAGTCTTTGCTACTTTCTTATAGTAGAAATATGGTGATCCCATCCAAAATTTGTAACTTTTTAGTTCTAACTACTATTTAGTATCAGGAAATAGTAGATGTTTCGTAAAAACGACCCTCTAAACTACTTCTTAGAATTGTTTCTTGATAGTCGATTCTGATAGTCTTCTCTACCACAATAGGACGTTGCTAAAGTTTTACTTTCTTTTTAGTCGTTATTTCGTAGTCGCTCTGACTTTTATATCCTACTTAATTACCACTGGAAAGTTAAGCTTCATTGGAATCCCAAACAAGTGTATCCGACAACTACATTATAACTTTAATTTTTACCACAAAAGTTTATGTCATCATAGTAACATCTGATGTAACAATGTAGACAAAATAACTTTTTGGATCAACTTTAAAGCCGCAACTACTTTGACTTTTTTTTAATGTCGATCTTTTAAAGTAGTCTCCCCTTCCTGTTTCTACTTTGAAAACGTAGACTTTTTGAAGTCGCATCTTGGTCGCACACATTCTTAACCCTACTTTTTGTGGCTCCTTTTATAATATGGGAATATTAGGAATAGTTTTGCAAATATTTTCTTAACTACCTTGAGCAGTCCATTTTTTCGAGCTCATTGCTTGACCATTTTGCAAAACAATCAAAATGCAAAATATTGATCCAAAGTATCGAGTACCGCACACGGATTTTAAGAATTCCCTGGTCCATGCTTAATCTCCATCCTTAATCTTTTACGCTACTTTTCTTGTACTGTCTTTACGGTCGTTCGTGGTTTGTGCTGTGGCACCACCCTATCGCCATCGTAACCCTCTTGTGCGGACTAAACCGAATTCGTTTATGTATGCCTCTTGTGCTGACGTGTCGTGTCTCACTGTGATTCATTTTATGTGTTGAGCTTGGGTATTTGTCTTTTTGGTTTTCTTCAAATTTGTGCTGTTGTTAAAGCTTGGTTTGAAGTGAGTAAACTTAAATTTGTGCTGTGTTTTGTGCCAGGCTTTATTGCAATAGGCACGGCCCCTAAAATAACCTCTGGGATATGCTAGACTTCATCTAAGAACTTTTGTGCTGTTTGCGGCTAATAAAAAAAACAAGCTAGATATATCGTGGCGATCTAACAAGTCTCAGAGATTGTTTTTTACTTATAGGGCTTATAATAATAAAAATTACTGAATATTGACAATGCCAAAATATCTAAAAACAATAAAAAATACTACATACGAATTGTGAGAGCAATGTGTAAATAAAAAACGTAACAATAAGTTGATTTCATTGATGTGACTACTTCCTTGACCAACACTTCCTAGAAATTCTAGAATAGGGATCATGCTCTCGACTGCAACATACATTTTTAAAAAACTCTTTTTATTGGCACTTCATTTATTGTTCTAATGGAATTTAATTTATCTTGTTTTTGTTTTAAAACCTACCACAAATTCACGCTCGTACATAACCTATAAGCAGTGGTGCTGTTGTTGACAGAAACGGCAAATGACAAGTGGCGACACCCCAATAACTTGAGGGTAGTAGTTATACTTATCGGGTGGTTCCTATCACTCTGTAGACGTTTTCTAGTGGCGAAAGCTAGTTAATAATACGTTTCTGCAACAAAGGAGTAGAAATTCGAGCGTGTTATCTAGAACTAAAAAGCAATGCCGACATAAAAGTCGTAAGTGACACGTTGCCGTAACTTAGGCTCACTTTCGACCCTCAAGGAATATAGTTTGGGACGCCATGTTTTTATGTAAGAAAGAAAATTTAATATTTTTGTTGTCGTTTTATGAGCTCATATTAAAGAGCTATACTATTTTATAAACAAATTAGTTGAAGCTTACCAAAAATGCTCTTCTTAAGTACCATTTCTTGGAGTTAACTGTCGATTATGAAACCATAACCTCCAAAATCACAACACAAAAATTCCATCAGCTACCAGAAAACGGCTCAATTTTACGAGCGCACCGGTTTTTTGCAATATATATAATGCATGTTATACAAAAAACTTTGCGTCGCACTCGAATTTTGATCCTCTGCTCGTAAATTCTCACCCTTTTGGATAACATAGTACGTATTATAACCATAACCAAACAAAAAAACTAAGCGAGTCTGTTTACTGTTGTGTCCACCATATTGTGTAACAATTCTACCAAAAAGAAACGATTATATTATTTGCAACTACATCGCAACTTTTATGCCATTACGGAAAAAAAACAGCCTCTACGACGTAGTAGATACCTGGCTACGACGTAGTAGTGTAGTTGTTACTACAGTGACTTTAAACACTTGGCCAAGTAGTTATAACCAGAAATTGGTTCCCCACTTAGGGAATTATAACGTCGCTGTATGGTATACTGAGACGTAGCGGGAGTACGTTGCGGTTACTTTTAAGAAATTCTTTCTAGTTGGGGTTTCGTCGTTACAACTTTAAATGTTTGTTGGGCCAGTTGTGTAAAAATACAGTCGAACCTATCTAACTCGAACCTCTATAACTCGAACCTCTCTATAACTCGAACCTTTTAAGTGGCCCCTGATCTTTTTATATGTATTTTAACCAATTTAATTCTAATTTCTATAACTCGAACTATCCATAACTTGAACTGTTTGGGTTATCCCTTTGAGTTCGAGTTATAGAGGTTCGACTGATAATAAATAATTTATTTACAAAATTTATATACAGGATGTTATACAATTTATTGATCAAATCGAGTGAGTTGATCGAGGGGTCATTTGATATTAGAATAACCATTTAAGTATATTGTAATCCGATTATTAATAATTTGTCAGTTATTTAATATTTTCCATATTTTAATAAAAAAAATTATATGTAAAAAAAATATATTTTTTTAGGTAAAAAAATATATATTTTGTATATCACTTTTTTTAGTCATGATTGGCATAAGCTGCTCCCCTTTTTTTTTAGATTTTGAAAATGTGGCAATACAATTGAAATATATTATGAATTTGCCTCCCCTTAAAATAAAAATTCCATGGAATTCAGAAACGTACACTTTCTTCTGTTTTGGCCTTGACACGCATTACAGGACCTGAAAGCTCATTTCAACGCAAAGAAAAAAAATTCCCAAAAGTTTTTTAACCAACCACGCTGTACAGCGTGTCCCATTTTCGATGGGATTAAATGGGAAACTCGGTTATTATTAAAGATATCGATTTTCTGATTACACCTTGCCGTGCTCTTTTTTGGAGCCCTTAAAAATGGTGTAATCAGATTTTTGCTATACCCCGTGGTTTCGCTACTACAGGGAGTTTTTGAAAAAATTGCATTTTAATTAATTCCTTGTATCTCGCTTATTTTGCAAGATATTTTTATTCTGTAAAAACCTTTCTATGGCAACTTTTTTAGAGCAAAATAATGGCGTTGTCAATTTTTAAAAATATTGCTTAGTTTTTGAGATATGGTATTTATCATAAAAAAAATTAAATACGGACCTGGATTTTTTTTATTACTACTTTGATTAGTTCCATGCTATTATTACCTTAAAATGATAAAACTTTAATATTTTTTTGATTTAAGGAAAAAAAAACTATTTAATATGTGAAAAAAAAAAATTATAATCCGAACCTGGAAATTTCCAACATAATTATAATTTAAAAATTGCAAGACACACTAGTTGAACGATTTTTAGTTTATCTGTTTTGAAAAGATTTATAAATAAAGTAAAAAACGTTAAAAAGTTACAAAAATAATATCATATTAATTATTTGATAACCGAACAGCAGGTCGTGAAATTTACAAAACAAAAGCGTGGAATTGACATGGTCAGTAAAATGTCATTTTTGTGAATGGCTTACAATTATTTTAAACTGGCTAGAAATCGACCATATCCAGATTTTTAAAAATGTGATATGTTTGACTGCTTCATTCAAGCAACAAAATCCCAATATTTAAATGGCAGAAATATTTTTATGCAAAATGCGTTAAGGAAAATTACTCAAAAATGCCAACAATGTCTTACACATAATGGTAATCAGAAAAATTAGTTATTTTTTATATTTTTTTTTTGTATTTTTCGTAGACTTTGTAATAAATCTGTAAATTAACGTAAAAGAATTTTAATATGCTAAGTATCAAAACAGTTAAACTAAAAATTGTTTAACTAGCAATTTTTAGTTTATATTTATGTTGGAAATATCCAGGTTCGGACTTTTTTTTAAATATTAAATATTTTTTTTCTACCTCAAAACAAAAAAATTTTAAATTTTTATTATTTTATGATAATACTAGCATGAAACCAATCAAAATAGTAATAAAAAAAATCCAGGTCCGTATTTATTTTTTTATGATAAATACCATATCTCAAAAACTAAACAATATTTTAAAAAATTGACAACGTCATTATTTTCTTCTAAAAAAGTTGCCATAAAAATGTTTTTACAGAATAAAAGTATCTCACAAAATAAGCGAGATACAATGGATTATTAAAAATACAATTTTTTCAAAAACTCCCTGTATTAGCGAAACTACGGGGTATAGCAAAAATTTGATAACGCCATTTTTAAGGGCTCAAAAAAAGAGCACGGTAAGGTGCAATCAGAAAATCAATATCTTTAATAATAACCGAGTTTCCCATTTAATCCCATCGAAAATGGGACACGCTGTACCTATCCAGAATTCGAATAATATATAAATAAACGTTTATTAAAACCATATATTTCACTTAACAAATTACTACGCTACGCTGGTTTTCCAAACCTTTTCGCCCTCGATAAGACGTATCACTTTTATCCCAGGGTGTATAATATATAGTTTGGCTCAAGTTTAGATAAAACCACGACTTTCTAAGATGTATTTTTATATATCTAGCAAAACAAAGGCAAGAACTCAGACAATGTTTTGATAAGAATCACATATAAATGCAAACTACTCACTTATAATATCCCATATCGTTTTGGAAAATCTCATTTATCTCACTAGTGGCTTAAGCCTCGGCTTAAGCTGTCCATATTAAGATATATAAAACGTTTCGGTATTAAGTAGGAACTTTTTGAATTAGTCAAAGCGCCCCTAAATAACGATTTTTGTGGCTATTTCGCTTCTGATTATGCGCGCTAGCTAAAAAATAACCATAGCGATAACACTTGCAGCTGTGTGGTTTGTTTTGAATCTTTCGCGCACCAGCTAATAAACAAGGAGGAAGAAATATGTAGAATGTAGGTAGCAAAAACAAATGATTTTTATTTTATTTACACTTTAATTAAAAAATTTATTGCAGCTACTTTTTCAAGCTTTTTTTCACTTGCTGGATTGCCATATAAATATAGATAAAATAAATGATGCGCTGACGAGAGCTATGACCAAAGAAGGAAAAGATATCGCACAAAAGGATAAAAATCAGAAGAAATAAAGAAACTGTTAGAAAAAAGGCGGAACCTGGAGAAACAAGGAAAAAGAACATCGCTAGAATACACAGAAATAAATAAAACTATAAGAATAATGATAAAAGAAAATAAAAGAAAGTGCCAAGAAATAAAAGTTTAGAGAGTTATAGAAAATAACAGAAATATGAAATGTCTAAGGCCGACTTTAGGTAGATATAAAATAATTAAAATAAAGGATATGAAAAGCATAGAAACTAACGTTAAAGAGAATATTATTATTATTACATAACTATTTTATACAGAATTATACCAAACAAAAGGGAAACAATCGTAAGAAATTATGAAGAAACTCCAAACAAAAATAAAGGACATAAAGTCAGAGCTAGAACCTAAAATAAGCAAAGCGGAAATAAAGAGAACATGAAAGAAAATTAACAATAACAAATCACCTGGAAAAGATGGAGTAACGGCAGAAATGCTCAAGTACGTGGTAAAGTTTTAATTAATACCTCCATTTTCTCCTGAATAAAATGCTAAAAAAAAGGCGATAGATCTAAAACCATCGGCCTATAACACCCCTCAAAATATGCTTTTTACGAAGTATCAATCAAAAGAACAAGCACACTTCAGAAAAGGTTTCAGTACAGTTGACCACCTATGAAACATGAAAATCCTAATAGAACGAGCCATCGAATACAACATTCCACTATATATTGCGTTTATAGACTTTGAAGAAGCTATTGATAGCATTGATCACTGGACAGTAAACGCATCTTTAATTAATAGCCGAATAGATCACAGATGCACAGATTTAATAGCCAATATACAGGGTGTCCCAGAACTAATGGTACATAGTTAAAATTCCCTGGGTCAAAATATTACGATTTAGCCATACTTACCTTAGTTCAAAAGTTCGTACTAACCGAGATACAGGGTGTTAAACTTTATTTTTTCAATTCGATTTTCTTTAATAACTTTTTTACTAAGTAATATTTTTGCAAAAAATAACCAGCGTGTAAGTTTTTTAAAAATTGGCAAGACGACTCCGTTGCAAATTTTGATGTACAATGTACAGGGTGTTCTGTGGACCACTATCATTGCATTAACATCAGTGTATTTTTTTTGTGCCTCTGTGTATAACAGTTTTTAAGTAAAATAATGGTTTTCCCATCCTTTTTATTTAAAAAAGTTATACTGTTTTAAAGTCGCTTAGACCAACGTTTTTTGATATTTTTGCATTTAAAGTTTTTATTGCATGTGAGTGATATGCTTAATTTATGTATGATACTTTCTTCAATTCTTTCTACTAATTAATATTTTTGCAAAAATAACCAGCATGTAGGTTTTTCTGAAATTTGCAAGACGATTTATATATCGCATGGTTTCATATAAGTATGGTAGTTTTTAGAGTATCCTGAAATTCCAGGCTTTTCAGACGAGTTTAAGCAATTATAAGTTGACATTAAAAATGTGGACGACCGTACCTAAATCTAACAATGTATTAACAATACCTAACCTTTAGTTTAGTAGTAAACTATTTGACCTTGAAAATTAAAAACTATATTTTACAGACGGATTTATTATACATAGGGGAAGATGGGGGAATAAGAAACAGGGGTAATAGGAAATATTTTTTTTACTCTTGCAAGATATGATTCTTCTACTACAATAGTTTTAGCACTTGTGCTCATTATTAAATATATTTTTGACAAGCAAACCTTTTCAGATAATATTTTTTTTGTCTAAAGAACACTTTTTTGTTATTTAAATACTTAGTTTATGATCAAATATAAGTCCTTCTATGTGTTGTTTTTAAATTCTGCTTGTCATAAACAAGTAGTTCAGAATGGAAATGTTTCTTATTACCTGTCGTTTACTATCGTCGGGTAGTAAGAAACGAAGCAATCGCAGATTGATTTGAGTAGTGAAGTGGCCCTCGAATTTAATAAAAGTGACCTATATAAAGCTTTGAAAATAGCAAGTTGCAGAAATACAAAATGGAATGAATTTTCATACGTAGCTTTATTTGTCCGAGACGTCTAACTTTATCTCCGGCTAAAATACTTGAAAATGATTCCTAACAAAGTGCGCAGGCCTAGATATGCTTCTATCATCGGACTGGCTGAATAAATCATATGGTTTTTAAAACAATATTGCTATTAACTTTCAAACTCATTTTTTAAGCTGCAGAGCAAAAAATTCCTTAATCATAATTTTTTAATGTTACTTTTTTCATCTCATAATTTTTGATTTTAAGATGATATGAGAATTAATACCGGGTTTCTCTGTTGCTTAAAAAATGTGTTTGAAAGTAAATGGCAACCTTATCACAGCCTACCTAATAACTAGGTAGGCTGCGACATTATCCCCAAAATCGCCTGCCGGGTTTAGTACGTTCGAAACTTAAAAGATTTCTGTGCCCACGTATGCTGAAAACACTTTTAAGAATTTTCGCAGTAACAGAAAATAATATATTTCTTATTGCCCCCCATTACAATGTATTACCAAACAATAGTCAAAACAACGGGTCCGTGTTAATAAGAAACATTTCCATGGTTTATAACAAGCAACATTTAAAAACAATACAAAGAAATTGACCACAAACTTAAGTAAAAGTATTCTCCCATCTTCCCCTTTTTAGGAAACCTCTCACTGACTCGATTTTAATGGTCTTGCGCACCAAGCAACAAATAAAGGCACCGTCCGGCGTGGACAAAAACCGGTACCGTAAAACAAGGTTACTTTGCGCCCCCTGGTCCTACTTTGCTCCATTGCGAAAAAAAGTTCTTAGATATTCCACATTAAAAATCACCACAACGCCACCACGCGTGAATTATCCGTTGCGAATTTGACTTTTCAAAGACGCGGTAGCCGCTGTGACGCTAGCGCTACCAAGTCCACTTTCAATCCCTGACTTCGCATGCGCAGATCTACCAATATTATTAACCTCATGTATTAGAATAGATGAATACAGGGTGATTTTCACTTGAATGATTCTAACCACATGAAAATAGAAAGTTTCAAAAACCTAACCTAACAAAACCTAATCAAATCTAACCGAACCGAACCAAAGGAAACTGAACCAATAATTTTTTTCAAAAAAAATTTTTCCTGACTTCCTGCCCGGGATCTTAGAGGATGTGAATCCGAACCGAACCTAACTAAACTGAACCAAACCTAACCTAACCAAACTAAACTACAACACGTACTGCTAATTAGGTTTAGTTGGGTAGGGTTAGGTTTGGATAGGTTCGGTTCGGTACGGTCCGGTTCGGATTCACATCCTCTAGGATCCCGGGTAGGAAGTCAGGAAAGTTTTTTTTTTGAAAAAAAATATTGGTTTAGTTTGCTTTGGTTCGGTTCGGTTAGATCTGATTAGGTTTCGTTAGGTTAGGTTTTTGAAACTTTCTATTTTCATGTGGTTAGAATCATTCAAGTGAAAATCACCCTGTACATCTATTTTAAAGGGGTCTACAGACACGCGAACATTTCTAGAGATTAGTACGCGCGTACAAGTTTGCGCATACTAATCTCTTCGTGTGTAGACAATATCCGCCTAAAATATCTCTCGAAGATTAGTTCGCACGCACGATGTACGCGAGCAAATCTCTCAGTGTCTAGGCAAAACGCATTGATAATATCGTGTATATGTTTAGACAGTTTAATTTTGTCTTCGTGTGTGTAGGCACACCTATATATTCTGTGGTGTAGGCAATTCCACCAAACATACATGTATGCAGAGATTAGTTCGCGCGTACTAATCTCAAGACCTGCTCGCGTGTCTGTAGGCCCCTTAATACATGAGGTAAATAATATTGATAGATCTACGCATGCGAAGTCAGGGATTGGAAGTGGACTTGGTAGCGCTAGCGTCTTGTGCTGTTTTCCGCTTAGTCGTCTCAAGTTAATACAACAGTGCATAAGTACAGCTTGAAATTCCTTTAAAATTTGACCTCGAAAAATTTGGTGTCTAGTGCAGTTATCGATTTCTATGCAATAAAAACTTAAAAAAACCAATATTTTTAAATTTTTTATTCATCATTTTGAATATTTGGGGAAAAGCTATTTAAATATTGGGTGTAGTTTGCGCCAACGTATAAAACACCAATGTTTTTTTTCATATTTTATAAAGTGGAGCAAAGTAACCTCGGTATGGGAAACTTTTCTCCACTTTTCAAGTTAAAAAAATATTTATAATACTAAGTATTTTGTAATAAAAATGTCCTTTGTTAATTACGTATATCATGTGTTTTTCATTAAAACCAAAAAAACATTTTTTATGGAATAACTTTTGGTTATTTCTTTGAATTTTTTGAATTAACTCAAAAAAGTGGAGCAAAGTAACCTCGTTTTACGGTACCAATAATGCTTCGAACTGTTAAATATTGTTAAAGTTATCGTTGTCGGCGATGTTATCGGGCTTAAATCTGGCACGGCCAAAAACTATCTAATATTTATCGGACAGTTTATGTTTGTACAATGCTTTAGACAACCATTTTATTTATCCATGAGTTCAATCTCGTTTAACTGCTGAAAATCGACTACGATGTCCTCGTTAGGAATTCAAGATTTATTTACGCAATATGTCCACATTTGGCACACATTTTGCTTTCTTGTTTACTGACTCGGACTCTTCCTATTTATAATACAATAAAATTACGTAATTTACAGCATAAAGCCAAATATTTTTTATTTTTTAAAATGATAAATAACTTTAGAGCAGGTACAGTAAAAGCTCTCATAATCGGACATCGACGACGACGCGAGGCACAGTGCGGACAAAAATAGGGTTTTTGGACAATAATCAATATCTTTGTTGTTTTTCAAAAAAGTAAATTTTTTTATATGGTATGTGATAGAGGGTAGTCTAAAGGTTAAAATAAGTAAAACTTTTTAATATATATATATATATATATATATATATATATATATATATGTCATTTTATTTAAAATATTAAAAAAATAAACTAAAGTACATTCAGTTTAACCTACAGTTACGTTAAAAATAAAAATCAATTTACTTTGTGTTAGAAACTAAACTAAAATTATTTTTTTATATTCGGATTCATGGGCGTAGTTAGGAAGGCTTGGGGGGCTAAGTCCCTTCCAGAAAAATTAAATTAGGAACCCCAAAATAATTATTTTTACCATACACGCACACATTGCACTCTCAGTTTCTTTTTTCTTAAAGATGATTTTAAGAAAGCCGTTTTAGGCCGTCCACGACTCGGTCCGGGTACGGCCTCTGTTTCCGAATCTGTATTTTTTGATTTGTCTGAATCCGTTTTATAACAAAATTTCTCAGATATAATATCTTTATTTAACCATTCGAAATAACGGTTTTGAAAATAAATTTTGTTTCGTCCCGATAGCTTCCATTTGAGACTGAGACTTTTGCAAAAATTTAATGATTTTTGACACCTTTAGAATTTTGTTATTTTTGTCAGAACATTCTTCAAAACCTAACAAGGGTTGAATTTTTTTGAAAATATTTAACACCTTCAGATTTTCGTGAGAGGCCACTCATTTAACCAGTCTGAATGTTTTATGCTTATGCGTTCTAAAAGTAACAAAAAAAGTGATAAAATAGTATATTATCTTCTTAGGGACATAAGTGGCACTTTTATCCCGAGAAAAAAAAATTGTATGTAGCTACAGTTCGCCGAGTGCTCAAAAGATACTTTAGTCATTTTTGGGCCCCGTTTTTATTAAAATTATTTTGCAAGAAAAGCATACTTCCCATTTTTACGTTTTATCTTTGAACGTCACTTTTTATCCACGGGATAAAAAGTGATACTTTATCCCTAAAATTTGTAATAAAACGCACACTTTTGATCTCCAAAGTGCAAAAAAACTATTTTTTTAAAAATATTCGCCCACACAAACACCAGAATAATTTTAGGCATATATATTTTAGGACTGATAGCAGTATTTTTATAATTTTATTAACTACCTCAAATTATTGTTTTTGTGGGTTCCCATTGACAAAAAACGGCCAATATGATATGCGATTCTAAAATATTTAATTTTCCATTTGCTCACAGTAGTATAAGGTGACAGTACCATAAATATTTTGGGATTTTTTTAAAATTTATTATTACCTATAACCACTCGCCATCACCGAATAATAAGCCTCATATCTTCTCCAGATTTAGTGCCATTTTTGACACCTTTGCTGCCGCCATTCTTGACGTTGATGAGAGCTGTCACAATTTTATATTTGTCCAAATGGCGGCAAGACGGGTTTTAAGGTTATACCTAAACAGGAGATGATGTGAGGCCTCTCAACCGGGGTGGTAACAGTGGCGGATTTAGGGGGGGGGACAGAGGGGCCTGTCCCTCCCAAACATATAACTAATTTTTAAGTTTAGCAGCATCACTTATTTAAAATTTGTCACAAATTCTACTTAATTTTTATAAAAATTTCGCTTGCGGCGCTATTAATCTCTTTTCACACCTCAATTTCTATCAAAAACCACTTTTTTTGATGTTTTCTGCCACTTTGGCCCCTCCCCCCCGGAAATCTTTGATCCGCCACTATAAATTATTAGGATTGAAATATATTATTTAAAAAAATACAGCACCCTTAGTAGCAGCCAGTAGCAAAAAATATTTATGCTACCTTTCTACTAATTCATTGGACTAATATTTAGGATATATGCCAGACCTTGCAAATCTTTGTAATTTTTTTATAACCTTAATAAAATTTAACAAATATTTTTTTTTGTAAGCATAACAGTTTTAGTTGAATTATTTTAAAACGAGACGTCAATTTGACAAAAGTTTATTTAAACAAATAGCGTAAATATATATCACTGTAATACTTAAAGACAAATTTTTTATATATAAATGCAGAACCAGTAAAATTAATTTTCTGATAGGTATTTTATACGATTTTTTTGTACCTGTTTTAAAATAACAACTAACTATTTATTTTGTTCACTTTTGCAAGTGTGACTAAAAAATAGGTTATGATTCCAGATAAACTGGACATTTATCTATACTTTTGCAATTTTAAAACTTTTAAAATATAACCTCAGTTTTTCGAATATTGCCCACAGGAGTCCCCACTGTGCGACGGTTCCAGTTGTCCGCTTCTGAGCAAGGTTAATTAACGATACTGAAAACTTTCCAGTTCCAGCGTTCAAACATTCAACCCAGGCTGGGTCCGGCCCCCGACACAAAGGGGCCCCGAAGGGTCCTTAAAAAAATATACTTCGGGGGCTTGAAAAAGTGGTTTGTATTTGGAAACCCGAAAGGATCCCAAAGGAGTGAGCTGATTTTATTTGGGACCCCTTTAGACTTTCCACAAATCCACTGATATCTTAAAAACCACGAGACCGATTTTATTTTGGTTTTCAGATTTTTTTAAATAAGAATTTACTTAAAACTCGGCAGTGGCGGATCCAAGGGGACCCGGGTCTTTCCACTACTTGAAATAAAGCTTATAATATTTGGTTCCAGTGAATAAATAACCAGTGCATAGACTGCAATTTCTTACCAAATTAAAATTTTTTTCACAAAATTAACATTTTAATTAAGATTAATAAAAAAATTACTTTATTTCACAATATTTATTTACATATAAAGGCAACTTCAGAAATCAGACTTATTAAAATCAGCAAAAAAAATTTTTTTGGGAGAGGGACTCGCCCCCCCCCCCTCTATCAAGAAAAAAACCTGGCTGCGCTTCTGCATAACGTACAGAAGTAAACTCGCTCATAAAATGATTACAAAATAGCCCGAAAACTAAGGCATTTAATATTTATTTATTTATTTATTTATTTAGGATATTAACAGCGTATGCCAATTACAAATATCCACCTATATAATTACAAAAATATAAAAGTATCCCTTACATGGCTAAAAAAAAAGTATATATATATATATATATATATATATATATAAATACAATATCTAAATTATATTGAAAAAAGAAAGAAAACTTTCACTTTCACAAATCTCAATGATAAAATTAGTTTTTATTTTATGCGCAGTTAATTTTCCATTTGAAACCTAATTTTACTCTTAGTTACCATTGAAGTGCATGTCTAAATAAAAATAATGTAAAAAAAGAAGCAAAAGCTTTTTTAAGTTTTAAGTTAAAAAGTGTGTGTTTAAAATACACTACAACTACATACAATTAAATACAAAAAAAAGTTAAAATTATACTCATACACAGCTAAAATAAATATATATGTTGTTAAAAGTTTTAAAATGCTCCGTTTAAAATATGTTAAGACAATACCAATACATAAGACAAAGTAACAAATAAACAAAAACCAAGAATCAAAAAAAAAATATAAAAAACAGCAAATTACTATATTATCTAAAAGTTCTGTTGAAGTTTTCCATCAACAATTTGTTTAAATTTTCTTAAATTAATCGTCTCTATGTCAATATCCGAAGCGTACAAATTAAAAATTGAACACATTTTATATAGTGGCGAATTTTTATATAAATTAGTTCTTGGAAAAGCCAAATAAAAAGTGTTTGTATTACGAGAGTTAATTCCATTAATTGCAAATGGTAACTGGCTAAGAATATCAGGACTATTCATATCACCCCTTAACAACCTAAACATAGTGTACAGAATTATTTTAGATCTCCGTTTTTCCAAAGAAAGTCTATCAAAAACACCCAACAGATATGTATTATCACAGCTTCTTTGTGGGTAAGACCCATACTTTCTGAAATATAGGCATTTTAAAAATTTTCTTTGGACTCTCTCGATAATCGTAGTCCATACATCATATTGAGGAGACCAGATTACTGAGCCATAAGTACTCCAATACAGGCAAAACCAAGCTATCAAAAAGATGTAAACTGGTTTCAATATCAAAATCCTTGGTGTTTCTTGCAACAAAGCCTGCAATTAAAACTGCTTGGTTTTCACTTTCTCCAACGTCGATCACGAGGATACGAATGATCCCCGTCTGGAACATCCTCGTGATCGACGTTGGAGAAAGTGAAAACCAAGCAGTTTTAACAAGTTCCCAACGAAAGCCTTAAACCATCAGTATAATTCAATGTCGGTAGGGGTATTTTCCCTCGGAGTAGTTGTTTCTGGTGGTTTCACACAAAGCCTGCAATTTTTTGGGCATTTTCAATTTCGGCAAAATTACACTAAACATGCATCAAAAAATTACCTAAAAAAATTTTCAATAAAAAAAAAACACCCAACTTTTCTTCTAAATCTAAATCGCTCTATATTTGATAAAATTATGCGAATATGGTTTTTGAATAGGGTGAGGGGAATGACAGGAAGGGAGATGGGCGGGAGCAGGGAGGGCTACAAAGTAACTACAGCAAATTAGAGGTCATTTGCAATGGGTAACAGGGGCGCTAGTGCATAAGGGCTGCAGAGCTGCAGAACCCCCAAAATTTTCACAACTTTTGACTATTTTTCAGCCGCTGCTATTTTTCTAATATAATTATTTTATTTCTAAAATTATTGGAATAGCAGTATATTTTCGGTCCGGTGTTGGTATAGTAGGCCTTCAAATCGCGTACGTGTGTTGAGTATGACGCCGCGCGCCGTCGCCGAAGGCCGCATTTCACAGTCGGTCAAATGAAGTTATTGGCATTGTTGTGCTGCTAAATTGCAACACAACGTAGCTGGGCGGCTAACGAGATCTGTGCTCGGCTAGGAACCCCTTGCTTCGCCCCACACCGCACTTGCTCATGGGTTTAGAGAGCGAAATCTAGGCAAAAATAGAGCTGCAAAACTTGCAGTTCCAGTACAATTCCGGGCGGGCGGGCTCAGCGTTGCGTGTTTGCGGCATATACGTGGAATATTACGTATATGGTTTGCGGGCGCATTTATTTATTTAGAAGACGCCAAACGCATGAGCGGGAGGTTATGGTCGTCTTTGTTTTTGTATAATTGTGTCGGCAGAACTCAGACACTTTACTGTCACGAGCCGCCACTGATGGATAATCAAAGGAATTTCAATAAAATCGCCTGAAATTTGTATGCCTTAAATCCTACATCATGTGACAAAATGGCGTCTGTTGATTCCTGTTTAAAAAAAAATTGCCTATAGCACCTTCGGGATCACTAGCAATTCAACAACACCTTTTTTGTCAAAATCCGTTTAAGCCGTTTAGCCTCTAGCGTGACACAAACATATTTACTTATATCAGTGGCGTATATAGAAAAAAGTTTCGGGGTGGGCCCGAGACAGTTTTGGGGGGGAAGGCGAGACCCCATAAGGCAGTATTTTATGCTATTTTATGTTTGTATTCATGAAATATGTAGAAAATATCCAAAAAAATCTTAGCTTCGGGGGGGGGGGGGCAGGCCCCCCCATATATACGCCACTGACTTACATACACTAACTTTCGCTGTGCTACAGTTGGGTAAAAACAATTTTTTATCAAAAAAAATGTCAGATTTAATAAGATAAGAATATTCTTCAAACTTGTTGCTTGATTGTTTGAAAGTTAAACACTTTTCTTTATATTCGTAATTGAAAGCATATACGTATATGAATGAAAGTGGCAAAAACTTACAGACTTGTGTAGAATCGATTTTATACCTATTTGTTTTGAAATTTGCAGAGAAAAAAAATTTAAGAAAAACTACGAAAAATAGGAGGCTTCGTTTTTTTTTTTAAGTAAGGGGAAGGAATGTGGAGGAGGTACCTATAAAAATTGTTTTTTTATATCGGTCTATAATACCACACCATTACCTATAGGTATTTTCTGATCTTGTTCAAAATGCAACATAAATCCGTATAAAATCAAACAAAAGTTCAAACACCGCGAGACGGAAAAACGTTAAAACTTGGTCTTAACAAAAATAATCGTTTCACCCAGGCCAAAAGAAGAACTTATTTTCACTAACGAACTTTACTTTTTAATTGGAAAAGTACAGTAGCCGCCATAATAAAAACCACACTAAAATAATTTAACATGACTTTTCGATATTGCTGGTGCTTTGATGACAATTTTTTTTTCTAAATTTTATTCTTGACAAATGATTCAAATACACATTATACAAAAAATAATTAATTTTTTTACTTAAATTGTATCTTAAGGACAACTTGAAATAAAAAAAAATGTTAAAAATAACACTGAACTTGCAAATCAGGGACATCAACCTTACAGAAGGGACAAAAAATAAAAAGCACACAATTTATAGTACAAAACAAAATTAGAAAAGTAGATAATCGTCAAAAATATCCAGCAGAACATAAATACAACTATTTTCCAAGGACAGTTTCTGTAACATCTAAAAATAGCGCTACCAAACGAGACAAATCGTGTTACAGATGGGACAATTTCTTTACGTTTTAGCATTTTCCGGCCAAGCCAAATTTATGACAACTTTTTTTTCAGTTTTGTTTAAGATTTCAACGGTTTTCTTTGAGAAAATGTTGATTTTATTACTTTATTCAAGTTATACATAAGATAATGTAGGTTGCAAAAATGACATCATTTGCCTTAAATCTATAAATTTTGTTTGTCGTGGTCCTCTATTTCTTTTCATAATAAAACTCTAAGTTGCCACGTAGAATAAATTTTCTTTGCGAAAAAATTGACTGTTACCGCCTGGGACAGATTTCTTGTGACAAGTTATTTTATATTCTATGAATAATATATACCACAAGACGCAGATGGATAGTTTTTGAATTATTGATAATAAATCGTTTTCTGTTTAAAAAATAATAAATGGACCCATGACGGATCTGATACCTTCCTAACCCATTAGCACACTCCAAGTAAACTCCATGCTATTGTCACAAATAGGGGGGCCTGGGGCTGGTTACAGGTATTGCCCGGTCGTTAATTACCAGCCACTACCTTACAACCCCAATACTTATTCGTTATTAACAATTGTTTAAATGATACCGCGCCGGTCGAATTGATCTAACGGAGTTATTTCGATTCCAGCCGACGGAGATCTTTGTTTAAAAACTAAGGGATGCAGATTAAATAACACCTGTAGGGGGTTAAAAGATGTATTATAAATACTAAGAACCGGTAACTGATACAACAAAGGTTGGTGAGTTGGCTATGAGGGGCAACACCCTGACTTACCTGAAATCAACAGGATTTGCTGCCGGCTGGTTATCTAGGAACCCCAGTTCACGCCCAAATTATCGTCAGTCGATTACGTCACTCGATGTGGCCGCCCGCACTCACCCAGTCTTAACGTTCGTTATAGGGAAAAAAGCCGAAACTTTAGATAGGCGAGGCAACGCCTCGCCCCGCAGTATTTAGTTCTCACGAGTCTCTGTCAAAAAAAGCCCGGAAATATGTTTTGCCAGCCTATTTAACAACTATTTCTGCCAAGTTGCAATAATAGTTATTGACGTTAATCGGTTTATATTGACTTATAGGTTGTCCCAAAAAGTTATTTCGAATAATAATTATTAAGTTTCTTTTTAATTATTTGGGAAATATTGGTTTGACTTTATGTTAAGCGCCCTTCGTGACATCCCCCCCCTTTACTTAAAAATCGCCCCCGATTTTACCTCCATCGTTGGCCGTGGGTGTTGCCTCCTTTTAGCCAACAATTCTTAAATACCAAAAAAACATTTTTTGGTCACTTTAGTCTACTACTTAAAAATGTCAACTATTATTATCTTACTTTTTACATTTCAGTTTTGACTTATAAATTTCTATAATTATTTTTTCTACCTCTCCCATATGTTGTTGTTTACACGTGTACTTAAGTAAATGCCCGCTTCTCGTATCTCAGGTATTCGGGCTCTTCTTACTATTTGCATCTCATTCTGTCCCGTACTTGTCTTCTATAACTTTGTTTTTCTTCCACTCAGATTCATTGAGTGAAGAAAAAAATATTCTATCCATTTCTCATTCCTCTTACTGTCTTAGTTTGGGATTTCTTATGGATGATATTCGTGCGATTGTTGTGCTTTGTAGCACCTTTCATGTAATCTCTGTCCATGTTTATTCTGTCCCGTACTTGTCTTCTATAACTTTGTTTTCTTCCACTCAGATTCGTTGAGTGAAGAAAAAAATATTCTATCCATTTCTCATCCCTCTTACTGTCTTAGTTTGGGATTTCTTATGGATGATATTCGCACGATTGTTGTGCTTTGTAGCATCTTTCATGTAATCTCTGTCCATGTCTATTCTGTCCCGTACTTGTCTTAAGTTGAGCCCCTTGTATCCGTTTTGGTAGTTGGCTATCTATTCTATAATATATAACGCGAAAATATTTGTATTATAATCTGCCTTCACATTTTTGACCCTTATCTTTGTAATTTTGTTTTGTGCCA
The DNA here is from genome assembly GCA_963576565.1 of Aspidapion aeneum. Classification (NCBI taxonomy): domain Eukaryota; kingdom Metazoa; phylum Arthropoda; class Insecta; order Coleoptera; family Brentidae; genus Aspidapion; species Aspidapion aeneum. Next base: position 9,151,262 of record OY755039.1, read on the forward strand.
TAATTTTTTGTTTTTTTAATTATCTTCCTTTTGTAACGTTAATGTATCTCCCTTATGTAACACCTAAAATATTATTGTCAGATTTGCAAGTCCAGTGTTATTTTAAAGCAATTTTTGTAATTTTAAGTTGTTATTTAGATACAACTAAAGTAATAGGATAAATTATTTTTCAGATAATGTGTGATTTAATCATTTGTGGAGAAAAATACTAGAAATAATCAGCTAAAAACTTTTGTTATTTATTTTAACGAAGTTACTGCGCAAGCGGGTGAAAACTTTATTTTCAGAAATAGTTGTAGATAAAATATTTGTAATATTTCTTTTTCCAAATATGGACGATTGCACTGTCAAATATCAAAAAAATATAACCCTTGTAATCTTTGTAAAAAATTGCAATACCAACCTTTAGCGGTGTCAGTTTTTTTATCATAAGACTGTACTGCCTCTTCGAAAATAAACAGTATATCTTTAATTACAAACACATAGATCTTTTTAGGACTTTTAGTTAAGACAAATTTATTTTAGCTTCAGATGCGGAATTCTTTCGTGTTGGGAATTTAACAGTGTGTTGCGTTAGTCCTTGACTTATTTTTTTATTTAGATTTTTATAAGCAGCAGTTTTTAGTTTTTTTGTTGAATTAGAACATTAAAAAATGACGTTGATATTTCATAACGCTTAATAATGCCGGGTCCACATCAAGCCAACAAAACAAAAACATTAACAAAACAGTAAACACAACAAAACTGCAAGTTTTCGAACCTGAACAAATTGTCAACTGCTGTCCACATATCGCTGCCTTGCTTTGATAGTGGCATAACCGAAAATATGATAATTTAGGAAACGCTTTGAAATAGTTATTTACCTAACAAGTGCGGAAAGTGACCCTTTTCCGCACGAACGGCAGTTACACGAACGACGCGAAGCGGAGTTCGGAAAGGCCGTTAAGGGCGGAAAAGACACTTTCCGCGCGTGTTAGGTACAATATTTTTTCTACTTGCGTAAAAACCTTCTTCCTACATAATGTATTTTGTATTTTTATTGACAAATTATGTTTTCGTTTTAGTTTTAAAATTCAAGTTCATTACTACAATTATTTTATTTTTATTTGCTTTCATAAAATCACCAAAAAAGGTAGCATGCGTAAAAAAAAATTTACACACGCCGTGCGCAAAAAATTTTTTTACGCACGCTACCCTTTTAAAAAATTTTGTAAAATAATTCCAAATTGATATTAAGGCACTCTATTATTTTGGTGTCATTTTGACATTAATTAGTGACAAGCTATTTTTTCGGATTGTGTTATTGTTGTTACTATGGGATTAAAAATACAAACATTGCAGCAAGTGTCATTTCAGCGTTATTTTCGGTTTATCTACAAAGGTTTATTCTTTAAAATGGATTTCGACGACAGCGATATTGAACTTCCAGACAGTATTTTGAATGACGCAGCATTGGCGAGGGAGGAATTAGTTCCAGAAAAGTCCCGTCCGAGATACGAAAAAGAGTACCACGCTTTTGAAGATTGGTTAAAAGCAAAGAACACTTCATCGCTAAAAGAAGAGGTATTTTTGGCCTATTTTTCTTATTTGTCAAAGAGTTTCGTGCCTAGCACGTTATGGTCAAAATTTTCAATGCTTAAAATGTGTATAAGACTACGAAAAAATATAGATATTGGGCGATATTATAACTTAATATCATTTATTAAACGAAAAAATGTCGGTTTTAAACCAAAAAAGTCTCAAGTACTGCAAAAAAATGAGACCGATAAATTTTTGAAAGACGCTCCCGATGAGATTGAACAAGGTGGCCACAATATTGGGCATTGCAGGAGCCTGTCGAAGAGCGGAGTTAGCGAATTTACAAGTATCCGACATCAAAGAGAAAGGCGACATCCTGGTGGTAACAATTTCAAACACTAAGAACCATACTTCAAGGAGTTTTGGGGTCTGCGATCCCAACAAAGACCATATAAGCTATATCAACATCTACAAAAAATACAAAAATTTGCGACCACCTGACACACCGCACCAACGGTTCTTTGTTTCCTATCATACCGGTAAATGCTCGAAGCAAGTGGTTGGTATAAACACATTTGGCAAGATCCCCGGTAACATCGCCGGGTTTCTTAAGCTGCCAAATCCGGAAACTTATACGGGCCATTGTTTCCGACGATCTTCTGCCACAATGTTGGCCAATGCCGGAGCAAATATAACCAATTTGAAGCGACATGGTGGGTGGAAGAGTGCGTCAGTAGCCGAATCCTATGTAGAAGAATCCGAGGAAAACAAGAAAAAAATTGCAACGCAAATTTTGCAGAAAAAAAGTGACACAAATCAGGAGACAGGAGAACGCCAACCATCCACCTCAGTACTACCCTCCACCTCAGAACTACCATCCACCATAGCACTTCGATCCACATCAGTGCAAAGAAGCACGAATGCAGAAGCAACGACAGTGTTTCCATCAATGACGACGACTAATACATCGATACAATCTGAAAACCTAACAAAAGTGGCGGCGTCAGCATTAACATTACAAAATGCGACGCATTGCACGTTTAATTTTCACATTATGCGTTAAACTTTTTTAATTTTTCGAGTAGTTTTTAGTTTTTTTTCACTGTTTCCGTTACAAATAAAAATATAAAACAAAAAAAAGTCTAAATTTACTTTAATATGCAAAGCGTGCGTAAAAGTATTTTTTACGCACGGCATGCGGAAAGTTCAACTTTCCGCACGCAAATGCGTGCGTAAAAGTGCACTTTTACGCACGCATTTGCGTGCCGAAAGTTGAACTTTTCGCACGCCGTGAATTTTAGGCCTAATTAGACTTATTGACCCATTTATAAACTCAATTAAATTAAAAATGAGGCCTAATTAGACTTATTGACCCATTTATAAACTCAATTAAATTAAAAATGAAAACAGAATTTGGTTTTTGCTGTTTTAATGTAAAAAATACCAAATATATTAAAATGTAAAACCAAGCTTTTTATGCAACTAGGAAAAATTTTGTACCTAACTCTTGCGGAAAGTGCCTTTTCCGCCCTTGACGGCGTGCCCGAACTCCGCAAAGCGTCGTTCGGGCAACTGCCGTCGCGTGCGTAAAAGTATCACTTTCCGCACTAGTTAGGTAAATAACTATTTTTGTAACGTATATTTTTAATCAATTAGTTTTTAGTTACCTTATTCTGTATTTTACATATATATACCTGAAATATTCTTTAATTATTATTAATTAGTTGAAACCCCTCTTCATATAAATATTGACACCCACCTATTTGTTTTATGCTAACTAAAAGGCAGGCAGGCAAAAAGCATTATATAGAATAAAACATTAAGATATGAGGATTATTGAGAAATTAGATATTGCCCAGTAAAGACGGGGAAAGAGCTCAAGTGTTTTAGATGTTGCGAAGCAAGCATAGAGTTTAATATAAAAAGAGAGAATGTAGTTCAGTAGTGAAAAGTGTGATAATTTGTGAAAGAGCAGTGTAGCGCATAATGGCGGATCACTGTTTAGGCAGTGCGCATTATGGCGGACCACTGTTGTGTAGTGTAGCGCATAATGGCGGATCACTGTTTAGGCAGTGCGCATTATGGCAGACCACTGTTGTGTAGTGTAGCGCATAATGGCGGATCACTGTTGAGGCAGTGCGCATTATGGCGGGCCACTGAGAAAAACCTAATTTTTTTAGTTGTGCCACAATCAAAGCAAAGCAGCGATAAAGGAATATATTTAGTGAACTTTCTCTGAAGAAGTATTACACAATATTCCTATTTCCTTTAAGGTGTCTGCCTTTTTATAACGATTTTTATAATCAGGGTGTCTGGCGTCCAATAACAATCTAGCTTCTCGATAAAGCTCAATTAATTTACATGTATTTTGGAACACCACATTTAGTTTTTTCTCCGGATATGGTAATTTTGCACACAGAAACAACACAAACTGAACCACGATATTTGTTTCTATTTTTTGCGTGTACAGACTAGACCAACAAAGTTGCCCAAAACAAAAACAAAACATCAACACTTTGATCTTTACCGACAGGCGACGGGAAAATAAAAGGTTGCTGAAAACGCCAACAAAACAAAAAAGTTGCCGAATTGTTCTCATTTTTAAAAAAAATAGATAAAGGTAAATATCCCGTACTGGACTGGAACAAGATTATGCATGACGAAATTGCGATACTTTTGCGAGACTTTCGTACGAGACGCAAGACGAGACGAGAATTGAGGCTGCGAGACGAGACTCGAGACAAGACTTCATATTTCATCGGCGAGACGAGACGCGACTTTATGAAAGTTTCGTCTCGTTGGTCTCGTGTGAATCACTAATGTGTACGTGTCTCGAAACCGCGGCCAACAGCTTTTGAACGAACGTTCAGTTGACTATGAATGGCATGTGTTTGTCTCTTTATGGAAAAACTGTTGCTATTTGACAAATCAGGAATAAAAACTTAAACAAAAATTAACAATAAGCAAATTATCGTACAAAAGGCTATTATCGTAGACATCGTATCATACATCGTACATTGATTCAGTTCGATTATCGTACAAAATCGATAGTTATCGTACATCTGGCAACGCTGCGCTCCGCAAGTCATGAATTTCAGAGCAACCTCTGTTATTCGTCTTTTCTGATCTTTGCCGACTAGCTGAAGCTGAAGGTAAAATGGGGTATTACCGGCCCAGTTAAAGAAGTTTTCGATTTACCCGCTTGGATTAGTTTTAAGAGCTCATGCTTTGGCCAAATTTATCATTAAATGGCGTAAAGGGTAAAGTTGTCTGTCAATTTCAACAAAAAAAAATATATATTTTTTTAATTTGTACCAGAAAAAAATTGATTTTTTTAAAAAGTAATTTTTTTCTATTACCGGCTTATCAAAAAATGCCTTAATCTAACGCCGGCCTAAGTGCGATCTATTACCGGCTTATTATCAAACGTTGTGTTTGATTATAAAAAATAACTAAAATAAATAAGTTGGACAAATTGTTTATTTTTAAAACTGAGCAAAAACTTAAAAAACTAAAATAAAAAATGAGTTAGTACATAAAATGTGCAACTTTTTTATTTTTAGAAAGGTAAAAATTGAGATAAAAAGTAACAAACCGGGATAAAAAGTAAAAATTGGGATAAAAAGTAAAAGTTGGGATAAAAAGTAAAAATCGGGAAAAAATAAAAATTATAAAAAGTAGGAAATCATAAAACTTAAAAAATATTGAAAAAACTTGATTAATAACCTCGTGATAAAAGTGTCTTTTTATCCATCGACGAACTGTACAAAGTATTCGCCTTGGGATAAACAATGACACTTTTATCCCTTAGTATTTATTATTGTATTTCGCACTTTAGGGGAAAAAAGTGCAATTTTTATACCGCATTGTTGAAATAAATTTGCCAGTTTTTACTCCCGGGATAAAATTGCAAAAAATACAGTATTTAAAGTTTATTTCTATTGCTCAACAAATTTTAGCCTTTCCCTCTGGTTGGGCTACAAACTTTTTTCCTCATGATAAAAAGTGGTACTTTTATACCTTATTAAATAAACCGAAATCAAAAACATATACAATCAGTCCAAAATCTACGAGTATTAAAGAACTGCTATCCATAAAAAACTTGTCTATAACTGGTTTTTTTTTGTAAAATATCATTCTAATTGGGTAATAAAAGATAAGATTTTCTCCATATCTGTCAAGGAATTTGTGGGCCGGAAAAAGATTTTTTATACTTATGTCATAAAAATTGTAAAAAAAATTTTTTGTCTTTTAAAGAGATAATAAAAAAATATAAATTAAACAATGACAATAATTTTCCGGCTCAATAGGCCCTAGTTAGATCGAGGTCCAAAATATTAATCTATTACCGGCCTATTTTAATTTTGCCTTTTGTACCAATTGTCTAAAAAATATATATTATTAAATAGTAAAAATACATTTAATAGACCTTTAATAAATAAAAAAAAATCAAAAGTATTTTAAAAGGGTCTTAAATCTAGGAGTTATTAAAAAACTGGTTCCATTAAGAAGACTTTGCTTTGACCCTTTTTGTTTGTAATAACTCTTTTTAATTAGGTAATAAAAAGGGTGTATTTTAATATTTCTGTCAAAAATTTTGTGGGCCGGAAATAGTTTAACATATTTTTTAAGGTATATTGGATAAAAGTTCCAAAACAAAGTTTTTTTTTCTTTCTTAAAAATAAAATAAATGTGATTTAAAATAATTGCGAGTTTTTGCATTTCCGGCTCAATAAGCCGCAATTAGATCGGACTTCCAAATATTTAAATTTCAGCACTTTTTCTAAAAAAAAAAATATAAATTGTGAAATTTATCGTAAACAGACATATATGAATCAACGTAAATTAAAAAAAATATAAAAAACCTAAATTCTACAAGTTATTGCTCAGAATACCTTAAGGGATGAAGTCAAATACCTTACCAAAAAAAGAGCAAATTAGCCTGAAAACGCACCTTTTCCCTTAGTGGAAACTTCTAGACTGCCGCCTACACTGACGCTTGCCGACATCCCAACTTTTATGCGTTAATTTGATTGGTAAATAATAGTCCAATAATAGACTGGCTACGGTTATAAATATTTTTCGCGCCAAATATGAATAAATCAGCCGCAAAGTTGATGTACCTTTTTGAGCCGGCATTACCCCACGATTTTGCATGAGCCGGTAATACCCCATTTTACCTTAGTTTCTGAATGGCAATATTGCCTTCTCAATATGATGACAAATTGATTTTTCAAGTTTGTCTACATGGGGTTTAACAAAAGAAAATACACAAGTATAAAAAATATTATATGACTTGGATCTTGTGGATAAAAAACTGCTCTATTGTTTTGCTTTCATACATTCTTTTGCTGACGCTAATACTTTTCGAGATAATTGAGGCAAAAAAACGGCGCAAAACTAATTTTTTATTAGCTTTGAAAACTATGATTATTTTCAGAGTTCATTCATGACCGTTGGAAAGATACGCAAAAAAGAATATATGTCAATTTTTGTGGAAAATTTAATGGAGAATCTAAAAAGTTCTATAACTTTCTCACCAGAGTTACAGTTTACCTGCAGAACCCACAAAACCGTCATGGTCACCTTTGGGAGGTGGTTTTTTGGGCAAAAGAGGGTTTTTACTGGGAGTTAACAACTAAAATATCAAAACTTTATAAATTTTTTCTTCTAAAAAGTTTAATTTGTCTACAATATATACTTCAGATTCCCAAGACGAAGTGCGGTTCGGCAAATCACGAGGCAGGTTCGCTGAATCACGAACCGGAATTGAGGCTTAAGAATTTATAATGTTCTACAAAGTCACTGAGCTCAGTGGCGTATATGGAAAAAAAGAACCCCCCGCCCCTTATATACTTCACTGACTGAGCTTCTATAAAAACCAAAATAACTTTAAAATAACAAAATTCCCAAATGAAAAATAAACACAGTTACCTAGAGGTAATTAAAAGTAAATAAAATCGTGGCGTTTTTAAAGTTCAAATACCTTAGGTTTGCAACCTCAGGATTCCCATGCACTAGTATGCAAATTTTTACTTCTTTCAAACTTAGTATATATTTGTATTTTTTAAACTAGAACACCTTTTTTCTCAATAAGAGATGGAAAAAATGGAATTAATTATGTATATTTAGATAAAAAGAATTGTTTAATATAATTGAAAACGTACACTCGCTAACTTTTTTAATGTCATCTTACCTTTTCCTTATTTGTAGAATACAAACGTTGTTCTTTAGTTGTTTTTAAGGCCCGCTAAAATTCCTTACTTTCCAGACGATTTGTTAATGTAATTTGAAGCTGATATTAAGAAAGGGGGCGACCTTACTCGTACCTAACCCTCTCGCTAGAAAAAAATGATTTTTAGTTATTAAATATTGGGCTAACGCTATAGTTAACCCACCCTAGAAAAAATATATACTTTATAAATAATGCTGAGTCTATTCCATCAGGCCGTGCGATAGTCATAAAACCATTCGAAAAATTCCAAAGCGCTTGCAATGCAGGACGAGGACTGTTTTAAAACGGTTTTGGTTAGATAGAACGACCAAATAACTGTCCAAAAACCGAATCTGATCGATTTACTTCAGGCATGTGATCATATGCGAGAGAGTTAAATTCAAAGTCACGTGACTAAAAGTTGTAGGTTTTGGTAGTGTCGCGTAATGATAGATCGAAGGCAACGTATGAATTCGAGAGCACGAAATTAAAGTTGCACATAGGATTAATAATATAATATAATTTTAATTTTAGTTTTTTAAAATGCAGATAAAATTACATTAATTTATTATATTATATTTACAAACTATAAACCACTACAGACTGCCTAATAAACTAAATATATCAAAAATTAAAACGAACTTGCATTAGCACATATTTTTGGGCGAAACTTGTGAAAAAATATTAATTTTTTCTATCACCAGTTTTATGGGAAATTTATATATTTATTTATTTGTAATTTGATTTTTACAAAATATTAGTATAATTACCTACATATTATAGAAGGCCTTAATATTCACAATTTTAGGAAAATATGATACTTCTAAGAAGTTAGGAAAATTACCTTTTTTAGCTTGTACTCTGGTAGGTATATATAGTTAATGACCTTAATGTCGATGCCTTAAAGCGAAGTCGTTTCTCTTCAATCACCTGCTAAACTAATTTTTCTTTTTCTAAGCAGGCTACCCTATGGTCAGTATAGCTTTTTTCCATGTGCTATACCTACACGATTCGTAGTCCCGTAGTAATAAAAATTAAGAGGCTCTTGCAAAAAAATCAACAGATGCTGCAGATGTTGCACAATTGTTGCTTATCCGGCATTTTGTCAGGTGTTGTGAAACTCAATTTATTTTGACAAAAATTTTAATTTTTTGGGTTATTCACTATTTTCTGAATTTTCTCAGACAAATGTAAATTTAATGGTATATTTTTATCTCAGGACATGTATACTAAAAATGTGTGTGTTTTACATACAATTTATCCAGTGCAACATATGGTAAACACAGACAAAGAAAAGAGAGAGAGAGAGCAATCATTTATAATGCGCCTGTCTTCAATCCTTGCATTTCAGAGGAGTCTGAAACCAGTTTAAGTGGCTTGATGGAACGGAAAACTGACTGTCCGATAACAGTACAACGTCGACCTGGAACGCAAAAAGGATTTTTCATACCGTTTTATGATTGTCGCGGGTGATGATGGAACGAAACTCGTCGATCATTCCCCCCTCCCCCTAGATTCTGGCCCAGATCCGCGCTTGGCGGTCTATTGCACTCATCGCAATAGATTAAATCGCGTCGTTTATTGATGTTATTATTGATAAAATGAACTCTTCGTTCCCAAATCTTACGGTATTAAGTTTATTATCAAATGTAAATCAATTTTTACTTATCAAGTCCATTCCCAAAATAAATTCGTCTCCTGTTCCTGTTATCAATACAGTGTGGCGAATCCTCAACGTCTCTAGCTGTAGGCTATGTCTGTCTGACCCAACACGTCGGCGGATTCTTCAGTCACAATCAATTTTGAACTTAAACAATGATATGGCAGCACCGCTGTTTACTGTTATATTAACTTGTCTTTCATTTATAAATCCGTCGATGCTGAGACAATAGTAGGTTTTAAGCTCGTGATGGAGTAAATCTTGGCGGCTATATTCCCATTAGTCCACACCCGCTCCCGCGTTGTCTAGTTTTACTTTTCCCGATTTCTTCTTCGGTACTCTGTCCTGCTGGATGGTTAGCAAGACCTCATTTGGACACGACAATCGCGTTGAATATGCTCTGTACGTCCGTATTTAAAACACTTTCCATTTGGAGGGGATTGTCTGCTTTATTTTAAAGGCAATCTTCTTTATCAATGATTTGGTTTGGCGTCGTTGAGTTGTCCTTTTGTTCATTGCTATTTTTTTTTCCTCCAGAAATGAAACAGCTCTTACTTTTGATCTAGACATATTATTTGATGATTCAATTTCAAAGGCTGAAATCAACATTCACTGCTTGTATGGAAGCGTTCTCGACGAAGTAATTTTGTTCGCAAGCCCTTAATAAAGCCATTTACTCTTCTCTATAATTATATTCTTGCATATCGTTCTGGATTTGTTCCATCGTCTATTTCATGTCGATCTGGTTTTGAGCCATTTGGGCTGCTGGAGTCTGCATCATTTGTTGTAAGCATCAACTTTCTAACCAATCTCTCTAGACGTCTATTTCTTGTTTTCAATATCTCTTCTGATTCTTAAATAAAACCTAATGGAATGTTCTGGCAAATATTTTATTTTCTGACTCTTTAGGGTACTAGAAAAATGTCGAAGTCGCTATTTAATTATCTCCTCTGGTTCTCGAATTGAACGTTATAGAATGTTATGGAATATTCTAGAAATTATTTCTGATTTTTACTTTTTAAATAACTAAGCTTATTTTAAAGTCCTTTTTGGATATCTCTTCTGGTTTTCGAGTAGAACGTCGTAGAATGTTATAGAATATTCTAGAAATCCTATCTAATTCTTAGTGTTTAAATAACTCAGCTAATGTAGAAGTCACTTTTTGGATATCTCTTATAGTTTTTGTCGCAGAATGTTATGGAATATTCTAGAAATTCTTTCTAATTATCAATTTTTGTCAAAGTCGGTTCATTAAATATCTCTTTTGCTTTTTGAATAAAATGTAGTGGAATGTTATGTAGTTTTCTATAAAATCTCTTGAGTTTTCCTTTTCTGGACCAATAACCTAATGTCGCTTTTTGAATACCTTTTCAAGTTCTCGAATAGAATACCATGAAACTTCTTCTTCTGTCCTATTGTCCTAGCCGGTCGTACTATCTAAGGAGAGTCTACTTCTGATACCAATTTTTACGGGTTCGTAACAACAACAAAAAAACTATGAAATCTTAATAACAGTATGTCAATATTTCTACAACTCATTTGGCAAAAACTGCACTTAAACTTACTAATAACTCACTACTCAAATCGGCTTTTTAACTTAACGTATTAATAACTCGCGATATCAAAAACACAATTTTCCAAAGACATTTTAAACAAAAACCTAAATTTCGAATTACACTTTTTTCGAAAAACATATTTTTTCAAAAACAAAAACTTCCCTAACTTCTTTCCCGGGATCCTCAAAGGCGTCAATCCGAACCGAACCAAACCGCACCTAACCTATCCGAACCAAACCGAATCGAACCAAATTTTTTTTTAGTGTCAAAGGGTTACGATACGTTTGCGATCAATTGGTAAAGGTTAGATAACACCGATTTCGATCTCTTAAAAGCGGGACAGGAAAGTTATGTTAAAGAAAGAATTTAAAAAAAAAAGTTTTCGATAAAAGTGTTTTCCAAAATACGCTAAAACCTTACCTAGACTGAGACATTTTTAGATCTTGCCGGTCAGGCAGCGTTAGTGGGATCATTAGAATTAAACTGGTGTCATATATTCTTCATCAAAAAGCCCATGAAAAATGATGGCCCTGAACTAAAAATAGAATTGCTGGTAAATAAAATCTTAAGAAATTGGTTTTCAAGAATTTCCAACTACTATGGAAATCAAAGGGGGCTCTCAACACATAGGTCAGAGAACTATGGACAACTTTATGTGCGGCTATAACAAGCAATTTGAGAAGCTGGGGCTCTCTCTTGAGCGAAACGCTTCAGACGAACTTTTTCATATACATAATACATATTATAGATTAATAAATACGTTTATACACTACTTATCAAAAAAATTTGTGCACCTGCAATATAAAAACCCATGATAGGTGTACAATTTTTTTTGAAAAGCAGTATACTGACTTATGTTTTTCAATGCGGCAGACGTGACTGTTTGATTTAAAAAAAAAAGTTGATTGTTCAACATACACTTAAAGACAAAATTCATATACAAATGACACAGCTTTGTTTGAAACTCGCAGACAATGATTCTGTAGAAACAAAATTTCCGTATGTGTAAACTAAAGAATTTAGTCTAATAGTCTATAGGTAGTAGCCTATAGACTGGATTGTTTAGTTTACACTTGAAAACGTTTAAAGATACTTACTAACCGAAACGTCGTGTTTAAAATAAATAAAGACAATGGACGTCCGAAATTTTGTTTCTACAAATGACACAGGTTGTTTTAAACTAAAAGTCGACCTTTCTAACTTTGATCTTCAAGTGACACAGGTGTTGTACCCTGTTAGGGCTTAGCCTGATTAACTGGAGCCCTCTCTGGTAGGATTTGTCGCCATATTTTGACTCTCATATTTTTAATTTCATCTTCGACATCGTCTATCCAATTTTTTTATGGCCTCCCTCTTAATCCCCTTCTTGCAGGTATCTAGTTTATTATTTTAATAAATACCAGGCATATCCATGCATTCTCACACGCGGTGTTTGAAGCCAGTACCTTCATTTAATTCATTATGTTCCTTTTTCGGGTAGATAGGGTTTCGGTTACTGCGTATGCGTCGGTTTTGGTGGTTTTGGAACATACTCCGTTACGTCACTACATAAGGGGCGAGTTTGTAAAGTAATCTAATTTTGCTCACCGATTACATCGGTTTTTTGACATATGACGTTTGACGTTCATTTGACATTTTCATTCGGTGAGTCCGATGAACACCAGATAATAAGAAAAAACGCAATGAATCAGATATCTAAACCTTGCTTTTTTCGATTTTGATTTGTTTTCTAATAGATTAATACATGGAAACAAAATTTTCAACGTAACCCTCAATCTTGGAATGCCGCGGTCTGATGATATCCAAATTTTAAAAACAAAATAAACAACAGGATTTGTTTTTTCATATTTTATAAGTATTTTAATGTTATCTAAAGTTTTTTTTAGGCTTTTGTTAAGGTAGACCTTTGTGCCTTTGTATAGATTAGGTTAGGATTAGGATGAGGAATTTTACTTGAAAAATTTACTCTATTTTAAAACAACTAAAACTCATTTATTTTAAAAACTCATATTAGCATATAAACTTTAGCATAAAATAATAATGGTAAAGGGCTCTCGAGATTAAGTTCTTCTGCTCTCTAGAATAAAATAATAATAAGTTTGTAAAATGTAAATCATTTTATAAAAATTTTATCTGGTATATAAATAAAGAAATTGAAATTAACGCCAGATCTTCATCATCCGAGTTTTGAGTCACTATTTATATCTTTTAAGATGACCATCGAAACTTTGTTTACCACACCGTGGAGCATTTAACAAAAAAACAACAAAAAAGATATAAAGTTACACAGCCGAAAAAAAACACAAACAATTTTTGACGTAATTGACATTCATCGAAGATTGCTCATCGACTCTCAGGGTCGGTGAGCATTGATGCCATCAATTGGTGCCTTGGTGAAATTCATCAGATAATTTACGAACCCGATGGATTTCAACGAATTGCACTGATTAATTTAAAAACTTGATTGTTGTCATCGATGAGCTCATCGATGCCTTTACGAACTCGCCCTATTTGACAATTGTCAAATGTTTAGGGTTGTCTCTAATTTTTTTACTAAAAACTAGTTGACAAGATAAAATTTATCAAATTGTGGATTAAAATTCTAGTTTTTCTAAAATTAATTGTGCAGATTGTTTAATGGCATCTATAAACCGTTCATAACTTTATTATCAAATTATAAAGACAAATACAAGTACTTACCTATGGAAGCACTCCTTTACTTCTCCCAGGCATTTTTACACAAACCGCACATATCTTACGTGAATCATTTCTCGTTTTTAACTAAAAAAAAACATACTTTTACACGAAAAACGCAAAACACCGCAAATTGTAAATAAACAACAAAGATGGCGTCCGTGCTAAAACACACCCACGCGTAATTGAAAATTTGTGCCTGCAAATTTAAATTTGCCATTCTTTCCAAAGCAAGCTATTACTGTATCGATTTTTTAAACATGTATTTTTCGCAAATATATATAGTATTTATAGTATAAATACATGCTCAAAGAATCGAAAAGTAAAGCGCTCATAACGGGCTTTGGAAACAATGGCAAATTTAATCTCGCGGATGCGAATTTTCAAGTGCGCATGCGTGTGTATTGTCATGTAGACACACAGCTGCTATGTGGGCGGAGGCCATACTGACATTTTGCGTTGTTTTGCGTTTGTCGTGTAAAAATATTTTGTTCAGTGAAAAATGGGAAATAGTTTACGTAAAACATGTGCGGTTTGAGAAAAAATGTCCGGAAGAAGTAAGGGAATGCCATTCCATAGGTCACTACTTGTATTTTTCTTTATAATTACAAGCTTTTATTTAGCTTCAGATGTTCTGTCTAACTATCTAACTATCTAACTATCTAACTATCTAACTATCTAACTATCTAACTATCTAACTATCTAACTATCTAACTATCTAACTATCTAACTATCTAACTATCTAACTATCTAACTATCTAACTATCTAACTATCTAACTATCTAACTATCTAACTATCTAACTATCTAACTATCTAACTATCTAACTATCTAACTATCTAACTATCTAACTATCTAACTATCTAACTATCTAACTATCTAACTATCTAACTATCTAACTATCTAACTATCTAACTAACTAACTATCTATCAAATCTTGTAAAGCGTTTTTGACACACTTCCCATTATCCGATTTGGATGAAATTTGGTATACACATAGTGGTCCCATGACAATACAACATTAAGAAAAAAATATCCTTACAACAATAATGAAAAAATGTCCTCCCACCCCTACCCCCCACCTCTTCCATAAAAATGCGTTTTTGACACACTTCACTTCAAATGACTTTTATAAAATTTGGTATATGCATAAAGGTCCGATGGCAATACAGCCTAAACAAAAAATATATTTTTACCTCTTCCCCCACCCTCTCCTTCTCCCAATAGAAAAATGAGTTTCCAAATAACTCACGATCAGCGATTTTATTATAATCTAGAATAAACACTTCTGTTCTGTTATTGTACAAATATTTTCATTTAATAGAGTAGATAGCTGAGACTAAAAAGTAGAAAATAAATTGGTTAAAATTTTTTTTTTAAGTCACAAGCTTTTATGAAATGCACTAAAAATTAAAAAATAATTTTCTAAAATTCTAATATTATCATAATAATAAAAGCGATGGCCGCAAATCAAAGCATAAGTTAATCTAAATTTGTGATCTAAACACTTAAAGAATATTCAACATAGCAGGTCATCAAAGATATGTCTACCTACCATACCTATGTCAGAGAAATGCTGGGGTATCTTGGGTCGGGTTGGGTGGGTTTGGTACCTCTGCATTTTTCTGCTAGATTAATTCTTGTAAACAGTGATATTTAATTGAGACGGATATCTTATCGTGCTAACATCGTCAAAATTTCCATCAGTCGGCCATCGCTTTTATTATTATGATAATATTAGAATTTTAGAAAATTATTTTTTAATTTGTAGTGCATTTTATAAAAGCTTGTGACTTAAAAAAAAATTTTACCCAATTTATTTGTTAATAAAGTTAAAAGTGGTTTATAGATGCCATTAAACACTTTTTATGATGTCCACAATAAAGCTACATAATTAGTTTTAGAAAAACTACAATTTTAATCCACAATTTGATAAATTTTCACTCAATCAACTAGTTTTTAGAAAAAATAATAGACAACCCTAAACATTTGACAATTGTCAAATAATGTAGTGACGTAACGGAGTATGTTATGTGAACCGAACCATCAAAACTGACGCATGCACAGTAACAAAAATCCTGCCTACCCGAAAAAGAAACATTAAGAATTAAATAGGGGTCCTGGCTTCAAGCTTGGCGTGTGAAAATGCATGGGTATGCCCCATATTTATGCTCTAACGTATTTGATTTATCCTCTAATGTATTTGCTTTGTCCTAACCAAGCTAATCTTCCACTTTTGATGAATCCTACTATGTTTGTCTCATCTATTTATCGCTGGTTTAATTCATAATTATCTCCGTATCTGCCAACAACCACTTTTGGTTTTGCACTGGTCCAAAGATCTTAAAATATTTTTGTTGTTCATTATTCGCTGTTGTAAGTAGCCACTATTTGCAACCTTATGTCACTACTGGGCTAATTATTGTTGTGTTGATATTTTGTTTGAGAGATCTCGTTAAAATCTTTGACTGGAGAAGTTTCTGATGATTTTTACGTTTCGACAAAACAGTTTTCGATCTTCTTGTGGGTCGTCGCTTCTTTATGTGTATATTACTTTTATAGTTGAGAGGCTTATCGTCAAAAACCGTGTCCCGTAGGATAGTTGTGTAAGATCTTTTTTATACGACTGTCTTGTAAAAGGGGGTTTTGCGCACGGAGAACACGATCTGAAAATGGCATTGTGCGCACGCTGTGTGCAAAATGTTTTGCACACGCTTATGTCATATTTGCGCACGCCTATCTCATTTCTGCATACCCATCATTGTGATTTTTGTTGTTGTCACCCATCAATATAAGTTGGCTTAGTTCCGTAGCAACCGTCACTGCTCGTATGTTTTGTTGATTAGATACGTCAAAAAATTGTTGAATTTTTAAAGTTTTGTTGTAAAAATGTCGGAAATAAAAACAAGTTAAATTAAAATTTGATTTTTCGTTCTTTATTAGCAGTCGTATAAAAAATATTGTAAAAAACTTGTTTGAAAACCTCTTTGCACACTCCCTCGACTTGAATAACTTGCATACTGGTGTTTATAATGTCCCGCCTAACCGCGCCTGCGGCACGAGCCGCGCCTGCCACATCTTGATGTTTTTTTTCCAAGATCTAAATTTGGTTTTCGTTCTAACATAAAGTGGGCTTTACTATGAATCCTGTAATAAATTGGTAAAAAAACATTCTAATATTATCATAATAATAAAAGCGATGGCCGACGATGGAAATCTTGACGATGTTAGCACGATAAGATATCCGTATCAATTAAATATCACTATTTGCAAGAATCAATCTAGCAGAAAAATGCAGAGGTACTAAACCCACCCAACCCGACCTAAGATACCCCAGCACTTCTCTGACATAGGTATGGCAATGGCATAACATTGCGGCACATCAAACATATCTTTGATGACCTGCTATGTTGAATATTCTTTAAGTGTTTAGATCACAAAATTAGATTAACTTATGCTTTGATTTGCGGCCATCGCTTTTATTATTATTATTATTTATTTATTATTATATTAATACCACAAGCCACTCAACTATTTAAGAACTTTAAGCCGAAGTATCTGAAACTCGTTATTTTTACATGGGTTTTCGTGTTCCACCAGTTGATTTTATGAGCTTTTTTGCTATACTTGCGACGCTTTGTCATTTTTTTTTCAAAGAACTTGAACAAGAACAAAGGGATTTCAATTCTTTTTCCATTCCTTGGCATGAAATACATTTATTTATGTAAATATTTTTTTATCTACACTGGCTTTTTTCGTATACCGTGAAACCTCCTATAAGCGGACACTCATATTGGACGTGTCCGCTTAAGAGAGAGAACTGCTAAATTTTATTATATATTTATTATTAAACGTACATGGTTGTTTTACTTATAATAAAACAGGACAACACAAATGGAAAACTAAAAAACCCTTATGTAAAAAATCAGGTAGACTTAAGAAGTTTTTTACTAGGCGCCATTTCAAAGAGATCTATTACTACCCAACTGAACAATAAAAATAAAACATAGCTGTCCCGCCTAATAAAATATGTTGTAAATACGACAGAAAGAAAGAAGTATTTAGTATCTGCTAAAATATTTTGTAAATACGACAGAAAGAAGTATTTAGTATCTGCATTAAAATGGAAATAGTTAATTCTTCGGCTGCAGAGTGCGTTATTGCCAACATACTACATAATATTTATACCCATGTCGTGCAGCGCTCCGTCCAAGGGGGTTGTCAAAGGTTCGCGTCCAATTAAGGGAGGTTTCAGAATTTTTAACCAAAAAAAATTGTCCGCGTTCGGTTATTAGAGTGTCCGGTTATAAAAGTGAATTTAACATGTAATGAAATACACAAAAGCTTGGTTCCAACAAATTTGTCCGCCTCAAGGGGTGTCCGCAAGCAGAAGGTTTCACTGTACCTTAAAACCAGCGCGGATCTAGGACAAAATCTAGGGGGCGGGGTCCGATAAATAAATTATTTGTAAGATATTTTTTTTTCTAGGGGGGTTGTTCTCCTGTTTTCCCTTTAATTCTTAGCAAAAAATGCATATCAAGTGTGTTGTTAGTGTGTTTTTTTATCTTTAATTTTTAATTTTTGTTGTTTATGATCCCAATCGTTGCATTATTGGCACATCAATTTTTTATTACCTTCCTAGCCCGCGTTGCAATGGCTAGAGAAGGTATTATTTTCGACGAAAAAAAATTATTTATTTTTTAGTATTTTGACCTATCCTAGAAATATCGTCGTGATGTCTGTCTGTGTGTCTGTGTGTGTGTATATTATTTATGTCCGTAACAAGATAGCTACTAAACCGCTGAACCGATTTTCATAAAAGTTTCAGGTAAAATAGTGTTCGACACTCTTACAAACTGATTAGGTGGCCATACACACAGAGGTTGCTCCGCCGGTTTGGAACGGCACAGATAAGTCTGATCGTTTTGTCCGCAACGGTTTAAAACTGCTGCAGTCCACTAACACAAAAAGAAATCTTTCGAATCGATGCTTCATATCGGTCTGTGGCAGACATAACCGCGTGTTAGTGGGCAAAAACTCAAGATTTATCTGCCGGTTAAACAAAAACTGTGGAATTTCGTCAAGTCGAAAGTTTTATGCGGCACGGTATTTTAAGCATAGTGTATGTAAAATGTTTCGTGCTAAAAAGAAGCAGGCTCTGTGTATGGGAATGATTATTAATATGGAAATAATGGATAGTGGTGTAAAAAGGAGACGTTCTAAGTGGGTTAAAAGTTATTTGCTTAAGAGGAAACTATTTAGCCATGACATTCTATTAAAAGAGTTAAAAGAAAATGATTCAGACGATTTTAAAAATTATTTAAGAATGGATATTAAGACGTATGACCTTTTATTAAATTTGGTAAGAGAGGATCTTACGAAACAAGATACCCAAATGAAAGAAACCATTGGACCAGAACAGTGATTAAATGCTGCCCTTTGTTTCCTTGCCACGGGAAGATCATATGAAAATCTGAAATTTTCAGTGGGAATTTTTGCACAGGCACTTGGTTATATCATTCCGGAAACATGTGCCATAATATTCAATAAATTAGAGAGACTATATGAAGGTAAAAAAATATATTAATTCTTATGCAAGTTGTGTAACGCCATGAACATTTTAAATTCTAAATCTACCTAACTTAAAAAATAATAATAAATGAATAATTGCCCATAAAGCAAAGTATTGATATTGTAACTTTGGAGGAAAACGGTCTATTATCCCTGGCACAGTGTAAACCGACAGACAAGTCTGCGCCGGTTAAAATATCGTGAACGCGGAACCCAAAAGTTTCGCCCGCCGGTCTAAACTCACAGATAAATCTGTGACGGCTATAACTGGCGCGTGGAATGTCCACTAATTGAAAGACAAATCCGCCAGTTTGAACCGCGCCGTTCCATACCGGCGGATCAACCTCTGTGTGTATGGCCAGCTATTAGATTTTTGGTCAAAATCCATTAATGTTAATGTTAATGACAGTTTTTTTGACAATTAAAAACTTAACAAAATGCTAACTTTTTAACGGAGCATCGTATCAACACACTGTTTTCGGAATATAGTAGACTATATTTTACTCAATAATCCGTGTTATAACCAAAAACTTCATAGGCGCTTTAGTTTCTGAGATATTTAGAAAAAACTGACTGTTTTTGAAGTGTGATAATAGGCCAGCTAGGAAAGTGTCAGATCCATCATGGATCCATTTATTACAAGCTTTTATTTAACTTCACCTGTATGTATGTATCTATGTGGGTATGTATGTATGTAATCAAATTTTGCAACTCATTTTTGAAGAACTTTCAAACATCCGATTCACTTCAAATTTCGCATAGCGTTTTAGTTCCGATGACAATACAATAATGTGGTTTCATCGGGTACCTACCTCCCCCCTAACGTGCGGGGTGGAGGGGGGGTAAAATTTTAGTTTGTCCGATTTCCACCAAAATTGGTATCTGGGGGTTTTTGAGGATGATAATTACGAATTTTTGATCAGATTACAAAAATTCAATATGGCGGATTCAAAATGGACGATTTAATTTCAAGTTTTTCTGATTACTTTCAACTGACTTCCACGTATTCGATTGACTTCAAATTTCGCATACCGTTATAGTTCCGATGACAATCCAATAATGTGGTATCACTGACTGCCTATCTCACCCCTTACCTGGAGAGCGGAGAGGGGGTAAAATTTTAGTTTGTATTTTGTTTAGTATCAAATCGTTGGACGGCCTTCTCACCGAAGACTTAGATATTTCAAAATTGACAGGAAAGACTCCCTGCAATATCGATGCGCTAGCTGAAATGCATAGACTTAGACAAATCTAAAAATTAAAAAATAAATTTAGAAAAAAAAAACTTTTTGAAAGCAAGCTTTTATAAAATGGACTAAAAAGCATAAAATAATTTTTTGAGTGTTCTGATATCATAATAATAAAAGTGATGGGCGTATTTAATATTAGGTAAATGCCTTTCCATGCGCATTTGGTGGATCGTCCACAACCGATGATGGGCCGACTCTTCTTTATCAATGTGTCAAAATAAATCGACACACTGCCGGTCGCGGATGATCTGCCTAATATGAAGGAGGCGTAATAATGTCCATCCATATCAGAAGAATGTAAGGGTAGCTTGAGTAAGGTTGGGTTGGGTTAAATTATCTACCCTTATATTTTTCTGCTATAATATAATGAATTTCGATTTTCACTAAACTTCGAGTTAACAAGGCTAAAAGAAAAACGGGTAAATTTCCTTTAATACGCCGATCGCTTTTTTTATTATGATATCAGAACACTCAAAAAATTCTTTTATGCTTTTTAGTCCATTTTATAAAAGCTTTGTTTGAAACTCGTAGACAATGATTGTGTAGAAATAAAATTTCGGACTTCCATTGTCTTTATTTATTTTAAAACACGACGTTTCGGTTAGTAAGTATCTCTAACCGTTATCAAGTGTAAACTAAACAATCTAGTCTTTAGGCTACTACTTATACTACTTGGTAACACCTGACTGCACACCAAGTAGTATAAGTAGTAGCCTAGAGACTAGATTGTTTAGTTTACACTTGATAACGGTTAGAGATACTTACTAACCGAAACGTCGTGTTTTAAAATAAATAAAGACAATGGAAGTCCGAAATTTTATTTTTATAAAAGCTTGTTTTCAAAAAGTTTTTTTTTTCTAAATTTATTTAATTTATATAAAGTATAGCAAATTTTTCGAAAACAATTTTTTTGAAAGTCATTTTCTTGGAACATGGTATGAAAGCATTTTCATCGAACAAAAATTTGTCCGACAACATTTTGTTGAATCGGAAATTTTTTGAAAAACATTTTCTTCTACCGAAAAAAAAAGGTTTTTCCAAAGTAGGGGAAGTGTACATAAAATGGGATAGGATGGTAAAATGGTATACCGACACTCCTGACCGAACTAAAGTTGGCATCGTTGCGCTGTATCGCTAGATTTTTTTTTTTTTTTTTTGGTTAAGCGCATTTGCAAGGAGATCCTTATCACGCCCGAGAAGCGGCCAGTGCGCGGAAATGTTGGTGTGTGTTGGTTTTGAAACGGTTCAGGTTGTAACCTGCAGGGAAAACTGTCGCAGGGAGTTTATTCCACAACGATGCTGTTCTCCAGAGATATGAATTCTGATGTAATGAGGTTCTTGGTGCCTCTATTTTGACAGTAAATTGATGGTTACCGTCTGTTTGACGTGTTCGCCTAGTAGGTGCTACTCCCGGGGGGATCATACGTGCCAACTCTTCAGAGCATTTTCCGTGATAATACCTGTAGAAGAGAGATAGATCGCCCACAGTTCTTCGATGTTCGAGACTATCCAAGCTACGGGTAAGTGCGGGGTCATTGATCAGCTTGATAGCTCGTTTTTGCACGGTGTTTAAAAGAATTAAGGTATGTTTGGGTGCCGCACTCCATATATGTGAGCAGTACTCCATAGTTGGTCGAATCTGGGCTTTGTAGTGTCAGCAGTTGGCTTGGTGTATACAGATGTCTTGTACGAAATAGCACCCTAAGCTTTTGGGACGCCCTTTTAGCTATATCTGCCACGTGACTGTGCCAAGACATGTTGGTCTCTGCAGTGACTCCTAAAATGTTCAACTGGCTCTGCAATGTGACAGCACTTCCAGATAGCATGATGTTTGGCTCACCGGTGCTGGTCTTTTTTGAAAACAGGGCTACTTGGGTTTTCTGCGCGTTGAACTGCACAAGGTTTTTGTTGCCCCAGTCCTCTATTATCTCCAGGTCGTTATTTATCTGCGATATTTGAGTTAGTCTAAGATGATGGAATTCACGTGCGGATAGACAATGAGTGGGTGGTATGACTGAGGAGACTACATTGCCATCATCTGCAAAGCAATAAAGTGGATTTACTGTTTTATCATTGAGATCGACATAGGCAGCCGTTTTATTTTTAAACAGTCATTAGATGGTTAAAAGCTTGCGCAGTAATTTTCTTTTATTTTTGTGTGTTCTGCCTGTAGCTTTTTGTTTAAATGCTGTAAGAATTGAGTACTGAATAAGGTAAGATATTATATTCTGCTGTTGATATTTGTAAAGTTTATAGTCTTGGCTACCATCAAACATGCTGTTTTTGGCTAAATGAGAAACAATTAAAAAGTAGGATTAGTTTAAATATTTTATATGAGATTGAGGTAAAATGGGAAATTGCTAAAGTAGTCAAAATGGGATACCCCGTTTTACCTCAATTAAATGACTGATGAAGACTAATTATTCTGATGTTTTTTTAGATGTCGATTATTTACGAACGATTTTTTCTTTTCGCTAAGTATCTGTGTATTTTTTTATAATAAGTATTATTGGAATTATTTTACTGGTTATTATTGGTTATCATTTAACCAAGAAATAATTTGTTTTAGTTATAACTATCTTTGTGCCATATTAAGAATAAAGAGCATATTCTTGTTAAAAGTCCTAGATGATTTATTTAAACAAATTATATATCATGTTAGTTTTATCTATGTGTTGTATTTTTTATTTTTTTATTAAACCAGTCTTTTTGTATTTTTAATGTTAATTTTACATCCCATTTTACCTTAATAGTATTTCTCATTTTACCTGCTCAATTAGGGTAAAATGGGAAACTGCAATGTGTTTAAAGTACTACACAGCCGCCATTACCCTATTTAAGGTGGCCGGTATAACCCCAAAATGCCATAAGCTAATTTATTTGTTCTGGTAATTTTCTTACAGCTATATGACCAAAATCTACTACTAAAATAATTTAAATATAATTAGTCTATGAATTTACATATTAGTTCATCAATTACCAACAACCAAATCGTCAGTACCCTCGTTTGAAAATACCAGTTTCTTAAACCAGCTCGAGCAAAATACGTTTATTTACAAAAACTATCCGCACATCTGCGATATCGTCAATAATCTGAAAACTGGGTCGGTAGAGGTTGAAACCTAGTTACCAACGATCACACTGCTCGATTATATACGGTCATACTCGGTATAATTTCTGGCCGGCATTAACCCACTGGCCGTTATTCCCCCGCTTTACCCTAAGTTTCCTACTTACTTTATGCTTAAGAAGAGCTTACTACGGAGGGATAGATAAGGGTCACTCAGTGAAGTTGAAATTATTATACAGGTTTGAATGTTAACGACATCGAGAGAGGGGCATGTTTACAAATGTTACACTTAAAATTTTATGCTAATGGCCACAATAATCCACTTTTATTTTTTTCTATAATTCTACTGTAAATATATTGTAACTAATTCTTCTAAAATCAAATGGCCATAAATCGAAAATAAGAATAGAAAAGTAGTAAAATAAGAGCACCGTGATACAATCGTAAAAGTCAGACAGGAAACGGGTGGAGTTAAATTTATAAAATGGGAATTTACTAACTTAGACGGTACATTAGGACAAATTGAAATTGGATATTGCAGGAGTCTAAATTCTATTTCTTTGTGGCCATCGCGCTGCGCCAGCGCCAGCAACTTGATTTATGACCATAAAACTGCTACTTAGTTGCACTGTGTTTTATTATAAGACTTATTTTTAATACGCTAGATCAGTGGTTCTCAAACTTTTGTAGAGTGGGGAAGCCTAAAGCCTGCTTTTTTTTTCTGTGGTGAGATGGAAAATATCGTGTAATATGTGGGTTTCGAGGTATGCGGGTTCGGGGATCTCATTTCCATGAACTATGCTCCAATTCAAAAAAATTGAGACAACATTTACTGAGAGTTTGACAAGTCTGACATTTAAATGTTATTTGTAATGTCACATTTGTCAAACAGTCAATAAAAAGTGTCTCAATTATTTAGAATCGGAGTATATTTGTTATTATTCTTAAATCCAGAGCTTGGTGGTGATGGTAAGAGGGAGGGGGGGGGGGTAAGATGCAAAATATCGTGTAATATGTCGTTTTCGAGGTTTGAGAAGAGATCGGGGATCTCATTTCTATGCTATTTGTCGTTATTCTTAAATCCAGAGGGTTGGGGTGAGAGGTACATATAAGGGATTATACACTAAATAACGTAAAAAGGCAAGTGATGTGCCATTTTCATGGTTTTCGGAGGTGCAAACCTCATTTCTTTAATTTAAGATGTTTTTGAAAATTTTTGATTATTTTGATGAAAGTTTCAAACTATTTTTCTTGTAAAATGGTTTTCTTGCAGTTTTATGAAATGACAGTTTGTTATGTGGCGTGTCCAAAAACTGTGTTGTTCGTGACAAATAGTTATGGTTATTAACCACTAACATAACCACAAGTATAACGAAATTGACCTCTACATGTGCTGACCAAAAACACTCTAATAACTTTTTAACTGCGAAAAGTGGATTTTTTCCAGAGATATTAGTGTGTATTAGTAGGCTCGAGTAGGTATTAGTGGGTATTAGTGGGTATTATTATGGGTATTAGAGGGTAATAGAGGTATTAGTTTAACAAATTCGGGTATTAGAGGTAAAATGAGGTATTAGTGTACACAATATTGGAGCGGTAAAAACACTAAAAAAATTATTAAAAATATTTTGTAAATTTAATGCGAAGGATGTTTCTCAATATCGGGTTCAATGTTTGAAAGTTGTATGCGCATATCTGCTTCAGGATTTAGTTTATTTCTTAAGTCGGTTTCTCTAAGAGCATACTTTGAAAACCCTACTTCACAGCGGTTGCTGTTGTTGTAGCAAATGCAACAATTCTTTAACACATGGATATTCACTTCTAAGTCCAAAATTCCAACAATGTAGCCGAATTAAAAGTAGTTTTAAGGTTTCCAGCGACTGCAACATAAATTAGCTTTTCAGTTTGTTTTACAGTTAGAGTTTGATGAGTTTTTTCAACTGAGACTGAGACTGAGAATGAATTGCGAATCCAAATCAAATCCTATTCTAGCCTTGAAAAATATTCCTTGATTGAAACTTGCACAGGTTTTGAACATGGTTGGTTATCTCAGAAGTAATTTCTGTTGATAATTGATTATATTCTTTGAATCGGACACAGAATCATGCAGTGTTGGAAAGCACTCTGTCAATTCGTTTTTTAGACAAGATTGCCAAAACTATTTTATTTAACATAGCCTGGATTTTTTCATGTAGTGAGATAACTGTGAAAGTTCCCTAAAGTTATAAGTTTATTCTCTCTTATTCTCATCAGTTATTCTTGGTGACAATTGAAATGAAGGGTCATTAAGAAATACCATCATTGACCATCACCTCATTTCGCAGAGTAAGCAGGTGACTGTCCCAAACTTACTTTACTCTACTAAGGACATTTATTTTATTTACAACATGCTATTGACTATTTCATTTTAGGGTGATACCACAAATATTTTCTTGCGGAACTCCAATTATCGCTTTGCGCCAGTTTAAGAATCGCTGCGTTAGATTATTACTTCATAAAGTGGAATTAATATAATATATTGGCCTATTTCAGCTCATGTTTGACCTATCTAAAACTCTACTTCGGAATGAGCTACAAATGTCAAACTTTGCACGGTCGCACGGAGGTCAGCTTGTCTAATTTAGACGATCAAAACCTCATTATCGAACTATTTTCTATCATAACCACTAAGTCTTAAAAAAGTTCCCAACTACCTTATTAGTAGACCCCAATGCAGAAAATCGATCAACTAACTCGTTGTCACTTGTTACGACGACAAGTCATAGGCCGATTGATAGCCTGCATAATGATCCGCACTTATTCCGCGCGGAAAGGCGATTTTCAAAAGTGCTCCAAGGTGGTAAACCAGAGATTATTTGGTGATTACTTCACGTATATTTAAAACATGGGTTAGTATCTTTAATTTTTACTATTAAACCATTTGCAAAGTTTCAATTTATTTATTAAAAAAATTAGATAAAAGTTGTGTATTGATTAATTATAATTTTTCAAATATGTATTATATTATATATTGGACTGAAAAAGTCTGCAGCGTTACGTATAAATTGTGTTTGTGACTTGATTATTTCAAACATGTATCAAGGGTTGTATAGGTGCTACATTCAGCTGCCGCTGATTTAGCTATGATTTATTGTTTCAGCGTTGGCGTATGGGATTGGCCGACGTAATTTATATAAAATGTGGCACAAAACACCGGTTTCACGGGATGAAAATCAATCCGTTTTGAACTATGTATGTGAAAATAGTGAATATAACGACTACGATAAAGAATATCAGTGCAAGGTAAAAAATTGATATATACTATAGCAAGATTAATAAATTAAGTTAAATTTTTATTAGAAAGCTATGTTAAATAAAAAAAGCTATAAGCTAGTTACGTACACACACTCTCAAAGTATCAATTTTTCAAGTTTTTTGCTTAAGAGGAAGGAAACGATATGCAACATTATTTTTGGAGGCGACTGTACCATCTCCAGAATCCACAGTAGATTAAAATCACATTTTTTAAACGCTAGTTGACATTTCTTAACTTTCAGCATCAATTTCTCAAAATTAAAACCATAAAATAATTTCGATCGTTCAGACAAGCTGACCACCGTGGGTTGTAGAGAACGTCGAAATTGCCACTCACTTACTTACTCATGTATAGATCATCAAAATTCTACTGTACTTCCAGGCATGCTACAAAGCTGAAATTTGGCAGACTGATAGAAATTGTGACCAAACTAATGGAAAAATCAAAAAACCCCAAAATTCAAATTTCCTTCCGTCCCCTATACTGCCGTCCTAAGTAAGACCCACCTATCTGCAAAAAAATCAAAAATGAGTTAGGACCGAAAATGGCTTTAAATAGGTAATAATTTGTAATTTTTGTTTTGTTTTATTACTTAGATTTTGCTTTTAGAAACCCATAAACATTTACCAACAAAAAATATATTACTATGAACTCTTGGCAAGCATTTAAACTTTAAACTCGCTTTTCTCGAAATAAGTGAAAACGTAGATAGGTTGGTCTTATTAAGGACGGCAGTATACATGTCAAGTTATGTAAAGTAACACTGCCCACTTCCAGAAACGCTAGAGAGCTGAGCTTTGGCAGATTGCTAGAACTATAAAACTATAAGAAAAATATTAAAACTCTAAAATTATAATTAACTTCCTTCCCCTATAAATGTAAAGTTATGTAAAAGTAACATTGCCCACTTGCAGAAACTCTAAAAAGCTGAGTTTTGAAGGCCGATAGAAACTATGATAATACGATAGAAAAATACTCTGCCAATATATGGGCACCTAAGCTCACACTAGGTTCTATAGATGTAGAGTACGGATGAGCTAATATAACTAAAAAATTAAATATATTTTATTCAACTCCAAACTCAATTACCTATCGTTTGATACCACACAAGCCATGTTGTAAGTTAAAATCTAATTTTTGAAATCTACCCCCACCCTTTGTTAAAAAAACTAAAATATATTTTGTTTAACTCCAGACCCAATTACCTTTCGTTTGATATCACACACGCCATATTTTCACTTAATCTCTAATTTTTTTAATCTACCCCCACCCTTTTTTTTAAACTAAAATTAATTTTGTTTAACTCCAGACTAAATTACCTTTCGTTAGATATCACACACGCCATATTTTCACATAAACTCTAATTTTTGAAATCTACCCCCACCCTCTTATTTGGCTTGTGCTCGGTGGATTTTGTTCATTTTTAAATGGGACCATTTCGACGCAAGATCCAGCCAAGGTACCAAATTTCATTAAAATCGGACAAGCGATTTTTGAGTTATGCGCGTCGGTCGTTACAGACAGACAGACATACAGACAGACAGACAGACAGACGGCGCAACAAAAAAGTTTCAAAATCATCTGAAACGCAAAGATATATAAAAATTTTTGAAATCGGAGCAACTTTTTTTTTCTCGAAAAAATTAGGATCACTATAGCTCACACTACTATAGTATAGTAGTAGTGTGAGCTAAAATTAAATCACTACAAAATTTTAATTTACTTTCCTTCCCTATAAATGCCTACTTCCAGAAACGCTAAAGAGCTGAGTTTTTTAAGACTGAAAGGCACTATGATAAAACCATAGGGAAAATTAAAAAACCTCAAAATTTTAAATAGGGCATTGCAAAAGTTTTGAACAATGATCCGCATATTTTAATTTAAAAATCAAATATTATCCAATTCCTTTAAAAAAGAAATGAAATCACAACAAAAACATTTCATGTAAAAAAAAGCCAAGTACGCGAAAATGTATTCCGGAAAAAGAATTGAGATAAAAGTAAAGCCAAGTTCTCCAATACATATTTTAAAATGAAAGGTTTTTGGTAGTTTGGAAATGTTTTTCTAAACTTGGCTATTATAAGACAAAACTCTGCCACGAGTCATTATCAACGATTGCGTGTGAAAAAATCAACTTTCTGCATTTTGGAAAAACTATTTTATTTTTACATGGATCTTTTGCAGCATATAATTTCACATATTCAAGAATAGCTTCACAGATGTATAAATATAACAGAAATTTCAAATACATGCACGTGTTTAAAATACAGGTTTGCCTACTGAAGCGAAATATCGATATATGCAGGCAGTATCGCAAGAAGTACATATTTCTGCTGAAAAGTTAAACATTGACTACGCCTTAGCGTAAATATTTATGAATGAAGCTTAAAATTCCTTTTGATCAGATGTCAGCTAGTTTAGGTGCTGAATTGGCACAATTTATTGGAATAATCCTCGATAAGGGGTCAATAAATTACTTACTATACGATATTATTTTTAAATCAGAAACGCTAACTGACCATATTCTATTTTATAAAATGAAATATGAAGTATGTAGGTATATCAGGCAAGGATGTTTATGTTAAGGTACAGTCACAAAGTACTACATACTTTGTGGTACAGCCCAAAAATAATGCATTATAATTAATAGGTTGTTTTTTGTCCGCACAGAGACTCTTTCGGCCAGTAGAGGAATGTCGCGTAATATGGGGTATGTTCCTAATATGGATAGTATGGATGTAGCTTGGCAAACAAAAGGTTAACTAATCATACGCTAATAAGTAGGAATGTTAATATGGATTTTTATTTTGTGCAGATAGGTTTTAGTTTCTATTTTCATTTAAACAATTAATTATGCTGGATGCTTGGATGTGCTTAAAGAGACCAAAGACTGGTTAGACTGCAATCAATTGCTTTTGAAAAAGGAAAAAACAAAAATCATAGTATATAGTAATCATTAACTTCACGAAATCAATGATAGTAATCAAAGAACTACGCAATACAAATCTGTAACATTTCAAAACAAAGAAATTGAGTTTGTTACCAAAGCAGCTTAGACTTACTTTTGATAATAGTTTGAATTACTCAGAACACATTCAGACTCTGTGTGCAAAGCTGGGTCGATCAAGCTATGCTATAAGGGTTATGGCAAAAATCTAAGGAACATATATTACGGTATCTTTTATTCACACCTTCGATATGGTATATTGGTCTGGGGTAGTAGTTACCATGCGTATAAAGTATTCGTCCAACAAAAAAAGATCATGCGCATTATGTATTCGTTAAAGTATAATGAAAGTTGTAGAGGTATCTGACAGTCCCGGGAGTTTATGTCTACGAATGTCTTATGCGGAAACCTTTTTCGCGATTTGAGTCCCTTATGTCAAGTCACAATCATTACACACGAAACTGTGAACGAAAAATATTCTTTATTATCCTGTACATATGTTGAAACCAACAGAAAAGGGACCTGAATATGGGGCCATTAAGTTTTATAATAAGCTTCCAGATAAAGTTAAAGAAATTGAAAGCTTTAAAGTTTTTAAAAGGACTTGTTTTGATTTAATTTGTGAAATCGAACCATATAGGTACATTCGAGGAATTTTTAAACTAGGCAATGTTTATTCTAGTCATTTTGTAATCAGAACCTTTGTGTACTTTATACAATATCTTACATAAAACCTACCTCTTAAAACTTATCTATATTTTATTTTATTTTTGTTTTAAATTTATTGTTTGTGAAATTCAATAGTTATTTGTTGTTCTTTCACTCTTATATGTATTGTTAAGTACTTAAAAACAATATGCTTTTTTTTAACAATAACTTAATTTAATAACTATCTACATTGAGACAACTATGTATAACATTATGTTATATAGTATATTTTGTTCCTTTTTTTTTCTAGCAATTAGTGATTATTGACGCACCATATCTTTATAAATTGTATTTGTATAATTAATATGGTAATATAAAATCTATCTATCTATCTATCAATGGGGTATCCACACAATCCCTAATATGGGGTATCCTTTTTTCCTTTTTAGAAGGATTGACCCAACTTGTGGAACCTCATTTGAAAGCCTATGAAAAAAGAACAACTGTATAAGTTTTTTTGATATGATTGAAGTTTTCATGGTAGTTTTCATAGTAGTTTTCCTAATCAGTGCGCAAAGTAGTTTTCCCGCACTTCGCGTCATTCTTCTAACTGTTTTCTCGTGCAGAAAAAAATAATTTTGCCTGCTGATTAGGAAAACTACTATTTGCGTCTGAAACTTATCGTTAATAACCACAAAGTTAATTGACATTCAGACTAGCTGACCAATGACACTATAACAACAGAGTTTAAGTATTAAAAATTTGACTTGACCTCGACCGGTTTTCGAAGTGTATTTTGCTAATACTAGGTCAAATAACAGCATAGATTATTTGGTCTACGATACCGTGCAATAACATTTCTCAGTGAGCTTGATCTCACATAAATTCAGATTTACTCTTTACAAACAAATAAAATTCGCCTTAAAAATAGTCTCAAATTAAAGTACAACCTCTGGGGGGTGGTTTAAAGTTTGAAAAAATATTGATCGATAAAAAAATTATATAATTTTTTTTAAAGCTCAATAATACATAAATAACTGAAAACTGTCTCTGTGGATGCGTTAGCGTATTAAATACGTGTCAGTATTTAAATATTGTAATAAATTGGTAAAAAAAAAAATTTAACTCACAAGCTTTTATAAAATGCACTAAAAATTAAAAAATAATTTTCTAACATTCTAATATTATCATAATAATAAAAGCGATGGCCGACTGATGGAAATTTTGACGATGTTAGCACGATAAGATATCCGTATCAATTAAATATCACTATTTGCAAGAATCAATCTAGCAGAAAAATGCAGAGGTACCAAACCCACCCAACCCGACCCAAGATACCCCAGCATTTCTTTGACATAGGTATGGCAATGGCATAGCATTGCGGCACATCAAACATATCTTTGATGACCTGCTATGTTGAATATTCTTTAAGTGTTTAGATCACAAAATTAGATTAACTTATGCTTTGATTTGCGGCCATCGCTTTTATTATTATAATAATATTAGAATGTTAGAAAATTATTTTTGAATTTTTAGTGCATTTCATAAAAGCTTGTGACTTTATATATTATTAAATGAAAATATTTGTTCAATAACAGAACAGAAGAGTTTATTCTAGATTTTAATGAAATCGCTGATCGTGAGTTGTTTGGAAACTCATTTTTCTATTGGGGGAAAGAGAGGGTGGGGGTAGAGGTAAAAATATATTTTTTGTTTGGGCTGTATTGCCATCGGAATGCATATACCAAATTTTATAAAAGTCATTTGAAGTGACACACTTCACTTAAGTGTGTCAAAAACGCATTTTTTATGGAAGGGGGTGGGGGTAGGGTAGGAGGACAATTTTTCATTATTGTTGTATTGTCATCGGACCACTATATGTATACCAAGTTTCATCCAAATCGGATAATGGGAAGTGTGTCAAAAACGCATTTTTCTATAGATGGGGGTGGGGGTAGGAGTGGTAGGATTTTTTTTCAATGTTGTATTGTCATTGGACCACTATATGTATACCAAATTTCATCCAAATTGGATAATGGGAAGGGTGTCAAAAACGCATTTTCTATGGAAGGGGGTGGGGGTAGGGGTGGGAGGATATATTTTTTTAATGTTGTATTGTCATCGGACCACTATGTGAATACCAAATTTCATCCAAATCGGATAATAGGAAGTGTGTCAAAAACTCATTTTTCTATAAAAGGGAGTGGGGGTAGGGGTGGGAGGATATATTTTTCTTAATATTGTATTGTCATCGGACCACTATATGTATACCAAATTTCATCCAAATTGGATAAAGGGAAGTGTGTCAAAAACAAATTTTTCTATGGAAGGGGGTGGGGGGTAGGGGTGGGAGGATATTTTTTCTTATTGTTGTATTATCATCGGACCACTATGTGTATACCAAATTTTATTCGAATCGGATAATGGGAAGTGTGTCAAAAACACGTTTTTCTATAGAAGGGTAGGGGGTAGGGGTGGTAGGATATTTTTTTCTTAATGTTGTATTGTCATGGGACCACTATGTGTGTACCAAATTTTATCCAAATCGGATAATGGGAAGTGTGTCAAAAACGCTTCACAAGATTTGATAGATAGTTAGATAGTTAGATAGTTAGATAGTTAGACAGTTAGATAGTTAGATAGTTAGATAGTTAGATAGTTAGATAGTTAGATAGTTAGATAGTTAGATAGTTAGATAGTTAGATAGTTAGATAGTTAGATAGTTAGATAGTTAGATAGTTAGATAGTTAGATAGTTAGATAGTTAGATAGTTAGATAGTTAGATAGTTAGATAGTTAGATAGTTAGATAGTTAGATAGTTAGATAGTTAGATAGTTAGATAGTTAGATAGTTAGATAGTTAGATAGTTAGATAGTTAGATAGTTAGATAGTTAGATAGTTAGATAGTTAGATAGATAGTTAGATAGTTAGATAGTTAGATAGTTAGATAGTTAGATAGTTAGATAGTTAGATAGTTAGATAGTTAGATAGTTAGATAGTTAGATAGTTAGATAGTTAGATAATTAGATAGTTAGATAGTTAGATAGTTAGATAGTTGGACAGAACATCTGAAGCTAAATAAAAGCTTGTAATAAAAAGCGCAAGATAAATTAGAATCCTTTTTCAGTAAACGCATCTACCAAAACAATGGAAAATCGGTTTAATCATTGCTAACTTGTCTATATAATTAACATGTAAAATATGGCGGACAGCTGATGCTGATTTAATCCATGTTTATTGGACATCTCCTAGGTCTTGATACGGCTGCCATTTTTAAACCAAAATATTGATATGTTTTTATTAATTTTTAGGTTTTGTGTAGATATAATATCATTGTTATAACGAAAAACCATAGCCTATTACACAACGTAATTATCAACAAATTTTTAGTAAATACTGGTGTAAGAATACAGATGCTTAAAAGCTATAGGATTGATAGACTGCTTAATGTGTGTAAGAGAGAAGTAAAAGTATTTGGGCTGGTAGTGGGAAAGTAGAACCTCTCGTCTTCACGAAGTTTTTCGTCATTCCGTCGTGTATAGCGAAATAGGTAAGAAGTGGGTATTTGTTGTTTTTAATTCATGGCCGTCATATTCCTTTCGTTGTTCGCAAGAGATCACGGAAAAATAAACATTTGCATTCTGCAGAACGGACCCAGTATCCTCGAAAACTTAATTTCTGGACTGGGATTTTGGGTGACAATATCATTGGTCCTTTTTTCATTACAATTATTTAGCTTTGTTGCAGGACCATTTCATTCCTGCCATTCGACAGGTGCCAAATATTGATTTTAACCAAATTTGGTTTATGGAAAATGGTTGCCAGCTAGCCTCCGTGATCACCATATTGGGCATCCAATGGTTTATTTATGGGGCTTTGCAAAAAGCTGTCCGAACTAAATTTTATAACAGGGTCGGATACTGTTTAGCACAGAGCGGTGGTATTTTTAAGAATTTAACTGGTTAGGTAGTTCTTAAATCAATATGAAAAAATTTGCGTTCAAAACAGACCCCTCTCATATTTGTGGATGCTATAAACTTTAGTTTTGGGTAGACGTGGCATTAAATATTATAAAAAAACACAAGCTTATCAAAAAAAAATATACGTTACGTATACGTAGTCTAAATTTCCGATATTTTATGTAAAACTTCCCTTGATCGATTTTCTTTACAAAACAAAATTTTAATTAAAAAAAAACAATATTATTATAAATATGTTCTTTGCATTTTTTATTTTGCGAATTTTATAGTATTAAAGTAAGTATGTAAAATAAAATTCAAGTAAAAAAACTAAATCCTATAGAGTTTTTCATCGTTTTTAGAGCTTAAAACTTGACAGGAAGAGATAGATAGTTGCTAACGATACAATGTGCCTCAAGGGATATAAACAAGGCAACAAGATGGAAAAAGTAGCAGTGTTTATTACGATTTACAGACATCGCACTTTTCTCCAAAAGCTCTGCGAGAACTCTTTGATCCAACTGTGAATTATTTCGACAACTTTAGTGAAAAAGTTTTACTTTTAGTTTTGGTTAATAATAAAAAGAAAATGAAATAGCAAAATCGTTTAAGATTTAAATTTAAAATTCTGCAGGATGTAAATAATATATTGTTTATTGAAATATGCAATAGGTGTTTAATTACAAAATTAAACAGATTTTCTTTTTTTTACCATTTTTCATAAATCTTCATTTTTAGTTACATTTATTATTTAAACACAAATGATCTTGAGAAATTAGGTTTTAATAACATAAACTAACCGTCTCAAGTTTACCTATTTAAATTATATAAATTATTTAGTTTAGGTAATCTTTATATTTACTTACTTAAGTGCGATTTTCTTAGCCCACGTGCGAGACTACTCTTGTGGGCAAAACCGTATTTATTGTATTGTATGTTGTAAAAATTTTACCAAAATGTATATATATATATATATATATATATATATATACAAAATTTTTACAACATACAATACAATAAATACGGTTTTGCCCACAAGAGTAGTCTCGCACGTGGTCTAAGAAAATCGCACTTAAGTAAGTAAATATAAAGATTACCTAAACTAAATAATATATATATATATATATATATATATATAATAAAATAATAATAAAACACATTATATTGAATTTTATATTTTATAATTTATCACGAACTATAACAATTTTTAATATAAAAATAGAGGATTTATCTTAATAAAAGAGATTCAACATTTGATAGTTGTTCTCACCATACCTACTTAGTTTACTGTACCATAAGCCATCTTGGTCATTGCAGGGAATGAGGCTGCTCCCTGGCAGTAAACTTTTTACCTTATCCCGTTGCTTAACCAAACCGAGTTGAGCAAGTGTAATTGTCAAGCACAGCTTGCACAATAGGAAAGGTTTTAATTAAAAAAAATCAATTTTCGGTAATAACTGAATGAGATAGTCAAAAATTTGGCTTTAAGTTATTTGTTATTAAATTTCTAAGTATCGAACCGATAAAAAAAAACAAACGGTCGTTTGCTAGCAAAGGAACAAAGTTTTAAAAAATTTAAAAAAAAAACATATAAAAATATGGTAACTTAAAATTGTGGTACTTAGGTACCTTAAACTGTGTTTCCTGTACCAAACTTAAA
Source organism: Aspidapion aeneum (assembly GCA_963576565.1). Classification (NCBI taxonomy): domain Eukaryota; kingdom Metazoa; phylum Arthropoda; class Insecta; order Coleoptera; family Brentidae; genus Aspidapion; species Aspidapion aeneum. The sequence continues at coordinate 9,187,303 of OY755039.1, forward strand.
TTTAAGAAAATTATTGTATTAGTCTTGTTGAATGAAGCATTATTTCGATTTGAAATATTTTATATTGCTCTTTGTTTTCTCTGTTCTATACCTATTTAGATTTCGATTAAGTAGTCATTGGCCAGAAAAACTAATTCTCTTAATTTAAGACCAGTTGACAGATTAAATTTGAAGTCGAGAAAAATACTTGTTTTGGTTTTGGAAAATTAATGTCTAAAAAACTTTAACTCTCTTATTAGGGGACAGGAGAGAATTAATTTTTTTTGAGAGGTTGCTTTTGTCTCAGGACCATAATATGTACCTAATTTAATTACTATCGCTACTATCGCAATAGTAGAAGTTCAGTGTCATTAAAATTAAATGGCCGGTCAAAATCTTAGATCCCTACTTGAAATAAATGGATCCATGACGGATCTGATACCTTCCTAACTCATTAGCACACTCCAAGTAAACTCCATGCTATATAAACCTTAAAAACAGCTTTTGTAGATATGTCTGAAACGAAAGCTCCTATCAAGTTTTTGGCTATAACACAAATTTTTGAAAAAATGTGCGCTGCAATGTTCCGAAAACCGCATATTGATGCGACGCTCCGTTAAGAAGTTAGCATTTTTAAAACTTTTTCACTGTCAAAAAACTGTCATTAGCATTGATGAATTTCGACCAAAATCTAATCAGTTGATTAGAGTATCAAATACTATTTTACCTAAAAATTTTATGAAAATCGGTTGGGCGGTTTAGAAGCTATCGTGTTACGGACAGAGTTACACACGCACACACACACAGACATACATCACGACAATACGAGGTGAAACAAGAACAATTGCCTTAGATATATCTAAAGCATTCGATAGGGTCTGGCATGAAAATCTGCTCAACAAGCTCAAAGCAACGGGATTGTCGCCGAGACTTTGCACTTGGTTTGAGGGTTGCCTTAAGGATAGATCCATTTGTGTTGCAGTGGATGGCCGGAACTCAGACTCTTACCAGATAGATGCTGGTGTGCCACAGGGAGCAATCCTTTCGCCAACACTTTTTCTGATTTACATAAATGACCTCATAGATAAAACAGTAAATCCACTTTATTGCTTTGCAGATGATGGCAATGTAGTCTCCTCAGTCATACCACCCACATGTCTCACCGCACGTGAATTCCATTACCTTAGACTAACTGAAATATCACAGATAAATAACGACTTAGAGATGATAGAGGACTGGGGCAACGAAAACCTTGTACAGTTCAACGCGCAGAAGACCCAAGCAGCCCTGTTTTCAAAAAAGACCAGCACCGGTGAGCCAAACATCATGCTGTCTGGAAGTGCTGTCGCATTGCAGAGCCAGTTGAACATCTCAGGAGTCACTGTAGAGACCAACATGTCTTGGCACAGTCACGTGGCAGATATAGCTAAAAGGGCGTCCCAAAAGCTTGGGGTGCTATTTCGTACAAGACATCTGTATACACCAAGCCAACTGCTGACACTCTACAAAGCCCAGATTCGACCAACTATGGAGTACTGCTCACATATATGGAGTGCGGCACCCAAACATACCTTAGTGCTTTTGAACACCGTGCAAAAACCAGCTATCAAGCTGATCAATGACCCCGCACTTACCCGTAGCTTGGATAGTCTCGAACATCGAAGAACTGTGGGCGATCTATCTCTCTTCTACAGGTGTTATCACGGAAAATGCTCTGAAGAGTTGGCACGTATGATCCCCCCCGGGAGTGGCACCTACTGGGCGAACACGTCAAACAGACGGTAACCATCAATTTATTGTCAAAATAGAGGCACCAAGAACCTCATTATATCAGAATTCATATCTCTGGAGAACAGCATCGCTGTGGAATGAACTCCCTGCGACAGTTTTCCCTGCCGGTTACAACCTGAACCGTTTCAAAACCAACACACACCAACATTTCCGCGCACTTGCCGCTTCTCGAGCGTGATGGGGATCTCCTTGCGAGTGCGCATACCCGTACAAAAAAAAATACTGCTAGTTAAGGACAAAATACATCCAAATAACACATTTTCGGCGATATCTCAAAAAAAAAAATCGTCGAAAACAATACCTTTACTAGCCATTGCTGTGCGGACTAGGATAGTAACAACAATGTATTTTGAAAATATAATATTTTACTTCTAAATTTCATCTTAGGCGAGTAATAAGGATTTCCGACAAAGACCTTTTGCCATGTGAGTTACGACACATTTTAATTGCCAATGTCGAGTCATTATACGCCACTTTTACGACAGCGACTCGTATATTTTATATCTTGGGATTATTTTACCGTTTTAACGCTTTTGTCGCATTTTTAACCCATTTGACCCTACCGTTCCGATTTCGGAACGCCACACAAAATCCAACACGGTAGCTAGTTGCCCCTTTCTTTAATCGATATCGCGGATCATACAGTAATATTGTACTTGGCTGAGTGTAAAATAACAGATTTTTTCATTACCAAGTGCGATTTGACTTTTGTGTAGATTTTTGTATTGCTTGATTTTTTATGGTTTGTGCATTATGAGTTATCAAAGGTAAGTTTGTCCTTATAGGTTGATAGATATACATGGTTTGTGATATTTTTTAATTCAAATACAACATATTTTTAAAATATATCCTGCACTAAAAGGTTATGTTATTGATTTTTTTCTTTTTTTTATAGTATAAACTTTACCGTTCCGATATCGGAACGGTAGGACTAAAACAGTAAATGTGACTGATAAAAATTAATTAGTTTCTTTATTTTTTGTCAATATTAAAACTGAATAAAAAAATAGTTTTATGTGTTTACATACAAAACATTCTTCTTAAATGAGTAGATATACCAAACCAACCACTAACATTGGATGAAATTTTGGAGGAACTACAAGATTTACCAACGGATCTGCGTTCTTATACCTGAAAATGCTTGCTCCGAAAATACAGATGAAGACTCCAGACAAGAAGATAATTCTGTGCCAGACAATTTTCCAGGAAGACAGCTGAGAGCCGAAGCCGAGTTTGATTTTGCAGATGGTACCCGAGAAGATACACAAGATCAACAGGATTGGGATTTAGAAGACAAATTGCCCCTTTCTACGTTTTGTAAAAAGACACTTGCAACAAAAAGTTTTAGAAAAAGAAAAACTGATGTAGTGTGTAAAAACACAGACACAAAACAGACATTTCCAGTCAGGCATTACTTCCATTAAGTTATTTCAAGTGTTTTTTTGACACTCGTAATATTGGTGGCTTTTAGCAACACTTATGGAGATATAACAACATGGGAGGCGTAGATCTTTTTTATCAGAACATCAGTTTATTGCAAACATGAATACGTGGAAAAAATTGTATTTCCCCAAAAAGTATTTTTTTATATGCAAAAAATGTAAAAGATCCTAAAGAATGCTTTTTATTGGACCACAAAGTTCAATTTGTAGCTTTTAATTTAATATATCTATGTATTTTGGTTTCAAAAGCGTAGTAGTGTATTGTCATACCGTTCCGAAAACGGAACCCCCTCCCACAACAATACAAGACTGTAAAAGCGCTTTACTTATATGTTTCTGTCACATTTAAGTTATTTGTAACAGCAAAAAATATCTAATAAGTGAAAATTAAAAAAAAACATATTTCAGGACCAACTGGGTTAAAATAAAGGGCTTAATGACTTTTTTTTTAAATTTTTAATTGTACCTTTTTGTTGTAAAATATATAATGCTAATTTTTGATCTTTCTGTTGCCTGATTTTTTGTATATCTTTACCATTTCGCATCGTTTATTTTGATATTTATCAATTACAAATTCTTAATTCTAAAGCTGGATTCTTGCAATCCGTACACATCAGGCGCCACATAGATCACAATCTTTACAGAAAAAAAATTAAATCTTTTTGTTTAAGAAAGTTTTTATGAAACAAAAACCCACAATAACAAAAAAATATATTATACCATTTTATGACACTAATTAATAGCAGCAAACTGAATAAATGAGTTTTTCTCGACAACTTTGCAGTTCACAATCAATGAAGTGCACAAATATTTTTTACAGGGGGCTTTAATAGTATTTTGTACCTAATTATATTTTAGAGCCTATTATTTAGACTAATGGAAGGAAGGGTTGGCATGCACGTTTTGATCTCAAAAAATTTCACAAGATTGGACTTGAAAACATGTAGCGTTGTTCCCAATTCCTATAGGCGTCATGTGCTCCCTGAACTGGTTATGTCCAGTTAGAATACAGTGAATATCGGTTATAACGACATTGAACGGACCGCTTAATTTCGGCCGTTATAACCGAGCGTCGTTATAGAGAAAAAAGTAACAAAATGGGTTGTATTATAGAACTCGGTCGGGATCTTACTATGTCGTCGCTATAATCGATATGTTGTAATATCCAATATCGTTATAAGCGATATTCACTGTACCTATTAATAGTCTAATGTAGGTATGCCTTTTCGGGTCCGTCTTAGAAACCATCTATAATTGATATTGTATCATATAAGTGGCACCGCGTCATAGCTATGGTAAACCAAATTTTGCGGCAAAATCTAAGTAAAGAAGCCCTAAGAAATTAGTGTTTTACTTTGTACATGCAGTGTGCCGCTCGGGGTTTAATGTTCGAATGATAAAACACTAAGACCTTTTAAAGGAGAGATCAAATAGGTACTTACCTCATAAATAAAGATCCGAAACATAAAGCAGGATCCAAAATTATATTAAAATGTACGCAAACATTGATTTAGTTGCAAAAACGGTAATTTCTTTTGTGAAAAGCTCCGTCATAATTTGTTTGACATAAACAGTCAAAGCAACGAATAGAAAACGTCAAAGCCCGGCTAAATCAATAATATGTTCGTAACAACCAGATAAGAGTATATATGTTCCTTTCTAATGCAATTGTTTAGAAGAAGACGTCAATAAAAAGCAAGTAAAATAGTAAGCTAATGAATAATTAGTGCAGTGCCTCATAAAATTAAAGGAAGTGCATGCCACTGTATGTACAGTCGGGGACTTTTTAAATTGCCGCAGTCGAAAATAAAAAATATTCCTATTTGAAATTCGGAAAAGTAGTTTGAACCAAAATAAAAAAATTGTGAACCTTACCTCTGTCTGTATACACACATATTTAAAAATTTATTTTTTTTGATTTCTTTTAATGATTAATTTTGACAGCAAAAAATACAACGGCAATTTAAAAAGTCCCCGACTGTACCTCTCTACTCCCTTCCCGCCCATCAAGGTTTTGATGACGCGGTGTCACTTTAATACAACATCAAGTATAAGTCGGGATACTTTTTTGGTTGGTCTATGAATTCTCTGATGGTCTGCTTGCATCCTGTTTCTAAGAAAAATGCAAGCATTATTTTGTGATTTTAGGGTTTTATTGGAAGATCGTCAGGTGCTTTATTCTGTCAAGTATCTCCAGGGAGTGATTTTTCACTAGTAATACCACTAGTGGTTAAATTATTTATGATAGTGCCAATTTTTTCTTCGATAAGACACCAGCAAAACATAGGCAGTTTTGACTGATAATTATTTAGCTACTATGGCAACTAATATTTTGTCACTCTACCTACCTGAGATAAAAACTAAAAACTAATCAATTATTCTTATGCTTACAACAAGAATAGTTGAGAATTTTCTTTGTTTAAGTTTCATATACTTAAGTTCATGAACAAATTTAGTTTCATTGCAGTTTCAGCACCAGTTAAATTAAATTTTACTTATTGTAGTAGTTTCATGAAATAACAGTTTAGAATGTGAACTATTTTATTATTTTATTTTATCACTTTTTCATATAGGTACATATAAATTTAGTGTGCTTTACAGCTTGGGCAGCAAGGGTTCCTCAGCCTTTTAGATGTTAGTTTCTACTTATTGTAGTTACGGAAATATCATTTTACAAGATTAAAATATTATAATGCTTAATTTTTTAGTAACATTGGGCTACTACAAGTGGTAGAAAATTAAAATGTATTAGTTTTTTTTTAGGTACATGAACACGTTCACTTTTCTCGCAATTTCGTTTTGTGTAACTACAAATGATAGAAAATTGCTTTTTTGCGTTTTTATCAATTTTTCATACGGGCTTGATTAGTATATCATCCATAACCATGCAGCGCTTATGCAGCGTCAGAAAATTGAGCGTTAAAAGGAAAAATGGTGAATAAAATAGTCTCTCCACATTATATATATTTAATTTTACATAGATATTTAATTTGTTCCATTGAAAGTCCAGCTTTTTCGCCTTTAAAAAGAAGGTGGTGTCTGAAGAATACCGAAAACAGCTATGTAATTGAAATGTATTATCATAACAAAAACATTTCATGTAAAAAAGGCCAAGTACGCGAAAATGGCATTCCGTAAAAAGAATTGAGATAAAAGTAAAGCTAAGTTCTCCAATACAAATTTCAAAATGAAAGGTTCTTACTAGTTTGGAAATATTTTTTTAAACTTTGCTATTACAGCCAAACTTCTTTATGTTCAATTTAGCACTGTGCCTAAGAGTCATTTACAGCCAAGTTTAGAAAAATATTTCCAAACTAGTAAGAACCTTTCATTTTGAAATATGTATTGGAGAACTTGGCTTTACTTTTATCTCAATTCTTTTTACGGAATGCCATTTTCGCTTACTTGGCCTTTTTTTACATGAAATGTTTTTGTTATGATTTCACTTTTTTTTAAAGGAATTGGATAATACTTAATTTTTAAAGTAGTAAAATATGCGGAATATTGTTCAAAACTTTTGCAATGCCTTACTTAAATTTTTGAGGTTTTTTAATTTTTTTTAGAGTTTTAGTTCCTATTAGCCTTCCAAAGCTCAGCTTCTGAAAGTGCACAATGTTACTTTTACATAACTTTACATGTATAGGGGAGGAGAGTAAATGAAAATATTGGACTTTTTAAATTTTTTCCCATGGTTTTATCATAATTTCTATCAGCATTCCAATGCTCAGCTCTCTAGAGTTTCTGGAAGCGTGCAATGTTAGTTTTATATAAATTTAAATTTATAGGAGAGGGAAGTAAATTAAAATGTTGGTGTTTTTAAATTTTTTTATATAGTTTTATCATATTGTCTTTCAGTCTTAAAAAGTTCAGCTCTTTAGCGTTTCTGGAAGTGGGCAGTGTTACGTCTACATAATTTTACATTTATAGGGGAAGGAAGTAAATTAGAATTTTGAGGTGTTTTAATTTTTTCTAGAACTTTATCATAGTTACCATCGGTCTTCCAATGCTCAGCTCTCTAGCATGTCTGGAAGTAGGCAATGTTACTTTTACTTAACTTTACATTTATAGGGGAGGGAAGTAAATTAGAATTTTGGGGTGTTTTAATTTTTTCCTATAGTTTTATCATAGTTCCTATCAGTCTACTAAAGCCCAACTCTCTAGCATATCTGGAAGTGGGCAATGCAACTTTAACATAACTTTAAATGTATAGGGGAGGAAAGTAAATTAAAATTTTGGGGTTTTTTGATTTTTTCCTATAGTTTTATCATAGTTCCTATCAGTCTGCCAAAGCTCAACTCTCTAGCATTTCTGGAAGTGGGCGATGTTACTTTTATATAACTTTAAATGTATAGGGGAGGGGAGTACATTAAAATTTGTAGCGTGTCTGGAAGTACAGTAGAATATTGATGATCCATACATGAGTGAGTGAGTCAGTGAGTGAGTGGCAATTTCGACGTTTTTCGAAATTTCGTAACTACTTTACTACTTAATGGAATTCCATGAAACTTGGAGGGGTTGTTAACTCCATGGAGATCTACGACTATGCAAAGTTTGAAATGTGTAGCTCATTTCGAAGTAGAGTTTTAGGTAGGTCAAATATCGGCTGAAATGTTTCCAGAAAAGATGGTTACGGCGCGCGAACTTGGCGAGGCACTGCCGTGTCCTCAGATACGAATTGAATAAACAAATTAAAACCAGTACCTACCGTCAAAAGCATTATACTGTCATTAAATCGTCAAAAAATTATCACTAGAGGTTAAATTATTTCCGGAAATTTTTTCGAGCTAATGACAATTTTGAAATTATGCTGAAAATATTCATTAGCGAGAAAAAATTTACGAATTTAATTTAATCTCGCGTCGTATTCGGCAAGAAAATTCCACACCAAATTGAATAAATTTTTCTTTGACAAGACACCAGCAAAACATAGACAGTTTTGATTGACTTAATTATTTAGTTACTATGGCACCTAATATCTTGTCATTCTATCTACCTAAATTAAAAACTAAAGGCTGATTTATTATTTTTATGACTACAACAAGAATTGTTGAAAATTTTCTTTATTTCATTTTTATATACTTACGTTCATTAACAAATTTAGTTTCTTCGCAGTTTTAGCACCAATCAGAATGAAAAATATTTTATTATCTTTTTTTATACCAATTTTGGGTTACTACAAGTGGTAGAAAATTATAATTTTATCAATTTTTACATAGGTACATAGATAAAATTAGTGTGCATTGCAGTTTGGGCAGCAATGGCTTCTCAGCCTTCTAGATGTTAGTTTCTACTTATTGTAGTTACACAGAAATATCATTTGACAAGAAAGAATATCAGAATCTTTCATTTTTAGTAATTTTAAGCTACTACAAGTGGTAGAAAATAAATAATGTATTTATTTTTCATATAGGTACATCAAAACGTTCGTTTCGCTCGCAGTTTTGTCACCAAAGTTGATTTCTACTCATTGTAGTAACACAAAAATTCATTTTTACGATATAAAATATTATATCTTCCAATTTATAGTTACTTGTGGCTACTATATGTGGTAGAAAATTATAATTTTTACGATTTTAGCTCACACTACACTATAGTAGTGTGAGCTATAGTGATCCTAATTTTTTCGAGAAAAAAAAAGTTGGTCCGATTTCAAAAATTTTTATATATCTTTGCGTTTCAGATGATTTTGAAACTTTTTTGTTGCGCCGTCTGTCTGTCTGTCTGTCTGTCTGTCTGTGTGTCTGTCTGTCTGTCTGTATGTCTGTCTGTAACGACCAACGCGCATAACTCAAAAACCGCTTGCCCGATTTTAATGAAATTTGGTACCTACGCTGGGTTTTGGGTCGAGATGGTCCCATTTAAAAATTAACAAAATCCACCGAACGCAAGCCAAATAAAAGGGTGGGGGTATATATCAAAAATTAGAGTTTATGTAAAAATATGGCGTGTGTGATATCAAACGAAAGGTAATTGCGTCTGGAGTTAAATAAAATACATTTTACTTTGAAAAAAAGGGTGGGGGTAAATTTAAAAAATCAGAGTTTATGTGGAAATATGGCGTGTGTGATATTAAACGAAAGGTAATTGAGTCTAGAGTTAAACAAAATACATTTTAGTTTAAAAAAAAAGGTGGGGGTAGATTTGAAAAATTAAAGTTTAAGTCAAAAGATGGCTTGTGTGGTATCAAACAAAAGGTAATTGAGTCTGGAGTTCAATAAAATATATTTTAGTTTTTAGTTATATATTAACTCACACGTACACTATAATTATAGTACCTAGTGTGAGCTTAGGTGCCCATAGATTGGCAGAGTATTTATAAAGGTGCATGAACAGATTTAGTTTGTGGCGCAGTTTCGCTAGCAATTTTAGCCATATAAATTGTTGATTTCTACTTGTTGTAGTTGCACGGAAATAACATTTTAAGACACAACACAGTACACTATTCAATTTTGCATAAGTTTTGTGTTACTACAAATGGTAGAAAAATGCTTTTTTGCTTTTTTATCAATTTCTTATACGGGCTTTATTACTATATCATTCATAACCATGCAGCGCAATGGTGAATAAAATAGTGTCCAATACCTACTTCATAGATATTTAATTCATTCCATTCAAAGTTCAACTTTTTCGTCTTTAACAAGAAAGGAGGTAGAAAGGAGGTGTCTGAAGATTACATAAAAAATCTTAAATATGTAATTCAATTGTATAAAAATTGAATAAATAAATTAAAACTTACTCTCGAAAAGATTTTCTTAACATTAAGACGTCAAAGAATTTCCGATTTAATTCGCTGTTGGGTACCCACGAGGCAAAAATTTCCACTAAAATTCCAGCGTTGCTAGGGTGATATGTCAAAACAACACATTTTGATTGGTTAAAAAATACTGGTGTGAAATTTTCGATTTAATTCGTAAGAAAAAATTTCCACTAAAATACGTGCGTTGCTATGGTGATATGGGAAAAAAAACACATCTTGATTGGCTAAAAAGTACTGGTGTGGAATTTTGACATCAGTCCACGGTTACCTTTGGTCGAAATCAGACATCTGACATTAATTTGATAGTAATAGTAATGACATGTTTTTGTAAGTATTTTCATATAAATATCACTTCAAAGTTTTCCTATTACAAAGCAGGAGAGCAAATGTATCAAATATTCACCCAAAAATGATGTTTTCCACGTCAGTTTAGCCAGATACTATAACCTAATCAATGGTAACCGTGGATTGATGTGAACATTTACTATCGGGAGAACTTTTAGAGAATAAGGCACCATTGCAGTCACATATATGTATTTAATCGGTTTTCTCTATCTATTTTGATTTTTTAATGGTTGATTTTTTTGCATCACGCATTTCGCAACTGGGGGGATTGCTTGCTTTTTTTTTGGAGGGTTTTAAAATTAGAGGAATATCAAACCTTTATTCCAGCTTCGCGTACGCCCTTTAGACTCCACTTGTATCTTTTTCTTGATTCCGCAACATTCTCTTTCAAAAACAGCAATGTCTTGTGCGTGCTGAGCATCGAATTACAGAACGATAATCATCTGTGAAAAAATCTGTAAAGAAAAAGAAAATATGTGGAAGCAGAACTTTATTTCACCGCCTAATTAATGCCCAATTGTACAAATTTTTTTGACCAGCCATGCAAGATCTAAAATTATCTAATATAAAAAAAATTATTTTAGTTATAGGTACAGGGTGGCGACTTTTAATGGAGCTCTTCCTCCAGCGGGTTAATATTTGGTTTTAAAAAAAAATTGTGTGTGCTTAAGACCACACGGCAGAAGTGTAAACTTCAACAAGGCGAAATTAATAATGCTGGCCCTCATCTGCATCATCATATTGCTCGCTTAATGTTAGTCGACTCGAGCCGACTTTACCCGAATGAGCGTTACATAGCCGAGCCTGACGGCTCAGTCCAATTCAGTACCCACAAAAATTGCTAAACGCGCCTAAAGAAGTTTACACTTCAAAAACAAAAACACGTCCACTTTTCCTGAAAAAAAATGTTGTTTGAATCCCCAGTCTGTCTACTCATATATAAATTTACAACTTTTCTTTCTCAGACCGGATGTCCCCACTTGAGGTACCTCGTTCGAAAGCTTGAATAAAGAAGAGAAAAACAAAGGCGAAATTAATAATGCTGGCCTTCATCTGCATCATCATATCGCTCGCTTAATGTTAGTCGACTCGAGCCGACTTTACCCGAATGAGCTTACATAGCCGAGCCTGACGGCTCAGTCCAATTCAGTACCCACAAGAACTGCTAAACGCGCCTAAAGAAGTTTACACTTCAAAAACAAAAACGCGTCCACTTTTCCTGACAAAAAATGTTGTTTGAATACCCAGTCTGTCTACTCATATACAACTTTTATTTCTCAGACCGGATGTCCCCACTAGGTACCTCGTTAGAAAGCTTGAATAAAAAAAAGAAAAACAACAGTAAAATTTATTGTAACAAAAGGAAACGTTTATAAATAACTTAATCATAACAAAAACATTTCATGTAAAAAAAAGCCAAGTACGCGAAAATGGTATTACGTAAAAAGAATTGAGATAAAAGTAAAGCCAAGTTCTCCAACACAAATTTCAAAATGTAAGGTAATAGACAAGTTTAGAAAAACATTTCCAAACTAGTAAGAACCTTTCATTTTGAAATTTGTATTTGGATAATATTTAAGTTTAAGGTAGAAAAATATGAGGAATATTGTTCAAAAATGTTTGCAATGCCTTATTTAAATTTTTTTCCATGGTTTTTTTCATAGTTCCTATCAGCCTTCTAAAGCTCAGCTCCCTAGTGTTTCTGGAAGTGGGCAATGTTAATTTTACATAACTTTAGATTTATAGGGTAGTGAAGTAAATTAAAATTTTGTTGTTTTTAATTTTTTTCCTATAGTCATATCATAGTTCCTATCAGTCTTCCAAAGCTGAGCTCTCTGGCGTTTCTGGAATTGGGCAATGTTAATTTTACATAACTTTACATTTATTGAAGAGGGAACTAAATTAAAATTTTAATTTTTTTTGATTTTTTCCAAGGGTTTGGTCATAATTTCTGAAAGTACAGTAGAATTTTGATGATCTATACATGAGTGAGTGAGTGAGTGGCAATGTCGACGTTTTTTGAAATTATTCCGAAGTAGAGCTTTAGATACGTCAAATATGGGCTTAAATGTTTCAAGACAAGATGCTACAGCAGTTGCGCCAATTTGGCGTGGCACTGCCGTGCCCTCCGATTCAAAAATTTAGAATTTTTGACCTATTCCCCTTCGTAATACATTTTCAAGAAAAAACACATTAAAAAAAACTTTAAATGTAACGCAAAGCTAAACTCTCTTTCTTCTAGAGCGTTACATAATTTAAGACATGTTCCCAAAGTCCCTAATATTTTAAATTTTTTGTTATTCGGTTTTTGGAAAAAAGAAACACTTTAATCATTTTTTTACAATTTAATTGACGTACATTTGTCAAAAAAGTAATTTGGTTGTTTTCCATTTTTGATAAGCTTTAAAATCAGGTACAAGACAAATATTAAAATATTAAAAAAATATTTTTTAGTTGACCAAAAAAACATTCAATCCGAAAAAAAAGAGTTGTATGTGAGTCCCTTCCTGTTGGTAAGAGCATATATTTTTAGCTCACACATATACTATACTATAGTAGTGTGAGCTATGGTGATCCTAATTTTTTCGAGAAAAAAGAAGTTGCTCCGATTTCAAAAATTTTTATATATCTTTGCGTTTCAGATGATTTTGAAACTTTTTTGTCTGTCTGTCTGTCTGTCTGTCTGTCTGTCTGTCTGTCTGTCTGTCTGTCTGTCTGTCTGTCTGTCTGTCTGTCTGTCTGTCTGTCTGTCTGTCTGTCTGTCTGTCTGTCTGTCTGTCTGTCTGTCTGTCTGTCTGTCTGTCTGTCTGTCTGTCTGTCTGTCTGTCTGTCTGTCTGTGTGTCTGTATGTCTGTCTGTAACGACCAACGCGCATAACTCAAAAACCGCTTGGCCGATTTTAATGAAATTTGGTACCTAGGCTGGGTCTTGGGTCGAAATGGTTCCATTTAAAAATGAACAAAATCCACAGAACACAAACCAAATAAAAGGGTGGGGGTAGATTTCAAAAATTAGAGTTTATGTGAAAATATGGCATGTGTAATATCAAACGAAAAATACATTTTAATTTATTTAAAAAAAAAAGGGTAGGGGTATATTTTAAAAATTAGAGTTTAAGTGAAAATATGGCGTGTGTAATATCAAACGAAAGGTAATTGAGTCCGGAGTTTAACAAAATACATTTTAGTTTTTGTTTTTTTTATGGGTGGGGGTAGATTTCAAAAATTTGAGTTTAAGTCAAAACATGGCTTGTGTGGTATCAAACAAAAGGTAATTTAGTCTGGAGTTGAATAAAATATATTTCAGTTTTTAGTTATATTAGCTCACACGTACACCATAACTATAGTACCTAGTGTGAGCTTAGGGGCCCATATATTGGCAGGGTATTTATCTCAGGAAGCAAGCTCATTACAAAAACACAAGTGATTTCGCAAGGGAAGGGACTCTATTCTTTGTAGCAGATACGTGGGATCAATTAAAAACTTTAGCAGAAAAAAATCTCAAAGAACTTTTCAAAATATTTGATCAAAAACTTTTAACAATAAACTATAAAAAAACTTACTTAATGCCCTTTTCTTGTAATAGCAGAGGCTTGCCAACCTTTGATACTCTTAACGTTAATAACATAAATTTAAAATCTACGAACACAATTAAATACTTAGGAGTGCACTTCGATCCTCATTTAAAGTGGAACATCCACACTAAAAAAGTTGCAAATACAATCCGGGTAATGCTTTTTAGAATTAAATATCTGAGAAAAACATTGGACATTAAACAACTAAAAATTTTATATTATTCTTTGGTCGAAAGCAGAATTCAATATGGAGTCCTAGCATGGGGTGGAGTATATGATGCACATATAAAAAAACTAAATACTGTCCAAAAGGGAATTTTAAAAATAATGTACTCAAAAAACTATCGGTACCCATCAAACTTAATATACAAAGAGTCAAAAGTATTTGATACAAGGCAAATGTTTTACTACCAGATTAGCTTGTACTGCTTTAAGAACAAAAATCTATTAAATATCCAAAATCATACTCAAAATACTAGATATGTTTCTCAATACAAAATAAAGGAAAATAGAGCTCTTAAAAATATTGGCCAAAGACATCATATTTATCTCCTTCCAAAAGTTTTCAACCACTTTCCATTAGAACTTAAGAAATCTTTTATCGAAAATCAAATATCTTTCAAAAAATTTAAAAAATATGTAAAAATTTTGCTTTTAGAGAAATCTCGCGAAGAAATTAATAATGTATTAAATTTGTAATCTTGGTTCTACTTTTAGGTTTAGTTTATATAGGTAATATTGTTTTTTTTTTTTAATGTTCTACTTAATGGGTGTAGTGTGTTGTATTTGATATGCTTGTATGGCAGAACACAAAATCCTAGCGCGACGTTTTTGTCTTTAGGAATGTGATTTGTTCTGGGAGCGTAACTCTTATAATGTGTTATATCTACACTGTAATTTGTAGTTCCTGGAAATAAATTGAAATAAATTGAAAATAAATTGAAAAAAATTGGCTAAAGGCAGAATTCATTCCATTTTGTAAAGAATTCCATTCCGTTTTGTAAAACTATGTTTCTTCTTCTAATTTCGTCTTGTTTCAAGAGAAAAGAACGAGTTCCTTGTTTAAATAATCCATGTAAATAACGTCCTTGTTAACGAACTGTATCGCGAAAATTAAAGTCTGTTGAATATATCTGGATTTAATCCGCCAGCAGAACAACGTAACCCCTAATTTTGCAAATTTTCGAGAATTTATTCAAAGTTGGAAAGACCAGCGATGGTATGAAATGCCGAAATGCATTACAAACTAGAAATATTTGAGAATATGATTTTCAAAGAGTTCATTCACAATAATATAAATATTTCCGAGGCATTTTTAGCATTTCCTACTTATAGAGTAGTAGTGTGAGCTATGGTGATCCTAATTTTTTCGAGAAAAAAAAAGTTGCTCCGACTTCAAAATTTTTTATATATCTTTGCGTTTCAGATCTTCTGTCTGTCTGTCTGTCTGTCTGTCTGTCTGTCTATCTGTCTGTCTGTCTGTCTGTATGTCTGTCTGTCGGTCTGTATGTCTGTCTGTAACGACCAACCCGCATAACTCAAAAACCGCTTGTCCGATTTTTATAAAATTTGGTACCTAAGTTGGGTCTTGGGCCGTGATGGTCCCATTTAAAAAGGAACAAAATCCACCGAACGCAAGCCAAATAAAAGGGTGGGGGTAGATTCCAAAAATTAGAGTTTATGTGAAAATATGGCGTGTGTGATATCAAACGAAAGGTAATTGAGTCTGGAGTTAAACAAAATATATTTTAGTTTTTTTTTAAAAGGGTGGGGGTAGATTTAAAAAATTCGAGTTTAAGTCAAAACATGGCTTGTGTGGTATCAAACGAAAGGTAATTGAGTCTGGAGTTAAACAAAATGAATTTTAGTTTATTTTTAAAAAAAGGGTGGGGGTAGATGTCAAAAATTAGAGATTAAGTAAAAATATGGCGTGTGCGGTATCAAACGAAAGGTAATTGAGTCTGGAGTTATACAAAATATATTTTAGTTTTTTTTAAAAGGGTGGGGGTAGATTTAAAAAATTTGAGTTTAAGTCAAAACATGGCTTGTGTGGTATCAAACGAAAGGTAATTGAGTCTGGAGTTGAATAAAATATATTTCAGTTTTTGATTATATTAGCTCACACTATAACTATAGTACCTAGTGTGAGCTTAGGTGCCCATAGATTGGCAGAGTATTTTTTATCACTTTCGTTTTCTTCAGGTATCGGGTGATACACAATAATTTTACTTTAACTTACTTTTAAAAATACTTTTATAATTTTTCCGAAGCTTACTTTTAGAGTTGCTAATTAATTAATTTAATGAAAATTACAACACAACTAAGATTACGTAATTATAGTTTTTTAGATCTTGGGAATCGGTAAAAAAAAACTTTTTGTCACACCGTCTGTCTGTTAGTTGTCTCTTCTTCCCATAACTCAAAAACTACCTGTTCGATTTTAATAAAATTTGGTACCTGATTTGGGTTTTGACTCTTGATGGTCCCATTTAAAAATGAATAAAATCCATCTGACGTCAGCCAAAAAAATGGTGATGATATAATTTTGCTGTAGGTTAAAAAATTTCTATGAAATTAGTTGGCAACATAGTCCTCAAAATCGCAAGCTGCACCCTCTAACTCTGTTAGGAATCACTTTAAAGAATTTTCGCAGTGGAAAAAGTTAGGCGTCTCGGCAAAATAAAACTATTTACAAAAATTCAGCCTGTTACTCATCACTTAAAGGTGGCCGTACACACAGAGGTTGATCCGCCGGTTTGGAACGGCACAGATAAGTCTGACCGTTTTGTCCGCAACGGTTTAAAACTGCTGCAGTCCACTAACACAAAAAGAAATCTTTCGAATCGATCCTTCATATCGGTCTGTGGCAGGCATAACCGCGTGTTAGTGGGCAAAAACTCAAGATTTATCTGCCGGTTAAACCAAAACTGTGGAATTTCGTCAAGTCGAAAGTTTTATGCGACACGGTATTTTAAGCATAGTGTATGTAAAATGTTTCGTGCTAAAAAGAAGCAGGCTCTGTGTATGGGAATGATTATTAATATGGAAATAATGCATAGTGGTGTAAAAAGGAGACGTTCCAAGTGGGTTAAAAGTTATTTGCTTAAGAGGAAACTATTTAGCCATGACCTTCTATTAAAAGAGTTAAAAGAAAATGATTCAGACGATTTTAAAAATTATTTAAGAATGGATATTAAGACGTATGACCTTTTATTAAATTTGGTAAGAGAGGATCTTACGAAACAAGATACCCAAATGAGAGAAGCCATTGGACCAGAACAGTGATTAAATGCTGCCCTTTGTTTCCTTGCCACGGGAAGATCATATGAAGATCTGAAATTTTCAGTGGGAATTTTTGCACAGGCACTTGGTTATATCATTCCGGAAACATGTGCCATAATATTCAATAAATTAGAGAGACTATATGAAGGTAAAAAAATATATTAATTCTTAAGCAAGTTGTGTAACGCCATGAACATTTTAAATTCTAAATCTACCTAACTTAAAAAATAATAATAAATGAATATGTGCCCATAAGGCAAAGTATTGATTGATATTCTAACTTTGGAGGAAAACGGTCTATTATCCCTGGCACAGTGTAAACCGACAGACAAGTCTGCGCCGGTTAAAATATCGTGAACGCGGAACCCAAAAGTTTCGCCCTCCGGTCTGAACTCACAGATAAATCCGTGACGGCTATAACTGGCGCGTGGAATGTCCACTATTTGAAAGACAAATCCGCCAGTTTGAACCGCGCCGTTCCAAACCGGCGGATCAACCTCTGTGTGTATGGCCAGCTATTAAAAAAAAAAATAATTAAAAAAACACCCAACTGCTAAATTTACTTGTAAGTACTAGTCGCAGTTGAGTACAATATCGATAAGTATACCTATAATGTACGACACGCTTCAACTTTTAGTTTTGATGCACAAAGCGCACTTACGAAATTATACAGTGTTGTATTTTTATGAATCAGGTTATTGGGTAATTTTGCAGCCAACTGCGACTACTAGTTACAAATAAATTTAGCAGTTGAGTGTTTTTTTTTTAATTTCCAACTTTTAAGTTTAATTTTTAGTCAGCCTTAAAAAAAAGCACTATGCATTTACAATTCATTTAGCTTTAGCCAAAAAGTACGTGTAGATTCTCTACGGACGCGAACACTGTTACCTTCCATTGAGTGATGTTGGGGGAGGGGAGAGGGCGGAGGTAACTAGTAAAATAGTGCCAAAAAAAATCTTAAGGCGTGTGCTGAAAAAGTTTTTGAAATCGCTCTAAATTTGTGAAAGGTATAGCTAAAACTATTACTAATAAGGAGGGTGGGGAGAAGAGAGGGGAGGAAGAGGGAAGCTAGTAAAATGATGTTGGCAACAAAGTTTTAAAGGGGTCTACAGACACGCGAACATTTCTAGAGATTAGTACGTGCGTATAAGTTTGCGCATACGAATCTCTTCGTGTGTAGACAATATCCGCCGCTTGAAAATTTGTTCGCGCGCACGATGTACGCGTGCTAATCTCTCGGTGTCTAGGCAAAACACATTGATAATATCGTGTTTATGTTTAGAACGTTTAATTTTGTCTTCGTGTGTGTAGGCAATTCCACCAAACGTACATGTATGCAGAGATTAGTTCGCGCGTACTAATCTCAAGAAATGCTCGCGTGTCTGTAGGCCCCTTAAAGCGTGTGCAGAAATAAATTTTAAAATCGCTCTATAGTTGTGAAAGGTATAGCTACAACTATTACTAATAAGGAGGGACGGGGAAGATAGGGAGGAGGAAACTAGTAAAATGATGTTGGAAAAAAGTCTTCAAGCGTGTGCAGAAATAACTTTTTAAATCGCTCTATATTTGTGAAAGTTATAGCTATAACTATTACTAATAAGGATGGCAGGGTGGAGAAAGGGTGAGGCGGGGGGGGGGGGGGGGGGAGACTAGTGAAATGCTGCTGGAAAAACATTACCCGTGCCATGCTGCAGTTTGGAAAAAAGCCATTGATGTACTGTGGACTAGATGGTTTATTAATCAAAATGTAATTTTATTAAATTAAATTTATTTTGAACCAATTTTAATAACTCCCACAAATTAATTATTGCATGAAAATTAATCAAAAACGTTTAGATAATAAACAACGAATGTTACAAGCGCAATTGTATCAATTTCTCATTTTTAGTATGGTGTACCACGAGTAGGGTTACCAGATGAAAACGTCTCTAACCAGGACCAGCCGTCAAGAAAATCCGGACAAAATCCGTACGTCAAAATTTTTTCGATGCCACACACAAAAAATCAACTTTTTTTTTATTGAAACAATAACTAATAAATAACATAATATACCTACTATTTTATAGGTACTTTTCACTGCTTTGTATTTTATTCAACAGCGTTGAATTTTTAGGCAGAAGTACAAAATCGTAAAATTCTGAGCAGCTCATATTTCTTAAATTGTATGAAGTCATGAGTATTCCTTTTACAGAAGATAAAAGCAGCCTATTTCTTTCTTTGGTCCACTGGGTAGAAATACTTGCATTAAAATATTTTGCCCATTTTTCGTGGGTAGGCAGATTGTGGTCATCAGAAGTAAAATTGTCTGATATGTACTTTTTTAGATTACAAACTTCATCAAAAAAATTGTGTGTGCTTAAGACCACACAGCAGAAGTGTAATTCAACAAGGCGAAATTAATAATACTACTTTAAGCGGGGTCTTAACATAACGTTTTACCTTACGTCTTGCCTGTCAGTCAAAAGGGTCAAGTATGACGGTTGAAAGACTAGCGTAGACACTTGATAGTTTTAACGTACGTTTTTAGATCAGTTTTTGATACAAAACGATGGTTTTATTGGAAAAAAATGCGTGATCCGGTCAGTTCTCTAGGCGGTCTTCCGTCTTAAATTAGTTCAAGTAAAACGTCCATTTTTCCGTCTACACACAAAGTTTTACTTGATGCGTTTTGACTGAACAGGCAAGATGTAAGGTAAAACGTTATGTGAAGACCCCGCTTAAAGGTGAATTCACACTGCTAAATTTATCGACGATTATTGTTTAATTACATTTTTTGAAACTAGTTTATTTTGCATTATTTGATGTTTATAAAGGCGGCTACTTTAAAATCCCGACGTTTATGAAAAATCCGCCCGGACCCACCCGAACGTAGTAAAAATCCGGACATGTCCGGATTAATCCGGACGTCTGGTAACCCTAACCACGAGACACACAATTTGGCTGGTTTTATTTAGTTATATAGGGAAGTATGGTAATAAAGCCAAGCAGTAACAATGCCAGGCAGTATTATGACAATTTCACATTGTAAGCTTAGGTTTACACGATTATAATGTAATTTTTACCCATTTTTTTCCACGAAAATAATCCCCTATCCGCCACCCGGGGACTCGTCCGATTGGAGATTCGCCCCCTCACCGCCCCCCCCCCCACAGCCAGTGTAAAAAACACTGAACAATTTTTTTTCCTATTTTTGCCACGATAACCATAGCTCGCACTATTATAGTATATGTCTGATCTAATATCTTGCGTTTTTTAGCGGTCTTTATGACTTTCGTCAAACCCTCAAACTTTGGCTTTTGAGCAAAATTATATAATACAGGGTGTCCTATAACTTAGGAGCCAAAGGCCAACAGGTGATAGAGGAGGTCATATCTGATAAAAAAGTTCCTATAATGCATGGGTCAAAACTCTTTCTTTGTCGAGATACAGAGCAATAAACTTGGCGTTGATAATAACTTTTTTAAAAAACGAAGTAAAATTATGAAATTTGGTACAGTCGGGTATTAGAACAAGAGCAATAAAGTGAAATAAAAGTAATTAAAAAAAAATTAGTCGGTCAATTTTTTTTAGAAAAAACTATTTTTTTTAAACACAATGTTTTTTTAATATTAGCTCACACATATACTATACTATAGTAGTGTGAGCTATGGTGATCCTAATTTTTTCGAGAAAAAAAAAGTTGCTCCGATTTCAAAATGTTTTATATATCTTTGCGTTTCAGATGATTTTGAAACTTTTTTGTCGCGCCGTCTGTCTGTCTGTCTGTCTGTCTGTCTGTCTGTCTGTATGTCTGTCTGTCTGTCTGTCTGTCTGTATGTCTGTATGTTTGTCTGTAGCGACCAACGCGCATAACTCAAAAACCGCTAGGCTGATTTTAATGAAATTTGGTACCTAGGCTGGGTCTTGGGTCGAGATGGTCCCATTTAAAAATGAACAAAATCCACCGAACACAAGCCAAGTAAAAGGGTGGGGGAAGATTTCAAAAATTAGAGTTTATGTGAAAATATGGCGTGTGTGACATCAAACGAAAGGTAATTGAGCATGGAGTTAAACAAAATACATTTTAGTTTTTTTTCTTCAAAAAGGGTGGGGGTAAATTTCAAAAATTAGAGTTTACGTGAAAATATGGCGTATGTGATATCAAACGAAAGGTAATTAAGTCCGGAATTAAACAAAATACATTTTAGTTTTTTTTTAAGGGTGGGGGAAGATTTAAAAAAATTGAGTTTAAGTCAAAACATGGCTTGTGTGGTATCAAACAAAAGGTAATTTAGTCTGGAGTTGAATAAGATATATTTCATTATTAGCTCGTACGTACACTATAACTATAGTACCTAGTGTGAGCTTAGGGGCCCATATATTGGCAGAGTATTTTTTGTTAATAAAAACAAGTCTCTAGTGCGACGATATTTTTTATAAGAATAAGTATGGAAAAATTATTATTTTTTATACATTTTTGGAGGTTACTTTGACAGCCTGTATCTCTTCGACTTTAATAATATTAATAAAAATTTTATCAAAAAAAGGAATACCACATTTTTGAATCACAATTAGCTGAGTATTTAGCTGGCTGTGTCAGATTTTCTTTTTTTTGTAAAACTCTTTATCCCCCCACTCCTTTAACTCTCTTTAACTTTAAAAATCCTATATCTTAAAAAAACAGATGTGTTTTGGACCTCCATGTATATAAACTTTTTTCTCGGAAATGACCTCCTCTATCACCTACTGTACTATGGCCCCTAAGTCATGGGAAACCCTGTATAAATATAATTCGTCAATGCATTTTCCCCCTGAAGAAATTATTATTTACCAAGCATAAAACACACACCTATAATAAGTTATGTGAGGCATATTCATAAACTTCATAAAGTATAAAGAACTCATACGCGCGTACGGTAATAAAAAAGTTCTTTGAATAGAATATGGGTAATTCCAAGTGGATAATAAACAAAAGTAGGTACCTAGGGTGTAAAAAGTTTGTGGCAGATGCTAGAGTAGAGTGTTTAATAAAAAATATATTATGAATGCTTGTAAAAAACGGTTTATATTAAGTGCCTAAAAAAGTTTACTTTCATTTAGAATCATTAGTCCATTTAAAATCAAGGTAAAAGGTCCTGAAATTGCGAAACGGATGAGACCACTTGTCCCCTACGTATTTTGGGCCGCTGATCACGAAAATGAACGTTAAAGCTACCGCCAGTGGTTGGAACACCCTTAAAAATGCAAAAAACACCCCTAAATAGGGGTATTTTTCGAATATTTTCGTTCTTTTGCAAATTTAGTCATCCTATATGTCTTTGGGGGCGGTGATTACGAAAATGAGGGTGAAAAATTGCATTACAGGGTGGAACCACCCCTAAAATTGGGGAAAAAACACCCCGAAATGGGGTGTTTTTCGACTAAAAGTGTTTTTTTGCCAATTAAGACATCTAATATGTTTTTTGGGGCGCTAATTACGAAAATGATGGTTACAACTTGCCACAATGCTCGAACCACCGCCAAAATCGCACAAAACACCCCTAACAAGGGGTGTTTGTCGACTAAAAGTGTTTTTTTTGCCAATTAAGACATCTTATATGTTTTTTATCGCGCTGATTACGAAAATGATGGTTACAACTTGCCCCAATGCTCGAACCACCTCCAAAATCGCAAAAAACACCCCCCTAACAAGGGGGGCAAGTTGTAACCATCATTTTCGTAATCAGCGCCCCAAAAAACATATAAAATGTCTTAATTGGCAAAAAAATGAAAATATTCGAAAAACACCCCTATTTAGGGGTGTTTTTTGAATTTTTAAGGGTGTTCCAACCACTGGCGGTAGCTTTAACCCTCATATTCGTGATCAGCGGCCCAAAATACGTAGAGGACAAGTGGTCTCATCAGTGCCCCAAAAAACATATTAGATGTCTTAATTGGCAAAAAAACATTTTTAGTCGAAAAACACCCCCATTTCGGGGTGTTTTTTCCCCAATTTTAGGGGTGGTTCCACCCTGTAATGCAAGTTTTCACCCTCATTTTCGTAATCACCGCCCCCAAAAACATATAGGATGACTAAATTTGCAAAATAACGAAAATATTCGAAAAACCCTATTTTGGGGTGTTTTTTGCATTTTTAAGGGTGTTCCAACCACTGGCGGTAGCTTTAACCCTCATTTTCGTGATCAGCGGCCCAAAATACGTAGGGGACAAGTGGTCTCATCCGTTTCGCAATTTCAGGATCTTTTACCTTGATTTTAAATGGACTACATGCAACAAAAACAATCTAAACTTATTAAAATAAGATTGTTAAAGAAAATAGTAAGAGTAAGTAATCACGTAGAACAAGATTTAGCTGTAAAACTGCTGTACAGTATATTCTAGAAGGATGGAGAGTAAGTCTAGATTGAAACTTAACAATTGGTGCAGTTTTTCTTGATCTCAGGCGGGCTTTTGAAACTGTAAACTGGTATAGATTGGTTGCAAAATCAGAAAATATTGGACTTAAAAGTAGGGTTTTGGAGTGGTTTCTTACTAATTTGGACAAAAGAACCTAAATTCTACAAATTAATTATATCTTATCAGATGATTTGCCTGTTGATAATGGTGTTCCACAGGGTAGTGAATTGGGCCCGCTTATTTTTATCATTTATATTAATGCTTAATGCGGATGATGCTATTTTGCCGCGAATAGTTTAGAAATCTTAACTACGACATTAAATTATACCCTTAAAGATGTGTATCAATGGTGTAATACAAATGATTTAAAAATTAATGAATCTGAGACAAAATATATGATAGTAGGTAAAGAATCAATTTACAGAGAATTTGTTAATAAAGGGTTTTCAATTAAAGTGGGAAATAATTTATTAGATAAATAAAATCATAACAAAAACATTTCATGTAAAAAAAAGCCAAGTAGGCGAAAATGGCATTCCGTAAAAAGAATTGAGATAAAAGTAAAGCCAAGTTCTTGGGTGTTTGGATAGATATGCAACTTAAATTTAAAACTCATGCAAATTAAATCATTAAAATAATCGCATATAAAATTAGTTATCTGTCACGGTGTGCTCCTTATATGTCAGACTTTAGTAAAAAAAATATATTTAATAGCTTAATCATACCGCACTTAATATAATATATAACATAGATCACAAAACTCATTGTTCTTCAATGGGCTGAATGTATATAATTTATTGGATGAAAATTTGAAATCTTTACTAAATATAAATAGATTTAAGATAATGGTTAAAAGAAAACTACTCTTAGAGGAAAACTAAGAGTTTACTGTAGTGCAACATAATTTTTAAACCTGTTTTAGTCTGTAACATTAGTTTTGTTGTTTAATTTGTTATATTTATTATTTGTTTTTTTTATCATTTTAACATTGATTGTTTTAGTCATAGTCCAGTGGCGGCTCGTAGAATAAAAATCTGGAGGTTGCAAAGGAGAATCGTAATTTTTAAACACACAAATATACGGATTAAGCTTTAATAATAAAGGAATAAGTTACAAAATTAACATTTAATACACACCTATCGGGATTTACTTAAACGGACTACACGACAAATTAAAATAAGAAATTAGCATGCAAAATAAACAATTGGTTTGTAGTCGACCTGCAACCTCACTACAAGACGCTAGCCCTATCAAGTCCACTTTCGATCCCTGACTTCGCATGCGCAGATCTACCAATATTATTTACCTCATGTATTAGAATATATAAACAGGGTGATTTTCACTTGAATGATTCTAACAACATGAAAATAGAAAGTTTCAAAAACCTAACCTAACGAAACCTAATCAAATCTAACCGAACCAAAGCAAACTAAACCAATAATTTTTTATTAAAAAAAAATCTTTCCGGACTTCCTACCCGGGATCCTAGAGGATGTGAATCCGAACCGGACCGTACCGGACCAAACTTATCCAAACCTACCCATACCCAACTAAACCTAATTAGCAGTGTTGTAGGTTAGTTTGGTTAGGTTAGGTTTGGTTCAGTTTAGTTAGGTTCGGTTCGGTTCGGTTTGGTTCGGTTCGGATTCACATCCTCTAGGTTCCCTGGTAGGAAGTCACTAAAGTTTTTTTTTTTTTAATTATTGGTTCAGTTTGCTTTGGTGCGGTTCGGTTAGATTTGATTAGGTTTCGTTAGGTTAGGTTTTTGAAACTTATTATTTTCATGTGGTTAGAATCATTCAAGTGAAAATCACCCGGTATTCATCTATTCTAATACATGAGGTAAATAATATTGGTAGATCTGCGCATGCGAAGTCAGGGATCGTAAGTGGACTTGGTAGGGCTAGCGTCTACAAGACGCTAGCCATACCAAGTGTACTTTGACTGTCTCACTTCCGCATGTGCAGATCTACCAATATTATTTACCTCATGTATTACAATAGATGAACAGGGTGATTTTCACTTGAATGATTCTAACCACATGAAAATAGAAAGTTTCAAAAACTTAACCTAACGAAACCTAATCAAATCTAACCGAACCGAACCAAAGCAAACTGAACCAATAATTAAAAAAAAAAAAAAACTTTCCTGACTTCCTACCCGGGATCCTAGAGGATGTGAATCCGAACCGAAGCGAACCGAACCAAACCTAACCTAACCAAACTAAACTATACTGCTAATTAGGTTTAGTTGGGTATGGTTAGGTTTGTATAGGTTCGGTTCGGTTCGGTCCGGTTCAGAAACTAAAGCTACTACGAAGTTTTTGGTTATAACACGAATTATTGGGCAAAATATAGTCTACTACATTCCAGAAAGAGTGTTTTGATAGGATGCTCCGTTAAAAAGTTTGCATTTTTTAAAGTTTTTAATTGTCAAAAAACTGTCATTAGCATTAATGGATTTTGACCAAAATCTAATCAGCTCGTAAGAGTGTCGAACACTATTTTACCTGAAAATTTTATGAAAATCGGTTCAGCGGTTTAGGAGCTATCGTGTTACGGACAAAAATAATATACACACAGACGCACACACACAGACATCACGACGATATTGCTAGGATAGGTCAAAATACATCCAAATAAGACATTTTTGGGGTTATCTCAAAAAAAAAATTTTCGTCCAAAATAATACTTTCTCTAGCCATTGCTACGCGGCTAGGAAGGTAAAAATAATAGCATTGTCATAAGTTACTGAATATAATAAATACGCATTGTTTTTAATCCTAAAATGGCGTAACTTATGACCAAAGAGCTAAAAAAGTTATTACTAAGTTGGAAAATGTTTGGTCCAGTGGTAGCCCAAAATTTTAACGTAAGGCAAACAACGGTTTATTCTATAAACAGAAGATAGATAAAAGACAGTTACTTGAAAGGAAATAACAATGATGTGGCAGGCCAAACGTAAGTCAAGTTTAGGAAGATCAGGCACTACTGATAGTACTCTACAATGACCCCTTCGGGAGAGCAAAGAACGCCAGCATTTTTTCATGAACCCATTTGCCGTAAAACTAAATCACCAAACCCAGTGGCGGTGGTGCTTTTTACCTCTTTTTTTCAGACTAAATATAATAATCTAAAATTTTAAAGGTTGATCCACAGTTTCACTTCTTGCAGCTCACTCCTATTTCTCTCTTTCTCTAATAGAAAAAGAAATAAATAT
This sequence comes from Aspidapion aeneum, assembly GCA_963576565.1. NCBI lineage: Eukaryota > Metazoa > Arthropoda > Insecta > Coleoptera > Brentidae > Aspidapion > Aspidapion aeneum. The sequence goes on from OY755039.1 coordinate 9,214,067, forward strand.
AAATTGTATCTTTATCTCTTTCTATTAGAGCAAGAGGGAAATAGAAGTGAGCGGCAAAAAGTGAAACTATGGATAAGGCCTAAGACAGAACCAAAAATTCAAAATTGGAGCCGCCGGTAAAAAACTGTGAGCGTTTCCCGCCGCGGATTCCGTACTGTCTTTCTATAATTTGAAATTAGCAAGCAACAAAACATATCCAGAGAATGCGGGTCTCAGTGTCCGTAAATAAACTAAGGACCGTGTGCGGGTCTAGCGTACAGACAAGCATTTAAAGTGATTTTTGTGGACTATTTAGTGAAATGTTTTAAGTAGTTTTAGTATTTGTTAGTTTTTATAATAGTTCTTAACAAATCATTCAACTCCGAGGTTTTGCTTGCTCGTTTTCCAAAAATGTCTAAAAATTTACCTTTGTTCATTTTGGAGAAAGTTACGTAACTTATTTTATGCACAAGCGGGCGATAAAGTGCACTTTACCGCCCCTTCATTTGCGAACGTAAAGTGGCACTTTATCGCCCTCGGGCGGTAAAATGGCACTTTATGGCCCTGGGCGGTAAAGTAAGATTTTGACGTGTTTCGACTTCCTGTTTGCTCAAAATTTTGGATTTCTTCTTCTTTAGAAAAGCAATCAGTTTCGGGAATTTGTTTATATGCACACCAATATTGAGATTTAGGGTAGCTTTAAGCATGGAGTAATAGCTCCAAAATGAGGACGCTTTGTAATTCTTGTACTTTTCATTAAAATAAGCTAGCATAACGTTTTCATTAAGTTGACTTACAACTACAGACCTTTCCATGAGCCATGCCGAAAATTCTTTGTAGTGCTTTTCATAGATCTTCCTTGACTTGAATGGCTCTTTGCTTCAACTTCAAAAGTTCTCGAGGTAGCTCAATTTCCGAAGAATTCATTTTTATGTCACTTTACTTAAAAAATTAAAGGTTGTTTATCGGTGGTTTAATAAAATTTAATCGCTGCTAGAGAAGCTAAGCAACTGCCTCCTTTGATGAACAGTGGTTTGACACATATCATTATGTAATATTATGACAAAATATTACGACAAGTTACCATTATTGTACCAAATCCAAGTTATATAAAAAAAATAAACCTAGTTTAAAAATAAATACTTCGCTATTGCATAAAATATTGTATGTATCTCGGTCTTAAATTGCGTTTAACGCCCTTAGCGTGTTATAGCCCTCGCCTACCGGCTCAGGCTATAACTTTACGACCTAGATACATAAATAACTATTACAGCTGTTTTAAAAAATTAAATAAATCTGTAATTTTTTTTTTAATTTTCATATTCGCTCATGCCACTTTTTAGGAGATTCCGCGATATAAATTAATGTATTAATGGCAATAATAGTGCCAGGCAGTATTCTGACAGGTTCACGTTGAAAACTGACAGTTAATTTCTCAAAATTGACATAGCAAAATCGAATTTAAACTAAGTCGTTTATTTTCCATTAATAAAGGAAAGCAGTATTTATTTCGGTTCATATTAAACAAAGGCCGTATCCTGACATATCACAGCACTGATCTTAAAATGTGGCAAAAAACTTTCTGGCAGTATTACAGCCTGGTTTTATGACAATAAGTCCCTAATAATAGATCCATAGAACAACATAGTTAAAGCTATCGACTTTGTTTTAACGATGATGATTAGTTAAATAAGAATTTGCATGATGAATTTAACAAACAGTTAATTTTAAAAAAAAATTGAGCATGGCAACTTCACACAACAACATTTTTTAAGGTGGCCAAAGCACCAATTCAAAGCAATACATCATCGTTTACTTGATTATTATCGGACTTTTTCTTATTACATTTTACCACTTTACCACTCCGGTTAGTTACTGTAATCTTGTAATCTGATTAATCCTTTACGAAATTTGGCATGACAGGCTTTTTGGGTTGCAATTTTGCCAAGTTTGTACAAAGAAATCCAATAATAATTTATATAGCGTGTTTTGAAAAACAATTCTTTAGAGTAAGGTCTGAACCAAGATGTTTTAAAACATTTTTTTATCATAACAAAAACATTTCATGTAAAAAAAAGCCAAGTACGCGGAAGTGGCATTCCGTAAAAAGAATTGAGATAAAAGTAAAGCCAAGTTCTCCAATACAAATTTCAAAATGAAAGGTTCTTACTAGTTTGGAAATATTTTTTTAAACTTTACTATTACAGCCAAACTTCTTTATATTCAATTTAGCACTGTGCCTAAGAGTCATTTACAGCCGTAATAGCCAAGTTTAGAAAAATATTTCCAAACTAGTAAGAACCTTTTATTTTGAAATTTGTATTGGAGAACTTGGCTTTACTTTTATCTCAATTCTTTTTACGGAATGCCACTTTCGCGTACTTGGCTTTTTTTTACATGAAATGTTTTTGTTATGATTTCACTTCTTTTTTAAAGGAATTGGAAAATACTTAATTTTTAAAGTATAGTAAAATATGCGGAATATTGTTCAAAACTTTTGCAATGCCTTACCTAAATTTTTGAGATTTTTTTAATTTTTTTCCATGGTTTTATCGTAGTTCCTATCAGCCTTCCAAAGCTCAGCTCTCTAGCATTTCTGAAAGTGCACAATGTTACTTTTACATAACTTTACATGTATAGGGGAGGGAAACAAATTAAAATTGTCGTGTTTTTAAATTTTGTCCTATAGTTTTATCATAGTTCCTATCAGTCTTCCAATGCTCAGCTCTCTAGCGTTTCTGGAAGCGTGTAATGTTACTTTTACATAACTTTACATTTATAGGGGAGGAGAGTAAACGAAATTATTAGACTTTTTAAATTTTTTCCCATGGTTTTATCATAATTTCTATCAGCATTCCAATGCTCAGCTCTCTAGCATTTCTGGAAGTGGGCAATGTTAGTTTTATATAAATTTACATTTATAGGAGAGGAAAGTAAATTAAAATGTTGGTGTTTTTAAATTTTTTCATATAGTTTTATCATATTGTCTTTCAGTTTTAAAAAGTTCAGCTCTCTAGCGTTTCTGGAAGTGAGCAGTGTTACTTTTAGATAACTTTACATTAATAGGGGAAGGAAGTAAGTTGGAATTTTGGGGTGTTTTAATTTTTTTCTATAACTTTATCATAGTTACTATCGGTCTTCCGAAGCTCAGCTCTCTAGTATGTCTGGAAGTAGGCAATGTTACTTTTACTTAACTTTACATTTATAGGGGAGGGAAGTAAATTAGAATTTTGGGGTGTTTTAATTTTTTCTTATAGTTTTATCATAGTTCCTATCAGTCTGCCAAAGCTCAACTCCCTAGCATTTCTGGAAGTGGGCAATGCTACTTTTACATAACTTGAAATGTATAGGGGAGGGGAGTAAATTAAAATTTTTAGGTTTTTTGATTTTTTCCTATATTTTTATCATAGTTCCTATCAGTCTGCCAAAGCTCAACTCTCTAGCATTTCTGGAAGTGGGCGATGCTAATTTTACATAACTTTAAATGTATAGGGGAGGAGAGTAAATTAAAATTTTGGGGTTTTTTGATTTTTCCCAGGGGTTTGGTCATAATTTCTATCAGTCTGCCAAATTTCAGCTTTGTAGCATGTCTGGAAGTACAGTAGACTATTGATGATCTATACATGAGTGAGACAGTGAGTGAGTGGCAATTTCGACGTTTTTTGAAATTTCGTAACTATTTTACTACTTTATAGAATTCCATGAAACTTGGAGGGGTTGTTAACTCCCTGGAGATCTACGACTGTGCAAAGTTTGAAATTTGTAGCTCATTCCGAAGTAGAGTTTTAGGTAGGTCAAATATCGGCTGAAATATTTCCAGAAAAGATGGTTACGGCGCGCGAACTTGGCGAGGCACTGCCGTGTCCTCAGATAGGACTGCCTTGAAAAAGTGCAGGCACTATTATTGCCTGAGTTTATTGCAATAAGTCACTAATTTCGATCACGTTTCGCCTTAAAATTTACTGAAAGCTGTTTGAGTTTTCTGCAAGGTTTTTCAATTTGATATCGTCGTTTGATGAAAGTTTTACAGTTAAAACGCAGAGACATATAAAACAGACAATTTTCCGAATCAATTGAAGATGTCTCTTTTCAAAGTTTACTAGGGCAGAAACTATTTAAATTCAGCAGACTGTGTATTAAGTTGTTCATTATTAGTTTTTGTATTTTTTTAGTAACCAGGTTACGAATGGCACTGACTAAGTAGTAATAAAAAAAAATTTAATAAAAAAAACACTCAACTGCTAAATCTACTTGTATCTACCAGCCGCAGTTGGGTACCAAATTGATAGGTATACCTATACTGCCGTGTTTTGTAAGACCCACCTATCTGCAAAAAAATCAAAAATGAGTTCAAATGGGTTACTTTCATCTGTTTTTTAAGAAAAATACCAACATTTTTGTTCGGAAGTATTTTATTTTGAAAAACAAAAAAAAATATTACTATGTACTCTTAGCAAGCATTTAAACTTTAAACTCGCTTTTCTCAAAATAAGTGAAAACGTAGATAGGTGGGTTTTACTAAGGACGGCAGTATAATGTACGACATGCTTCAAATTTTAGTTTTGATGCCCAAAGCGAACTTACGAAATTATACAGTTTTGTGTTTTCATGAATCAGGTTATTGGGTAATTTTGTACCCAACTGCGGCTAGTAGGTACAAGTAGATTTAGCAATTGGGTGTTTTTTTTATTTAACAAAATTTTTATACGTTGACGTTCACTGTCTTGATGACGGGTAAAAATGCAAAATGCGTTGATCCGGCCTGAAAAGACAAAGAGCTGTCGTAGGTCACGGACTATAGTTGTTTTCTTTTATTTGCATTCGATCTTTTCATTGATCGACATTGTATAGCAGTGTTTCGCTGCTTTTGGTTTTTTGTTTCTCTCGTATCTCGGTAGATGGCGCCTCTTGCTATAGTTCGCTCACTAATTACGTTTAATTAGAGACAAAACCGTCTGATTAACTTCGCAAGATTTGTCACTTGACCAGCAGTGTTCTGAGGAGTCCCATAAGGACGAAACGGTTAACTGTCAACACTTATTAGGTGTCCATTAGATCTTTGACCCCCGTGAGGTTAAGCTTTCAAGCTACCCACGGAAAAATATACGGGGAAACAAAAAACTCCTTTTTGCCCCGATTAGCCATGAAACTTGTTTGATTTTTAAATTCACGGGTATGAAATTTCACGTTTGTTAGTACTGTTTGGCTTAAAAATTCCGTTGATTGACGTTCACTGTCTTGATGACGGGTAAAAATGCAAAATGCGTTGATCCGGCCTGAAAAGACAAAGAGCTGTCGTAGGTCACGGACTATAGTTGTTTTCTTTTATTTGCATTCGATCTTTTCATTGATCGACATTGTATAGCAGTGTTTCGCTGCTTTTGGTTTTTTGTTTCTCTCGTATCTCGGTAGATGGCGCCTCTTGCTATAGTTCGCTCACTAATTACGTTTAATTAGAGACAAAACCGTCTGATTAACTTCGCAAGATTTGTCACTTGACCAGCAGTGTTCTGAGGAGTCCCATAAGGACGAAACGGTTAACTGTCAACACTTATTAGGTGTCCATTAGATCTTGGACCCCCGTGAGGTTAAGCTTTCAAGCTACCCACGGAAAAATATAAGGGAAACAAAAAACTCCTTTTTGCCCGATTAGCCATGAAACTTGTTTGATTTTCAAAATTTGTATTTCCAACTTTTAGGCTTAATTCTTATTCAGACATTCATTTAACTAAATTAAGGTACCTAATTATTACCTGAATCATGCATTTGTGACAAACATTGAACTATGCCGAAAGGGTAGATACCCACATAGCACAATCACGTGTTTAACACGTAAAAAAGGCGTGAGAAAATAAAACGTTGATTTTAAAAGCTGCTAGAAAACAAACGTTTATTTCATATATGAAAACAAGCTTAAGAGGTCATTCATTAACATTATAAAAAATAACGTTGCTAAAAACTGCGTTGTATTAACGCCATTATCAAATTAAAACAGCACTCTTTTTACGTTAGTTTCAAGTGATTTTTATCAACGTTAAAATCACATTAGATTCACGACTTTTCTACACGAATTTTAAAACGCGACTTGCATGGCTTTTCTACCGAAGATTTTACTAGCAGCAGCGCCACCTATTGTCGGCATTTTTCACTTTGACGAAATCTATCAGGCAGTGCTTTGGCCTCTAAACTCCAAAAACCTGTTAAGAAACTGATCCCTGATCCTTTACGATCACGACGCATCAGTCATTTAACCTGATAAAGACACATTAATACTCTGTGAAAGTGTTTACTGTTAAAAAATCTTGTTTAACTTTAAAAAAAAACATAATGTATATAAATAGATATATAGATATTTTGTCTTGCCTTGAGCGCCATCTTTAAAATTGTCTTGAAGTGTTGTAGTCTTAAACTAGTGAACTTTTATAACTTCATTTCGTGTCTCTTTTAAGTTAAAAAAATGTTATTAAAAAAACGTGACCAAAAAAGACGCAGAAAGTTAGTAGGTTTTAGAAGTCTTAATCTAGTGGCGTTTTAGAACATGTTGTTGAGGACTTTTCAAGTGTGAATTTGGTACATGAAAATAACGAGGGTAAAAAACACGTTATATACACAGCACCAGAAACTTCAGCAAAAAGTGGATTTTTATAGCTTGATTTCTCTCTCTTGTTTTTAAGTTATCTTTAAGCATGTAGATTTAACAAAATAAATATTACATGGTATGAGGTTGTTTTCAAGTAAAAAAAAACTTTGTTAATTTTGTTCACGTTAATTTAATGTTGATGTGATTTTTGTGCTATGTGGGTAGGTGCGTTTCTACAAACATTGAGTGAAGGGGGATGGGAGAGGGAGAGGGGAGCTAGTAGAATATGGTGTTAAAAAAATCTTAAAGCATGTGCAGAAAGAATTTTTAAAGTCGCTCTACATTTGTTTATGTTATAGCTAGAACTAATAAGGGGGGCGGGGATAAAAGAAGGAGAGTGAGGGGGGAATGTCAAAATTATGCGAATATGATTTTTGAAGAGGGTGGGGGGAATGACAGGAGGGTAGGTGAGTATGAGCAGGGAGGACTACAAATTAATTACATTAAACTAGAGGGCATTTGAAATGGTTGATCAAAGGAATTTCATTAAATTCGCCTAAAAGTTAGGTAATTTGTATACTTTAAAGCCTACATCATGTGACAAAATGGCGTCTGATAACCGCCATGTTGATTCCTTTTAAAAACAAATATAGCCCATATCACCTTCGGGATCAGTAGCAATTCAACGAGACCTTTTTTGTCATAATCGGTTTAGCCGTTTTGCATCTAGCGCGACACAAACATACATATTTACATACTTTACATACATACATACATATCCCAAACGAAAAACTTTACCCTTCCTTTACCCCTGCTGCAGTTGGGTAAAAAAGTTATAATTTAAAAAAAACCATGAAGAGAAGTTTTTAAAAATAATAAATGGACCCATGACGGATCTGATACCTTCCTAGCTAGCTTATTAGCACACTTCAAGAGAAGCCATGATATTTCAGCCTTGCAAACAGTTTTTTGTAAATATCTCAGAAATTAAAGCTCTTACGAAGTTTTAACACAAATTATTGACTAAAATGTAGTCTACTATATTCCCAAGACCGCGTATTGATGCGACGCTCCATTAAAAAGTTAGCATTTTTATGGATTTTGACCAAAATACAATCAGTTCGTTAGAGAACAGCCTACCTAGGTAGGCTGTGGTTAGAGTGTCGAACACAATTTTACCTAAGAATTTTATGAAAATCGTTTTAGCGGTTTAGAAGCTATCGTGTTACGGACAGAAATAATATTCACACACACAGACAGACATCACGACGATATTGCTAGGATAGGTCAAAATCGAGGGGTCATCAGCTTTCAACAGTACTGTACAAATTTCACAACAGGACCCGACAGTACCACGACAGGACCCAACAGTACTCGACAGTACACGACAGTACCCAACAGTACTCGACAGTACACGACAGGACCCAACAGTACTCGACAGTACACGACAGTACCCAACAGTACTCGACAGTACTCGACAGTACACGACAGTACCCAACAGTACTCGACAGTACCCAACAGTACTCAACAGGACCCAACAGTACACGTCAGGACCCAAGTCCTGTTGGACGCTGTACAAAATTTTAGGGTGCCGATGACCCCTCGGTCAAAATACATCCAAATACCACATTTTCGGCGTTGTCTCAAAAAAATGATGTTCGTCGAAAATAATACCTTCTTTAGCGATTGCTAGGCGGGCTAGGAAGGTAACAATTTAAGCAACGAAAATTAGAAAACAAAGAGGGTTTTATTTAAAAAACTTAAAAGTATAATTTAAAGGGTTTATTCCATCTGTATGGCCAAATTTGTTCTGCTCGCATTAACCGTACATTTACAGTCAAAGGAATTCCACTTTAAAACCCAAAATACTTAACATAAAACCTACTTACCATATAAAACGTCTACAAGCATACTGTTTAAGGACCCAAACAGAGCAAAATATTAGCATAAACTGCATTTTGTATTGCACCATAAAAGCCTGAAGGTAAATAGCTTAGCGCTTATGTTTATGAACCTTATATGCTTTGGATCTAGTTTGCCTAAGCTGCTTTCATATAGGCCAACTACCTTGATAATACCGCATTGGCATTTAATAAACAGTAAGTAAATATTAAAGGATACAGTTCTTTTCCAGTGGCGTCTACAAAAAATCGCCATGGAAGTGGTGGGGGGCTTGGACAATTGTTTTCCTATATTTAATATAAACTAAAAAGAAGGAATATATACAGGGTGTCTCAAATAAAAGCAACTACATGGGGATTCCGATAAACGGTAAGAAAAGTTTATTTAAATGAGAAAAATGTTGCTCTATTCTAAGCACAATCAGATGCCATATCAAAATTAAAAATATATAAGCAACTGCGGCCAATCGAATGACGTCAATAATTTTTTACAGACCTTCTAGTTTTTTTGAAATTATACGTCAATAAATAGAGCATTAAAAGAGCTTTTCAACCATGTATAATAAGCTTATCTTGGAATGACGGAAAATGTGAATTCAATTAAAAAACTTTTTTTCACTTGGTTGGCTGTGAAAGAAAGGTCGTAATTTCGTTTGTTGTCATACCTACGTAACTATCTGTCAAAACTATGTCATTTATCTGATTTATCTGTTTGGAGTTTTAAAATTTCTAATTTACTTAAGATTTTTTTTGAGTCACATCATCGTTATATTTTGTGTAATAAGAATGCTGGGAAAGCTCGAAATATGTACTTTCAAAGATATCCAGGAAGACGACAACTAGGTTTGTCAATCTTCAAAATACTTAGAAATAATTTAATTGAATATGGGTCCTTTAAAAAACAAAATCTTACTTGATTTTTGTATTTGGGGATACTTAAAGGATAAAGTTTATTCTACTACTCATAATACGATAAAAAAAACTTGAGGCAGCCGTTGTTTAAACCATAGAAGAAATTCCTAAACAAATGGTTAAAGATGCATGTATGTCTCTAATTCATCGATGCAGGATTTGCATGAATAACAACGGTGGAATTTTCGGACATTTGCTTATTTAATTCAATGCTTGGTTATCGGTTTTTAGTTTTATTTTAAATTAAATAATAAATGGAAACCTTTGTTTCGGAAATAAAAGATAGATTTTATGACCCGAACCAAAGACAGGCTTAAAATACACGGTTGAAAAGCTCCTTTTATGCTCTATTTACTGCAGTATAAATCCAATATGGCGGTCATAAGAAATAGCAAAGTTGGCTATGGTTTCAAGAAACTAGAAGGCCTAGAAAAAAATTGTTACCGTCGTTCAATTGGCAGTAGTTGCTTATAAAAAACTACCAAATTTCATTAACTTTGTTTGCAAGATGGCAGCGATATTTCAATTTTTCAAGTAAACAACATTATTAGTTTTTGCTCGATATATTAAAAACCCCTGTAAATATTTTTAATTTTGATACGGCGGCATCTGATTGGGCTTAGAAAAGCGCAACTTTTTCTCTTTTAAACAAACTCGTATCTCTTACCGTTTACGAAATCCCCATGTAGTTGCTTTTATTTGTGACACCCTGTATATTTCTAATATAATGTATTTCCATGTCCTTGGGGAGTTTAAGCCCCCAATCCCTCACCTGTATAAACAATGTTTTTCGTAGAAAACATGTTTCGAAAAATTTTTGGCTAGTGTAGGCTACTAGGTACTTGCTAAAATACTTTTGGATTTGCTTGTAAAAGGACTTACACACTTATTGTGCATTTTCTTGTAGTAAGAAAAAATATTTATTCCGATAATGTGAGTGCAGCACAACAAGTTCAGTGTTTCCACTGCATTGACATGCATCTTTTTGGTTATCATATTTTATTGAAAACTTTTGTATTTAGTTCTTATCAGCAATAAGTGCAACTTTTTTCCACCTGCTATGATAGTTCGTTAGAGAACGCCCTTAAATTACGTAACGCAAAAATTCAGGATTTTTGAGCAACCCCTCCTCCCCTCGTAACGCATTTTCAAAAAAAACACATTAAAGAAGCATTGAGTGTAACGCAAGGGCAAACCATTCAACTGGGTTCCTTGAATTTATTTGATCAGCTCACAACAGCACTGTACAAATTTCACAACAGGACTTGTAAAAGGACTCCACAGGACTCCACAGGACCCAAGTCCTGTTGGACGCTGCAGAAATTGTACGGTGATGATGACCCCTCGGTTGCAAGAGATTTAAAAAAAATTCTCCCACAGCTGAGTAACAAGGGCGATGAAGATAAAATAAATCAAATTAACACACATCATTTCAATGAAGATTTCTACTCAGCATTTTCAAAAAAAACACATTAAAGAAACATTGAGTGTAACGCAAGGGCAAACCATTCAACTGGGTTCCTTGAATTTCTTTGATCAGCTCACAACAGCACTGTACAAATTTCACAACAGGACTTGTAAAAGGACTCGACAGGACTCCACAGGACCCAAGTCCTGTTGGACGCTGCAGAAATTGTACGGTGATGATGACCCCTCGGTTGTAGGAGATTTAAAAAAAATTCTCCCACAGCTGAGTAACAAGGGCGATGAAGATAAAATAAATCAAATTAACACACATCATTTCAATGAAGATTTCTACTCAAGCTCAATAAACTCATACTTATTTGACATGTTTTGTTAAGGTTCGTATGTTCGTAAGGTTCGTTCAACGAACTTTCTACAATCCATGGAAAAACAGCAAACTCGATAACAAAAATCTGCCGATGCTATCCCAAATGATCTGCAAATACACAAAGGGGAGCCAAAGAAAGCTGGTTTTCGGCAAACGGCTTGCAAGCGGCGCATGCGCAACTTGAAAACACAAAAACAGGAGAATCCGTGATTGCGCGCGGTGTGTGAGCGGCACACATACGGCGCGTTCGCGGAACAGTTTGGTCTATACGTACTCTTACTCTTCCTCTTCTCATCGTGATCTATCTCTATTTCATAAGTCTCATTATTATTTAAAGTGGTAGTGTATTGCATCCGAAATTTGAGGTTTATTGATTTTACGGGTAACAAGCAATTAAAAGTCATGGACGTAGCAACTAAAGGCTATTTGTCTAGCTAAAATGAATTCTTTAACGTAATCAATTAAAACGAAGAGCTTCCTCAATTTTTTTTTAGTTTATCATAACAAAAACATTCCATGTAAAAAAAGCCAAGTACGCAAAAATTGTATGTCGTAAAAATATTTAAGATAAAGTAAAGCCAAGCCAAGCTTTTATAGGCCAATAGGAACAATGATAAAACTATAGAAAAAAATTAAGAAACCCAATTAATTTTTCTTTCCTCGAATATAACTGTAAAGTTATGTAAAAGTAACTTCCAGAAACGCTACAGAGCTAAGCTTTGGAAGCCTGATAGCCAAACTTCTTTATGTTCAATTTAGCACTGTGCCTAAGAGTCATTTGCAGTCGTAAAAGCAAAGTTTAGAAAAACATTTCCAATATAGTAAGAACCTTACATTTTAAAATTTGTATTGGAGAACTTTTTCTCAATTTATTTTACGGAATACCTTATTCGCCTACTAGGCTTTTTTACAAGAAATGTTTTTGTTATGATTTCACTCCTTTTTTAAAGGATTTAAATAATATTATTTAAGTTTTTAGTAAAATATGCGAAATATTGTTCAAAACTTTTGCCTTATTTAAAATTTTGAGGTTTTTTTAATTTTTTCTCATGGTTTTATCATAGTTCCTATCAGGCTTCCAAAGCTTAGCTCTCTAGCGTTTCTGGAAGTGGGCAATGTTACTTTTACATAACTTTACAGTTATAGGCGATTAAAGTAAATTAATTGGGTTTTTTAATTTTTTTCAATAGTTTTATCATAGTTCCTATTGGCCTATAAAAGCTCAACTCTCTAGCGTTTCTGGAAGTGGGCAATGTCAGTTTTACATAATTTTACATTTATAGGGGAAGGTAGTAAATTAAAATTTTGGATTTTTAAAATTTTTTCCTATAGTTTTATCATAGTTCCTATCAGTTTGCCAAAACTCAGCCCTCTAGCGTTTCTGGAAGTGGGCTTTTACATAACTTTACATGTATAGAGGGGGGAGTAAATTAGAATTTTGAGGTTTTTTGATTTTTTCCTAGAGTGTGGTCATAATTTCTATCAGTCTGCCAAATTTCAGCTTTGTAGCATGTCTGGAAGTACACTAGAATTTTGATGATGTATACATTGACTACTCTAACACAATTGTAAATTGTCTTTGGGAAAATAAATGATTCTATTCTATTCTATTATATTCATGAGTGAGTGAGTGGTAATTTCGAAGTTTTTTGAAATTTTGTATTTACTTTACTACTTTATGGAAGTCCATGAAACTGGAAGGGGTTGTTAACTCTTATAAGCTCTACGACTGTGCAAAGTTTGAGTTCCGTAGCTCATTCCGAACTAGAGTTTTAGATAGGTAAAATATGGGCTAAATTGCTTCATGAAAAGATGGTACAGCAGTGGCACGTACTTGACGAGACACTGCCGTGCCCTCAGATACCGAAACAAAGAATACGAACTTATTGGCTTGGGTACGAGCAGCAAACATATAACATGTTCGCAGTGGCGTAGCGTGGGGGGGGGATGGTTCGTCGCCCCAAACCCCCCCGCCCCGAGGGTAGTGGCGCCCCATTGGTGGCCGAAGCGCCCCCAGCTTTATTAAGTCGGGCCGGCAACGGCCAATTGAGTGGGCGCCAAAGGAAACTAACGACATTTATTTTTTTTGGTCGCAAGATTTGTGAGAGGCGCCCTTGTGACCTGTCGGCCGCCCCCTCACACATGATGACCTTTTTTTTTTTGGTCGCAAGATTTGTGAGAGGCGCCCTTGTGACCTGTCGTCCGCCCCCTCACACATGATGACCTTTTTTTTTTGGTCGCAAGATTTTTTTTCAGTTTTCAGAGGCGCCCTTTTTAGCTGTCGTCCCCCCCCCGCCCTTTCGGGCACGCGACGCCGCTGCATGTTCGCTGGTACAAATGCGATTTTCGCGTTCCATTTAAATTGCATCCTGACCAGATCCTTTACAGCACCAAGCAAGTTTCATTGCACCACCAGTGCTGCACTCATCTTTCCAGTAGAATTCGCTATTAATTATTCTCCATCTAATCCCATCGAAATTGGACACCCCCGTAATCCACTACTGCTAGGATCGATGTGCCGAATTTCACTTAACAATGATAGGATTTAAAATGCTCTTGGCAGTGTTTGTATTAAGGTTGATAAAAAGTTAACCAAAATTAATACATATTTTATTATAAGTATTTCTCTTAATTAAGAACTATACACAGGGTTAAGACAGGGATGTTGCATCTCTCCAACACTTTTTAAAATATATATCGTAGTAGCTCTAAGTACACGGCATGGGAATACAACTTAATGACCGATTTACCATAGTTTGCTGACGACCAAGTTATTGTAGCTAATGTCAAAACAGACATGAAGTATATGGTGAGAAAGTTAACGGAAGAATACCAAAAGTGGGAGTAAACAGTAAACATGGACAAGACATAGTACTTATGTATTGGAAACGAATCAAGTGAGTTGGAAGAACAATATCTCCATGCACCAAGTATGTATACTTTGGTGTCACAGTTGATAAAACAGAAACAGACTATAAAGAACTAAAAAAAATAATAGTAAAAACAAGAAAGGTTATTGGATGTCTTAACAATATTTTATGGAGCAGAGAGATAAAAAAGAATAAAAAATTTTGAATTAGAATATAGACTTGTCGCGAAATAGAAAAATACAAAAGAAGTGTGTAAGTGGTGAAATGGATGCAATAAGAAGATCAATCAGAATATCTAGAACACATCATATAAGAAATGATACCGTAAAAGAAAGAATGGGAATCGATTGAAGCATAACGGATGACATCACTAAAAGACAACTGATATAGCGGCCATGTATAACCGATGAACGACGAAAGAGTAGCAGCAGAAGAGAAAGCAGGTTCTAGAATGGCAACCAAAAGGGCGCAGAAAAAGAGGGCGTCCTAAACTGGAATGGCAACAGTCAATCCAAAGATCAATAAGTCAGATGATTGTCAGGATCGAAGGAGGTGAGTAATAGGCCTTGTCCGAAAAACGTTCATACATAGTCGTATATCTGTATTCAACAGCAAAATATATGGCCTAATTGTCTTTATTTTCCTTCTTGCCTCGTTCAAAAATATTCTTTTAAGCCCACTTGATTTGTGATTAGCCAAACAAACTATCGTGGGAACCTCAAGTTTGACTTAGATTATGATTTGTCCAAGCTGACCTGCAGAGAGTTGCAACGATGGTTGTAGTAGTTTGTGTAGTTTTAATGGCTTGCGGCATTTATTTTCGATACAATTTGTTTATTTATTTAACTGAAACTTGAACGACACTGATTAAAGAATAGGGAGTTTGCCTAATTGCATACCGTTGGAGTTACATTTCGTGTATCGATAAAATTCAAAAAAAATTTTATACTTCACACAAGCTTTCGAGTGCTCGACTCACATCGCTAGATAGCGCCACACCTTTCAGTTTGCGCGTATCTTACGGATGCGAGTAATTCATATGTAGGAGTTGGTTTTGGTTCAAATTAGCTTACCTAGGTATGCTGTTCTCCACTGATGACGTGAAATACACAGAAACGTAAGTCTGAAGATGCTACCTTGTGTAAGTTGGAAAATAACCAAAACCAACTTTTCCTGTTCTTTCTGACACTCGCGAGTGCACACACACCTTTGTGTGAAGCATAAAATTTTTTTTGATCATTAAAGATATAATTTTGAAATTGTGTGAGGATATCTCCCAAACCAAATCCCGTCAAACCATACTGCTAAAGATTTTGTGAGTTTTTTAGAGCGCTTTTTCATATTTGACAACCATAAAGAAGAATAGATAATATATTACGCTTATACTGAATGCGTAAATGTGTTAAAATGTGTTAGATAAAAAAGTTTTGGAGGCCTAGATTTCCTTAAGCATCTCAAATTTAGAAGGTAATTTTACTTTCAGTACTATTGCCCCAATATAAAGGGCGGATCTCGGAAATTTATTTGGGGGGGGGGGGGCAAATATAATAAAATTAAATATAGTATGAGATTTGGGGGGAAATTTCCCCTCTCGTAGATACGTGCCTGCCAGTACGCTTGTTGACCAGTTTACTTAGTTCAGTTGGTTATGACTCTTCATATGATGTCAGATAAGTTCAACTTTTGTTAATTCTCTTTTAAGGAAAAACGATTAATATTTGTTTTTAGAAAAACATAAAATGTGTAACATGTGAGGATTTAGGGCCTTTTAAATAGTGACATATTTTACCACGCAAATTTCACGGAGCTCTACCTTTTGCCGGCGGCGCTCAATTTGACTTGGCAAGGCAAATCTTTAACACGTTTTCATTTTTGCATCGAAATATGAAAACTATATTGTTCGAGTATTGTATTGATAAATATAGCTTATATATGTAGCCTAACTTCTCAACAACATTGAACTGGTAGGCATCCTCATGGATACACTCAGGCCAAGGATGGAACAAACCCTGAGATAATAGTTATATTTTCGCTGGGCAAGCAAGCAGAGTAGGTACACTCGCCCACTTTTTAAATGTCATCTTATTTTGCCTATCTTTGTAGAACACAAAGAAACAGTGCGTTGTTATGAAACGATTTTATTTAGCAGGTTTTAAAGTTTGTTGAAATACCAGGATGGGAGTTTAGTCAATTTTGAAATGACATTAAAAAAGTGGGCGACCGTACTATATTAGCGTATTATAGCATATTAGATATAATTAATCTGATGGTTTTGGCTTCGGCTAGGCGAACTAGGTGTAGTTCTTATAGTCATATTTACTTCGGGTTACCATATTATAGATCTGTATTCGACTCTCAGAATTGCCATGTACATCCCATGGAGGGTCCTGAAAAATAGGTCTCCGGAAGAAGCGAACCAAACCGACACGAACTGAACTAAACCGAACCGAACCGAACCGAACCAAACCCAGAAGTCTATCAGGGAAGTTTTTTAAAAAAAAAAACTTCCCTGACTCTTCCCTGTTGCCATCAATGCCATTAGTCAATTGAACCTATGATTATGACAGCCACCAACAAAAATTAGAAGAATTCGATGCGTTTAACCTCATTTTTGAATTCTGTGTAAATTTTATGACGTACCTCAACCACGTCTCGGGTCATTCGAGTGTGGGATTTAAAGTCACTTAAATTATAATGTTCCACTGATTTCTCGACATAATGCAGGTTTTCAAGCACTTAAAATAAGTTCCTCATCCGAATCTGATGAACTGGATGAATCATCAACATTTCAAAAAATGTTTTTATAAAATTTAAAAAACTTAAAGTTTGAGGTTCATGGGCCGGCGGCTAATGTTACCAACAATCGGTTACATCGGAAATATAGAAGAGCTTGTTTGATGGCATGCGGATCGAATCAGAACTTTTCAAGAAGTTGTTTGGTTGCATCGATTAGCTCATCGATGAGATTAAGAGCTCTCCGTTATGTTTTTTTTATTTTTTTATTTGTCAAACACACTGTGTTTATTGTATTACAATCTAGTCAGTAAGACTATTTAGCAATTTTGTTTTAACTTAATTTACTAGAAAAGTCAGATTTAAACTTAGGGTTCACTCAACAGTTCTCCCCGCTCTGTTTAGTCTGTAACTCACAATTGTGTTGTGTTTATAGCATTATTTTGTTTTATATAATTCACTTAGTTTACTAGCTCAAACGGCTTCACTCTTTTTAGTCTTCGAACTAGCATAGTATTGTCTAGAAGCTGAATTGCTTCCACATTCACATGCCGATGGAGTCTATCTTCATGGCTTTTTGCGTACTTTTTTATAGTATCTGCTACAGTTTCGATGTTTAGATCTCGATGAAGGTCACTATTTCGAACGTACCAAGGTGCATTCACAATGTTTCTTAATACTTTATTTTGAAATCTCTGTAAAACTAGAATGATACTCTCTTTAGCACAACCCCATAGTTGAATACCATACATATTCATACTGGTTTCACTATTTGTCTATAAAGCAGTAACTTATTATGAATTGTTAAATTGGACTTCCTTCCAATTAGCCAGTTCATTTTTCTATACCTTATCTCAAGTTCTTCTTTTGCATGTGCTTTCCAGCGCAATTTGGCATCAAGTGTTATACCGAGATATTTTGCCTGATTTGAATATGGTACGGGAATGTTGTTAATTGTTATTTGTATGTGATTTATATTTTTGTTTGTAAAATCAACATGAATTGATTTGGTTTCATTTAATTTTATTCGCCACTTTGTGGTCCAACTATGAACTTCGGTGCACTGCATCCTGAAGTTTTTCTATGCATTTTTTAATAGATTTTTCTACCGTCAATAAACCAGTATCATCTGCAAATGTTGCTAAGTGACAACTTTCTGACTTTGGGATATCGCAAGTGAATAATAAGTATAGATAAGGGCCTAGTACGCTACCCTGGGGCACGCCTGCTTGAATTTCTCTTAAATTTAAGTATGAGTCTCCGTTATGTCAAGGACGCGAAAAATCACTTCCATCACGTATGCCATCGTCTGCATACCCATGGCCATCGATGGCGCTAAATAAGTTTTTATTGTGTTCAATTTTACCAACACGTTATACCAAAAATACATGTTCAAAGAATCGAAAAGTGAAGCCCTCATAACTGGCTTTGGAAACAATGGCAAATTTAAATTCGCGGACGCGAATTTTCAAGTGCGCATGCGTGTTACGTGTCATGTAGACACACAGCTGTCGTGTGGGGGGAGGCCATCTTTGTTGCTTATTTACGTTTTGCGGTGTTTTTCGTTTGTCGTGTAAAATTATGTTTTTTTCTGTGAAAGATGGGAAATAATTCACGTAAAACATGTGTGGTTTGTGGTAAAATCTGCACAATTAGTTTTAGAAAAAATACAATTTTAATCCACAATTTGATAAATTTTCACCCAATCAACTAAACTTTTGACAATTGTCAAATAATGTAGTGACGTATCGGAGTATGTTCCAAAATCATCAAAACTAACGCATGCGCAGTAACCGAAATCCTGTCTACCCGAAAAAGGAACATTAAGAATTTATAGAGGTCCTGGCTTCAAGCAGCGCGTGTGAGAGTGTATGGGTATCAGTGGCGTATATAAGGGGGGGCGGCTGGGGGAACCCGCCCCCCCCCCCCCCCCCCGAAGCTAAGATGTTTTTTGATATTTTCCACATATTTCATGAATACAAAGATAAAATAGCATAAAATACGGCCGCATGAGGTCTCGGCCCCCCCCCGAAACTGTCTCGGGCCCCCCCCGAAACTTTTTTCTATATACGCCACTGATGGGTATGCCCCATATTTATGCTCTAATGTATTTGATTTTCCCAATGCTTAAAACTGATGTTATTCTAAGTATAATACCTTTCTACAAAATCTCTTTCAAATAGAAAAGCTTTTAGCCGAGCAAATTAATTTCAAAGCGCCAAATTCCCATTCATCAACGTCACTAGGGGTTAAATTGACGGTAAATTCAGCGATTATTTTTAACAAAAGACTAACATACTACTTTTTGTTAACTTTTTAATTCACACGATTTAAATAAGAGAGTTAATTCGATATATATCAGCAGGGCTAAGGTTTACAGATACGAACTTCGAACATTTAAGGGCCCATCGCACCGACTTTTAAAATTCCCTTTCTTAACTATGGATTGCTTTAATTTTAAGCATGCCTTATTTTTAAATCTGTTGCACCGAGCAAAAATCTCCTCTTCTTTGTTAAGATGCGGCCACCTTGTGACCCAATCAGGCAACGCCGCTGTTTCAACCAACATAATTTTTAAACTATGAAAAAACAACAACAACACCCAGTACGGCCCCAAATAGTTTTGTCAAAACCCATCAATTTCCTGTGTCAAGTCGACTTTAAAAATTTATTTACAAAAATGAAAGTTCTTGAATTTTTGGAAGAATATTTGGAAGATGCTGAAATCGAGATGGTGCTACTCGATTTTTTGAATTTGGGTGTCCTTGTCGCCTTGTTGGTACAGTCGCGTATTTTTTCCCGGGCTGGTTTACGGTTTCCGATCCAGCCCAGGACAAAATCCGCGCACGGTCGAAAAATGTACTGCTCCTAAGGCACAGGCCAATAAGACACCTGCCCATAAGGCTCCTGTCCATAAGGCAGCGGCCCATACACCCCTGAATATAACAAAAGGATTAAAAATTATAATGAAATTAGGGTAAAATGTAAATGCAGAAAGGAAAATCGTCTTGTTACTTCATGCACTGCAGTTTCATTTAAATGCAAGGGTTTTCTTACACTGGTCAGTCCTATCCTACCGTTTCCGCTGATCGGACGAAAATACTGTAATAAAAATTAGATTCAACTTTATTTAAATTATTTTTCTTCCTTACAAATCTTTTTGGAATCGATACATAGGTATATTTTTTCAAAAAAACATTGTGCCAAAAGAACCAAAATCTAGCCGTTATCTTGTGCAATAAAGTTTTTCAAAATCATTTTTATTTATTTAAAAAAAAATGTTTTTTACTTTATTTACTTAAAAAAGACAAAATTCACTTTAATCAAAACACTGCTCATTTGTAGGTATTGTCAGTTGCTATGGCTATGCCAGACGGGTAACATTATGTGACCAGCATCTTATCTTTAAGCAGCTCTTAAGGAACAGTAAAGTCACGAAAAAAGCTGACTTAATTTTAACAACACTATGGAAGGAATTAGTTTGCCTTTAAGTTCGGTGCAACGAAATTTTACGAAATAAGGTATTTTTTAGGCTAAGAAACGGAAAAAAAAGTCGGTGCGATGGGCCCTAAACCACAATATTCTAAAGATACGAATAGGCAGTGGCAGCTGCTACAGGGAGGGCAACGAGGCAGTGCCCTCCCAAAACTAGACAACAAACAGTATTTTTAATTGATTTGCTTAAAAAAAGTTAAATCTTTCCTTACGACATGATTGTCTAGTTCTTTTTATTATATGTGGTTAAAAACAAGCGTTCTTTAGCGTAAATAATTACAAGCCGGCAGCGTCACGCGGGACAAGGTTTTAATTTCACCCGTTTTTTAGCGGAGTATGGGTGGATGTTCTCAAGCGGGGGGAAGGAATGTTTGTTTTAGTTGAAGTCGGCCATCATCATCGTGCGGAAACGTCCGTTGCCCTTCTACACATTGCCGGTTCTATCCTTAGTGAAGACGGATGAGTTTGTTTTGATTTGCAGTACGTCAGTAGTAAAAAGCATTGCCGGTCGCGTGTGTTTATAAAATGGAAATAAATACCGTCGATTACATAATTAACCATACAAATTTAAATACGTTGACATTTGAACTTCGATTACAAATAAAATATTTAGGGCCACATAGATCGGACCTAAAAATCCTATAAATTAACCAAAATTATAGTGCCAGTAATAAAAAATTATACGATGCTAAAAACTGGTTGTGCGGTTGTAAAAAACGAAATGCTTTTTTTTGCTTATTTGTCTTATTATGAACAATCCACGAAGTGATCCGGAGTGGGTGGCAAAAGGAATGTGTGATATCAAGCACTTTAGTGAAAAGTTAAAGACACAAATTTAACACACACTTATTTAAATAACCACATACAATTTTCTATGCTAGGCAAGACTGATATTAGGTGCCAATTGAATAGTGCCTATGGGCAAAACAATACCGAACACAATGAAAATGTGGCAAACAATAGACATATACTTAGTAGATTAATAGACTGTTTAAAACTCTGTGGGATTTTTCAGGTTGCTCTACGGGGTCATGATGAGTCTGAAACTGGTGCTGATTCATGCAGTCTGCACATGTAAAAGAAGGGCGAATAGACTTTATTTATAAACAAATAAACTAAAAACTACACCAAGTAGCAGCTTGTTTGTAAAATGCTAAAATAAAATTTGTTTAGGTAAGCTTTTTTTAACTCGTTTTCCATGCAATATAAATTTCTGCCCCCCCCCCCCAATTTATAACGTCACCAGCCGCCACTGCGAATAAGTAACACATGACTAAAAGTATCGAGGGACGCAAATTTACCCAAATAAAATAAAAAATGCTGTCATAAATTAACCCGGAAATTTTTCTGATACATCGGGTGATTTCACGCAGATGCCGTTGAAAAAAAGACGTTTCTGCAAGAATTCTTTTTCTACGAGCGTAAGGAAAGAAACTAAAAATAGATATTTGTGTTTTTTTTTACGGTTATGCGCACTCGCAAGGAGATCCATATCACGCTCGAGAACCGGCAAGTGCGCGGAAATGTTGGTGTATAGTGGTTTTGAAACGGTTCAGGTTATAACCTGCAGGGAAAACTGTCGCAGGGAGTTTATTCCACAGCGATGCTGTTCTCCAGAGATATAAATTCTGATATATTGAGGTTCTTGTTGCCTCTATTTTGACAGTAAATTGATGGCTACCGTCTGTTTGACGTGTTCGCCTAGTAGGTGCTACTCCCGGGGGGGATCATATGTGCCAACTCTTCAGAGCATTTTCCGTGATAATACCTGTAGAAGAGAGATAGATGGCCCACAGTTCTTCGATGTTTAAGACTATCCAAGCTACGGGTAAGTGCGGGCTCATTGATCAGCTTGATAGCTCGTTTCTGCACGGTGTTCAAAAGCATTAAGGTATGTTTGGGTGCCGCACTCCATATATGTGAGCAGTACTCCATAGTTGGTCGAATCTGGGCTTTGTAGAGTGTCAGCAGTTGGTTTGGTGTATACAGATGTCTTGTACGAAATAGCACCCCAAGCTTTTGGGACGCCCTTTTAGCTATATCTGCCACGTGACTGTGCCAAGACATGTTGGTCTCTGTAGTGACTCCTAAGATGTTCAACTGTGACAGCACTTCCAGATAGCATGATGTTTGGCTCACCGGTGCTGGTCTTTTATGAAAACAGGGCTGCTTGGGTTTTCTACGCGTTGAACTGTACAAGGTTTTTGTTGCCCCATCCTCTATTATCTCCAGGTCGTTATTTATCTGCGTTATTTGAGTTAGTCTAAGATGATGGAATTCACGTGCGGAGAGACATGTGGGTGGTATGAGTGAGGAGACTACATTGCCATCATCTGCAAAGCAATAAAGTGGATTTACTGTTTTATCTATGAGGTCATTTATGTAAATCAGAAAAAAGTGTGGGCAAAAGGATTGCTCCCTGTGGCACACCAGCATTTATTTGGTAAGAGTTGGAGTTCTGGCCATCCAGTGCAACATAAACGGATCTATTCTTAAGGTAACTTTCAAACCAAGTGCAATGTCGGCGACAATCCAATTGCTTTGAGCTTATTGAGCAGATTTTCATGCCAGACTTTATCGAATGCTTTAGATATATCTAAGGTAATTGTTCTTGTTTCACTTCGCAACTTAATCCCTTTTTGCCATAAGTGAGTGACGTATGTAAGTAAATTGCCAGTTGACCTATATTTTCGAAATCCGTATTGCTTGTCGTTGACAATTTTGTACTTTTCCAAGTACTTGGTTAGGTGATTGTTTACAACTCTTTCCATTACTTATGATATCATCGGAAGTAGAGCAATTGGTCTACCTAGTTTAACGGATCTGTCTTTTTTCCTTTCTTTGGAGTGGGTCGTACTGCGGCAGACTCCCATGATAATGGATATACTCCTTGCCTTTAAGATGAATTGAATAATTTAGCGAAAGTTGGGGTGAGTTCGTGAGCACAATTTTTGAGTACTATCGCGGGAATGCCATCTGGACCCATTGCTTTGTTTGTATCCAACTTTTTAAGGGATTTTCGTATTTCTTTGTGAGAAAAGGGTATCTCTGGCATACTTTGGGAAACTCCTTCAATGAACGGTGGAGTTTTTCCATTTTGCACTGTTGGGTTTGAGTTAAAGGAAAAAATTTTGGCCAGCATATTGACATTTCCATGATCAAAAGGACCTAGAACTACTTGGACAATTCAGCAACCTGTTTTTTATTCTTTGATTCTATGTTTCTTTGGCGGCGTCAATAGTAATTTTGCAACTGTTTCTGGCTTCTATAAATTCTGTGTGGTTTTGAGCGGTTTGTTGTCATTTCCAAAGGTTATATGCTCTGTGTTTTTTGTGTACAGCCGTTTGACACTGGCTGTTGAACCAAGGTTTTGCATTAGCTTTGCGTTTTGTTGTATGTGGGATATATGCATCCATTTCAGATAAGAATACTTTTGTTATTTTATTACAGCAAATAGTGGGATCAGCTGTTTTAAAGCAAACCTCTTGCCATGGAAAATCCAGGTAAAACTGTTTAAGTTCATTCCATTTTGCCGATTTATAATGCCACATTTTACGAGGAAGTGATTGTTGGCTTGGTGGTATGAGCATTTCGCATTTTGTTATTATAAGTTTATGATCGGATGAACTAAGTGAGGGATCAACTTGAATTGTATACGAGTCAGGATTTGTAGTCAGGAACAAGTCTAAAAGCGCTGCAAATTCACCCCTTTCTGATATACGGGTAGGTTCATCGACAAGCTGCGTTATGCAACTTATGGCAAAAGCTTCTGACTTCCTGCCTTCATTACCAGTTTTGTTGTGGTGTTTTAGCCAGGGTATATTGTAGACGTTGAAATCGCCTAAAAAGGCAATTTCCGCATGTGGAAAGTTTGCTGTATACTATCACAGTTTCGGATAATGTCGCGAATAAGTTTTGGTACTCGGTGTTACTTGGCGGTCGGTAGAGGCAGCAGATGAACTTTGTCGATGACTTTGAGGGGAATTTTAGCCGTATGATATCGAGGTTCGCTGGTTCTAGCTTCTTCTCTCGATGACATGAAAGGTCTTTTTTAATGTACACACAGATCACAAACTTATGTCGAAATCGGTGGTGTAGGTCATAGCCGGGATAAAGATAGTTCACAATAGGTGTTGCAGAACTGATTTTAGTTTCAGTGAGAACAAGGATATCAGGTCTTTGTTCTTCAAGATGTTGGTGAACTAAATTCATGTTTGTACTTAATCCTCTTATATTGTTAAAATCAATTCTGAGTTGAGTTTTTGGTCTTCTTTTAATATCTTTGCATGAAGGACCCCCAGGATCACCCGACGCCCGGAAATCCGAGTGGTCGGATATTTTACCTCCGGAATATTTTGATCCTGGAGGAGCCATCATGCTATCTGTTACTCATTGTTGGAACCGGACTGCCAGCGCAGTAGCGGAACGTGGTGATACCACTTAACGCTACTTAGTTCTGGCATGGTGGTATTTCACCGGTCGACGCCCAATGAGTAAAAGCGTCTACCACCTACCAATGTGGTTTCCAAGACCGGGAGTAAAATGGTACTTTTGCACTCTGGAGGGCGTTAAAGTTGGTGTGGAGAGCCTAAAAATACTTTAACGGACGGTAATATGTCAATAAAATATTGTCAGTTTTGGCGGAGTTCCGGGTAACCGGAAGCGAGGTGCTGAATAATTATATATTAGGAAATTACTGCAATAAAGCCAGGCACTAATTGTGCCGGGCACTATTCTGACAGCTTCGCATTATAGAAACAGCTGTCTTCTTTAAATATTAGGGCTTTGTGTATTATAAGAGCCGGAATTAATAGTTTCGCCATTATTAATGAAAAATAAACGGTTGGATTTATAAATTTGACTTTCATATGTTAATTTCGAAAGATTAACTGTCATTTTTTAATGAAAAACTGGCACTATTATTGCCTGACCTTATTGCAATGAGTAGGTAGGTAGGTTCCTACTAAATTTTACTGTTAAAAGGTGTTCGTGCAACTTTAATTTTAAATTCAAATTTTGCGCCAAATTCCCGTATTCGGAAAACCCACACAATTTCAATTTTGATTGGCACAAGCAAAACGCCAGCGCCATCTACGAAAAATGAATCTGCGCAAAAAGGCGTAACCAAAAAAGATTCGTCTGTCGTATTCTATCGAGATCACCACGCAGCATTGTGATAAATTCTATTAACGAAAAAATCCAATAACATTCTTAGAAAATCAAACTAAACCATTACACAAACAAGTGATTCTAGTGTGGATCGACTGCAACGACTGGGCCAGCGAGAGGAGCTCCTCTGGACGACGGAAACAACTGAAAAGGTGAGTGCCAATCCTCTATATTGTCTTTGTGTGGCTCGGAAAAATTGGTATTTTTACATCGTCCTTTTAAGGATTTTTGCACCCAGATTTTATAAAACGGCCAGCGCTTACAGTCCCGCAGCTCTACCCCTCAAAACATCAACATTTTCTGGTCCCACGACCCAGATAGTTTTTTAAAATTTGTTTGCTAAAAATATTAGATTTTCGTCTCGCCATTTTGGCTCGTTTGTTGCCGTGTCCGGTTTAGAAAGGAGGTTCCGTCCCCCCTTGCGTGGCTTAACGGTTGCTCCACCCACATTTCATTGCAGCCGAAATTGGCACTTCGTACGTCGTTTGTTTTGATTCAAAAATCGAAATTTGTTTAAATGATAGTTATTTGTTTAAATAATATGTTATAGTTATTCAAAACAACAAAAGTGCTTGTGAGTTAAATGCTTTATTCTTATTTAACAGGTAAACAAACACATCTAGTAGAATTAGTATTTGCCTGTAAATAATAAGAGAAGCGGTAGTAGGTACAAGTTGTATCTGTGTGCATTTATTTTGGGAGAAAAATCGCGACCTAGGATAACAGCTGTTGATAAGTTTTTGCATTTATTCGAGAAATCGATAATAAAATATATGCTTGTTGAACTCTTTTGGACTGATTAAATTCAATAGGGGTCAAGTGTTAGTTTTATTCCTTTTAAATATTTTTTATTTTTTTAATTAACAATATGTCGTTAAAAAAGCTTGAGAATCAACGCAAAGTTTCAATATCTCGTATTACGGAAACGTATAACTTGGGAACAAAAGCTAAATCAGATAGTTCTTCCTTGCCAATTTTTAAGGCGTTTTACGAATCGTTAGATGATCACTATGAACAATTTAAAAACATTCATAATGACATCATAGGTCTCTTGAAAGACGACGACGATGATGAATTCGAAGTACAGGACAAAATTAGGAGAGATACGGATCTATTCTACCACCAAGCTAAAGTTCTTTTTTCGAGTTTATGTTCCGATTCAGTTCATTCAAATTTCACCCCCGCAACTTCACACTATTCACGTAGCGATGATCTGGGCCCTTTAAAGGTACCTTGCTTTAATGGAAACGTAAAAAAGTGGCCAACCTTTTACGATGTTTATTCTTGTTTGGTTCACGAAAACTCTAATTATTCCGATATAAGGAAATTTCAACATTTGCTAACCTTCCTTGAGGGCGAACCACTTAATATTTTAAGTTCTATAAAATTAACGGCAAGTAATTACGCAATCGCCTGGAAGGTATTAACAGATCGCTATCAAAATAAAAGACTTTTAGCCAGTACCTACTGGAACTCAATCTACTATGCAAATTCTTTAAAGGGAAACCAGTCAGCAAAGGATCTTAGAGTCTTGGTAGATACCTTTTCCGAGAATATTGCGGCGCTCGAAAATCTTGAATTTCCAGTAACGTCGTGGTGTTTTTGTTTATTTTCAATTTTATTATCAAAAATCGATCAAACCACAAGAACCGCTTTCGAATTAAAGTATAGTACTACCGAGATTCCAACATATCAAAATCTAATTCAGTTTCTTATTAACCAATGCCGTGCTCTTGAAACAGTACAGCTATCTCCCCAAAATACGCAAATGCAACCTTCGACTTCAAAACAGCAAAAACCAAATTATTCGAATTCTAGTAACCAAAAATATAATTCTTATTCAAATAATCAGTACAAATCAAGCCCTCCATCAAATTTTTTAGCGGATACGCACTCACAAGTAGCAAATAAACAATCCAATATTCAATTTCGACAAAACCAACAACCCTATAAGTGCAAATTATGCAATAATTCTTTTCATCAACTCTCGCAGTGTGGTGTTTTTATTTCCAAATCTCCTTCAGATCGTTTTACTTATGTAAAACAACAATCGTTATGTATCAACTGTTTACGTTCAAATCATCAAGTAATTGACTGCAGTAGTACCTACAACTGCAGGGTATGTCGACATAGGCACCATAGTCTTATTCATCTATCGCAAACGACAGATTCAATCCGTCAGAATTCAAGTCAATCCTTTGTTAATTCAAGCCAAAATTCAAATCAAAATTCGAACTTAAATCAAAGTTTTAATTCAAATCAAGTGGCCGTGCCAAGCACAGGCACAAACTTATCGTACCAGAATTCAAATTCAATTCTTAGCCAACAGAACCCTAGTTTTGTTCAACCCAGTTCAAATTCAATTCAAATCAATTCGAATCCAAATACATCTACAAATCAATACTCTTCGTTATCCACCTTGACGCCCCGGACGACAGTGCTTCTAGCGACTATAAAATTAGAGGTACTGGATAGTCGGGGTAACTACCAACCTGTCCGAGCACTTCTGGACAGCGGTAGCCAAGCTAACCTGATAAGCGAAGCTTGTCTTAACAGGTTAGGCTTGCCAAGAAACAAAATTTCGATCCCTGTTCTGGGACTAAATCAATCTTCATCGGCCACTAACGGCATTTCTACTTGCACTATTCGAGCCCTAGGCCAACAAGAGCCTACCTTTTCTATTCAAGTCTTCGTTTTACCGAAACTCTGTTCGAATATGCCCTCAGTACAGGTAGATTCATCCAATTGGAGTCATATTTCAAATCTAAAGCTTGCAGATAATCAATTTTACAACCCTGGTCCAATTGACTTACTCTTAGGTGCACAACTTTACACAGAAATCGTCCAATCAGGACGAATTCCAGGACCTCACGGCCTACCCTCCGCTTTTGAAACAGTTTTTGGGTGGGTCTTGATGGGCCAAACTCAAAACATAAATATTTCACCTCAAGTCAATTCTTACTTTACTTCCTGTGAGCAGTCTCTCGACTTTAATATTCGCAGATTTTGGGAACTAGAATCAATTAAGTCAGAAACGTTTCTCTCACCCGAAGAAAAAAGATGTGAAGAGATTTTCCAAAAAACTACCACTAGAGATATTTCGGGCCGATTTACTGTAAATTTGCCTTTTCGTCACATTGACCCTCCTGACCTAGGAGACACATATTCAGTGGCCTATCGTCAATTTTTGTCTCTGGAATCTCGCTTAATAAAAAATTCAAATTTCTATAGTATGTACTCGGATTTTATGAGAGAATATCTCAAAAACGGGCACATGTCTTTAATTCCAAGATCCGAACCTAGACCTCAGTTATGTTCTTATTTACCACATCACGGAGTCCTTCGTCTTGACAAATCAACGACTAAACTCCGGGTGGTTTTTAACCCCTCGATTAAGGGTTCGAAAGGCATAAGCATGAACGAAACTCTTTTAATAGGACCAAAATTACAAGCCGATATTTCCGAAATTCTATTAAAATTCAGATTTTATTCTATCGTATTTTTGACTGATATAAAACAGCACTTTTTACAAATTCAAATTAATCCAATTCATCGGGACTACCAAAGGCTACTTTGGCGATTTGATCCCAATGAACCCCTGCAGGAATACAGGCTTAATACAGTGACGTTTGGTGTTAGTTCAAGTCCCTATTTAGCTATTAGAACTCTTAGAGAACTAGCCATCCTGGAGGCTAAGAATTATCCTGAAGCATCCCAGGTCCTTTTGAATAACATTTTCATGGACGATATTTGCTGTGGAGCTAACTCTCTAGAAGGTGCTTTATCACTTCAAAAGGATCTCATAGCGTTGCTTAAATTGGGAAAATTTGAATTAAGAAAATGGGCATCAAATAATCCGAAACTTCTTTCACATTTGTCGCCCGCTGATTGTCAGATCCCTGTTACCTTTGAAGACGATTCTTCAACATCGATTAAGGTGTTGGGCCTTCAGTGGCACCCTTCTACAGATACTTTTACCTATTCTTGTACCCCTTGTGAAAAACCTTGCACCAAAAGGAATATTTTATCAGCTATCGCTAAAATTTGGGATCCTATAGGTTTCTTATCGCCTGTTTCATTTTTAGCCAAAGTGATTATGCAAAAACTTTGGTTATGCAAAACTGATTGGGATGAAATACCCCCCGATCCAATCAAAACTCTTTGGAATCAATTCAATAATCAATTAACCACTCTTTCGAATCTTTGTATACCTAGACATATTTTTTCGAATAATATTCAACGATGTCAATTGCTAGGTTTCTGCGATGCATCCGAGCTAGGATACGCTTCTTGCGTATACGTTCGCGTCGAATTACCAAATAAAATTATCAAAACTGCTCTAGTCATGGGCAAGTCAAGGGTTGCTCCCTTACACACTATTTCAATCCCACGTTTGGAACTACTTGGAGCTACTCTATTAGCTGATTTACTCGAACTAGTTATTCGCACCTATTCATCATTACTCGTAATCGATGAAATTCTTGCGTTCTCGGACTCACAGGTCACGCTTCATTGGGTCACATCTTCACCTCACAAGTGGAAGACCTTTGTGGCAAACCGCGTAAGTCGTATTCAAGAAACAATCCCCGAAGTCCCATGGTATCACATTACTTCACTCGAGAACCCTGCCGACTGCGCTAGCAGAGGGTTGTCGCCCAATAACTTAATAAATCACCCTCTTTGGTTTCACGGCCCTCCATGGATTACCTTGCCCACTACGGAGTGGCAAATTCAAAGGTTTATAAATGAACGTTCTTTGGGAGTTCCAGGCGAGGTTCTCAAAGAAGAAAAACCGGAAAATTCAGTGGTGCTGACGGCAGAAATTCAAAATCAAAACTTTTTTGATAGATTAATCGATAAAATATCCAATTTAAATACCATTCAAAAAATCATTTGTCATTTTCTAAGACTTATTCACAATCGAAAAACCTCAGTTGACCCTTTATCCGGCGTTTTTTTCGCTTTTGAACTACACAAGGCTCTACTTGTTTTAGTTAAAAGGGTCCAAGAAGAGTGTTTTTCGGATATCATTCAAAAAATTCAAAATACTCAGCTATTACCTAAGCCGTTTCGCAAACTCGCGCCCTTTTTGGACGAATTGGGTTTCCTTAGAGTGGGCGGACGCTTACGGCATTCTCAACTCTCCTTTGAGGCAAAACATCCCTTATTATTGCCGAAATCTCATAGATTAACCCAATTGATCATTATTCAAACTCATAACGAAAATTTACATCCCGGAATAAACACAGTCCAATACTTAATTCGTCAAAAGTTTTGGATTATGTCATCACGTCGAGCTATTCAGAGGGTTTTATTGCAATGTATTCCCTGCTTTCGCTTAAAACCAAAACCGTATACTCCGTATATGGCGGATTTACCTTCTTTTAGAACGTCACAATTAAAATGTTTTTCACACGTTTGCTTAGACTATGCAGGCCCAATCAAAACCTTTGTAGGTCAGAGACGTCGTGGAGCACAAGTTGGTAAATCATATATCGCAGTCTTTGTCGATACTTCTGTCAAGGCAATCCATATCGAGCTTGTTTCGGATTTAACCACAGAGGCGTGCATCGCTGCTTTACGACGCTTTGTCGCTAGACGTGGCACTTGTGTCCAAATCACAAGTGATAGAGGCTCAAACTTTGTTGGGGCTATTAAGGAGCTCCATAATCTTTCGAAATTAGCTTCTGAGAGCTTAAAAATCAAATGGTGTCTTAATAGTCCGGGAGCCCCCCACCTAAATGGTCTAGCAGAAGCAGGAGTCAAATCTATAAAATCACATTTGTATCGGGTCATCGGTGACCAGATACTAACCTTCGAAGAGCTCTCTACTCTCCTCGCCCAAATAGAGGCATTACTCAATTCTCGACCCCTTTGTGAGCAAAGCTCTGACCCAAACGATCTTACGTCTTTGACTCCGGGTCATTTCCTCACAATGGAACCCCTTAATTCGTGTCCTGATCCTGACCTTTCTACCCTTAAAGTTAATACCCTTAAGCGTTGGCAACTTATCCAACGAATTCATGCCGATTTCTGGAAGCGTTGGAAACTCGAGTACTTAAATACTTTACAACAGCGTTCTAAGTGGTCGGACCCTTCGGTTGAAATCAAGCTAGATACGCTTGTTTTAATTAAGGATGAAACTAGGCCGCCATTACACTGGTTGCTGGGTAGAATAGTATCTGTACATCCTGGTCGGGATAATCACATTCGAGTTGCTACTGTTAAAACACAACACGGACTTTTCACTCGTCCCGTGGTCAAGTTGTGCCCACTACCTTTAGATGCGCACTAAACTCCCAAGCAACTTCTTTTGTTTCGTGTGTCGTTATCTAGAATATATATATATTTTTTTTTTCATTTTTTTTCCTTTTGATCTATAAACCTAAAACGGATTTTAATAACCTACCCTTTAAGGTTTTGAAATATAGCCATTTGTTTATTCAATTAATCTCAATGTAAAACTTCGTTTTAAGTGGGCGGAAAATGTTCGTGCAACTTTAATTTTAAATTCAAATTTTGCGCCAAATTCCCGTATTCGGAAAACCCACACAATTTCAATTTTGATTGGCACAAGCAAAACGCCAGCGCCATCTACGAAAAATGAATCTGCGCAAAAAGGCGTAACCAAAAAAGATTCGTCTGTCGTATTCTATCGAGATCACCACGCAGCATGGTGATAAATTCTATTAACCAAAAAATCCAATAACATTCTTAGAAAATCAAACTAAACCATTACACAAACAAGTGATTCTAGTGTGGATCGACTGCAACGACTAGGCCAGCGAGAGGAGCTCCTCTGGACGGCGGAAACAACTGAAAAGGTGAGTGCCAATCCTCTATATTGTCTTTGTGTGGCTCGGAAAAATTGGTATTTTTACATCGTCCTTTTAAGGATTTTTGCACCCAGATTTTATAAAACGGCCAGCGCTTACAGTCCCGCAGCTCTACCCCTCAAAACATCAACAAAAGGAATTTCAAGCATTTTTCTTTTATTTTTCAATATATAAAAATACGTATTATAATTTGTTCCCCAGTTCCTGATTCGAAAAAAAAATCTTGTTTGGACCACTGGTGTAAAGAACATTTTTGCCCTCAGCTTCCTAGACGCTCTTGCAATTTCGTGCATCAATAGTCGGCTTCCGACAAAAATGTTATTCTTCAAGCACGGATCTACGGTAGGGGAAAAATCTCGGGAAAAATGGGAAATTTGCCCTCCCAAATCTCAAACTATATTCAGTTTTGACACACCGAATACCCATCCTTGTCACTATGTAAAATAGTTTTATGCTATATTTCTCCCTTTCCCCCCAAATGAAGCTCCTAGATCCGCCCCTGTATTCTTCACGCCTTTGGTACAAAAATTACTATTTTAAAAATTTTATTTAAAATCTTCTAGTATTAAATTGATAGTAACCAAGGAGTTTCACAAGCAATATGAATAAAGAGAAACTTTAAATCTATACAGGCTATTTAAAATTTGACAATTCGATGCATTCGCATTCGCCCTAAAAATGCGAATACGCCAGGGTAGGTAAAGGGTTCTCTTGGAACACTGGGCATATCTAATACTCCCAGTATAAAAAAACTTATTTTTTTTTTAAACACAAAGGGCTCTCATAAAAAGCCGCCTTCGGCTGGTTTTTAATACCGCTCTTATTTTTGTAAACAATTTACTTGATGTTCTTTCAAATTAAAAAAAAAACAAAAATGAAGCAAACAAAAGCATATTACCCTCAAAACAATCACACTAACTTAAAACGACATGTACAAATAGCTTTTGAAAAAACCAAATTCAAGTAGACAAAGTTGTTGATGTTAGTCACGTGCGCGGCACGTGGACGTCACCTTCCTCGTGGGTGTTCTTTTGTCTACATTTGACAGAATAATCAAGTAGTGTTTGGTCGTCAGCAAATACTATGGCGAGTGATTGAGCACACGACAAGTAGCTTTATATCTTTCGAATGTATTAGGATGTTAACAGCAGTATTTACATTGATATCGAAGTTAGTATTTACTTATTAAAATATTTAGATTGGCGCTGTATTTACTAAAATATTCGATTTGCCCCTTTACTTCCAGAAAAAAATTGGATTGGCTCGAAATGGATCTACATGTCAAAAAAACAAATAAATAGAAAGAAATATATATATATATATATATATATATATATATATACAGTGTGTCCACGTAAGTTGGCGGCATATGGGAAACTTTTTTATTATTAGCTTTACGAAAAAAAGTTATTCTTCATAAAAAGTTCTGCATGGTCCAAAACCTAAAATGCAACCATCAGATGTTAAATTTTTTCAGTCATATTACGAGGTTTGTCAAAAAATGTGATTTTTGCTCTTGAGTAAAGTACCTTTCTTTTTGACAATATCGAAAATTGTTATAAAGAAAAGATGTTTAGAATTAAAAATAGCTTTCAAATATTCAACATTGTTTATTTACATTATTATTATTTGCATCCTAGATTAATTATGCATTAATGTGAAAACTTAAATTTCTAACGTAATCGCAGAGAAAATGTAGAAAAAAATATTTTTTTAATGTAAATAAACAATGTTGAATATTTGAAAGCTATTTTTAATTCTAAACATCTTTTCTTTATAACAATTTTCGATATTGTCAAAAAGAAAGGTACTTTACTCTAGAGCAAAAATCACATTTTTTGACAAACCTCGTAATATGACTGAAAAAATTTAACATCTGATGGTTGCATTTTAGGTTTTGAACCATGCAGAACTTTTTATAAAGAATAACTTTTTTTCGTAAAGCTAATAATAAAAAAGTTTCTTATATGCCGCCAACTTACGTGGACACACTGTATATATATATATATATATATATATATATATATATATATATATCCTATAAGGACGAAACAGTAGACCCCCGTGAGGGTTAAGCTTTTCGCAACAAAAACTTATTTTTACCTGATTTTCTCACTATAGATGAGAGGAAAATCGGTGTAATTAACTTAACTTCGTAAGAGGAGTCACAATAGACCCACTGGTGGTCGCAGTGGAAGGGTGCAAGGCCCACTCACATATAAATCATCAATCATCAATCAACTTCGCAAGGGTGTCACATTCACCAAGCAGTGTTCTGAAGGGCTCTGGAACGAAATAGCGACGTTCAAAATAGCGAGTAATGAAATAGCGACTATCAAAATAGCGATGTAATGAAAGAGCGACTATCAAAATAGCGATGTATCAAAATAGCGTTTGTAACAAAACAGCGACATATCAAAATAGCGATGTATCAAAATAGCGACAATCATAATAGCGATATATCAAAATAGCGACAACCAAAATAGCGATAATTAAAATAGCGATGTATCAAAATAGCGATGTATCAAAATAGCGATGTATGAAAATGGCGATGTATGAAAATACCGAATCAAACCAAACCGAATCGAATCAAATCAATCCAAACCGAAATGCGCTATTATATCCTATTTTGACTATACCAGCTTATTTAAAAAAAAAACTTTCCTGATTCTTTTCCGGGATCCTAGAGGGTGTAAATCCGAACCGAACCGAACCGATCTGAACCGAATTCGGTTCGGTTCGGATTCATACTCTCTAGGATTCCGGAAAAGAAGTCTGGAGAGTTTTTTTTTGAAAAAATATGCTGGTTCGGTTCGGTTCGGTTCAGTTTGGGTCGGTTCGGTTCGGTTCGGATACACACCCTTTAGGATTCCGGAAAAGAAGTCAGGAAAGTTTTTTTTTTGAAAACATTTCTTAGAAAGTCGAGCTATATGCCAATACGGAACCGAAATATCTCTATTTTGATAGTCGCTATTTTGTTACATCGCTGTTTTGATAGTCGCTATTTTGTTACATCGCTATTTTGATAGTCGCTATTTTGTTACATCGCTATTTTGATAGTCGCTATTTTGATAGTCGCTATTTTGTTACATCGCTTTTTTGTTACATCGCTATTTCGTTACAATCGGTATTTTGTTACATCGCTATTTTGATAGTCGCCTTTTCATTACATCGCTCTTTTGATTGTCGCTATTTCGATACCGCTATTTTAATAGTCGCTATTTTGTACATCGCTATTTCGTTCCAGAGCCGTTCTGAAGAGTCCCATAAGGACGAAACAGTTAACTGTCAACACTTATTAGATGTCTATTAGAGCTTGGACCCCCGTGAGGTTAAGCTTTCAAACTACCCATGGAAAAATATGTGAGAAAGTAAAACTTATTTTTACCCGATTAGCCACGAAAACTTGTTTGAATATTTAGCATTTTCAAGAAAATTTTACCCTGATTTCGGAAATCAAAAAAAAAGCGTCACACTATAACAAAACAACAATCTTATGTTATACTCCTGGAAAATTTTAATGTTACAAGGTTATCAATCAAGTTTGACAGTTGAAAAAAGAAGTTATGCTTAGACTCCACTAAAACCCCGGTAGTTTGAAAACGGCTTGATGTAACAAAATAATTATGTTTTTCACTTTCAAAATTCTCCTGAACTTTGAATCACTCTGTTAACCACTTGAAATAATATTGTACGTAGGTACTTCAGTTAAAAGCAGCACCGGCGGTAACTTCTAAAGACTTCTTCAATAATTTTGTTACTTCCTGAACAAACAAACATAAAATTTTGTCAGGCACTTCCATATAATAAATTGTAATGTCTCCACACGCGTTTGTCATATTAATAAAAAATGTTGGATATGAAACAGAAAAGGGTGTCTTGTAGAGCATTCCTTTTATGTTTTTGATTAATGCCGACTATAAACATGTAAGATTTCTGGAAAACTGTTGAAAATTCCTGAATACGATTTAGTTTGCTATAAGTAGTTGAGGGTTTGGCTTGGTATAGACGAAGTCTTTTTTTGGTTTTTCAGTTTTCGAAACCAAGTCAAAGAAAAACATAAATTTTGATTGAACATCGTATAAAAAAAAACATTCATTTAATGTTACCCAAAAAGTACGTGTAGATTTTCTACGGACACGAACAGTGTTACTTTCCATTAAGTAAAGGTGGGGAAGGAGAGAGGGATGAGGAGGGAACTAGTAAAATGGTGTCAAAAAAAATCTTAAAGCATGTTAAAGAATTTTTGAAATCGCTCTGAATTTGTGAAAGGTATAACTACAACTATTACTAATAAGGAGGGTGGGAGAATAGAGGGAGAGGGAGGGGGAAACTAGTAAAATGATGTTGGAAAAAAAGTCTTAAAGCGTGTTCAGAAAGAACTTTTGAAATCGCTTTACATTTGTGAAAGTTATAGCTATAACTATTACTAATAAGGAGGGCGGAAAGGAGTGAGGGAGTGACTGGAGTGTAGTATGCAGAAAGAATTTTTGAAATCGCTCTATATTTGATAAAATTATACGAATATGAGTTGAGATGACAAACTTTCTTTTTTCATTTTCTTGGGGTTGTGGGGGTACCTAACTTCTTGTTTGCCTACACTCAATTTGGGCCTAGCTACGGCGCTGCCTATGTATTTCTTTTTAAATGTTAAATTAAAGATAAAAATTATAAGAGTCTTTTATAAAGAATTTAATTTAGGAAACTCAATAAAAATTGCATGCACCTTTAGTTTTATTTTGCGAAATTGCAAATTGTCTATTTTTGCCCAAGATATTAATTTCTTTTCGTTTTAAAGCAATTCGGTAAATTTCAAGAATTGATTTTGAGATCAAAATCAAATAAAAAAAGAGTAAATAAAACACCGAACTAATAAATAAACCGTTTGCAGTTGTCCAGCAGGGGAACAACAATACCGTTGCAGGGGTCA
The DNA here is from genome assembly GCA_963576565.1 of Aspidapion aeneum. NCBI lineage: Eukaryota > Metazoa > Arthropoda > Insecta > Coleoptera > Brentidae > Aspidapion > Aspidapion aeneum. The sequence goes on from OY755039.1 coordinate 9,251,264, forward strand.
CTATGATGGTTTTGACGTCATAAAAGAAAGGATTGTTGTCCGTTCAATATTATCATGGCCCTGACACAGCGGCGTAGAGTGTCTGAAGGGGCGGGGGGGGGGGGGGGCGACAGCAAAAAAGGGCGCCCATCAAAAAAAAAGGTCATCATGTCTTTACTACTTTTCTTTGCCGCCCTCTCAATTTGTCTGCTACTTAATAACGGGGCACTTCGGGCACCCATAGGGCGCCAGTATCCTCGGGGCTGGGGGGGCGACAAACCCTCCGCCCCCCCCCCCACGCCCCGCCACTGCCCTGACAAAGCTTAATATTTTTTAAACAAGTTTTGTGGCTAATCGGGTAAAAAGGACTTTTTGTTTCTCTCATATTTTTTCGTGGGTAGCTTGAAACGAGGGGTGGCACGATCGCCGATTTTTGTACACCAAAAGGAAATACCTACGGTATAATACCTACGGTATTTCCTGGTATTTCCCAGTATTTCCTCAAATTTTAATGGTATTTCCTAGTATTTCCCAAGCAATGGTATTTCCTAGTATTTCCCCCCCTAGTATTTTCAATGATATTTCCTAATATATTTTTTTCTCATTTGATAACCGTGACTCTTTCGCCGACACTAAGGCCGCCATTTCGGAACGCCTAATAGCACGGGTCATCGGCCACCTTTGGAACCCCAGACCGGGTATTTTTTTTATCCGGTCCTTTTGTCCCTTAGAATGGCCTACCGACTGAAGGAGTGTGTAACAAAGTCCGCCTTCACGAGATATCCGACCTCATCCGGCCTGGTTACCGACGTGAATGAAGGGGTAGGACAATATTACATTTTACACTCCCCAGGAATCCTATAAATGTCTGCCGCACCCGACCTCGGCAACCGACGGGGATCGAACCCGCCACTGTAGCAAGCGAGATTCCTTAACTCACTTGTGTTCAAGGAATCTCGCTTGAACACAAGTGAGTTAAGGAATCTCGCTTGCTACAGTGGCGGGTTCGATATATATTTCCCAGTACTTCCCAAGTATTTCCCCTAACCTGTACACCAAAAGGAAATACCGAGCCACCCCTCGGCTTGAAAGCTTAACCTCACGGGGGTCCAAGATCTAATAGACACCTAATAAGTGTTGACAGTTAACTGTTTTACCCTTATGGGACTCCTCAGAACACTGCTTGGTCAATGTGACACTCTTGCGAAGTTAATTAGACGTTTTTGTTTCTAATCCTATGTAAACAGTGAGAAAACTCCCGCAAGAAGCGCCATCTACCGAGATACGAGAGAAACCAGAACAAGAGCAGGCAGAAATAAACTGCTATACATATCGATCAATGAAAAGATCAATTACAAATAAAAGGACACAAACTAATCCGTGACCTACGACAGCTCTTCTACCTTTCAGGCCAGATCAACGCTTATTGCGTTTTTATCCACCATCAGACACGTAAGCGTCAATCAGCGGAATTTTTAAGCCAAATAATACTAACAAACGTGAAATTTAGTACCCGTGAATTTAAAAATCAAACAAGTTTCTTGGCTAATCGGGTAAAAAGGAGTTTTTATTAATTTCTACTCCCTTTATTTTTTATTAAATAATTAAACCTTCGCCGGATGCTTTTCGCAGAATTGACTTGCGCCTAATCGGCAGCACCGATTACCACTTGTAAGTTTTTAAGTCTGAATAAGCTTTCAAATAACAGTTTTTAGATTAATCTCGGGGATAAATCGAATGGATTACAAACTGAGTAATCAGTCAATTTCTATGCTTAGTGCTCAAGCTGATTGAAGAAAGGGATTTACCAAAAATGTTTTCGCATCAAAAAGGCAATATAATCCGCAATACAAGCGATGATACATCATTTCTGATCTGACAAGAAATTTCGCTTTGGCGGCCATATTTTCTTGCACTTATAAACGTGTGGTTGCATTTAAGAAGGTAATAATTTTCGCCCGTTATTCAGCATAAAAGATAAATAATGAGACTGGCCAAGTTTACTTATTTTCGGACGCTTGTTTTCTTTTTAATTTTATACCGGATATGAAACAGATTTAATTAAAATTAATATTGATATAAATTATAAATTATTTCGATGCTATCACAACCTAATTGGCCGCGTAATTACATTGTTAATTTTTTACTGCGGTACGTGTAGCGTAAATCCATTATTTACTGCGGTAGGCACCTAAAACCATAAACAACAAGTAAAATTAAAGAAATAAAAATCAGAAAAAAGTTGTCCTTGGCCGGGACTCGAACCCGGAATCTCTTGCTCTATACGCAAACGACCTCTCATTGAGCCACCAAGGAACATAGTCAAATATAATTTTCATTCTTTACTGCGGTACAGGTAAGTCAGTAGTCACTGTGCCACAGTAAACAATGCAACTATAGTTATGCTCTTCAAATGAAAACTATACTACCACGAAGTTGCTTCTGGGTTCAACGACGACGGCCGAACAGCCCGAAAGCACACCCACCATTGGACGATGGCCGCGAAAGCCTTTCACAGGTTCTCAATTATTCTTGTAAGCCCGTTATTATGTAAGTGCGTTTTTTAATTAATTGTTTCTTTATTTAAATTTCAACGAGCAAAACCAGATACCCATGGTGTCCACATTTTTATAATTAACATGCTAGATAAATAAGATGCCTCATAACAATATGTGCGCTTTCGATATAATTTTGGCATAGACCCTTTGTCCTTTTTTCTTAGGAAATGAGGCTATCAACACATTAAAGTTTGGCTTGTGATTCGTTCCCTACAGGTAGCAAGTTTCAGCTAATTATCTTAAACGGTTTAAAAATTATAGAAGTTTAAAGAAACCAATGCAGGCTAAAAATGGGTCAATATTTTTATTTTTGGAAACGGATAACTCAAAAAATATGCAACCAAAAAATTTAAAAATTTGTATTTTTACTTTTTATTACGGAGAATAATTATACAAAATCTCACCATCATCAAAAAACTCAAGGTTCAAAAATATTTTTAAATTGGTTGAATTGATGTGGACTTAACCTTCTGGCTTATAGCAATGACCTGATAACTGGAATCATTGCTTGTAGTAATAGCTCCCCTGTCCCAATTTTGAGAATTTGACATTGGTGTTCACCTACCCGCAAACATATCCTAACAGCCTAACCTGTCCAAACACGCCCCATGACATTTATTTTTTTAGGACACAGTTGCGATCAATTGACCAAAGTTAAATGTGCTACAGATTTCAACCACTTAAAGAAGAACAGGAGAGCCAACTTAATAAAAATACATTAGATTTGGACCCCTTAGTCAAACTATTTAGTGTAGTTTAGTATGAAAATTCACTTCTACGTTAAAAACCTTAACAAAATAAAAAGTTAACATTCAGATCATCAAACCAGAACAATGGACAGAACTATACAAGGGACTGCTGCAGGAAACGAGCCCCGAATATCTGTCAGCCTTTCCGAGGAGACACATAAAAGTACAAGGAGAGGAAGTAATCATCGATAAAGAAATGACAAAGAATGGTATTAAAAAGCTTAAATCCGGAAAATGCTCAATATGGATTAGAGAAACTACTAAAAAATCTTACATATATTATCAATCAATGCACGAATGGACATACAGTGCCTAAAAATTGCATTCATTCAATACATAAAAAAGGAAACAAGCTGGATTGCAACAATAAAAGAGGAATTTCAGTAACCAGTACTCTAAGTAGATTGTACGGTAGGATTCTTAGGGATCTAATAGAGAATGATTTTCATGATCAAGAACAAGAAGGGCAAAGTGGGTTTCGTGCAGGCAGATCTTGTGATGATAATGTTTTTTCTGTTAAACAAGTAATTGAGAAAAAGAGTGTCAGAAATGTTACCTTTGTGGACCTACAAAATGCATATGATACCGTTCCAGTACAAAAATTATGGACAGTGTTAGAGCAAACTAATATCAATCATACATACATAAAATGATAAAAGAACTATACAAAGGGTCAAAATCTAAATTAAAATTGGAAATCGACTTTCAAAAGAATTCCTGGTAACGAAAGACATAAGACTGGGATGTTGTATTTCTCCAACTCTTTTTAAAATATATATCGCAGTAGCTCTAAAAAACTGGATTGTAAAGTACACGGCATGGCATGGGAATAGAACTTAACGACCGATTTACCATATACACACTGCAGTTTGCTGACGACTAAGTAATTGTAGCTAATGATAAAGAAGTCATGGAGTATATGATGAGAAAGTTAACGAAAGAATACCAAAAGTGGGGTTTAACAGTGAGTATGTATACTTGGGTGTCACATTTGATAAGACAGGAACAGACTGTAAAAAACTGGATAAAACAAAAGTAATGGCAAAAAGGTTATTGCATGTCTTAGCAGTATTTTATGGAGCAGAGAGATAAAAAAGAATGTAAAATTTAACATATATAAAACATTGGTGAAAAGCACGCTGTTGTATGGAATAGAGACTTGTCGCATAATAGAAAAATACAAAACGTTGTTACCGAAAGTGTCGAATCGAAATGGATGCAATAAGAAAATCAACGAGAATATCTAGAACAGATCATATAAGAAATGAGGTCATAAAAGAAAGAATGGGAATCGAGGGAAGAATAACAAATGACATCACTAAAAGACAACTGATATGGTACCTACAACGAATGATCGACCAAAGATTACCAAAGGAGGTCCTAGAATGGCAACCAATAGGGTGCTATGCTAATAGGTGGCCATACACACACAGGTTGATCCGCCGGTTTGGAACGGCACAGATAAATCTGACCGTTTTGTCTGCAACGGTTTAAAACTGCTGCAGTCCACTAACACAAACAAATCTTTCGAATCGATCCTTCATATCGGTCTGTGGCAGACATAACTGCGCGTTAGTGGGCGAAAACTCAAGATTTATCTGCCGGTTCAACCAAAACTGTGGAATTTCGTCAAGTCGAAAGTTTTATGCGGCATGGTATTTTAAGCATAGTGTATGTAAAATGTTTTGTGCTAAAATGAAGCAGGCTCTGTGTATGGGAATTATTAATAATATGAAAATAATGCACAGTGGTGTAAAAAAGAGACGTTCGAAGTGGGTTAAGAGTTATTTGCTTAAGAGGAAACTATTTAGCCATGACCTTCTATTAAAAGAGTTAAGAGAAAATGATCCAGACGATTTTAAAAATTATTTAAGAATGGATATTAACACGTATGACCTTTTATTAAATTTGGTAAGAGAGGATCTTACGAAACAAGATACCCAAATGAGAGATGCCATTGGACCAGAACAGCGATTAGATGCTGCCCTTTGTTTCCTTGCCACGGGAAAATCATATGAAGATCTGAAATTTTCAGTGAGAATTTCTGCACAGGCTCTTGGTTATATCATTCCGGAAACATGTGCCATAATATTCAACTAATAAATTAAAATATGACCGGTATGTTATTCCTGGCACAGTGCAAACCGACAGACAAGTCTGCGCCGGTTAAAATATCGAGCGCGGCACCCACAAGTTTCGCCCGCCGGTCTGAACTCACAGATAAATCTATACCGGCTATAACTGGCGCGTGGAATGTCCACTAATTGAAAGACAAATCCGCCAGTTTGAACCACGCCGTCCCAAACCGGCGGATCAACCTCTGTGTGTATGGCCAGCTATTGACTCAAAAAACCCTGACAGAAGATAATCGTCAGGATCGAGGGAGGTGGAGAATAGGCGCATGACTCGTGTTTATATATTGGTTCGTTGACATTGATTTTAACCGAAACACTTAAATCTTAAAACCACTTCTTACACTAAGACCATTTTTTTACAAATAGAAAAAAATTAGCCGTAGTTTTTATTTTGTGGCTTATCATTATGTTGCACTAAGCTCTTTAATTGATTATTAAGCTAAAAAAATATTTTAAAAAAGTTAATCTTGACCAGTGGCTGGTAACGTTATAAATTGGGGGGGGGGGGGCAGAAAATTAAATTGCATGAAAAATGAGATAAAAAAACTTACCGAAACAATTTTATTTTAGTATTTTCCAAACAAGCAGCTATTTGGTGTAGTTTTTAGTTTATTTGTTTATAGATAGAGTCCATTCGCCTTTCTTTTTTATGGCCCCGTAGAGTAACCTCAAAAATTCCACAAAATTTAAACAATAAACACTCTATCATCCTACTAAGTATATGTCTAATTTTTGTCACATTTTCATTATGTTCGGTAATGTTTTGCCTATAGGCACTATTCAATTGGCAACTTATATCAGTCTTGCCTAGCATAGAAAATTCTATGTGGTGATTTAAATGAATACCACTTACTTTGCGTCTTTTTAACTTTTCAAGGGAGTGCTTGTTATCACACAATCCTTTTGCATGCAGGATCACTTCGTTGTTTGTTTGAAACTCGTAGACAATGATTGTGTAGAAATGAAATTTCGGACTTCCATTGTCTTTAATTATTTTAAAACACGACGTTTCGGTTAGTAAGTATCTCTAATCGTTATCAAGTGTAAACCAAACAATCTAGTCTCTAGGCTACTACTTATACTACTTGGTGTGCAGTCAGGTGTGACGGCCCGCCTCCTTTTTAATCGTAAGACGCCTGTTTTCCTTAAGGAGTGGTTTCCATATGTTTGGTATGTCCGTGCTTGGTTGACTGAAAACTTCTTTATGCTGCATTATAAACGCAGCTTCAATAAACTTTCGTTTTCGCCAATGCGACTCCTTATGTAAAACTTTAGCTTCTGACCACTGAATCCTGTGATCATTTGACCATGCATGATCTGCTAAACCGGATTTTTCAATATCCCCTAATTGGGTACTTTTTAGATGTTCATTTACTCTAACCTGAAGAGGGCGTTTCGTTTCACCTACATAAGATTTACCACACTCACACGGGATTTAGTAAATACATTCCTTATTATTTGAGGGATTGTCTTGTTTTGTTTTAGTTACAAAACTTCTTATCGTATTTCCGAAGAAAATACTGACAAATTACAAACTGATGATACACTTCATGATAGAACAACGCTATCGGTGGAGGGGGTGATGGATCTTTTGGAGCTCTGTCTCCGTAACTCTTACTTTCAAGTGAAAGATAAGTTTTACGCGCAAAATGATGGACTCCCAATGGGTTCATCTCTTTCGCCAGTGGTAGCAAACATCTACATGGAGTGGTTCGAGGACCATGCGATCAACACAGCAAGAGTCAAACCAAAACTATGGCTACGATACATGGATGACACATTTATTATATGGCCGGAAAATGATGACGAACTACAAAATTTTCTACACCATTTAAACGGTATTCGACTAACAATCAAGTGCACCATGGAAATTGAAAAAGATTCGGCCTTACCTTTTTTGGATGTTCTTTTCAAACGATTAGACAGAAACATTCAAACCACTGTATATAGGAAACCTACACACACGGGACCGTACCTAAATTTTAAGTCTAATCATTCTGTTGCAACAAAACAAGGAGTTATAAGAAGTTTGTATTTAAGAGCCGTAAATATTTGTAGTAATAATGAGAATTAACCACAGAAATTAACAACATTAAAAAGGACTTACAACCGAATGGTTATTCCGATAAATTAATAAACTCAACGATATTTAAAATTAAAAACAAACTAAATGTACCAAATTCTCAAAATAATAATCCGTTAGGTGTTATTAACATTCCATATGTTCAAGGGATTTCAGAAAACATAAGACGAATAGCTAAACACTATAATATAAAAAAAGTATTTTCTTCGGGAAATACGATAAGAAGTTTTGTAACTAAAACAAAACCAGACAATCCCTCAAATAAGGAATGTATTTACCAAATCCCGTGTGAGTGTGGTAAATCATATGTAGGTGAAACGAAACGCCCTCTTCAGGTTAGAGTAAATGAACATCTAAAAAGTACCCAATTAGGGGATATTGAAAAATCCGGTTTAGCAGATCATGCATGTTCAAATGATCACAGGATTCAGTGGTCAGAAGCTAAAGTTTTACATAAGAAGTCGCATTGGCGAAAACGAAAGTTTATTGAAGCTGCGTTTATAATGCAGAATAAAGAAGTTTTCAGTCAACCAAGCACGGACATACCAAACATATGGAAACCACTCCTTAAGGAAAACAGGCGTCTTACGATTAAAAAGGGGGCGGGCCGTCACACCTGACTGCACACCAAGTAGTATAAGTAGTAGCCTAGAGACTAGATTGTTTGGTTTACACTTGATAACGATTAGAGATACTTACTAACCGAAACGTCGTGTTTTAAAATAATTAAAGACAATGGAAGTCCGAAATTTTATTTCATCACTTCATTGGTTGTTCATAACAAGACAAATAATGCAAAAAGAAGCATTTCTTTTTTCACAAACGCGCAACCAGTTTTCAGCATTGTATAACTTTTTATTAAATTTTCTATTTTAAGTTTGGATCACCCCTCGGCATTACTTACACTAAAATTTTGGTTAATTTTTAGGTGCGGTCTATGTGGCCCTAAAGATTTTAATTATAATCGAAGTTCATATATCAACGTATTTAAATTTGCACAGTTAATTATGTAATCGACGGTATTTATTTCCATTTTTATAGACAATCGACAATAGACAATATTTTTTGTTCCAAATTTTTACAAAAGTAAATTGGTTCGTCAAAGTTATCTAAAACTACAGATTAAGTATGTAAGTTGCACTTACAATTTGTTTACAGTAAAACTTAATTGTTTTATTGTTAATTTTCATGGGGCATGTATCGGTGCCCTTATTGAATATTTACACAAATAGTACACTTAAATTCACGCTTACACTTTAATATAAAATACACTTATAATTTGGCTTAGATATCTGAATAATTTAAAAACAAACGAAAACAATGGAACGAGAAAAAAAATTATTTTGTAAAGTCATTAATTGAATAAGGTTCTAAATCACATAAATATTTGAAACATGCCCTTTTAAAAGTTTTGAAAGACTCTATGCTTTTTATGGAATTAGGTAGTTTATTGTAAAACTTAATAGCGGCATATACAGGGCTTTTCTCAGTAATTGTTAATCTGTGCTTTGGGTATATGTACAATCTATCCTTATGCCTTGTATTACAGGTTTTATTTGTTGTGTATTCTGAGAATAAATTAGGATTTTTCCTTAAAAACAATATACACTCTAAGATGTAGATTCCTGGAACGGTCAAGTAAATATTTTCCTTAAATTTATTTCTACATGATTCCGTTGCCCTTATTCCTAATATTATTCTCAGGGCTCGTTTTTGCATTATAAAAACGTTCCCAATATGGCTGCTGTGGCCCCAGAAAAGTACACCATATTTTATGTTTGAATAAAACATACCATAATAAACCGATCCTAGTGAATTTGCATTTTTAAAAAATTTGTCAAGAACTCTAAGTGCATAGCTTGCACTTCCTAATTTTTTGCATAGTTCTTTAATTAATTAATTAATTAAGCAAGGCTGCTAAACCCCAAATCAAAACAAATTCATACGTCTTCACTAAGGATATAAGCGGCAACACTAGAAAGGGCAAGGTACGTTTCCGCACGCTGATGATGGCCGACGTCAACTAAAACAAACATAACTCTCGGCCCCGCCCGAGAACAGCCACCCATACAACGTTGAAAAACGGGTGAAATTGAAACCTTGCCCCGCGCGGCGCTGCCGGCTTGTAATTATTTACGTTAAAAAAGTTCACCCAATTAATCGCTCGTTGTTAACCACAGATAATAAAAAGAACTAGACAAACATGTCGTAAGGGAAGATTTAACTTTTTTTTAAAATAAATCAATTAAAAATACTGTTTGTTTTGGGAGGGCACAGCCCCGTTGCCATCCCTGTGCAGCAATGTCATACCGTCAAATATTAACCTACAAGAAAATTTGTCAAACAATTTCTCTCGCTTGTTTAATCTGCTCAGCTGCTAACTAGCGAGCCAATTTATTGCCTAGAAAATAATTCAAGGCATTATAGAATTGCGAAATCAAATAAACGCACTTATTTATATTTATCTTTACATGCTGCACAGTATGTAGCCTCATAGCTTATAGTCATTTCAAATCCCAAAATGGGCATAGCAGTCGAGATATGAGATTCTTTATATTCCTGTGGAAAAGAACATTTTTATATTAATATCATTGCATGCATATACAGGTAGGTACGAGCACACATAGAACAAAAATCACATCAACGTTAAATTAACGTGAACAAAAATAACAATGTTTTTTTTTTACGTGAAAACAACGTCATACCATGTAATATTTATTTTGTTAAATCTACATGCTTAAAGATAACTTAAAAACAAGGAGAAATCAAGCTATAAAAATGTACTTTTTGCTGAAGTTTCTGGTGCTGTGTATATAACGTGTTTTTTACCCTCGTTATTTTCATGTACCAAATTCACACTTGAAAAGTCCTCCACAACATGTTCTAAAACGCCACTAGATTAAGACTTCTTAAACCTACTAATTTTCGGCGTCTTTTTTGGTAACGTTTTTTTAACTTAAAAGAGACGCGAAAGGAAGTTATAAAAGTTCACTAGATTAAGACTACAACACTTCAAGACAATTTTAAAGATGGCGCTTAAGGTAAGACAAAATATCTATATATCTATTTATATACATTATGTTTTTTTAAAAGCTAAACAAGATTTTTTAACAGTAAACACTTTCACAGAATATTAATGTGTCTTTATCAGGTTAATAACAGATGCTTCGTGGTCGTGAAGAATCAGGGATCAGTTCCTTAAAAGGTTTTTGGAGTTTAGAGGCCAAAGCACTGCCTGATAGATTTCAAATTCGTGTAGCTTGAATATAATGTGAGTTTAACGTAAAAATCTCTTGAAACTAACGTAAAAACATTGCTGTTTTAATTTTATAATGGCGTTATTACAACGCAGTTTTTAGCAACGTTATTTTTATAACGTTACTGAATGACCTATTAAGCTTGTTTTCATATGTGAAATAAACGTTTTTTCTAGCAGCTTTTAAAATCAACGTTTTTTTTTCTCACGCCTTTTTTACGTGTTAAGTTTTGCATATACAGCTGGAATAAAACAGAAGATAACTTTTAAAATCCCAACATATTTCTTAGATAATCGGGTAAGAAGGAGTTTTTTCTTCTCTCTTATATTTTTCCGTGGGTAGCTTGAAAGCTTAACGTTACGGGGGTCCAAGATCTAATGGACACCTAATAAGTGTTGACAGTTAACTTTTTCGTCCTCATGGGACTACTCAGAACACTGTTTGGTCAATGTGGCACTCTTGCGAAGTTAATTGGATGGTTTTGTCTCTAATCCTGAACAGTTTTCGAGTTTCCTGCCTCAAAGCGGTTTTGAGTTTTTTGGCAACAATTCTACCTTCTTTCTTTTTTTCGGATAACAGATGCGGTATACAACGGGAAACTTATTGCCTTATCCCTAATTCTTCATGCAATTTTTTTTATACAATTTTTTGAAATAGCTATTTAAAGCCTCAATCTCGCGATATATCACATGACGATCTTCCATGATCATCATCGATGTTTTCGTCGGTGACAGCCGTTTTTGGTGCACCTGCCTTGAATCGTCACTATGGCTAATCCATCCATGCTTGAATTCTCTATACCAACGAAAAGGTCTCGACTGATGTGATGCTTCATTACCGAAAACAAAAATCAACTCGGAAAAGCATTCTTGTTGAGATAATTTCCATGAAAAAATTTAAAAAATTATAGCTCGAAAAACTTCTTGCTTTAATTTAATTTTTCGACTGATTTGTTAACTTAAAAAATTCACTGTGGCTATTAAAACTATATGTATCGCACTGACGTTTTGAATTTAGGTTAGGTAAAGATTGACGTTAAGTTTTAGTAACGACATTCGATGAGTGTCGCCCTCTATGTTCATTTATGGAAAATATAAAAGACAGTCTTCGTAATAAATACTAATGAAATATCTCTCTTAAGTAACGAAAGATGAGAGCTACCCCAATTATAGATATTTTAAATGAATATCAGCAAAAATATAGTTGTAATATTTTTAAGATTTTCTTTTACTTTTGGATACGCCAAAACCGAACAAACCTCTGAAGGCAGCGAAGGAAAGTTAAAAATACTCTGCCAATATATGGGCCCCTAAGCTCACACTAGGTACTATAGTTATAGTTTACGTGTGAGCTAATATAACTAAAAACTGAAATATATTTTATTCAACTCCAGACTAAATTATCTTTTGTTTGATACCACACAAGCCATGTTTTGATTTAAACTCAAATTTTTTAAATCTACCCCCACCCTTAAAAAAAGCAAAAACTAAAATGTTATTTGTTAAACTCCTTTACTCCTCCAATTACCTTTCGTTTGATATCACACACGCCATATTTTCACTTAAACTCTAATTTTTGAAATATACCCCCATCCTTTTTTTAAAATAAATTAAAATGTATTTTGTTTAACTCCAAACTCAATTACCTTTCGTTTGATATCACACACGCCATATTTTCACATAAACTCTAATTTTTGAAATCTACCCCCACCCTTTTATTTGTTTTGTGTTCGGTGGATTTTGTTCATTTTTAAATGGGACCATCTCGACCCAAGACCCAGCCTAGCTACCAAATTTTATTAAAATCGGCCAAGTGGTTTTTGAGTTATGCGCGTTGGTCGTTACAGACATACAGACAGACAGACAGACATACAGACATACAGACATACAGACATACAGACATACAGACATACAGACATACAGACATACAGACATACAGACATACAGACATACAGACATACAGACATACAGACATACAGACAGACAGACAGACAGACAGACAGACAGACAGACAGACGGCGCAACAAAAAAGTTTCAAAATCATCTGAAACGCAAAGATATATAAAAATTTTTGAAATCGGAGCAACTTTTTTTTTCTCGAAAAAATTAGGATCACCATAGCTCACACTACTATAGTATAGTATATGTGTGAGCTAAAATTCCACTACAATATTAGAAAAGCATTAAATACCTCCCTTTTATGCAAGTTAGGGATCAAAGAGGTCACTTTTGACCTAGCTTGTCAAGATATACAGATTTTACAAAATAAAGCAATGAGGATAATTTTAAATGCAAATAAATATACAAAAATAAGTCTTATGTTTTTAAAATTGGAATGGTTGAAAGTAAAAAATTTCACATTTAATTCGTTTGTATTTTTATCTATAAAATTCAACATAATTTACTTCCAGAAAATTTAAAATAGGTAATTTATTACTATAAATTTTGAACAACATTCATATTTGACTCGAAATAATTCAAATTTTTATATTGAAAATTGCAGATCTAATTTAAAATTTAATTCAATTTTTATAAAGGGCTTTTAGAATCATCTATATCTATATTTAAAAAACCTTTAAAATGTTACCTTCTAAAAATACTCTGCCAATATATGGGCCCCTAAGCTCACACTAGGTACTATAGTTATAGTGTACGTGTGAGCTAATATAACTAAAAACTGAAATATATTTTATTTAACTCCAGACTAAATTACCTTTTGTTTGATACCACACAAGCCATGTTTTGACTTAAACTCAAATTTTTGAAATCTACCCCCACTCTTAAAAAAAACAAAAAACCAAAATGTATTTTGTTAAACTCCGGACTCAATTACCTTTCGTTTGATATCACACACGCCATATTTTCACTTAAACTCTAATTTTTAAAATATACCCCCACCCTTTTTTTTAAATAAATTAAAATGAATTTTGTTTAACTGCAGACTCAATTACCTTTCGTTTGATATCACACACGCCATATTTTCACATAAACTCTAATTTTTGAAATCTACCCCCACCCTTTTATTTGGTTTCTGTATGGTGGATTTTGTTTATTTTTAAATGGGACCATCTCGACCCAAGACCCAGCCTAGGTACCAAATTTTATTGAAATCGGCCAAGCGGTTTTTGAGTTATGCGCGTTGGTCGTTACAGACATACAGACAGACAGACATACAGACAGACAGACAGACAGACAGACAGACAGACAGACGGCGCAACAAAAAAGTTTCAAAATCATCTGAAACGCAAAGATATATAAAAAATTTTGAAATCGGAGCAACTTTTTTTTTCTCGAAAAAATTAGGATCACCATAGCTCACACTACTATAGTATAGTATGTGTGAGCTAAAACAACAAAGGGATTAATTTAGTTCAACTATACTATGCACATTGTAGCAAAATGCTAAATAAAATATATTACTACTACTACTATTATACTTACCCGGATTTGAATTAAATATCAACCCTAATTATGAAAGACTGTGAATCACTAGGATGACATTTTTATACCTAGAGTCTCGTTAAATGCAATAATTAGTAATACTAACGCGTCGTTGTAATCCTCGCGACGTTGTGTTTTTATATTATGTTCGGGTAGCAAAACGCTATTCTGCCGTGCAAAGCAGAAACCTAGTAAGTCAAAAACTAGTGTTTTGGGAAATAGAGTTTGAACTTTATTTAACTACATACTAACTATAGTTTATTTAACTACATACTAACTACATAACTTCCTTGATTTTAAGATAGCTACATTCCTTTCCACGTTTTACGGCGATTTCAATGATATAAAAATCTCTTTTTCGAGTAAGTCGAGTTACTAGGTTTTTGCTTTGCACGGCAGTATTTTCGTCAATTTTTGGGGGATTTTGATAAGCATTGGTATGTTTGTACATCGACATTTTGATAAACATTGGCAAAATTTTTTGGTCGGTTTGTCTCTCTAAGCTGCGTATCAGTGCCCTGAACTTTCTGGTTTGCGCCTTTCCACTTTTTTCAAAATATCTAATAAAGTTTACTTGAGCCGATGTACAATCATGCCAATGTTTGTTAAAATTCTACAAACATTGACGAAAATGTCGGTTTAATGACATACCAGTATACGATTTAAATATATTTTAATAAAAACTGAAAAATATCAACTTTAAACGCTTTTTTGCAACCACTTACCAAATATATTTTGAAAACAATTTCACACTGCTTGACGGCTGGTCTTTATAAGAACAAATACTTTCGGGGACCCCAAAATAAAACGTAAAATAAAAACTCCCCAGCCGTTTATCTCCAAAAGTGTACTTTTTGCTTAAAAAGCGTTATTTTAAACCAATGATTTTTCCATATTTGCTGTAATTTTTTTAGTATTTTGGATTATATTTATATATTTTTTTAAGATAGTAAATCTTGTATTTAGTTCTCTGTCAGAACTGGTAAAAATTCGTTTAAGTTTTAGTCAAGAAAGGTTTTAAAAAATTGTTTCGTGTACGCAGTCTAAAATCTTTGTTATTTGCGAAAAACGCGACAGCTTGGTATTTGTGATTTACATTTACTACACATTTTCCCTGCAATACTTTTGCAAATTTTAAAAGGTGTGATATAGCCAGTCTCAAAAGGAAGAAAAAAAAGTATGTCAGATAAAATCCGCCTCAGAAACTTTTTGACAAGGTTCAAAAATTTAAGTTTAAAAAAAATCACAAGTTTTGTAAATTGACACAGTTTTGATTTTAACATTATTTTTCTTATTATAAAAAAAATAGTTTTAAATGTTGCGTTACATGGGCTTATACAGATGTGTCTTGACTAATCAAGATTGTTACAAAAAATATTTTAGCTGCTTTTGATTTTGAGATATTGGAAAAAAATTGGGTGGTGCCAATTTGAAATTTAGCACACGCAGCTAAGAGTCGAGTACTGACCAAAAAAAAAATATTCACTTACTTACTTACTACGAAAGTTTTATCAAAATCACCAAAAATTGTGTAGAAAGCATTGACGGTTTAAATGGGCAGCTTAAAACCATAGTTTTTCCAGTAGCGTAGAAGTTAGGGAGAAAAACACCCACTACCCACTACCCCTTCAAAACCTCCACCAATTATGACTTAAGAAAAAAAATCCGCACAGAACATAGCGTATAAGTAAAAAACGTTTACACAAACTATTTTCGGTACGATAAACTGTTTCGGAGATATTCGCAAAAAACTATTTTTTTTTCAATTTCCACTGAACAAGAAAGTGGTGCATTTTAGAGGGTAAGTGAACAATACTTCGGCGCAACACCCTGTGTATAATGAATTCATTAAACCTTATTCGATCTTGTTGCTACATAAAAATCTTAATGTAAAACTGAAAAACTGAAAGAAGGCAGAAATAATATAAAAATTATATAATGTAAACTGAAAAATAAGGACATCAAAAAAGTACAAATGGATGACAAATACAGTCTTGGATTTATTGAAAGGCGTCAGAAGAACAAAACAATCAAAATCCAATTCAATACAAGACGGTCAACAATAAACAAAAAAATAAGTTGAAATTTAAAATATAAAATATTCGAAAGACAAAAAATAAAACTTTATCTGCTTAACACACAACGTAAATACCTACTCCTATACCTACAGAATATTCGGAAAGATGACGAATTAATTAACCACACAGGACAAAATCTTGCTGTTACATGAATCGGAAGACATACATTTTTATTTCCTAATTCCAAAACATAGATACTTAACTTCAGGCACGGATATATGAAATTTTCGTATATCCTTGCTTTAGGTCCAATTAAATTAAAAAGAAGGAATATTGAGTAAAGATATAAAATGATTCCGTTCTGTAGACATTCTACTTATAGCTCGTAACTTATTTTGTAAATTTTTAGCAGATTTTAGATGGTCGAGAAGATTTAAGAAGGATTTCATAAAATCTTATAAAATCTTTCGCATAATCTTATGATGTTATTAAATGTTGAGAAATCATGGGTAAAAAATCCTTAAGGGGGCAAAATTCGCCCGAAAACACTCTAAACAATATCTCATTTTTGGGCCAAATGTTGTCCCAATAAAAATAGAAAACGAGAATGCGGAATGCGTTGAAATTTTGCGGGGTGGTTTTTTAAAGCATTTTTAACAAACGTATCATAGCAGTTTTTCGCTAATTCATCTTATTCAAAAATAAAAAAAGTTATGTCTAAAACACAACAAATATTTTAAAATAATGTTTGGCATTTTAGTAGTCCAGTTGTGTTATAGAAAACTGTAGCGAATTTGTTTCGTTTTTTGTATTTTTTGGAAATACACAAAAGAAAATCAAAAATCTAATAAGATACGTTTGACAATTTAAAAATAATATTTTAAATGAACAGAAAAAATGTTTCAATTAGTTTTCATAGACGATATCTATTAGGATTTATGAAAGCGTGGTCCATTTTATATTTGCTGCAGGACACCAAATCATCAGAGCCATCAACCTACTGACTGAAGCGCCACCCCGATATACCGAGGGCAAGTCAATTCGATTGAGAAAATTTAATTAAGATCATGTGACTCGGATTTTCAGATTATTTTCAGTTATTTTGAACAAATTAACTGTTGTATAATTTAAGTTAAAGGCTTATAAGTAGGTATTTAAAGACATACAATTTTATATTTTACAAAATCACGGGATTACGAATTTAGTCACAAGAAAGTTTGTGATAATTCTAATTCACCTAACAAGTAGGGAAGAGGCATTTAGGTATGTATACAATATTTTTCTTCGAGGTTGTGAAAACAAAAATAAAGCCAAACACTTTATTACTTATCCTATAACAGCATCTTTGGATCAGGAGATTGATATTTTGGATCAAATATATTGGAAGGTCTTTAATATCTTAATTCTGGATATAACTTGTTGCAGGCTCTTATAGTAGCATTACGTGATCAATCCTTTATTGTGGCTAAATCCTCTTTGGGATTATTGGTATTTTCTATTACAGTAAACAAACATGTTTTTCTATTTTTATTTATTTATAATAAGACGAAACGTCACCCCCTGATTTTTATGCTTCCTTTTGCTAGTAGAAAAGTAGCCACTTGCGTTTTTTGGCAAAAATTACTTAAAATGTGTTGTTTGTTTGTACTAGATTGACAAAATATTTGATTAATTATTACGTCTAATCTAACCTTATTTATAATTATGTCTGTCATCCATTGGCATCCTTAAAATTTTAGTAAGGCTCACAACTTTAGAACCAAGTCTGTGTCCCTATGACTCTAATAATATTGTAGTTCCACTTTTTGACTGATATTCAAATATTTTGCCTTGTTATCTTTTGCTTAAGAAAATGCCTAAATCAAATTTGTCACCTTTAATATTCTAATACTCTTCATGAGATTTGACGAGACTTTGACAGCAGGGATTAAGATACCTATATAAGTTGGGATCTTCACTCTGTTTAAGCTTGGGTGTAGTATTTCGTGGTTTTTATTTATAGTGAAAGTCATAAAGAAGTTGCCGTGCTTGGCAAAAACAGTATATATATCTATAAGTTATCTACATTGTGGCAAAACGTCACAGCTTTATATGGCACAGCAGCCCAAACCGCTTTAAGCGCACTAGATAAATTGCTTTTCATTATGTATCTTATATTCACCTTATATGGAGATTTTAAGGCAAACAGGTGTATGTTAAAGGTAGCAGTTTAAGACTCTTGTTAAACGAGTAACGGCATTTATCCAAAAAATTTTATAAGAGGTAAGCCTGTTTTCCACAAAATTTAAGGTCAGTGTTATTTTAACCAATTTTTCGCATTTAAAGGTGATCTTTAGATACAACATTAGTAAAAGTATAAATCATTTTTCTAAGAATCTGTATTTTAGGCATTTTTGGAGGAAAAAAATACCAAAAATAACTAACCCAAATCTCTTAAAAGTAGTATGTTTTTTCGCTCAGCTTCTCAATAGCTATCTTATTTCGGGAATATTTTAACATAACTGATTGATTTTGGGTGACTAATATGGCAAAAACTACATACCGCATTACCGAGGGGTCAACAAAACCATTCCAGCAAAAACTCCTTCTAAAAAACGCAACTCAAATAGATCCTAATAGCTTGTGGTAAGTCATAAGAGTTTAAAGTTTGGTATGTTCAGTTTACAAGAATTTTTGCTGATACAAAAACTTTCTTCCGCTAAAATTTTGATTTTGTTCCATAAAAAAGAACCTTTTGACTGGTAGGAAAAACATTCCTATTTCCAACCAGTGCACTATAGGATAAAAAATCCAAATTTTGGCCAATATAGGACGAAAATAGGTTTACCTTTTAGTTATAAAATTACCACCAAAAATATTTAAAATGACCAAGTCATCAATATTTTTAATAATAACATTTGAAATCTAAGTAGGCTGTGCTTGATGACAGCGCAAAGTCAGCTTATACGTCGAATAAAGTATTCCTTTGTTTTTTCTTTAAATATTTACTGATATTTCAAAAGGCGCTGTACTAAAGATATTAATTTAAAAGTGATTTTTTTTTATTACCCATGTAGAACGAAGGTAAGATTGATTAATTATATACCTTTTGTTTTTAGAAGCTTACCTATTTTTTATTTGCTGGTTTTAAATCAATATATAGCAGAAATCTGGCAAAAGAAATAAAATTGTTTGGTTAGGTTGAATTACAAAATGAGATCCGCAAGGATCCGATCAGGCCAATATGTAATAATATTCTTTAGAGTTTAGGCTAAAAGGCTGTTGAAAACCGTTTGCAACTATTTGCAACAAAGGAGTTTTTTTTTACTTTTGGATGAACTCTGCATTAAAAATCAAGATCTTTTTGATGTGTGGTTGTCTTAGATAACACAAGTTTCCTTTGAATTAATTCATCATTTTTGGGTAATATTAGTTTCCCTGTGTTGCCAATTGCCTTTAAATTTGACAAACTTTGAGAACTACTGCTTTGAAACTGCTTATATTTTCATGAGCACTTATCCTTGGTTTCCTATGCCAGTACACAAGGTGCTTATTCACAGCAAGCAGATTTTGCAGAATTGTTTATTACCAGCTGGGTTTTTGGGAGAGGAAGCCTCAGAAACGAGAAACAAGATCTACAAGCATGATCGGGAATACTATGCCCGAAAAAGTAGTAGAATAAATAATTTAACACACATTTTCAATAGGGCAATGGACACTTCAGATCCGTTAATCTCAACTTTGTCACTTATGTCACGAAAATCCAAACTGAAATCGAAAGTGTTACCTGAAGATGTTAGAAATTTTTTACAATCACCCGGTGAATATTTATCTAAATCGGGTTTACATGAAAATAACACCCAATCCAGTAGTGTTGAGCCAGATCATGAATTTTTATTTGACATTTCAGAATTAGATAGCGTAGAGTTGGATTCAGAAATAAACGATTAAGTAAAACTTCAAGAAAAGTTAAGTGATCTGTAATATTTAGACTTTGCTATTTTTGAGTAAATATAACTTCTTCTGTTTTTGCAAAATTTTTCAATATCCATCCATTTTAATTTGTGGAAGTATCCAGGAATTCCGGATAATTAGGGTGAATGTAAGATGTTTCTTATGAATATAGAACTAGAACAAACAGTGTAATTCTGATTTGGCACTTTTGGGGATTTTAAGGTTATTTAAAGGAAAGAGATAAAATATGAAGTTAACTTTTACGGTGAAAACTACATATTACCAAGCTACAGGGCGTTCTAAAAATTCTGCTTTTTGAAGTGTCTACAATCCTTTATGTCTGATTTTTTATGTGTTGTCTTTTTATATTTAAAAAAAAAGTAAACCGTAACTTTGATCTGTTTGATTTTAAAAATCGACATTCAATTTGACTAAAATACAGCTCTACACATGCGGTTGTCTTATATCTCCTATGCAAGTTATTTTCAACACCCCAAAATTGCCCAATGGGGACCCCCCTGTACATAATAAAATCTTATATAATTTACTAAAATGATTTTAAATTCTTTAGTATACCACCTATAAAGGTCTTCAAAATATTGCTACTCAAAAAAATCGGTTTTGTTTGCTTAAATCATATTCTTCTAATATTGGCCAAAATAAAGACGTCTTATCCTACTGTGCAGTGCAGTGATGGACAAATTTTTCGCCGCGAATGAATAGTTCTGTTGTAAGCGGCCCTTTAAAAACTTGTTTGCTATTAGTGTCTAAAAAAAATAAATCATTCTTAATGTACACAAACATACACAAAACAAAAGATATTAGCTGGCCATACACACAGAGGTTGATCCGTCGGTTTGGAACGGCACAGATAAGTCTGACCGTTTTGTCCGTAACGGTTTAAAACTGCTGCAGTCCACTAACACAAAAAAAAATCTTTCGAATCGATCCTTCATATCGGTCTGTGGCAGACATAATCGCGCGTTAGTGGGCTAAAACTCAAGATTTATCTGCCGGTTTAACCAAAACTGTGGAATTTCGTCAAGTCGAAAGTTTTATGCGGCACGGTATTTTAAGCATAGCGTATCTAAATTGTTTCGTGTTAAATAGAAGCAGGCTCTGTGTATGGGAATGATTATTAATATGAAAATAATGCATAGTGGTGTAAAAGAGAGACGTTCCAAGTGGGTAAAAACTTATTTGCTTAAGAGGAAACTATTTAGCCATGACCTTCTATTAAAAGAGTTACGAGAAAATGATCCAGACGATTTTAAAAATTATTTAAGAATGGATATCAGAGAATTATTGAAATACAGCCAGGCTATAATTGTGCCAGGCACTATTTGGACACATTCACATTAAAAACTGACAGTTGATCCTTCAGAATTGACATATCAAAGTCAAATTTAAAACTTTCGTCGTTTATTTTTAATTAATAAAAGAAGGCACTATTTATTCCGGTTCATATAGTAAACAAAGGCCGTGTGTTAAAAGATCACAGCTGATATTACAATGTAAAGGTGTCACAATTGTACCTGGCACCATTATAGCCTGGCTTTATTTCAATAATTCTCTATTAACACGTATGCTTTTTTATTAAATTTGGTAAGAGAGGATCTTACGAAACAAGATATCCAAATGAGAGAAGCCGTTGGCCAGAACAGCGATTAAACCGACAGAGAAGTCTGCGCCGGTTAAAATATCTGTGAGCGCGGAACCCACAAGTTTCGCCCGCCGGTCTGAACTCACAGATAAATCTGTGCCGGCTATAACTGGCGCGTGGAATGTCCACTAATTGAAAGACAAATCCGCCAGTTTGAACCGCGCCGTTCCAAACCGGTGGATCAACCTCTGTGTGTATGGCCAGCTATTGAATTGACGAAAGATATGTTTTATTCAAGTTAATACGTATAATGGACAAACAATAATTTGTTTAAAAAATGTATATTTGTTTAACTAGTTTAAAAAAATATATTTAAAATAAATAATTATCCATTGAAATAAATATTTACCAATTTCTTTCTTTATCTGTTTGGTCCCGTACGGAAACAAAACTAGATAAGAAATATCCGAAGGTATTTTTCTTGCACTAGCCTTTGGAGTTCTATGTGCACCTGGAACAAGTTCGCACTTGAAACAGCCGGAAGTTATAATAGCAGGTAATATATTACCTCGACTTCTCGAGGTCTGTCTTGGAATTTTAGGATTTTGTTTAATTTAGTTACGTTTTCTGCCAAAACCAATGAAATACTAGGGTCACCGCATCCTGCAAGCCTAGCGACGCAGTTTGCGTGATTCAGTGACCCTATGAAATACTGATTGAGACGCCATTTAATTTAATCCACCATTCTCGTTGAAAGTGTTTAAATTTAGGAGTTACCTTAAATAAATATTTAGAATTCAGCGAAAACTACGGCAACTATTTTTTAACAAAAATGTAATTAACGAAACACAAACAAATCAAACCAATATTTTGCAGGCTCATTTTTTTAAAATATTAGCTCACACATATACTATACTATAGTAGTGTGAGCTATGGTGATCCTAATTTTTTCGAGAAAAAAAAGTTGCTCCGATTTCAAACATTTTTATATATCTTTGCGTTTCAGATGATTTTGAAACTTTTTTGTTGCGCCGTCTGTCTGTCTGTATGTCTGTCTGTCTGTCTGTCTGTCTGTCTGTCTGTCTGTCTGTATGTCTGTATGTCTGTCTGTAACGACCAACGCGCATAACTCAAAAACCGCTTGGCCGATTTTAATGAAATTTGGTACCTAGGCTGGGTCTTGGGTCGAGATAGTCCCATTTAAAAATAAACAAAATCCACCGAACACAAACCAAATAAAAGGGTGGGGTAGATTTCAAAAATTAGAGCTTATGTGAAAATATGACGTGTGTGATATCAAACGAAAGGTAATTGAGTCTGCAGTTAAACAAAATACATTTTAATTTATTTAAAAAAAAGGGTGGGGGTATATTTTAAAAATTATAGTTTAAGTGAAAATATGGCGTGTGTGATATCAAACGAAAGGTAATTGAGTCCGGAGTTTAACAAAATACATTTTATTTATTTTAAAAAAAAGGGTGGGGTATATTTTAAAAATTAGAGTTTAAGTGAAAATATGGCGTGTGTGATATCAAACGAAAGGTAATTGAGTCCGGAGTTTAACAAAATACATTTTAGTTTTTTGTTTTTTTTTTTAAGGGTGGGGGTAGATTTCAAAAATTTGCGTTTAAGTCAAAACATGGCTTGTGTGGTATCAAACAAAAGGTAATTTAGTCTGGAGTTGAATAAAATATATTTCAGTTTTTAGTTATATTAGCTCACACGTACACTATAACTATAGTACCTAGTGTGAGCTTAGGGGCCCATATATTGGCAGAGTAGTTTTTCTGTGTATATGCCTATGTGCTTAACGAGGTTCAAGGATAAAAAGATTTGTTTACAACCTACCTCAAATTGAGAAACTCTGTGATTATACAACGTCTTGTAAACATTCATAAACGCTAAAAACCACATCCTCCTTACAGGGCGGTAAGCCGGAAATATTTCGGGGAAATTAAAAAATTTCAATCAAAATTTGCGTGGTGAGCAATTTTTTTGTATAAATTATGTTGCTGAAAAATGTCCTTTGATACACTTCATCGACTATTTTGAGGGGATTGATCCCCTTGATCCCCCCTAGGTACGGCTTTGAGCGTTACGTACTTTATGAATGGTCCATAAATAAATATTTTCAACCTTGTGGAAAATACCTACTAGGTATTCGCGATTATACAGAAAAATTAAAATAAAATACAGTAAGTAAATGTGGGCTAACTTTTTATTGTTTTTATTTTCTTTAAAAATGGATTTGAATATACCACATGAGAAATTTCAGTTTTCATAGTTTTGAATTGTTTTAACATAACTCGAAGAAAAGAGAAACGAAATACGGAAAAAGCTTTCAAAAGGCGAATTAGAAAAATAACACACAGCTGAAGTGTAAGCAAATAACAAATAAATAAAGTAAAAAGAAAGAATTTTTATTTAATTTATTTTATTTGGCAGTGAGATTCAGCATTAATTACAAAAACTTGCATCAAAGTAGTTATCTGTGAATCTTTCCGAACATGTAGTTATTAGCAAAAGAACTTGTAGCACTTTCTCGACCTATTTTCTTTTAATATCTTTTTATTACATTTTATTGGTCCGTTTTTGTGACTTCTTGTTTTTGAATCAATGCCGTTACTTTTATATATTAAAGTTTTATGCATATGTAGCAGGATTGTTGTGTGCAGATATATTATTATTGCATAACATAGAAATAAGGATAAAAAACATGATGGGCTTCCAACTGGGAAAATAAATAAAGCATTATGTCAATGTTATATATCTCGATAGATCAGGAGCGGTCAAAATTAATTTGAAGCAAAATTAAAAACTAACTCAGTAAGCCTGCGAATCCGCAACTGCATACTTGACCACTCGTTCTTAGATTAAAAATGATTTGCCAGTCCGCCTATGACTTTTAAACAAGAATATAAGGTGTATCAACATAAAACCCCTTCCTTCTTATAAATTTTATCTTGTGGACAAAAAATGACACATTTATCCCTAAAATGTGTCAGGGACATTTCAAAAATTGAGACATGTTCCTATTGAAAATATAACCTAACCAGTTGGAAAGAAACAAAAATAATAATCCAAACTTAAGCTGCCTGTGTGTGCATACCTATGTTGTTAAAGAAACTCTTTTAAATGTGATAACTTTAAATTGTAAAATTTTTATGCGGTAATTTAATAAGTCCCTGACTGTACAACTTACATGCCAAGCAAAATTAATAACACTTTTACGTTCAAGCAGAACTGCCCTTAAACATAAAATATGACGGCATAAATCTAGACCAGGGTTTATAAAATTTAATTAAACATAATTTTGATCTAGATTTGCAATTTTGTTTGCATTTGCATGTGTGTACGTACCTACTTAAATAATAATACCTACCTCTTTAATCGCCAAGCTAAGTTATTAAATTATAAAGCTCAAAAATATTTTAAAGTACTTTTTTTTTAGGGCTGGTCTTACGCTGATGGGGTCGGTATATAAAAATACTCTGCCAAACTATGGGCACCTAAGCTCACACTAAGTACTGTAGTTATAGTGTACGTGTGAGCGAATATAACTAAAAACTGAAATATATTTTATTCAACTCCAGACTCAATTACCTTTCGTTTGATACCACACAAGCCATGTTTTGCCTTAAACTCTAATTTTTAAAATCTACCCCCACCCTTTTTTTAAAAACTTAAAAGTATTTTGTTTAACTCCAGACACATTTTACCTTTTGTTTGATATCATACACGCCATATTTTCACTTAAACTCTAATTTTTGACATCTACCCCCACCCTTATTTTTAAATAACTTAAAATTTATTTTGTTTAACTCCAGACTTAATTACCTTTCGTTTGATATCACACACGCCATATTTTCACATAAACTCTCATTTTTGAAATCTACCCCCACCCTTTTATTTGGTTTGTGTACGGTGGATTTTGTTCATTTTTTAATGGGACCACCACGGCACAAGACTCAGCCTAGGTACCAAATTTCATTTAAATCGGACAAGCGGTTTTTGAGTTATGCGGGTTGGTCGTTACAGACAGACATACAGACAGACAGACATACAGACAGACAGACAGACAGCAAGACAAAAAAGTTTCAAAATCAGCTGAAACGCAAAGATATATAAAATATTTTGAAATCGGAGCAACTTTTTTTTTCTCGAAAAAATTAGGATCACCATAGCTCACACTACTATAGTATAGTAGTAGTGTGAGCTAATACGCTTGAACAGGGCATATTTTCCCGAACTCTTTAACTGACTGTCCATCTGATTTTTATAAACTAAAGTTAGGTAGGACATCTAATGAATATTTTATACATTTGTTATTTTTTTAAAATTGAAACTCAAAAAAAAATCAGCCGGACAATCAGTGACGTAAAAAAAAAGATTACGGAAAAAATGGTACGACTGCTTTCTTCTATGGACCCGTCAAACTGATTTTTCGTAATTTTAGTGGTGAATTGAGCGGAGTTTTTATATATACTCAGACAGCAGGCTTTATCCCGTGGAAGTACATTTTAACTCCCTTTCACGTCCGTACGTCTGGAACGTATAAGGCACGTCGCAGAGACTTCCCTAGGTTGTACGTTGAGGACAAGGCGTTTCATGTACTTACGAAGGACGCCCAAGAATGTACGTAAAACGCCCTTACATTACGTAACGCATTTTCAAGAAAAAACACATCGAAAAACATTGAGTGTAACGCAGGGCCAAACCTCAACCCTACAGCGTTACGTAAGTACGTCTCACGGATATCCAAGTACAGGGTGTCCCAAATTGGGCACTTTTAGGGGGTTTAAGGTACTTCTAGGGGAGACAGAGAAAAACTGACCACGCATTGCTAGGCTCAAATTTCAAGACAAGACTTATAGTGAAAACCGCATTTTGAAATATCGTCTCGACTTTGAGCTACGGGGGCTTTTTGAAAAGTCTGCATTTTGGAAGGGGGTCGATAACTTCGTTATTAATGGAAATTTTGATTTAGAGTAAATTGCAATTTTATAGACTTTGTCACGAGGAATTCACCCGCTAAATTAAATTTTAACTGTCACTTTTAGTTTTTGCGATATGACATAAAGTTGCATTTTTTCTTATGGAATGGCCCATATTTTAATTAATTTTCGAATTCGTCATTGAATTCTTTTCAAAATGATGTATCATATGTCATAGTTTGATTGAGCAGTTTAGGAGATATTCAGCTTTTTCACTTATTTCTAGTGCGCTATGATTTCTTGCTGAGGAAGGTCAAGGCACTTCAGTATTTTTATTATTTTACACAGTCAAAAATATAGAAAGCCTGGTTTGGAAAAATTATAATTCAGCTGACGGTCCTCAAAGCCTAGTTATAAAAAGTAACAAAAATGATACATATTTCAAAATAAAATTAAAACGCTTTTGTGCAAAATAATTTCATATAAAAGCGTAATGTCAAATTGTTTAAACAATTGAAAACAATGACAAAACGTCAAGGCGCAAGGGCAGCTTGATTTGCATAGTATAAGACAACAAAACTATAGGAGCATTGAAGTAGGATTTGACCGCAAGGCTTTCACGTCAATGGCGCATTACGTCATTCAACGCACACTAGACAAAAATAAAAAACTTTAATTATCTCCGAAACCGCACAATCAAACTATGACATATGATACATCATTTTAAAAAGAATTCAATGACAAATTCGAAAATTAATTAAAATATAGGCCATTCCATAAGAAAAAATGCAACTTTATGTCATATCTCAAAAACTCAAAGTGACAGTTAAAATTTAATTTAACGGGTGAATTCCTCGTTACAAAGTCTATAAAAACTGCAATTTACTCTAAATCAAAATTTCCATTAATAACGAAGTTATAGACCCCTTCCAAAATGCAGACTTTTCAAAAAGCCCCCGTAGCTCAAAGACGAGACGATATTTCAAAATGCGGTTTTCACTATAAGTCTTCTCTTGAAATTTGAGCCTCGCAATGCGTGGTCAGTTTTTCTCTGTCTCCCTTAGAGGTACCTTAAACCCCCTAAAAGTGCCCAATTTGGGACACCCTGTACATTATTTCGGACTTCCATTGTCTTTATTTATTTTAAACACGACGTTTCGGTTAGTAAGTATGTCTTACCGTTTTCAAGTATAAAACTTTAACATATGTATGAATTACGTACCCATACAGCACATTTTGTCTCAGGGACTTTTACATCCATTTTGCATCGGTACGTCCTGGGACGTATTATGTACGTATATAGTACGTGCCAATAGGTGGCCCAGCAGTCAAGATTTCATCAGACGTTAAAACTTTAAATTTATAATAATTAACACAAATTTTTTACTAACAACAAGTTTTACGTCCATTGTACGTACTTTTTATCATAAATTGTACGTACGTCATACGATGTATTTATGTATACTGTTGGACGTATCTGATGATACTGCTTATCTTGGACGTCCATGGTACGTCCACTAAACGTCCGTTGCTGGTACTTTCGGCAAAAAAATTAACGTTCCTTGGAACTACAAATCATTGGGCATTGCGGTCCCTCGGATTAACGGTTCGTCCAATGAACGTACAACAAGGGACCAGCTTTTGCTGTCTGGGTAGTATATAGCTTTATTTTGCGAGACGCCCAATTTGTTCCTTTGCGAAAATTTCATTTTCATTTCATAACCAAGTGCACGTGCGCAGAAATCTTTTGAACTTTGGAATTGACTACAATTTTAGTATGATACTAAACAAAAAATAAAGTAAAGTTTTTCTATGTACAGTTTTGGGATATAAACGGTCAAAGTTCGTTAAATGGTCGTTTTTGTGTATGTTCTAATAATAATAACTCTTACATCTTGACCGAAAAAAATTAATTGACCATAAAAATGACAGTAAATGTCTGAGAACAAAGTTACTTATGATGTCATTCTTGTGAATTTAATAAATAAGATACGGGGGATAGTCAAAAAACATTTTTTTTATATGTGCACTATTACCGAATTTTATAACTAGCACTTTTTATTTTAGCACAGATTGATAGTTTTATATAATATTTAAAGAAAAAAAACATTTTTGTTTTTTGATTGCCCCCACTTTTATAGATATAAATTTTTTATTGCAGGCTTACTAAATAAAATTAACTTAAGTGGTTTTAAGCTATTTTCCGTATGACAAAAATCAATTTGTTAAATATTTTGTAATAAAATACAGCTCAAAGAATATTTTTATTAATTAAAAAAAATACTATAGCTTTTGGTTAAGTCAAAGGGTCTTTAAAGAAATATTAATTTTTTTTTTCTTTATATAATTTTTAATTTATTTTTGGAAAACGGCTCGGTGAATTTTAAATAAACTTTACCTGCCTATTTTTGTAACTTAGCGTCGCACCAGATTTTTTTTTTTTTCAATGTCTAGTTTTGAAGATATTAATTTTTGTAACTCTAACTATCTTATATTTACAGGACGGCGACAAAAAAAAGGTATTTAACGTCCAATTTTTGCTGCACGTACCGAAACTTTAAACAAATAAGAGCCAAAACAGTAGAAAAATAAAATATATACAGGGCTTCTAAGGTGCAGCGGAGCCCAAGCTTAAATTAGCCCTCGTAAACAAAATGAGCATAATTTATAAGGGGCTAAGTGCGTGAAAATTTCCAAGAGGCCATGGATGGAATGCTGGTTGCGTAGTCAAAATTTTACGCCGAGATCTCATTCAAATAGAAAGTAAGACGTATATATAGTTTTATTTTCCAAGCCGATTAAGGCGTATGAAGACTTCATACTGTTCTTCATGCAAAGACCAAATTTGTGGCGAACAACGGGAAATGGCACACGAAGTGTATTTAATTTACAAAATGTTTGTATTATTTGTTTTTTTCTTACACTTAAATAAATCTTAAGTACATTTTTTTTTTGTTTAAACAGATTTTGTAGTTTACCTAAATGTATTAACCATTTTTCAATTTCAATTATTAGTGTTAACCCCTTTCAGATCCTTATACCTACCACTCAATGGTATTAACGTGAAATATAAATCATGTTAGTGTTCTAGGGTTAAAAAATGTAGACAGTTAGAAAATTAACTATAATTATAACAAAAACATTTTATGTAAAAAAAAGACATGTACACAAAAATGGTAATATGTGAAAAGAATTGAGATAAAAGTAAAGCAAAGTTATCCAATACAAATTTCGAAATGAAAGGTTCTTACTATAGCCAAGTTTAGAAAAACATTTCCAAACTAGTAAGAACCTTTCAATTTGAAATTTGTATTGGTGAACTTGGCTTTACTTTTATCTCAATTCTTTTTACGTAATACCATTTTTGCTTACTTGGCTTTTTTTACATTAAATGTTTTTGTTATGATTTCACTCCTTGTTTAGAGGATTTGGATATTATTTAAATTTTAAAGTAGTAAAATATGCCGAATATTGTTCAAAACTTTTGAAATGCCTTATTTAAAATTTTGAGGTTTTTTAAATTTTTTCTAATGGTTTTATCATAGTTCCTATCAGCTTTTCAAAGCTCAGCTCTCTAGCGTTTCTGGAAGTGGGCAATGTTACTTTTACATAAGTTTACATTTATAGAGGAGGAAATAAAATAAAAAAATTTGCGGTTTTTTAATTTTTTTCTATTGTTTTATCATTGTTCCTATCGGCCTTCCAAAGTTCAGCTCTCTTGCATTGCTGGGAGTGGAAAATGTTACTTTTACATTTATAGGAGAGGGAAGTAAACTAAAATATTGGGGTTTTTTAATTTTTTTCTATCTTTTTATCATAGATCCTATCAGTCTGCCCAAGCTTAGCTCTTTAGCGTTTCTGGAAGTGAGCAATGTTACTTTTATATAACTTTACATGTATAAGGGAAAGTAAATTAGAATTTTGGGGTTTTTGTTTCTTAGGATTTGGTAATAATTTCTATCAGTCTGCCAAATTTCAGCTTTGTAGCATATCTGGAAGTACAGTAGAATTTTGATAATCTATACATGAGTAAGTAGGTGAGTGGCAATTTCGACGTTTTTTGAAATTTCGTGACTACTTTACTACCTTATGGATGTGCATGAAACGTGGAGGGGTTGTTCACTCTATGAAGATCTACGATTGTGTAAAGTTTGAGTTTCGTAGCTCATTCTGAAGTTGAGTTTTAGATAGGTCAAAGATGGGTTGAAATGTTTCAAGAAAAGTTTGTACAGCCATTGCGCGAACTTGGCGGGCACTGCCGTGCCCTCACATACATTTTATTTTTGTTAGTTTCCAAAATATTTTTTTATAAAAGCCCCATGATTCCACATAATTTTCTAAATGATCAAAAGCAGTAAACATGCAAATATCTCATAATGGGCGAGCCCATAGAGGGAGAAGATTTTTCCAGAGATTGCTTATCTTTGGCAATTACATGTATAATTACATATAAATATGCTAGTTCACTTTTAATTAAGCAAATTTCCAAGCATGACCTTTCGCTAATGACTTTTTTGGCTAATGACTGTTTTAATTAGTGACAAATAGATATTTTTGAAACAATTTTTTTTCAGAAACTTATCTAACAGCCTCGGGCTACAAGCAAAGATATGCCTTAAATTAGGTTACGGCAAAAGCAAAAAAAATCGTAAATTTTTATAATATTTATACGTTGTAAACACGCAGTTTACAGGGTGTCCCAAATTCATTGTTTTCGGTGGATTTCAGGTTGAAAAAAACTAATCTAATAGTTATTTACCTAACAAGTGCGAAAAATGGTACTGTTTTGCATACGACGCCAGTTGACCGAACGACACGTAGCGGAGCCGTCAAGGGCGGAAAAGTCACTTCACACATGTGTTAGGTCAGTGCCGTAGCTAGGCGTAGGCAGCGTAGGCACCTGTCTAGGGTACCAAGCGCTAGCGGCGCTGAAATGAATATTTAAAATTAGAGCCCCAAAGAATGAGTATAATTTATCAGGGGCGAAGTGACCACTTTTGAAACTAACCAAAACTTTTCAATTTGGCATAATTTTTTTCAAAAAATTCGGGCGCCTTTTTTTATGATTTTGTACACATTTACACATTTTTCTTCTTTTTTATAAAAAAATTTCTCCTCGCCTCCATTTTTTTTTTTTAATCATTTTTCTAAAATGTTCACCCCATTTATTTCGCTGTAAACAAATATTGCAGCGCAATTTTTTTAATCCTCCAAGGGTCTTTTAAGGTTGCAAAAATTTTCTTCTACGGCTCCATTTTTATCCGAAAAGTACTTCAATTTAATTTTAAATATTATACTGGACTTAAAATATTCTTAAATAATTAAATAAAAAAATTATTAAAAAATAAACAGGTTATTTGCCTTTGCCCAATTTTGAAATTTAAATCGTTCTGTGTCGTAAATTTGTGCATTTTATAAAAACCTATTGATCTATGACGCAGATGACAATTAGGACAACAAAATAACATTACTATTTTTTGCTGATTAAATAAATTAATGTATAACAAAAAATAAAAACTAAGTGGGCAAAGTCAGTTTTTCAAATTGGGGTCACTTTGTACACCTCCTAATTTTTAATGATAGACCCATGAATGAATGAATGTATGGTAGTGGCCATTAACGTATTAACCGGAGGAGACCAGGAACCGCGGCAAAAATTCATTCATAAAAACAATTCGATTTGACCCCTAGATGCTTCAATAAGTTGGAAAAGAATAGAAATATTTTTTGGAAAGACGATGGCAACGCTGTGCGACACACAGCAGACGTATGTTTATTCTTTATGGTCGATCGATTTACCAGTGACGGCGGCAAAATATTTATTTATTAAAAGTAAATACCTAACTTATTAAAACAAGCAATTTAATTTAGTTTACAGCTGAATAGATACCCATTGACAATTAGATGTTTGATTAGGATGCTTTTAGCTTGGTGTATTTTATTTTAGGTTAGACAACGTTAAAAATTCAGAGTAGGTAAAAAGGACTAACCCAACCTAAAAAATTGCCTCAATCCAAATCTAAAAAAACTGTTTACACAAAAAAACGGTTAAATAAAAAAGGTATACATAAAAAAATTACTTTCCATATTAATAAGATACCTTTTTTACCTTATCTGTAGAAAATCAAGGCTCGTAGTTCAGTTAAAAGTATCAAAACACCAAAACTTGGGACACCCTGTACATTTTTAACTAAACTTATGTTTAAACAATTTTAACAAATAAATAATTATTTATATAATACCCAAAATTTTGTTTTCTGATTTTATATTGTTTTCTACGGCACTGGTGTTTGTTTTGTTTTGAAGGTCAAACAAGTTATTTAACTTACTTGTAAAACGAAACTTCTGGATTAAGATGGTCGAGATTTTAGCACAAAATACACTCCCACACCATTTTAAAGTCTTTTAAGGTTAATTTTAAGTCCAGATCGAAAATATATTTTAAGAAAAAACACGAAAACAATTCCGAACCGTAAAGAGACAGGTCAAAAACACCGCATTGACCCTTTACAAAATACTAATGGGTCCATAGGGACTACCTTCTAATCAAGAATAGTTTTGTCTCTTTTTCTCGCATCAGTTTAACAAAGAGGAACAAAATAAGATACTTTACGCGGGCCTAGACGATTGCGGCATCTTTCTAATTCCTTTGTTTTAGTGAGGGACTGTAATCGAGAATAGTTTTGTTTTTTTCTCTCGCATTGGTTTAATAAAGGAAAACGAAGGAGTAGCAAAATAAATGCTGGAAGCACAAGTTAAAGTGATCACCGCTTGTTATATATCTATATTTGGTCGTGTATAATTAATCTGGTAAGGGTTTGTAAAAAGAACAATTTCGTCTTTTTCCGGTGCATTGGTTTAAAAAAGAAATAAAAGTAAAGGAAAGATCGGATAATTTTGGTGATTCTTAAAGAGAAAGAAAATAGAGTTTTCTATGGACCAAACAAAAATAGTCGATGAGTTCTTTTCTGCAGAAGTACGTTTTTTAAAACAAATTGTTTATCTAGACGGCCGATTTTTTTGTTTATTTCCTAGTCTCCTCCGGTTAATACGTTAATGGTAGTGGCGGTTAACACCCTTAAAGGATCTAACCGGCACCTAGGCCCCCTTTCTGGGCTCGTTGTGCACCACGTACCTACTGTGTTCGACTAAGATAATAATTTAAATAGTATCTAGTATATAGATCCTAATTTTTAATGATAGACCCATGAATGTATGAATGTACGGTAGTGGCGGTTAGCACCCTTAAAGGATCTAACCGGCACCTAGGCCGCCTTTCTGGGCTTGTTGTGCACCACGTACCTACTGTGTTTGACTCAGATAATAACTTAAATACTATCATCTAGTATATAGAACCTAGTAGACTTCAAATTAGTCCCTCAGGAATCGCTAATGGTTTCTATGTATCTACGCAGTTTTCAGCGGCTAACTTAAGTGCGAGTCTGCTACTGTTTGCCACTCCCTCAGAATAGATTTAAAATTGTTAGATATATCAAATATTATGATATTTTAGGGTGCGTTGTGTCCTTTACACTACTACTTATAGGTTATTTATAAAGTTAATTTTGTACCCTTATGATCTATTGGTAGGGTGGACCTATGTAATTTCATCCCATATGGCCCATTATTAAATAAGGGAGTGCTGGTTTTAAGATAACAAGTGCATATGGTCTCATGTTTAAAACTCTAATAATTTCTAGTATTATGGTAAAATTGATTGAGACATTCTGGAAAATTTTCTAAAAAACATTTTTATGATGAGTTTTATAATGGTTGACAAACATCTTTTAGTAAACTTCCTGTGAAATTTTTGCTGTAAGAATGTTCTTAGAGCGATGCTATAAAACTGGCTTAAGAAGGCCTATTTTCTTACTTTAAGAATAAGTTAATTGCTTCATTGTGTAAAAAGGCATTTTAATTGTTTTTGAGAAGCTTTTTTTTTTGTCTTCGTTGACAATACTTACAAGAACTGTTTAACGGAGTTGGTGGGAGACACTAACAAAAGTGAAATATTTTTTATAGGCATACCTATAAGCAGTGGCGTATATAAGGGGGGGCCTGGTGGGAACGCCCCCCTCCCCAAAACCGAACCGAACCGAACCCCCCCCCCCCGAAGCTAAGGTTTTTTAGATATTTTCTACATATTTCATAAATACAAACATAAAATAGCATAAAATACGGCCTCATGAGATCTCGGGCCTCCTCGAAACTGTCTCGGGCCCCCCCCGAAACTTTTTTCTATATACGCCACTGCATATTAGGGAATAAAGGGCATGTCCGGCAAAACAGTTGAGCGGCAGGTATCCCGTGGGCTACTTGTGGAAGTTTTTTTTAAACTACCACCCTAGATCGATTGGTAATAGTAGGAGGGCCTGTGTGACGTCATAAAACCAAGATGGCGGCTTTCTTAAAGTTTTTTAACAAACTTTGGCTTATACCTTTTGCTGAATAGGTTTTACAGAAAAACAGTACATACGTTTCCTGTTTGCAACAGAACAGCAATTAAAAAAATGAAGAAAATAACTTGATATCCTAAAAACTAACACAGATATAAATTTGAGACTACCCTCGATCGATAGGTGATGGATCACCCAATGTAAAATCGCCAGGTGTTTGCCTCAAATTTGAGTAGGAGGGCCTATCAAAATCCCAAACCAGGTAGAAAAAAAATTTTTGGACCATGAGCAAAAAAAATATATAATTTCATTTAATAAGATGATATTCCAAACCATACCAAAATAATTTTTTTTTAAATAATACCTTTGGTTTTTATTTTGCAGTGTCATAAAACAGGTCATTTCTTGTTAAAATCTTAAACTACGGCTAGTTTAAAACCTAAATTAGTTTCCTTAATGAAATAAAATTAGAAAAATTTAAAATGCCGGGGATTTATAAAGATTTCTAGTTTGACATAGCAAATTTTTTACAGTGAAATTGTTGATTGTAAATTTAAAATTTTATCAAGTTCGCAGAAAAATATATTATTTTATATAGAATATGTTCTTAGTAACTAAGGATAATTTATGTTGGTATTAGCTGGATCTTCTACTTTAACATCCTTTATAAAATACTCTGCCAATATATGGGCCCCTAAGCTCACACTAGGTACTATAGTTATAGTGTACGTGTGAGCTAATATAACTAAAAACTGAAATATATTTTATTCAACTCCGGGCTAAATTACCTTTTGTTTGATACCACACAAGCCATGTTTTGACTTAAACTCAAATTTTTGAAATCTACCCCCACCCTTAAAAAAACAAAAACTAAAATGTATTTTGTTAAACTCCGGACTCAATTACCTTTCGTTTGATATCACACACGCCATATTTTCACTTAAACTCTAATTTTTAAAATATACCCCCACCCTTTTTTTTAAATAAATTAAAATGTATTTTGTTCAACAGCAGACTTAATTACCTTTCGTTTGATATCACACACGCCATATTTTCACATAAACTCTAATTTTTAAAATCTTCCCCCACCCTTTTATTTGGTTTGTGTTCGGTGGATTTTGTTCATTTTTAAATGGGACCATCTTGACCCAAGATCCAGCCTAGGTACCAAATTTCATTAAAATCGGCCAAGCGGTTTTTGAGTTATGCGCGTTGGTCGTTACAGACAGACATACAGACAGACAGACAGACAGACAGACAGACAGACAGACAGACAGACAGACAGACAGACAGACAGACAGACAGACAGACAGACAGACGGCGCAACAAAAAAGTTTCAAAATCATCTGAAACGCAAAGATATATAAAAATTTTTGAAATCGGAGCAACTTTTTTTTTCTCGAAAAAATTAGGATCACTATAGCTCACACTACTATAGTATAGTAGTAGTGTGAGCTAAAATACAGACTCTTACAGACTATGCAGTAAATTAAATATTTTTTGGGTATCTGACATATGTTTAAAAAACATCAATTTTGAAGAAAAAAATGGTACGCCACTGTTTTTTACATACAAATTATTACTGAAATTCTCATTCTTTGGTAAGAAAATGTCTTCTGTTGATTTTTTTTTCTTTAATGTACGGTCTTAAAAAATATTAAATTCATTTATTCGCATCCTTTATGAGAAAAACAATTTATTATTTTCGTCGAAAATACCGAGGGAAATTCCCGCACGAACGCCACTCGTCAAAATAAAATTTTTCTTTCTTTTATTTCACTTGTTGTTTATGGTTTTAGGTCCTTGCATTATTTGCGATTTGGTATTTGAAAATTATATTGGCAATCGCCCATTGCGATTAGAGATTTTAACACACGAAAAAGGTGATCTCATGTTTTCAGACGTTGATACTTGACGTCTAATTTGAGTTTTCATACCTTTGACGGTGGGAAAGAAGAATTATTATAAATAAATTTAGAAAAAAAAACTTTTTGAAAACAAGCTTTTATAAAATGGACTAAAAATCATAAAATAATTTTTTGAGTGTTCTGATATCATAATAATAAAAGCGATGGGCGTATTAAAGGAAATTTTCCCGTTTTTCTTTTAGCCTTGTTAAGTCGAAGTTTAGTAAAAATCCAAATTCATTATATTATAGCAGAGAAATGTAAGGATAGATAATTTAACCCAACCCAACCCTACTCAAGCTACCCTTACATTTTTCTGATATGGATGGACATTATTACGCCTGCTTCACATTAGGCAGATCATCCGCGACCGGCAGTATGTTATTTTGTCACATTGAAAAAGAAGAGTCGGCCCATCATCGGTTGTGGACGATCCACCAAATGCGCATGGAAAGGCATTTACCTAATATTAAATACGCCCATCGGTTTTATTATTATGATATCAGAACACTCAAAAAATTATTTTATGCTTTTTAGTCCATTTTATAAAAGCTTGTTTTCAAAAAGTTTTTTTTTCTAAATTTATTTTTTAATTTTTAGATTTGTCTATGCATTTCAGCTAGCGCATCGATATTGCAGGGAGTCTTTCTTATCTAAGTCTTCGATGAGAAGGCCGTCCAACGATTTGATACTAAACAAAATACAAACTAAAATTTTACCCCCATTCTGCCCTCCACGTTAGGGGGGAGGTAGGCACTCAGTGATACCACATTATTGGATTGTCATCGGAGCTATAACGTTATGTAAAATTTAAAGTTAATCGGATACGTGGAAGTCAGTTGAAAGTAATAAGAAAAACTTGACATTGAATCGTCCATTTTGAATCCGCTATATTGAATTTTTGTTATCTGATCAAAAATTCGTAATCCAACAAACAAAAATTTTACCCCCTCTCCACCCCTTAGGTTAGGGGTGAGGTAGGCAGACAGTGATACCACATTATTGGATTGTCATCGGAACTATAACGGTATACGAAATTTAAAGTTAATCGGATACGTGGAAGTCAGTTGAAAGTAATCAGAAAAACTTGACATTGAATCGTCCATTTTGAATCCGCCATATTAAATTTTTGTTATCTGATCAAAAATTCGTAATCCTCATCCTCAAAAACTCCCAGATATCAATTTTGGTGGAAATCCAACAAACTAAAATTTTACCCCCTCTCCACCCCTTAGGTTAGGGGTGAGGTAGGCAGTCAGTGATACCACATTATTGGATTGTCATCGGAACCATAACGGTATACAAAATTTAAAGTCAATCGGATACGTGGAAGTCAGTTGAAAGTAATCAGAAAATCTTGACATTAAATCATCCATTTTGAATCCGCCATATTGAATTTTTGTAATCTGATCAAAAATTCGTAATTCTCATCCTCAAAAACCCCCAGATACCAATTTTGGTGGAAATGGAACAAACTAAAGTTTTACCCCCTCTCCACCCCCTACGTTAGGGGGGAGGTAGGTACCCGATGAAACCACATTATTGTATTGCAAAATTTGAAGTCAATCGGATGTTTGGAAGTTCTTCAAAAATGAGTTGCACGATTTGATTACATATATACATACATACAGGTGAAGTTAAATAAAAGCTTGTTATAATAATAAAAATCAGTTGAATTTTCTTGGTCATACATAGGTGGAAGTTTTCCGAAAATTTGTGTGTGTTCTTGGTGGCTCAATGAGAGAGCGTTTGCGTACAAAGCAAGAGATTCCGGGTTGGAGTCCCAGCCGAGGACAAATTTTTTTCTGATTTTTTTTTCTTTAATATCCCTTGTTGTTTATGTTTAATTGAGCATTGTTTGCGCGAACTTGGCAGGGCACTACCGTGCCCCCAGATACATGTTTCTGCTAGATATTCTTCTAGACTAAAACGACAACGACTTCAAAAGTTTGCAATACAATAAATTTGAAACGGCAGTATAAAGCAAATTAATTAGATTTGTTTAGTTTTCATAGCTCCCCGGCAAATACGTGATTTTAGAGAGCCTGCTCCAATAAAGCTTCAGTTCACTTGATTTTTAGCAGGCATATGTTTATTGTTTTTCTCTTTTTAATTTATTATATTTTTTTCCTTCTTCCTTGTCTAAAGGTGTCAATGTTTGTAATGACTAAAAAAACGAACGTGGGGATAACATTCGTTAATGAACGTTGAAGCTGACTAACTTGATTTAAAAGAATCACCTTTGTGACTTGTTAAAAGCCGAACGAGAGAAAATTGTGATTTATTGTTTTTGTTTTTGGAAAGTCGTGTAGAAACCTCTAAAAACTGCCGAATAAAAATGATTTACTTTGACGAGAAATTATTGAGAGTTTTTAAAAAATAGAGGGCGCACGGACATAGAGAAGAGTTAGGGTCACTGCATCCTAGACATATCCAGGCTTAGCATTGTAGACCGGGTTTAAGTATAAATTCTATAGACTTGATACCGACCGGTTTAAGTGTATTTTAGCTCACACATTACTATAGTAGTGTGAGCTATGGTGATCCTAATTTTTTCGAGAAAAAAAAAGTTGCTCCGATTTCAAAAATTTTTATATATCTTTGCGTTTCAGATGTTTTTGCAACTTTTTTGTTGCGCCGTCTGTCTGTCTGTCTGTCTGTCTGTCTGTCTGTCTGTCTGTCTGTCTGTCTGTCTGTCTGTCTGTCTGTCTGTCTGTCTGTATGTCTGTCTGTATGTCTGTCTGTCTGTCTGTCTGTCTGTCTGTCTGTCTGTCTGTCTGTGTGTCTGTATGTCTGTCTGTAACGACCAACGCGCGTAACTCAAAAACCGCTCGGCCGATTTTAATGAAATTTGGTACCTAGGCTGGGTCTTGGGTCGAGATGGTCCCATTTAAAAATGAACAAAATCCACCAAACACAAACCAAATAAAAGGGTGGGGGTAGATTTCAAAAATTAGAGTTTATGTGAAAATATGGCGTGTGTGATATTAAACGAAAGGTAATTGAGTCTGCAGTTAAACAAAATACATTTTAATTTATTTAAAAAAAAGGGTGGGGGTATTTTTAAAAAATTAGAGTTTAAGTGAAAATATGGCGTGTGTGATATCAAACGAAAGGTAATTGAGTCCGGACTTTAACAAAATACATTTTAGTTTTTGTTTTTTTTGTAAGGGTGGGGGTAGATTTCAAAAATTTGAGTTTAAGTCAAAACATGGCTTGTGTGGTATCAAACAAAAGGTAATTTAGTCTGGAGTTGAATAAAATATATTTCAGTTTTTAGTTATATTAGCTCACATGTACACTATAACTATAGTACCTAGTGTGAGCTTAGGGGCCCATATATTGGCAGAGTATTTTAATACTCACAGGTCAAATACCTGCTAAGATTTGGTTCACCCTAATGTGCAATATGATAGTAAGCATGTCTCAGTGAGTTTCATCTCAAATAAATTCAAGTTAACTTTAGAAATAAAGAAAATCCACATAAAACTTTTGTAACCACATGGGCGCACCCGACATCATGAGGCTTCGCGCCCCCCCCCCCCAAGGGGCCTCGCCCCCCCCCCCCCCAAGGCATATTCCTGGATGCGCCACTGGTAACCAGATGTCATTTTTTGGAAACTTAGTCCGTGCAGTCGTAGGATTCCCGTTAAAAATAGTCTCAAATTGTAGTACCACCACTGAGGGATGGTTTAAAGTTCGAAAAACAATAAAAATAATCCATGATTGACAAAAAACTTACATACAAAAATATTAAAAGCTAAATAATACATAAATAACTTAAAACTATATCTATAGATGCATTACCGCCAAGAACAATGCAGTTTTCTACTGTCAACTGCTCTTTGGTAGATATTAAAAATCTAGATTGTATAAAAATAATTGCCAACCCTTCCTTGGACAAGCCAGAGAGCACCCTGATAAGTGTTGATACAGGAGAAAAAAAAAGTTTATTATTATGACTGGAAATTTCAATACTTTTTATATTTTAAGGCCATAAAATCCTGTATGGATATAAACCTGCATAACTATGTTATGAGCAAAGTATCAATAACAAAATTTGTTTGGCAAATAAAAGAATGTTGGAGCATTTATTAAACGATATTATTTTTTTTAAAGTTAGGCCCTTCGGCGCATGCGCTGCTTGAAATAGGCGCTTTTTGCAAAACTTGCTATATCTGAGCGACTCTGTATAAAAATCAAAAGCAACTAAAGATATTTTTCGAACATGGTTCAAGAGCAGTTATACCGAGCAACCGATTGTTGTAAAAAAATAATGTAAAACGTATTTCCTTTCCTCAGAAAACATAAATTAAAAAACAGATTTTACCCACAATTTCGCTAATATTAAAATATATATCTCACCTCTAAGGGATCCTTGGACACTTGAAATTAATTAACAAAAAATTAGTTCTAACCCTTTAAAAGTAATTGAAAAAAAATTAACCTTATGTTTTTAGTAAAAAAAACCGACATACAAACTTTTGATCCCCGGTATAATAATAAGGAATCAACTTAAATTTTTTTTAAATACATTTTTAAGTTACGGGGAATAGGGGTTACAAATATACTAAAAATTAAAAAAATCTGTGACATACGAGCAACGACTCTGTATGGTTTTCAAAAGAATTACCCTACAGTAAACTGGG
Organism: Aspidapion aeneum; assembly: GCA_963576565.1. Taxonomy (NCBI): domain Eukaryota; kingdom Metazoa; phylum Arthropoda; class Insecta; order Coleoptera; family Brentidae; genus Aspidapion; species Aspidapion aeneum. The sequence continues at coordinate 9,292,905 of OY755039.1, forward strand.
GGTAATAGTATGTAGTACTCTAATTTATTAAGATCTAGTTGTCCAGGTGCAGTACCTTAAAAGATAAATGTCTAAAAACAAATTTTACCACCTGACACTCCCCAGGGGCTATAAAGAATTTTTTTGTCGCAGGTAATGAATCAGTACCCGAAGTCCGAAAAATAAGTACGAGAAGGACGATGTGTGTGTCAAGTTTCATTACTCTAGCTTAAACGACGGATCTAATACCTTCCTAGCTAGCCTATTAGTACACTACAAGTGAAGCCAAGATATCAGCCTTAAAAACAGCTTTTTGTAAATATCTCAGAAACTAAAGCTTTTTTAAAGTTTTTGGTTATAATAGAAATTATTGAGTAAAATGTAGTCTAGTATATTCCGAAACCCGCATATTGATAAAATGCTCCGTTAAAAAGTTGGCATTTGTTTTTTTTTAATTGTCAAAAAACTGTCATTAGCATTAATGATTTTTGACCAAAATCCAATCAGCTCGTAAGAGTGTCGAACACTATTTTACCTAAAATTTTTATGAAAATCGGTTCAGTGGTGTAGGAGCCGTGTTACGGACAGATATACAGACACATAGACCGACATCACGACGATATTGCTCAGATGGGTCAAAATACACCAAGATAACATTTTTTTCAGTGTTATCTCAAAAGAAAAAAAAATTCGTCGAAACTAATACCTTCTCTA